>OZ010787.1:686987254-688187254 GCA_963932465.1 Maratus speciosus | reverse complement strand
CCCCCCCCCCGCCCGAAAGGGTTTAACTTATAGTGTAACAGTTGTAAACCGGTAGAGGGGCGTGGAAAAATTAGTACTTTGCAGTATTTTTGATTGCTTGTTTGCCGTTAATTAGCAATCAATTTGATAAAGCATGAATTTAACTTGCACGTCAAGTTAGCTGCAAGTTTAGAGTGTGGTGACTTCGGCGTTTGCGTTATCTTGCTGTAGTCTTGTTATGAACTTTCAGTCTTGTCATGCTGATTTTGCTGCAACTTTGCAGGTTTTCAAAGCAAGACGGCTGCAAATTTTCTGCAAATTAAAAATGCTATCTGGGAAATAGGTTTGTTGGTGACATCTGTGGACTTTGGCTTCACAGAAGGCGGCATCGTCGCTAACAATACAGGAAAGATTTCATACCATGGAGAAGAGGATAGGTTCTGCCTTTTTCCCTCGTGAATGAGGGCTGTCCCAAGAAAATAACGCCATTTTGTGATCATTTGAGGTCATGCCGGCAAAAGCCGTAACGAATACCTCATAGCTTAAAATTAAATTAAATTACATTAGAAGAGGATAGAGGTGAAGTGCGCTTTCCCGTTTTCCCTACTCTTGAAAAGTGACACCAACATGACCGGTCCTACTCATGTAAAGCAGTGATTTAATTTCGGGGAGGGCGGGGGGAGGGAGCTGACTTAAATTTCGGTAATGTTCTAAGGCTGGGATTACGGTGCCTCGCTCGACCGTATCTTACGCTCGATCGTAGGATAGGCGTTCCTGCGATCAGTCGTAACTTCGTATTACGGTATTTCGGCGCAAGTCCTCGTGCTTCGGCGTAAGTCCTCCTGCAGTCAGCCAATCACAGGCCGCAGATACATTTGTTGTTGTTGCGCGCGCATCCACTTCTGTCTTAACTTACGGCTGCTTCCAAGCTGTCGTAAGATCGCGAGGCACCGTAATGCAGTTTACGTTTTGTTTATATCGTAAGTCTCTAAGTTGATCTTAAGTGAGGCACCGTAATCCCAGCCTTAGTCTTACAAAAACAGAAATCATGTTTGACAATAAGGCCGTCGCCAGAGGAAAAAGAAGGGTGGGGCACGGGTACGATACCTAATCCCCCCCCCCCCTCCTCCAACGCCGAAATAAATTGAAAAGTGTTAATGAGTTCTTTCATTTAAAAGAAACTCGTTGTAGCTATAAAATTGTCATCCCATTCCCCAATCACTCCGAAAGTAAATTCTGGCTACGGGTCTTGCTAGACAATAAGTTAATATTGCTTATCTCAAATAAATATTTTTTCACCATCATTTTCTATTTGAAGGCATACAGAACCCATAGATTTAAGGGGGCCCAAAAACTTCTGTTTTTTCAAATGAATTTTATTGTAAACAATCTTAATGGAATAAGAAATTAAAATTTTATAGATTCATTGCACAACTTATGTAGTTTAAAATTATTAGTGGCTTTATAAATGTATTTATATTTTTTCTGCACATTTAAAATTTTATGTGTATCATGTGTGCCCAAAATATTTCTGCTTCTTTATATATGTTTTAACCTTTTAGATGGATGTTTCATTTTATGACTATCTTATCTATAAAATCGCATTTTCTTTGGGAACAGATGCGTCGTCAGGGGTGGGGGGGGGGCTCCCCCTCTAATATTTGTGAACTTGGGAAATTGTAGTTTTTTGAAAGACTTTTTCTTTTTAAAAAATAATAGTAAAACAAATATGAATTTATTATTCTTTTGGCGATTTCTTTTCTGACACTTGTAACAGTTAAATAATTAAAAGAAATACAAAAAGAAAGCAGCAAGACTTAACCTGTCGTTGTATTTTTCTATTCTATAAAAAATATCATTTATCTACCAGACCTTAATTTCTCTACTCCTGTCCATCACCAGCTGACTCTAATCCATATTGTACCATCATAATATAAATTTCTGGAGAGCCTTGTGAGCGAACACAAGCTGTATTTACAGTAACACAGCAACAGATAAAAGATTAAATTTACGGTTGTGATTTACACAGGTTTTTGAAGAACTTTAGTCGATAAGTCGTTGTCCGTAGAACTCCGTTAAGTGAGATGTCCACCAGAGTTTTCGTACTCTGTGCAGCCTGCCCTGCAGATTGGACACAAACTATGCTTTTGTAAAGGCACAGAAGTGAACCCCTCTCAAGCGCGTTCAAAGTAATACAACTCATATTCAAAATATTAGAATAATTACGTTTTTTTATAAATTGAAAACATCGTTTGGTAATTTACTGTCTTTTAATGCAAATATGCAAACGATATTTTTATTAAGAACTTATTGTTGATTAAACTTATTTATTATCTTGAAATTAATATCATTTTTGAAAAGATTAATTGAAAAAAAATTATTTTGAAAAGTAAAATTATTAGACTATTTATTCAAGTGGTTCAAAACATTAGAATATTTCACATTAATTCTCCTTTAATTATCACCAATTCATAACTGTTGGCATCATTGATTAAATTCAGACGATTTTATTTAAAATCAGTATTCTTTTTGCAGTTTGTTTGCTTTTTCGAATTAAAATGGGTCTTGTGAGTGACATTCCTGAATCTAAAACTTCGTAAGGCGTAACTAGAACTATTTTGTGGGGTGGGCCCAGGCCCCCAAACTCATAAGTTCTTTGTGTGTGTGTGTGTGTGTGTGCGTGTGTGTATGTTGGGAAAGGGAAATGTCTAATAAATCCGCATTGAGACCAAACTTGTTAATTTAATGGAAAATTTGAATTAATACTAGTAACAACTCATTATTAAGGTTAATTATTAGGCAGGAATTTTATCGATTCTGACTTTTAATTTTTATTTTAACACATTCATCGCGGAAATGGCGCGCCTTTGTCCCACCCTCTGCGCTAAGAACCCGAGCCGCTCCTCGCAGCGCTAAAATTGAAACAAAACACAAATTCATTTAATTTTTTTTTTTTTTACTTTGAAAAATAATAATCAGTAACATTTCTCATTCTAATGATTTGTTTGTCCTTACAAGCATAAAAAAAAATAATGAAATGTCGTCTCCGTTTAGGAAAATCAATTCTAGCTAATATTCCTGGAAGACGAGTTATCTCGTCCCTAGCGATGAAAGTGTTAAGATGACCTGACATTCCAAGACAGTTTCAGCTTTACGTTCAATATCAGGGTGTCCCAACACATTTACTCATATTTAATATCCTTGTTTTCAACAGAAACCCTACACTAATCCGATTTTCCGAAGTTCAACTTTAAAAAAATTACTGTTTTGAATCTTACGAAATTCCTCTTTTCTATTAACAAAATGTTAAAACACTTCCCTCTGTGTAATAAAATACAGTAAAACCGTTTAAAATGAAACCTGTCTAAAAACAGAATCATCTCCTGAGAAAAATTTCGTGGTTCCGACCGAGGTAATGCCATACCTTCCATAATTAAAACTTGTCTAAACTGTAAAAGATTTTCCAATCCCTTGTGAATTTTTTACGTGTGCCATTTTATACAGGTATAGTGAATTGAATCTATTTATTTTAAGCCTGAATAAGTAAAAAAATTACAGAAAATGTTTCTAAAAATCCTTAATATAAATTCTAAATTTGTTTTAAAATTCTAAAACTAAGAAAAAGAACATTTTGAGGGGTGGAAAAAAAAAAGGTTTTATATTGGGGGGAGGAGATGTGTACTAATACCTGTATTATACTTTAACCCCCACACTTTAAAGCAATTTTGCATCATATTTAACACAAATACTTCCATTTTGATGAACAAGACCTTACAAGTAAACTTTACACTACAAAAAATGTACGCTTTCAGTTATTGTTTAAATGGGATTATCTTAAAACTTTTTAAATTTCCAAAGTGTTAAACTCCATAGCTTCTTCTGTGAATGAAAATAAATGAGTAGAACTTTCTTATATTTATATTTTTAAATCGAAAAGAAATTTTTAAGGACCCAGAAGGAAAATTTTACAATCATATAGTGTTTTTTTTTTCTTTTATTTTGTCAGAAAGGAACTAAAATAAAAAAAACAAATTCTATTCAAATGGTGGCAACTCAGAAAAAAAATTGCTCTTTTTAATTTATCTATTAAGTTTTCAGGTGCACCCGAGTGGGTGATCATTTTCAAAAGTTGTAAACGTACAAGCTGTTCCTAAATTTTTTAAACAAACTTTCAGGACAGATAATGCAGTCAAAACAACTTTTTTTTGTACAGTAGACAGTACCGCAATCCACTTATTCCCTTACTGCAAGCTGAACTCGAATTTTCATTCGCAAACATTAATGACGATATTTTAGATATTTTCATCATATTAACTTTACTTTGAAAGTAATATGACGAAATCATTAGAAATGATTGAATATTGGTCAGCGACACGGTATATGCTATCAGCTGCATTTTGAATAATGGAATGTCTAGCTTACTGTTTAGATGGGAATTTTGGCAATTTCCAGCATGCCTCGCCATGTTACCATATTTCACAGAAACCCAAATAAGTGTCTGTGGAAAATATATCGTTACAATATTTTCAGTTTGCAGAATATTCAGTAGTATGATCAAATAGGCCGAATACGGAATATTCGGTGCTCCTTAATTTTAATGGTACAGTGGTGGACATAATTATAAGACACCTACCTAATTTGACATACAGTGAAAGAAAAGATTCAGAGCTTAAAAATGTTTTACCAAATACGACAAAAATATAGTTTTATTCTGTTATCACACGTAATTGTTTTACAGAAATGATATTTTTATAGAGTTTAATAAAAAAAAAATAAAAATACCATGGACAAAATTATAAGACACCCTAATATTTTAATTAAAACACCTGCTTTTTTTCGAAAATAATGTGCAATATGCAAATTTTCTGCACGGTATTATGACGTCAGCAGTTAACTAAAGCAGACGATAACCGACTTCACGCATTTACAAACAGGCCACGAGGTACAGAATTAAAAAAAAGTGAATTTCTCGAAATATGGAGATTAAATGGAACTGTTGCTTCAGTTAATAATATTTCAAAAGTTATTAAACGCTTTCGATGTGCAGTTTCAAATGTTCTGAAACGAGGAATTACTGGATCGGTGATTAAAAGATCTGGACATACTCCTTGCTTGTCCTAGAGAGACAGACGCCATGTGCTTTCGCTCGCTACACAGAATAAAATGACCACTACAGGAATTAAAAATGCTTTGAAACTGAATTGTTCAAGGAGAACCATTCGCAGGGTGTTGCATAATGCTTCCTATGTGAAATTAAAAAAATTGAAGAAAAAAACACCGCTTCTAAGGCGGCACAAAATGGACCGTTTAAACTTCGCTAAACAAAGTATCGCCTAGACCTCCAAATGGTACTCTGTGTTATTTTCTGATGAAACAAAGTTTAACCTAGATGGTCCTGACGTGTTTCACTATTATTGGCATGATTTATGGAAGCCTCTTGATGTAAAAATGAGCCGCCAAATGGGTGGAGGCTCAGTAATGGTTTGGGTTGGCTTTTTGACTCAAGGGAAAACCGATATCGTTTTTGTACATTCAAGAATTAATTCCGAAAAGTATAAAAATCTTCTTAAAGATCAACTAGCCATATACGGTGAACTTCTTTGTGGCGAAAACTACACTTTCCAGCACGATAACGCGTCGATTCATACATCACACGTAACAAAAAAGTGGTTTTCAGAGCAAAGTATCAATGTTCTTGCGTGGCCTTCTCACTCCCCAGATATAAATCCCATTGAAAACTTGTGGGGTATCTGAGCTCGTGAGGTTTACCGAAATGGGAGGCGGTTTACATGTGTCGAAGACCTAAAGAATGCTATAATATGTGCTTGGGAAGAACTGTCTTGCAATATTTTGTTAGAATTGATAGATTCGATGCCGAATCGCATCTTTCATGTTATAAATAACAATGGCGGCTCCACCAAATATAGAATAACCATGTTAGAGGATTTTCTTTTAAACCATTAGTGTCTGCTAATTATGATGACCACTGTATTTGAAAAAAAGGTTGGTGTCTTATAATTTTGTCCATTATGTTTTTAAGTTTTTTCATTAAATTGTATGAAAATATCATTATTATAAAATATATATATATGATAGCAGAATAAATTTATGTTTTTGTCGTATTTAATAAAGCATTTTTAAGTTCTGGAGCTTTTCTTTCAGTATATGCCAAATTAGGTAGGTGTCTTATAATTATGTCCACCACTGTAGAGGAATGAAACGCTCACAGGTAAAGGTGGTCATTAAAATATATTATAATGTTTATTATAAATAAATTCCCCTTTTTTTAAAAAAATGTTTACAAAAATTCATAAATATATATTTTTAGAAGTATGCAGCTGAAAGACATTTTTGTATCGAAAACAACAGTTTAAAATTCAATAAAACTTGCAAGTAAAATATGCGTTTGATTGAAGAATTTCATCCGTCTTAGATATTTAACAAACTAGATCGAATTTTAATCAGGACACGATATTAAAACTAAAGAAACAGATCTCTCAGATCTCACAGACCGTTAAAAAAAATTTGTATTTCACCATAGCGAAATATGGACTGAATTACTATTATTCATGAATTAAAATTCAACTTTCTAATGAAAGATTCTATGACGATTTAGCACGGTATCTTGTGTTCAGCATTAAACATGTACTCTTTTCGCAATGATTACTACAGACTACAGCAATATAAAAACTAAATAAATTTAAATAAAAGAAGCAAAATATGACCAATTTCTGCCTCTACCAATTTTTATTTATAACAAATTATATTAATTATAGAGCTTCGTGGAAGAACGTGTTATGTTACCTTTTCTCAAAGTATGTTTCATTTTTTCGATGAAGGTGCAGTGAGATACTTTATCATGTGTTAGAGCTAAAATACCCAGATTCTAATTAGTCTTTGATCAATTATTTATTAACATTTTATATTTTAATATCAAATCTCTCTATTCTAAAACAAGTGGGTAAGTGTGATCGTAGATCGCACAGAGGGTTTCGTTTAATATCTCTTGTAAAACACTTTATCCTTAAATTAACAAATCAAAATTGCTAATTTAAAATTATTAATTCCTTACATAAATGGCAGCACCATTACATTTAGGAATCCCCCCCCCCCCAAAATCATCCACTAACCTATTTAAATTTGTTATATTTCACTAATAATATTTATAAGAGGACACCGTCAAAAAACCGCATTTAAAACGGGAGGGAGAGGCTTCGGATACGTATAAAATGAATAAGTTTTCATAGATCTATTTAACGATACGTCAAATGAGGGGTTGTCCTTAAAATTTAGAAAAGTGTCCCCCGGAAGGAGACAACGGAGGGTAGGGGCATCGGATGTCTATAATATGAAAAAGTTTTCATAGACCTATCTAATGATACGTCACATGAGTGGTGTTCTTGAACTTTCGAAAAGTGCCCCCGGGGTAAAAAAGGGGGGCATCGGATGTGTATAATATGAATAGGTTTTCATAGACCTATCTAACGATATGTCACATGAGGGGTGTCGGAGTTTCCTCTTAGTCCGCACAACTTGGAAGAAAATCCTTGTTATTTATATGCTGCCACCACCGATATGATTACGTGTAATCGGTCACGCACTGAGAGGATTGTTTAAATGAAAACCAACGCTTTCAATTAACTAAATTAACAGTTTATTTACACAACAACAAACACTATTTACACTTACAAACTCGGATATAGATAATCCGGTTCAACATTAAATTGAATACAGTGAATACTGGCTGTGTACTGTTAAACTACGTTAAATCACTCTCACTCTATACACGTTAAATTAGCTTTCCGGAGATCAATTTCGATCTCCCAACACATGGGCTCTAGGCCTAAGCTATCCGAGCCTCTCTCAACCCCACGCACTCTCTCAGGGCGATCCAAGGAACACACGTCCACCTTGCGAGCTATGCTCAAAACTGACTATCCCCGCCTAAGAGCGCCCCTCCAGCAACCCCTTGATTCTTCTCAATCTAACACCTCCGGAGCTTTCTACCTGGCTCCCCTTGTCTACCCATCTTCCACAGACATCTCAAAAGGTTGGGCATGCCCCTCTCAAACTGTCTTTTTTCCCCCTCATTCCACCTATACATTTTCACCGGCTTAGATCCAGTTTTAGATAAGGAAAGACTGTTATTTTGAAATTCCAGTACACAGCCCATACAATATATAATATATTAAGACAAAAATAATATAGAACATCATTTCTAATAGCAAGTTTCTTGGAACCTGACACCCCCCCACCTTAGCGGAAAATATGCCATTTAGGGGCTAATTTTCCCCAAACATATAGTAACATCACAGAAGAGTTCAATAGTCTCTTTGCAGGTTTCTTCATTATTATTATTACATATGTATATCAAGGTGTCTGAACATTCTCTACTGACATCTCTAATGAACCGTGTACTACTATTATTATTACAGAAAAACTACACATGCTAATACACTATAACACTATAACACAAAATTCAAATACAATTACACATATACAAAAAAAAAATTTAAAACATGATGACACCCCTTTAAGGTTTGCCCACTATTTAGTCATTGATGCCGATGGGCTAGCAATTGGCTGTTCTTCCCAGCTCTTCCTATGTAGCCTGGAAATTGCATCAGCATTTAAATGTTGAGCTCCTGGACGATGAGAAATACTCAGGTTCCAGCGTTGCAAGGCAAGAGCCCATCTAGTGAGTTTGGGGGACCTTGGGGTTGTTTCAGTGAGAAATTTTAGTGGATTATGATCCGTTATGATCTCAATTTGAGATACAGTAAACTCTGTCTAAGGCGGAATCGATCGGGACCGTGAAAAATTTCCGTGGTAGACAATATTCCGCCTTAGACAAATTTTACTCTATGTCTATGGATTCATAGGGACTTGAAAACCTTTCCGAGTTAGACAGATTTCCGTGTTATGCAGAGTCCGCCTTACACAGAGTTTACTGTACATATGTCCATTTTTCAAACTTCCGCAACCCGAAGAGAACACCCCAAGCCTCTTTCTCTATACTCGGCCAAGCACGCTGAGCCCCTGATAATTTCTGACTGGCAAAAGCTATCGGTTTAAACTGACCCTTTTCATCTTTTTGAGTAAGACAACATCCTACTGCCAGGTCTGAAGCATCGGCGTGAAGCTGATATTCCCGGCCTACGGTAGGTGTAGCCAAACGCGTTACATTACATAGCTCATCCTTAAGGGTATTAAATGCTTCTTCTGCCCTTTCATCCCATGGTACAGTATTTTTAACTTTCCCTTTAGTTAATTCCGTTAAAGGTATAGCGATTTCTGCATAATTTGGAATATAAGATCGGTAAAATCCCATTAATCCCAAAACAGATCTAACTTCATTCTTAGTTTTCGGTCTCTTTAAGTCCCTTATTGCTCCTATTTTCTCCCCATCAGGTGCATGCGTTCCACCCCCAATTACATGACCTAAAAACTTAGTCAATTTCTCTCCAAATTTACATTTATCCAGCCTAATCGTAAAATTTCTATTTTTGAGTTCTTCTATGACAGACCTAACATGCTCACAATGCTCTTCCCAGGTGTCGGAGAAAATGATGACATCATCAATGTATGCTTGTGCATACCTCCGATGACCTTGAAGAACCTCATTCATATCTTTTTGGAATGTAGCAGCCGCCCCTGATAAACCAAAAGGCATAGTACGCCACTGATAAGTCCCATTATGAGTTGTAAAAGCTGTCAAATGTTTACATTCCTCCGCCATTTTAATCTGCCAATAACCCCTCAATAAATCAATCGAAGATAAATATTTAGCTGCCCCCGCAGTATACATGATTTCCTGCGAATCTTTCAGAGGAAATGTTGGGACCGGCGTTACTGAATTTAAAGCTCTATAATCAATTCAAAGCCTAACAGTTGCGTCTTTTTTCGCCACGCAAACAATTGGATGACTAATTTCTGCATTTGATACTTCTATTAGATTTAATTCTAATAACTCCTGAATCTGTCTATCTACTTCCACTTTATAAGCAACAGGTACATTATACAACTTTGGCTTTTTCCTCGCCACATCCGGTTTCAAATCCATACGGTGCTCCCCTATTTCCGCTGGTCGCACAGGACCCATAAATACCACTTTAGTCTCCCGCAAAATGGACTTTATATCCTTGACTTTACTATTAGATAAAACTTTTATTTCGAACCTTTCTATGTCCCGTTCTACCTCTTGTTCCCGGTTTAGAATAGGAATTTCCCCAACTTCTCCAAATTCCTCATCACCTTCAAAAACAATATTAACTATATTACACTTAGCAATAAATTCTCTTATTTTATTTTGGTGCACGTGCTTCCTACTCCCGTCGGCTAATTCAACTATAAATGAATGCCTGTTTCGTTTTTCGACAATAGTTGCCGGCCCTTGCCACCTAAAATATAATTTGTTAGTTGAATCGGGGATTAACAGTATTACTTTATCGCCTACTTCAAACGTTTTTTCTTTTGACCTTAAGTTATAATGATAGGCCATTCTGCCTTGTTGCACCTCGGACGATAATTTTGCCTCCTTTGCGGCTCTTTCTAAGCGTCCCTTAAGTTTATTCAAATACTCATGAATCGGCATAGTATCTAACTGGGCCCCCTTATTTTCTCCTGCCCAGGATGACTTGAGAACTGATAAAGGACCCTCTGGCGCTCTACCATATAATAATTGAAAAGGTGCGATTCCTGTCGTAGAATTTGGGACTTCCCTATACGCCTATAATATAAATGGTATTTGTTCATGCCATCTTTTCCCTTCTTCCCTAAATGTATGATGCAACATACGTTTAAGCGTCTGATTAAAACGCTCCACAAGACCGTTAGACTGTGGGGTCGAAAATCGTGGACTAGCCCCTAACCTTTTCTCAAATTCTTTCGTTAAGTTGGCAGTGAAATTGCTTCCATTATCACGCGCGATTATATTTGGAATTCCTGTCCTTGTAAATATTTGAAGTAATGCATCACACGCTGTCTTAGCAGTTAAGCTTTTTAGAGGTATTGCTTCCGCCCACCTGGTATGCTGGTCAATTAAGGTTAGTATATATTGATGCCCTTGTGAACTTTTAGGATCAATAGGCCCGATTAAATCAATATTAACTACCTGAAATGGAAGTTCTGGCCGCGATACTGGGGAAATAGGAGCTCTATCACTCACTTTAACCCCTCTAGTCAATTGGCACTCTAAACATGACTCACAAAATTGTTTAGTTTCTTTCGCCATCCCCTCCCAATAAAACGAATACCTGATTCTCTGTAACGTTTTCTTGGCAGCATGATGCCCTCCGAATACCGAAGTATGCATTAATTTTAGGATCTCTTCCCTTCTTATCTTGGGTACTACTAACTGCGCTATAGTTTCGCCTAACAATTTCTCTTTATGATACAATAAACCATCTACAATATAATAATCCCCTTTATCCATTTTCGCTAATTCCTAAACTCTCTCTAAATCTTTGCATTCCAATTGGGATTTCTTAAACATATCCGAATTACTAACGATAACTTTATTATTTTCCTCCACTTTCGCTTTTTCTGCATTCTGACTTTGTAATTTTTCCGATCTCGCTTCTATTGCGTAAACATTACAATTATCGCTACTCATGTCTTCCCTTTCACTCGAGTTATCAATGCTAATTTCCGAACATTCTAATTCTTGGGACTCTAGCAATGGCTCCTCGCGATTGACCCCTGACAACTCATTAATCACCTCGGGATGTAAAATTACCTGCTCATTAATATTATCGGTCATAAGCGTAGCGTGACCAGAAATTTTGGGGGGGCACCAAGGTCATGCGAAGTGAAAACGGCGCCCCGAGCGAATTTTCAATTTTGCGCCCCCCCCCCTCCCCCCCCAAAAAGATCTTTCTTTTTGTGATAGGTATAATAAAATTGATAAAATGCAGAAACATAAATAAATTCTATCGAATAAATATTTCGCGTTTATTTTGGAACTTTAAAAGATTTAATTTTAATTTAGAAATTCAGAACAACTAAATAACATAAAAGAAAATTGCACTTATTTGTTAGAGATCTCATGATGTTTAGCGACAGGGGATAAAATGATCAAGAGAGAAAAAGAAATTCCCCGAAAAATGAATAAATAAACAAAACCGTGGTTTGCAGCGTAAATTTCGCGCCCGGGACGACCGCTCCTTTAGCCCGCTCTTTGCACGCCCCTGGAGGGCACACTAGAGGTCTGCACGGACCGCAATTCCAAGGCCCAGGCCTAGCCCGGCGAGAAAATTAAAAGTTCCACCCGGGCACGGCCCGTTTATATTTTCACAGTTTACGACCAGGCCCGGCTCGTACAAAAATCAATGAAAACAAGCCCGGCCCGTGAAGAAATCAATTAAATCAATCCCGGTTCGGCTCGACACAATTTCTCAAAAAATTTCGATTTTTCTTAACATGCAATTGCAGGGCCGCCGCTTGCTACTAAAAGCGACTATTTTCAGCAACTGGTGGCTATGGCGACTATTTTAGGCCGAAAACCATTAAAAAGCGGCTATTTCAAGAAAAAAGGCGACTTTTTTCGGATTTCAGTGACTATTTTTACTGAAAATATTTGATCTTTTTCTTCAAAGCACCTGTAAAGTAATCTTCCCAAACACACTTTTTCAACGGTTGTTTGAAGAGATTCGCGATTTTTTCCGGGACGAATTCCAAAATTCTCGATTTCGCCCCCTCCCCCCTTTAGTCTATTAACGAAAATACGTATTTTTTTCCGAAATCTTTTTATATAATCATTGAAGGAGATTTTACGATTTTTTCCACGATCCTTTGCCAAATGTCGCAAATTTTTCTACGTTTTAACGAAATCGATTTTTTTTCCGCCACCACTTGTCCAAATTCGCGATATATATTTTCCGCGAACGATTGATGGTAGTTACTATTTGTTTCAGAGATCTTTTGACGAAATTCCCGATTCTTTTCCAGATCGTTTGTCAAAATTCGTGATTTTCTTTTCATGACCGAGTTATAAAATTCGTGATTTTTCGCGCGATCATTTGGTTAAAATCTCATTTTTTTTTTTTTTTTTTTACCAAATTTTCGTTTTTTGCCCGCGATTATTTTACGAAATTTGCAATTTTTTTATGATCGTTAGACGAAATTCGCAATTTTTTGTCCATTCTTTTAACAAAATTTGCGATGATTTATCCGTGACTGCATGACGAAAATCGCCATTTGTTTCCGTGACCTTTGGTAAAATTCAAGATATTTTTTTTACAGTTGTTTGAGGAGATTCGCAATTTTTCCGCGACGAATTGTAAAATTCCCGATTTTTTCCCCAATCGATTAATGATAATAGTTATTTCTTTTCGCTATCTTTTGCTACAGTCGTTGAAGGATATTTCGCAATTTTTCCTACGACCTATTGCAAATTTCTCAATTTTTGGGGGGCGATCGTATCACGGAACTTATAATTTTTTTTCCGTGATCCTTTGCCAAATTTCGTGTTTTTGTTTCCGGCTATCGTTTCACGGGATTCACGGTTTTTTTCCTGCGATACTTTGCCAAAATTTGCGAATTTTTCTGCGACAAAGTGGGGAAATTTTTTCTCCGCCACCACTTGTCGAAATTCGCGATATATATTTTCCCCGCGACCAAGTCATGATACTCGCTGTTTGTTTCAGATATCATTTGACGAAATTCGCGATTCTTTTCCGCGATAGTTTATCGAAAATCGTGATTTTCTTTTCAAAACCGACTTACGAAATTCTTGATTATTTGTTTAAATTCTCGATTTTTTACGCGATTATTTGACCAAATTCGCGTCTTTTCAGGGGTGATTCTGTTGTGAATTTTCCGAAAATTTAAGGCATTCGGTTCCGATAAATTTTAAAAAATCGGTCATCAATCCTAAAATTCGGGCATAAAAAATATCGTGAATTTCGGCAAATGATCGCCGAAAAAATCAATTTCGACAATCGTTCACACAAGAATAGCCGCCAATTTCTTCAAAGGATCGCAGAAAAAACGAATTTCGCCAAAGAATCGCGGGAAAACACGAATTTCTACAAGGGATCACGAGATAACGCAAACTTCGTCTGGGAATCGCAAAAAACACACACATTTCACCAAGGGATCGCAAAAAACGCAATTTTTATCAAAAGATCGCGGAAAAGCGCGAATTTCGTCAAAGGATCGCGATAAAGAAACGCAAATTTTGTCGAAGGATCGCGGAAAAATGCGAATTTCGCTAAAGGACAGCCGAAAAAACGCATAATTGTGGCCGGGAGATCCCCCTCCCCCCTTTCCCTCCTCTGTTGTAACCTTTGAGAAAATTTGCTGTGAATTTCAGATTTCTTTTTTTTTTTTACTGAGAATCACCCCTGTCGTCTTTTTGTCCGCGACCATTTGACGAAATTTGCAATTTTTTTCTCTTGGTCGTTAGACGTATTTCGTAATATTTTGTGCATTCTTTTGACGAAATATGCGATGATTTTTTTGTGACCGAATAACGAAAATCGCTATTTGTTTCCGCAACGTTTGATAAAATTAAAGATATTTTTCCACGGTCCTTTGAGGAGATTCGCGATTTTTTTCAACGACGAATTACCAAAATTCGCATTTTTTCCGACGATCGTTTTGTGGAATTCACGATTTTCTTTACACGATCCTTTGTCAAATTTCGTGAATTTTTCTATGACCGATTGACGAAAATGATATTCGGTATTTGTTTCAGAGATTTTTTGACGAATTTCGCGATATTTTTCCTCGACCTTTTGTCGAAATTCGTCTTTTCTTTTGTCGACTGACTGAGGAAGTTCAAGGGCAAGGAGTCAAAAAGGAAGTGAAAAAATCATTTGGGGGATAAAGGCAGAGGCGCCTTTATTAGCCATAGCGCCCTGTGGGAGATTTTTTATTGTACCCCTGCAAATGCTATACTCATTTTTTTTTCTTTTAAAAGTTTTTACTAAAGCATTTTCCTTTGTGCACTCCTTACAGGACCGAAACTAGCTATATTTTCACCCGAGCAAACATGGATTTTGGCACCCCCCCTCCTTCCTCCGCAAAGTAAATTTACAAAGAGAAATTTACGAAAGTTTCCATTAGAGGACTTATTTTAAAATTTAAAATGTGTAGCAGTGAAATACGTAATAATATTGAAATATATAACCAGCTTTGTCAAATATTTATTCATTAAAACCTGTTAAAAGAATCGAAAGGAAACGGAAATAATTCCGCTTTATACAGGTTTCCGTCTTAGCAGATAGTTGGTATTATTTCTGTTGGAACCAAGCAGATGTTTTCATTTAAGATAATATTCCATTATAGAAATATTTCATATTTCTAGATTTTACAGTTGTAGCATTACAAATTATTACAAGTGAGATACTTTAATGTCATAGTGATATGAGTCCCATTGTTTTAGGAACTAAAAAACCAGGATTAACACCAGCTTTGTGGAATTATCACTTATATCACTCTTCTTATTTATAGATTGATATGTCTACATACTTTCCTCAACTTTTCAAATTTAATTCTCAAACTAATTTTCAAATTTATGTGTGACTCAAAACAACAGCAAAATTATTAAATTTTTACTTTTCATTTTGTGAATTTTCGACCGCTTGGTTTTTATTGTCCCAGTCAGTCACCTGACCTCGCCCCATCTAAGTGCAGATATGGGGATACGCATGTAAAAAATAATTATAAGAAAAAGAATGAAGTTATTTATTTGCTGTCTTGTATATTGTAGGCGAATCTTTTTATCTATACGACAATTTTAATGCGCTTTACTCAGGTTTTCTTTTGGATTTTTCAGCTAAAAAATATTTTTTTACACAAATTTCACACGCACATATATATATTGTATGAAAGGGTAAACCAAATTTTCCTCTGGCGCCCCCTTCGCGTGGCGCCCAGGGCACATCCCCCCTCTTCCCCCCCCCTTAGTTTCAGCCCTGACTCCTTCTCCCGTTAGTTTTTATTGTCCCGGGCAGCCTGGGTGGGGCTTGTTGAGCTAAAGCCAATTGGTAGGCCTCCCCACCTAGCCGAACCTGTCTCGTGCAACCACCCGTTCTCGCTCATATCAAGACGGGGAAAATGAAAGCTCAACACTGCTCAGGGTGAGAGAGAAAAAAATTGAACAGTCTTCATGGAATCTTTTCATCAGAAAAGTCAGAGTCAAACAAAATCTTCATTTGGCGCCCCCTTCGCCTTTCGGTACACTTGGAATTGGAGAAAGAATAATGCCTAAAAGAAAAGCTCTTTGTTCCGATTCATTTGCAGTCTTCTATTATAGATGAATCTTTTTTATATATTTGTAAATTTCAATGCATTTGGTTCAGTTTTACTTTTGGATTTTGCAGCTGTAAGACATTTTTATGCAAATTCAATATAAATTCATATATATTTTTGTGTGTAAAGACAAAAAAAAAAAATTTCATTTGGCGCCCCCTACGCTTTCTGTTCTGGCGCCCGAGGTGTAGAAGGTTGGGGGGGCACACGCCCCCCCGTGCCCCCCCGACGCTACGCCTATGTTATCGGTCACTGCGCAAAGTACTTCCTGATGAATTATATTAGTTTGTCCGAATTGCGGAATAGGTAACGGTAATTTAACCAACGGTGATTTAACTGGTTCACCAAATAATGCTTGTAAATAAATACTACCCGCTTCTTTTAATTTTTCTTCCGGTACCAAGTCTTTATGAATAACACTAATTTCACATCCAGAATCGACCAACCCTTTTGCTTTTTGCCCATTTACACTAACTTCAATTTTCTCAAGTTTATTTAATTTCCCACCAATAACATTAGTTCTCTGTTCGGCCTTTGCCGATATCCTCGCCACATTAGCTCCTTTAGGTAACTCTTTATTTCCTTTTACGACAATCTTATTTACACCCGCTTTCTGTTCACGCCCTTTACTACCATTATTATTTCCCTCATTACCTACATTATTACAAAAACGTTGGTAATGACCCCTTAAACCCAGTGGCGTACCCAGGATTTTATTTCGGGGGGGGCTGACTTATATTTTCATAATGTTCTAAATCTTACGAAACACGTTGCATTGTGTTATAAACAGAAATCATTTTTGTCAATAAGGCCGTAGCCAGAGGGGGGGGGGGTGCAAGGGTGACTTTGTTCCGAATTTTCCGAAAATTTGAAAAATTCGGTCATCAGTCCGAAAATTTGGACTTAAAAAATTATCGCGATTTTTGACAAATGGTCGCCGAAAAAATCAATTTCGTCAATCGTTCGCAAAAAAAAAAAAAAAAAAAAAAAAAATCAATTTCGTCAATCGTTCGCAAAAAAAAATCTCCAATTTCTTTAAAGGATCAAGGAAAAAACCGGAATTATGTCATACGGCCGCAGATAAAATGCGAAGTTTGCCAAAGGATCGCGAAAAAAAAGTCAAATTTCGTCAAATGATAGCGGAGAAAACGTGAATTTCGTCAAATTATTCTAGAGGAAACGCTAATTTCGTCAAAATGAGCACAGAAAAAACCCGAATTTCGTCAGAAGGCCGCAGAAAAAACGCGAATTTCATCAAAAGGTCGCGGAAAAAACGTGAATTTCGAAAAAAAGATCGCTAAAAACACGCATTCCGTCAAAGGGCTGTGAAAAAGAAGCTAATTTCGTAAAGGATCGCAAAAAACGCGAATTTCGTCAAAGGGACACGGGAAAACGTGAATTTCGTCAAAAGGCCACAGAAAAACGCAAATTTCATCAAAAAGACGAGAAAAAGCGCGAATTTCGACAAAAAGCCGCGAAAAAACGCAAATTTCGAGGAAGGATTGCGCAAAAACGCGAATTTTGTCAAATGACCACAGAAAAAACGTGAATTTCGTCAAAGAACCACAGAAAACTGCAAATTTCGACAAAGCATCGCTAAAAAAACACGCATTCCGTAAAAGGGAAGCTGAAAAAACACTAATTTCGTCAAAGGGACACAGAAAAACGTGAATTTCGTCAAAAGGCCGCAGAAAAACGCAAATTTCATCAAAAAAGACGGGAAAAAAACGCAAATTTCGTCAGAGAGCCGCGGAAAAAACGCAAATTTCGACGAAGGATTGCATTAAAAAACACGAATTTTGGCAAATGACCACAGAAAAAAACGCGAATTTCGACGAAGGATTGCGTAAAAAAACGTGAATTTCGGCAAATGACCTCAGAAAAAACGTAAATTTCCTCAAAGGGCCGCAGAAAAAACGTAAATTTCCTCAAAGGGCCGCAGAAAAAACGCAAATTTCCTCAAAGGGCTGCAGAAAAAACGCAAATTTTGGCAAAGGATTGCTAAAAAAAGTATGCATTCCGTCAAAGGGAAGCGGAAAAAACACGAATTTCGTTAAAGGATCGCAAAAAAAGCATGGTCACAAAGAAGGGCCACAGAGAAACGCGACTTTCGGCAAAAGACTGCGGAAAGAAGCGAATTTCGTCAAACAGCAGCGAAAAAACAAAAAAAACACGACCATTTCCATAAAAAAACGCGAATTTCGTCAATGAGCCGCGAAATTTATCAAAAAGACGAGAAAAAAGCGAATTTCGTCAAAAAAGCCGAGAAAAAAACGCAAATTTCGACGAAGGGTTTCGTAAAAAACGCGAATTTCGGCAAAAGTTCACGAAAAAAACTCGAATTTCATCGAAAACTCGCGGAAAAAACGCAAATTTTGACAAAGGATCACGGGAAAAAAAACCGCGAATTTCGTCAAAGGGTCGCGGAAAAAAGCTAATTTTGTCAAAAGTTCGGGGAAAATTCAAATTTCGTCAAAGCGTCGTGATAAAAACCTGTATTTCATCAAAGGATCGCGTTAAAAACACATACAAATATCTGTGTTTATTATTATATGTATAGTTTTTAAACTGAGATAATATGCTGAACTTTTTAGAAATCTGGTTAACCCGAACCCACTCAGCCTGAAATTGACCTGAATATAAACAGAGTTAACCCAAACTACAACAAAAATAATTAGCAGCAGGAAGGGATTACCTCTCCTTTCCCCCTTTGCTGTAACCTTTCAGAAAATTTGCTGAGAATTTCAGATTTTTTTTTAAAACTCAGACTCAAATCTGGGGGGAAGGGGGGGGGGCGGGGGCACGGGTCCGATCCTGAGACCGTCCCACGTCGAAATCTGTTGAAAAGTGTTACTGGTTTTTTTTTTTATATACTTTCATTTAAAAGAAAGTCATTATAACATAAAATCTATAAAATTGTTCTTCCAATCCCCGAAACTAAATTCTGGCTACGGTTCTTGTTTAACAATAAATTAATATTGTAACAAACACAAAATATTTTTTGTATACACAAAATATTTTCATACACATATATGAAATAAAGACTTTGTTTATTATTTGTGCATTGCACAAGTAATAAGAAGGACTTTAAACCGTTCCAGATGAAAAATACTGGCTGCAAAGTTAAGACAGAATAGGAAGATAAGTGGGGGGAGGGGACATTACCGAACTCCAAAGATGTCTTTGCAGTCAAACAAGAAGTCACCGTGTATCTTACAGATACGAGGAAGTAATCGAGTGTTAAAAACAAAAGTTAATGAATATCATTCACAGTCAGCTCTTCCGCACATATATAGTGTGCCTGACTTCCAACTTACCAAAATTCTGAAGGGATTAGCTAAGGTGTCATTATGCACTAATATGGGACTAACAAGAAAGACAAGTGCGATGCATGACAAATATATATATAATTGAATTGATCTAAAAAGTAAGAAGTAAACTTTTTTTACCATTTAATCTGACTGTTTTGGCAGGTAAAAGAGGTTTAGTCCCTTCAACCCTCCGCACCCCCATATTTCGGTGTGGCATGGAGATGCGACTGAAAAATGAAAGTTAATAAGCTACTATTACAGTCAACTCTTCCGCACCGGATTTCAGATTTAGACGAAATCGACTTGAGATTAGCTGTGGTGTTACTGTGCATTAACATACCCCCGCATTGACAATCTTGGCGCCCGCCGACTATGGGAAAAATTAAAAAAATCCTTAAATTAAACTACTTTTAGATTTGTCGAATTTATTTGTAGGTCTCTTGAACTCAGTATATATGTTTTCATTTATCGAGTAAAACAGTGATTTCAGTCATTTGAAAATGGATTTTGTGGTCTCAAGTAAATTTGGTAGCAGGACTGAGGAGGATATTGGATTAACAGGAAAAACAAATTCGTGGCATGCCAGAAAATAAAACAAATTTATCTGAAAAAGAAGGAATATCAGCCCTTTTTTCATTTCACTGCGATCTCTTCAGAGGTGGAATGGAGCTGTAACGTCATAACCCCCGTCCCCATCGAATCCTTTGGTGTATGCTGGGGCATCACTGTGCACTAATATATGGGACTAACCAGAATAGCTGCGTCGCAGAAAAAAATTAATCTCAAAAGAAAGAAAAAAAACTGGAATTTTTTTTTTCATTTCATATTTGATTATTTCGGAAGAGTAAGTAACCCCATCAGCCCCTTCCCCTCATTGGGTATACTGTGGTGTAACTGTCCGATGATATGAGACTAGCCAGAACGTGTAGTTCGTTGTATTGCAGAAAACAAGTGCATTACAAATTCATCTCGAACAAAAAGAAAAATATCAGCCTTTTTTCATTTCATTTTCGGCTATTTTGGGAAGGGGCTGTAACCCATCACCCCCTTTCTACTTCTTTCGGTATAATGCGGTGTCACTGTGCACTAATATGGAACTAAAGAGAAGAAAGTGTCTAGTCTGTTGAATAATAGGAGAAAAAAAATACAAATTTATCTCAAACAGAAAGAAAAAAAAGCAATATTTTTTTATTTCATTTCCGACTATTTCGGGAGGAGGGGGCTGTAATTCCATCAGCCCCCTCCCCATCTTTGGGTATGCTGTGATGTCAATGTGGACTAATATGGCGTTAACGAGAATGGCTATTTCGCTGTATGGCAGAAGAAAAATTACAAATTATCTCAAACAAGAAGAAAAAAAACCAGCCTTTTTTTCATTTCATTTTCAACTATTTAGGAAAGGGACACCCCATTAACCCCTTTCACCTCTTTGGGTATAATGTGGTATCACTGTGCACTAGTATGGAACTAAAGAGAAGAGAGCAGCTAGTCTGTTGAATGATAGAGGAAAAATACAAATTTATCTCAAACAAAAAGGAAAATATCAGAACTTTTTCATTTCATGTTCGAATTTTTGGGAGAGGGCTGTAACTCCATTAACCCCCTTCTATCTTTTCGGGTATAATGTGATGTCACTGTACACTAATATGGAACTACAGCGAAGGGAGTGGCTAGTCTGTTAAATGATAGGGCAGAAAATGCAAATTTATCTCAAATAGACAGAAAAAAATCAGCTCTACTTTTTCATTTAATTTTCGACTATTTCCAGAGGAGGAAGTTTCCATCAGCCCCCTCCCCATCTTAGGGTATGCTGTGATGTCAATGTGGACTAATATGGTGTTAACGAGAATGGCTATTTTACTGTATCTCTCTATTCTAAAAAAAAGTAACTACCGCTGTCACCGCCGCCGGTTTTGAATTTTTTGTGACCGGAGGACTTTCTTCGTTAATATTAAAAAAACTGTTGCATACAAAAATATGAAAATCGGTACTATTATAGAAAAATGTTTGATAAACACGCTGATGCAGACAGTTTTCAAATCGAAGAATTATTTTAAGAGATATTTAAGGCCAAAGTTGGACAAAATCGTTCCATTAAAAAAGTTTTATAGGAGCAAAAACTGTACATAGGAATTTAATCATTTTTAGATCATTTTATGCGTCAGAATTTCCCGGTGTGCAGATTGCAGTTAGTTTTTTAATTTGAATAATTTTTCGAGGTTTTATTTCTATTTTAAATTCAAATTTTCAGCATTTCGAGAGATATTTTTTACAAATTTTAGAAAATTGTATTAATTTAAACTGTTGCCAACTGTATAAAAAGCGCAACCAATAATGTTTGCTTCAAATTAAAAATTTATTTTACATTTTTTTTTATTATAAACAAAAAATATAAAAAGCAGGAACTCATTGAAAATTACGTCATAAAAACTATAGTTACACGTGAATTTTAAATGAGAAAGAATATTGTAAAATAATAAATTCAGTAACATGCGTTAGAAGTCCTAAATAGGAGAATTTACGTCATATTACACTTATTACGTAAAATGAACAAAAAATAATATTGCAAAACAGTTTTAATTTAAAAATTGCGCGAGACATTTACTTGACATTTTAAGATGATCATAATATTTCATTTCTAACAAAAGTATTTTGACGTGAATATTAAAAAGAGAAAGAAAAGTTTGGTGAAAATTACGTCAGATTATAATTG
Source organism: Maratus speciosus (assembly GCA_963932465.1). Taxonomy (NCBI): domain Eukaryota; kingdom Metazoa; phylum Arthropoda; class Arachnida; order Araneae; family Salticidae; genus Maratus; species Maratus speciosus. The sequence continues at coordinate 688,164,994 of OZ010787.1, read as the reverse complement.
TCAGATTCAAATTATAATTCAATCTTCCGAAATCTTTTTAAAGGCGGTCAAATTAGCGTGCTGTTAGAGTCTGCGGTGTCTGAACGGGGGTTGACGAGCATAGCTCGTAGGTGGCAGAGCCCCCTAGTGACAGAAGAAAAAATACAGATTTATCTTTAAAAAGTAAAGAAAAAACACATTTTTATTTAATTTTTCGCGATTTCTGGTTGGGGGGAGGGGGCTGTAACCCCATCAACCCCCTTTCTCTTCTTTGGTGTCAATATGGACTACTATGGAACTAAAGCGAAGGAAGCGCATAGTCTGTTGAACGATAGGGGAAAAATGCAAATTTATCTTGAACAGACAGAAAAAATTCAGCACTATTTTTTCATTTCATTTTCGACCATTTCGAGAGGAGGGGGCTGAAATTCCATCAGCCCCCTAACTAATATAACCTGAACTAATATGGTGTTAACGAGAATGGCTATTTTGCTGTATGGCAGAAGAAAAAATTACAGATTTATCTTTAAAAAGTAAGAAAAAAACACTTTTTCATTTAATTTTTTGACTATTTCGGGAGGAGTAGGGGGGGGGGCTATAACCCCGTCAGCCCCTCTTTCTCTTCTTTGTTGTCAATGTGGACTAATATGGGACTAATGAGAATGGTTTGTCCGCTGTATAATGGAAAAAAATTAAAAAAATTTCCATAAAAGAAAGACGAAAAATCAGCACCTTTTTATATCACTTTCGAAAATTTCGGGGGGGGCTGTAGCCCCATCAGCCCCCCCCTTGGGTACGCCACTGCTTAAACCACATTTGAAGCATCTAGGAGCTGAATCATCACTAGGTTTTTTAAAATCAGTTTTCCTACCCGAAAAAGAATTAGTCTCATTGCTCCCGCTTTGCCTCCAATTACCACTAAATTTACTATCCTCCCTCGGTTTCACTTTTTCACTGTTTCCATACCTATCTTTACCCTTAAAACTTTTATACGTAACGGCGTAAGACTTGTGTTTAGCGTCAAAATAATTGTCACATTCTTTAGCAATTTTAGAAGCTTCCAACCATTTACTCTGCTGAGTTAACCCAATATATGATGCGGTTTCTTCATCTAACGTGTTTAATAACTTATCCGTAATTATTAACTGATTGACCTTTTCATAAGAGTCCGCACCCCTAATCTTACAATAATTTTCCCATGTTGCTATTAAACGCGCTACAAATAGTACATGTGTTTCATTCTGGTTTCTCCTAGCCTTCTTAAAATTTTCCAAACACGCCTTCGGTGTCGGCTCATGTTCCCTTAGAACTAACTCTTTTAATTCCTCATAATTCTCAATTTGTTCCCTAGTGGTATAAATTAACAAATTATCTGCCTTATCTCCTAACATATTTAGTAGAATTTCGGCCTGCTGGTTTCCCGGTACATTTTTAGTTTTGAATGCCCTTTCTAAACTGTTGAAAAATAAATTCCATCCCTCAGTCCCTTCTGGTACTTTGATAGACAGAGTTTTAACACTTTTGATCAGTTTTTCTATGTTACTTTCATTATTAGATTCCCTAGACCCATTAGAGTTATTTGTCGAACCTTGTATCCTTAGCCTCTCCATTTCTAATTCATGTTCCATCCTCAATTTTTCAGACCTCTCTTTTCTTTCTAACTTTTCCCTTTCAACCCTTTCTTTTCTATCGCGCTCTAATTTTTCCTGTTTTTCTTCGCGCTCTAATTTTTCCTGTTTTTCTAAATTTTCGCGCTCCAACCGTTCCGCAACAATAGTGTTAGATAATTCCATAACAGCCCCCTCGTCATATTCATCGCTGTCCATTATCTTTTTCTTAAGCTGAAATCTGGTATCATCTTCCGTGAATTCAACCCCCAACTCTTCGGCTATCATCTGAAGATCCACCCTTTTTAGTTTCAATAAGAAAGCCATACCTTTACCGATTACTATTACCACTCTACAATAATATTTAAACCTACCAAATTACCATTTCCTAAATTTCTACTTTAGTACAGTTACCTCCATTTATTATACTAATTAATACCTTTCAGATAATCGCTATGTTATATTTCTAAATTAATCTACTGTATAACCTGATTTTCCTCGACCATTGATATCACACAAATTACTTCCAATAAAACAAAAGATAAAGCAATAATTTCGATTTGATTACTATGCAATACAGATTCCAATTTATACATTAGATAATAACATACAATTTTTATAATAATACTGATACGTTGCAAATTGAATAAAAGTATTGATGTCAATAGAAACATCCACATAAAGAAAAATTGTATACCATACACATATAAATTCCTACAATTATCCTCAATAAAATATTTCCAAATTCAACAATGGTTCTCACATTTAAAACAAGTAAAATCAAAACCTTCTATTTTTTTTTCCTCACTGCGAGCCTTTTTTTTTTTTTTCCGAAATTTACTTCTATCTAATAAAAATTCTAAGCAAATGTTCATTACTCGTTTGTTATCAACTCTTCAAAATTAAAACAGTATTGCTTCATTTAAATATTACTTTAAAATTAATTTAAATTTAAGTAAATTCAATTATTCCTTCCAACTATTATTAACACAATGCATTAATTTTGTTCACTACCATTATTAGTAAAAAAATAGAAAATCAATATTAGTACAAGTTATTATGACTTTTTTTTAAAACAATAATAAATATGGCTATTAAAATCTCCTACCTATCTGAACAAAACTATTTGATTGCACATAAATTACCTAAACAATTTATCTTAAATTACTATCAATTATACAACAACAAATACATTTGGTTCGAGAAAGTCAGCAGACAGAAATGATCAAAACACCTTACCTTATACTTTATCTGCTGGGGTATTCCGCTGCTCACACGTAGTTTCACGATGAATTCAATATTTCACACTTTAAAGTCACTTTGATGTTATTCAACACTCAGGCTGTAATACACTATAACTTGAGGCACTGTAGCGTTGATAGGGCACAAACACTATTTCGGTTCGCCGTAACGACGATAGGGCACAACACTTTAGTTCGGTTCGCTGTAACGATGATAGGCACAACACTTTAGTTTGGTTCGCTGTAACGATGATAGGGCACAACACTTTAGTTCGGTTCGCTGTAACGATGATAGGGCACACACACTCTGTATTTCTGCTCGACGCTTGGTTTTTATCTCTCTAAAATTCCGCTCGACGATCCGGCATTTCCACGCAAGAATTCCACTGGGTGCTCCGGCACAAACACACTGCAACACGGCTCGCTGGTCACTGGTCCAAGACGATTCTATCCCGTCGCTGCCATCAATTTGTCGGAGTTTCCTCTTAGTCCGCACAACTTGGAAGAAAATCCTTGTTATTTATATGCTGCCACCACCGATATGATTACGTGATATCGGCCACGCACTGAGAGGATTGTTTAAATGAAAACCAACGCTTTCAATTAACTAAATTAACAGTTTATTTACACACTATTTACACAACAACAAACACTATTTACACTTACAAACTCGGATATAGATGATCCGGTTCAACATTAAATTGAATACAGTAAATACTGGCTGTGTACTGTTAAACTACGTTAAATCACTCTCACTCTATACACGTTAAATTAGCTTTCCGGAGATCAATTTCGATCTCCCAACACATGGGCTCTAGGCCTAAGCTATCCGAGCCTCTCTCAACCCCACGCACTCTCTCAGGGCGATCCAAGGAACACACGTCCACCTTGCGAGCTACGCTCAAAACTGACTATCCCCGCCTAAGAGACTGCCCTCCAGCAACCCCTTGCTTCTTCTCAATCTAACACCTCCGGAGCTTTCTATCTGGCTCCCCTTGTCTCCCCATCTTCCACAGACATCTCAAAAGGTTGGGCACGCCCCTCTCAAACTATCTTTTTCCCCCCTCATTCCACCTATACATTTTCACCGGCTTAGATCCAGTTTTAGATAAGGAAAGACTGTTATTTTGAAATTCCAGTACACAGCCCATACAATATATAATATATTAAGACAAAAATAATATAGAACATCATTTCTAATAGCAGATGTTTCTCGGAACCTGACAAGGGGTTTACCCAAAATTTAGAAAATAGCCCCTCCATGGAGCATCCTCCCCTCTCCCGTGAATTGCCCACTCTTTTAATTTTTAAGGTTAAAAAATAATATTGATATGACAGCTTAGTGAAAAAACGCATTCAAAACTCAATAAACAGCTGATCTAAAGAAAAAAGAAAATACCTCCCTCCACAACACCCAAATTACACGCAACCTCGCTTTATATATTTTTTAATATGTTATAAATTATGTCAAAGTTTAAAAGCGATTGGTTAATTAGTTTTCCTAATTTTAACAATTCCGCGTCCTTAGAGGGTCCCTCCCTTCCCCCGGAATTTCCCAATCTTTCAAATATTTAATGTTATAAAATAATATTTATTTGAGTGCTTACTGAAAAAAGAAATAATCAGCTGATCTGAAGAAAAAAGAGAAAATCGCCCCCCTCTCCCTCTATTCAAATTCCACGCACCCTCACTATATAAATTTTGTATTATGTGTTATAAACTATCTCAAAGCCTCTCTCTGTGCTTTTTTAATGGGGAAAAATGAGTTTGAAGAAATTGAAATTTTTAATTGTAGAAGAAAGTGGTATGAAATCAGGCATCTCTATCTTTCAAATGGTTAAAAAATAATATTTAAAGGAGCGCTCAGTGAAAAAACGCGGGCTCAGTGAAAAAACCACATTTAAAGCGAAAAAAACAGCTGATAAAAAAAAAAAAAATAGAAAAAAAGCCCCCTTCCCCCTCACCAAAATTCAATGTACGCTAACTTTATAATATTGTTATTATCTCTTATAAACTATCTCAAAGTTTAAAAATCGATTTTTTGATAAATCCAAAATTTGTGGGCTGATTTCTTTTAAATGGACATATTATTAATTAGCGTACGATTTTACATCCGGTTGCGAAGAACCAAAATTCTAAAAGCAATTTTTAAAAATTTTTGTAGGTGGTATTAAAAATCACAGTATAAAAATTATCTATTTTCTGTATCATGCCACGTGACCTGCAATTTGAAAGAAGCAAATCTCAGATTAACAATATAAAAACAATATAAAATCTCCTAGTACGTTGAAAGCCACCTGTTTTGGATTTTCCGTCGATGGCACATAATATAAACAGCAGACGTCTGTCACATTTTCAAAGAATAATGAAAATAAAAGTTTTTTTACTCGATCTTTGAAGATTTTCGAGTTTTATGGTACGATCGAGATAAATTTTCGAATTTCTGAAAGCTTATTTTTTTTTTTCACGTCGTGTGGTCCTAATTTCGAATCCGTAGGATGAACAGAAAAAAGTTATCGCGGCTTAAAAGAGTCGCCAGTCCATATTTTCCGTTAAAACCACACCTGCTTGTAATAATTTCTGCGAGAAAATCCTGAGTTTACAAAAAGTAGATGCTTTTTCTGAATTATGAAACCCGTTCCAATTTTCAAATGGGATTTTTTAAATAATAACGTCCGTTAATTACGACTTTTTCAAATTTTTATGATTTGTCGTTTGATCACTGGTGTTCAGCTATAAGTATGCAAAATTTCAAGTCTCCAATATATATAGTTTCTGAGAACGGGCTCTATGACGGACAGATAGACAGAGGAGTGAGACGAATAGGGTTTCGTCAGATGAACGAAACCCTAAAGAAGTAACTAATGCTGTTCCCGCCGACGCCGTAAATAAATTTTTTGAGACGGGAGGTCTTTCTTTGCTTATATTAAGACAATTACTGCATATAAAAATATAGCAATTTGTAGTATTATAGAAAAATGTTTGATAAACACGCTGAAGCAGGCAGTTTTTAAATCAAAGAATTATTTTAAGAGCTATTTAATGTTAAATTCGATCAAAATCCTTCCATTAAAAAAGTTTTATAAGAGCAAAAACTATACATAGGAATTTAATAATTTTTTCTGAGGATATACATTACAAACTCGCGGTGTGCAGACTGCATTTATTTTTTTAATTTAAGTAATTAAAAAAAAATCTTTTCAGATTTCTATTCGAATTTCCATCATTCCAAGAGATATTTTATTTCATATTTAGAAAAGGTAATTTTTTTTATACTGCTGCCAATTGGTAAAACAGCGCAAATAATTATACTTTTTCTCAAATAAAAAATATTTACACGCGACTATTAAAATGAGAAGGAAATATTTAAATAATAATTAAATTAACACCTCTTAAAAGTAGGAAATAGGGAAAATTACGTCATAAAAATTGTATCTCGTGAATTATGAAAAGTAAGAAATTTTTAGAATATTTAATTATTACACGAGAAACGCATTTAATGGGGAAAATTACATCATATGTAAAATGCCGAAATATTAAATACAGTGAAACCTCTCTGTAAGGGCCATATACCGTCCCATTGAAAATTAACCCTTATTAGAAGTGGCCCTTGAATAGGGGTTACCAAATGTTTCATTTCTCTTTCTTTTTATCCCGCGATTTTTAAAATATGCATATTCTTTCATTAAGTTCTCTTTGTTTTTAACAATATTGTTTATTTGATTATTGCTGCAATTAAACTGTGAAACCAATTTTCTTGCAGATGTTCCTTGATCATGACAATTAGGAACTTTTTGTCCTTCAAATCCAAATGTACTCTTTGGCTTGATGTAGATGCCATAATTTTAAATTTTACATAAGCCTGAGCATAAAACTTCTAGTGTAAAAATTGTACTTCAATATGCATTTGCAGTTTTAGTAAATGTGGAATCAGTTTTTCTAGATAACCTCTTATCCTCTGTGTGCCAACAACAAAGGGTCAAGTTTCTCCTCCAACCCAACCTCTACAGGTTGAAAGGTCAAAAAAGTGTGAGGAACACCTGTTTGTCTCACTTGTGGAAAAGTTTGTGGTCATTCATTGTGTTATTAAATCCTCTCCATCTCTCCTGTCTTTTTTGTTGCAAGTGCAGTTGTTTATTGAACTCTTATCTTTTGGTTCAGGAATTCAATAAACCTGTTTAGGATTTAAGGCAAATGTGAAAAAAATGGCCTCTTTATGAGGGGTAGGTGCGGCCCCTAATAGGAGTAAATTTAACGTTATGTCTATGGGAAAATTTTTCGTTCCTAAAAATATTGGCCCTTAATAGAGGTGGCCCTTGAATAGGGGTGGCCTTTAAAGGAAGTTTCACTGTATCACCATATGTAAAATGCCTAGATTAATTAAATTATTATGACTGAAAAACGTTTAGTGGTTAAAATGTGGTCATTTTAAAATATCTCAAATAATAATATTCCCAAACATTTTTAATTGAATAATATATTTGCACGTGAATATTAAAAAAGAAACAAAAACTTTAAATGATTAAAATTACACGTGATTACGTTAATTACACGTGAAACGCATTAATGCTAAAAAATACTTCATATAATAAAACTACGCACTTAAAATGATTTTTTTTGGACAAAATTAATGTGGCGTCACATTGGAACCACACGGTATAAAAAAAGCGCGGCTAGCAAATTTGTTTTATATTTTATTACTTGATGCAGCATAAATAAAGGTAAATCATGCGCAAAATACTTTCGATTAATTTTATACGAATTACTATTTAATAAATACATATTCGTATTTACTTATTAATTAAAATAAACAATTTACATTTTAAAAATAACATGAAAATATGCATGATGGTGTAATAAAATAGAGACAAAATTTCATGGATAAGCTATACCTGTTCCTGAAAATATCTAAAACTCGATCAAAAGATAAAATTAATATATAAGCGTAAAATTTCAAAACACAATGCTTTTAATTACCGTGGTTCTGAATGTTATTCCTAACCAGATGGAGTTTTCTAACCTCGGACCCACAGGAAGAATATTTTCTATAGCGTCATTATAAAAATCCGAGAGGCAGCAGGATTTTTAACCTAACCCTTTTGTGGAAGCTGATTTTCAAATGAGTAATTGATCTTAAGTACAAATCCCAAAAACAGCCGTCAGCTGTCGTGACAGCGGTGGATGAGGCCATGGTAAACGAAAATTCAAACGGAATATTCATACGGCCCTATTCAAACGGAAAAGCATGGCAACCCGATTACAGAAGATAATTTCCGTTGGTAATAATATCATTCAATCTTCCATATCCTGATAATATTTGTAAAACAGGGCACATTACCATGCTTTTAAAAGCTGCGAAGTCTGAACGGGAGGGGACGAGGCGAGGGGCTAGCATAGCTCGCAGGGGGCAGAGCCTCCTAGTAATTTAAATATTATTAATAATTTTTATATTTGAAAATTAAATGCCGATAAGTTTTTTTGGTCGATAAGTTTTTCTTTCTAGTCTAGTTACACCTGGAGTTTAGTAGAACTGGAAACGCACTTCCAGCAATTATTGTTAATAGACAGCATAGTAGCTGGATTTTTTATATATCCTTGTAAATGAACGGTGAATGCTATGCACACCATATTCCGTAAGCCTCTTTTGGTGTACTTCAGTGACATATATCAATTTCGGTATGTTTGAAATAGTGTAACATCATTAAAATACACCGCAAACGATTTTTTCCCCATACACCGTAATATAACGGATCTTTTTTTAGTGTCCTTGTAGACAAACTATAAATGCTATACATTTCATTTTCAATACCAAACATGCCATAGTAAACCTCAATAACATATGTCAATTGCATGGCAATCCGAGCATATTTACGCGAGTTAGAGTCAGGGATCGATTTACAGATTCTGGAGGCCCTGGGCACAAATATAATAGCGGCCACCTATAACATTTTAAGTGCAAAACTATAATGCATACAACATAATTTTAGAAATTTTAAATATGTTTATTATTTTTTGGAATAATGTAACTTGAGGATCCTCTAAAATCGGGGACCCGGGTCCATGCCCCGAATGCCCTCCAGTAAATCACAATCCGGTTAGAGCACGGACACGGACAAACAGACAAACCGAATTCATAAACACTTTACAACTATGTTCCAAAGTGTTAAAAACAACAATAAAATTTACATCAAAAAGCTTTCGTTTCAATTTGCCCGGAATTTCAATTTGGTTACATAGTATCCTTTTCCTGTAAGCACCTCCATTTATACAGAATATCAAAGAATTTGATGAAAATACAGTCTGAAATTCGAAGCGAAGGGCCACATGACAGTAACACTTCCCGTATTTTAAAGTATAGGATTTATTTGTGCACTAGTAATTAGGCATAGAAACTGAAAGTTACCCCACAGGCAGATACACAGTCACAGAGAAATTGCGAAAAATCTAAAAGGAAACCCCCTGCCAAGATGATCCTCTTTCTGGACAATTAATGAAAAAATAAGTTGACATCTGGTTTGCCTGAAAGGTGTTAGTTATCGCTTCTTAGACTTCCCATGGTCATTTCCGTACCTAAAGTGTAGTGATAAAAATAGAAAAAAAATATCTTACCTTAAGTTTGTCGTTATTTTGTAAGAGAAAAGTTGCATGTAGCTCGGCTCCTGCGTCCCCCCCCCTTTTCGCCGGCTCTGACCACAGCACATGCTTATGCTTTTCCCCATCGCCTCGTGACAAATAAAAGAGCCTTCAGATAATATTTCTCTATTAGCTCCGGGCTACATAGCTGTTGCACCTTTAACAACCTCTCCCCTCACACACACATTCACATTTCGCGTGTGCATGATGCGCTTTGATTATATTAGTTCACAAATCAGAAATACATTTGTTTGTGTAACCTTTCAAACATTTAGAAATTAAAATTTTGACTATATCTTAGTCATAAAAGTTTCACTTTAATTTGAAATTCTGGGGTGGGCCAGGTCCACCGGCCCACCCACTAGTTACGCCTATGATGGTTGATTTGTATCGGCACGGTAAAAATCAATGTTATATAGCGAATTATTTACATTGTTCGCAATCAAGCTTTAGTAAAATACTAACACAATATTAAAAAAAAAACCGGAAATTTTCAAAGTAATCGCCGAAATGGCGGCCGAAAATCAAAAAACATCTGCTAGAGATGACGGGAAACTGAAGCACATAGTTAAGAGAAACCGTTTAAAAAGTGTGCTATTCTTGCACTGAAAATGGAAAGAAGAAGGGGTTGAAGTTTCTACATCGACAACACTGATGTCTCCATAAATTTAAGTTTGAATCTCGTGTACTGAAAACAAAACCTCTCATGACTGCAAAACAAAAGCGTATAAGACTGAATTGGTGTAAATCAAGACGTTTATAGAGCGAAGAAGATTGGAAAAATATATTATTTTGTGATGAAAGTATGTTTTGTGTTTATGGTATAATCAAGGCATTCGAGTTTGGAGAATGAAGCAAGAAGCCTTTCATAATGAATGCCTTAAACGTTCCGTAAAATTTGCTGCTAGTGTCATGGTTTGGGGTTGCATGAGTGCGGAAGGACCTGGAAAGTTATGCATCATCTACGAAAAGGTTAACTCTCAGATATATCAAGAAACTTTGAAATATTACATGTTTCCATCATCAGAAGATTTATTTGAAGATGATTTCATTTTTCAACAAGATTTAGCGTCACCTCGGTGTCAACTAAGAATAGGTTCCGCCAACGCAACATTAAGGTACTTCCTTGCCCACCAAACTCACCAGGCCTTAATCCCATCGAAAACTTATGGTGTATAATGAAGAAAAAACTCCAAGAAAATCCTCCTTCAAGTAAATCTGAGTTAGTGGCACGTATAAAGTCTATTTAAGCTAATATTGATACAAATGTTTGTAAACACCTTGTATACAGTATGCAAGATGGATTGTACGCTGTTTTGAAAGCTAAAGGGGATGCTACAAAATATTAAATACCATTTACTTCATATTCATAAGATAATATTGTTGCGTAAAATAAAATATTCTATTATTTTGAACCAATCTAAATTTTATTCTAATATTTTGTTGTGTTTCAGAAAGCTGTATACCTAATTTATTGTACTGTATTTTATATTTTGTAAATGTTAAAATCTTATCTAAACATTCCAGATTTAATTTATAAGAAATTTAATTGCATTTACTTAGTATCAAAAATAAATAAATAAAAAATATATTTTTTCTTATTACTTTTTCTCAATAATTCTAATATTTTGAATATGAGCTGTAATCCTTGAGAGGCTCCATGTGCAATTAATTGTATATATTCGGAAGCTTATTTCTTTATTTGTCGTGTATTGACTCTACGGACTTATTGACTTCTACTGTTCTGTGTTGCCTCCATGGTCTAATGGAAAAAGCTCCTCGATTTGAGAGTTCGTCTGTAAAATGCTTTAGTCCAGTTTCTGTATCTTAGCTTGAATGTTGATGTCTTTGTCCGTGCAACGTAGTTAAATTAAAATAATGTTGCAACCGATTCATTACTTATTTCCAGCGTCATTCTATTATGAAAGTACTTAACATTGGCGATGAGCGAGAACAAACGGATTTATTTTTATTGAAGTAATGCTTTATTCTTTAGTTTTTCTGAACTAACTATTTTAGTTTCGATTCGGTCTTTCTTTGGCAAGAGCATAATAATGTCTCTCGGGAAACTCGAAGAATTTCATAGAGGAAAAAATAATTCGACGGAATACAAGGAACGCTTGGATTTCCATTTTACAGCAAATGAAATTAATGATGCCGTTAAAAAGCGTGCTATTTTTATCAGTGTGGCCCGGCCAGCACTGCCCAGATAGCATTTTTAGTTTGCAGAAAATTTGCAGCAGTCTTGCTTTGAAAACCTGCAAAGTTGCAGCAAGCTCAGCATGATAAGACTGAAAGTTCATAACAAGACTGCAGCAAAATAACTCAAACGCCGAAGTCACCACACTTTGAACTTACAGCTAACTTCTCGTGCGAGTTAAATTCATGCTGTATCAAATTTATTGCAAATTAACGGCAAACAAGTAATCAAAAATACTGAAAACTTACTGCAAAGTCGTAATCTTTCCATGCCCTACTATCTGTTTACAACTGTTACACTATAAATTTAACCCCTTCGGCGGGGTCTATTGATGCATACAGGTGCATGCATCGTTTTCATCACCATAAACAAGTTAAGGTAATACTTGTACTTTTCAATTCGAGCATTTTTTTGGTATATGATAAGTATAGCGTTTAGAAAAAGCGGTGCCTGCCGAATAAAATTTCTGCAATTTCTGCGTATGTGCTGATTGTCTATTCTCTCAACAGAGGGATTTTTTGCTTTCGTTACTTTCGTGAATTAAAGACAGTCTTGCCATCAGTTTCACAACAAACTACGCATGCAAGTGGGTGATGGCATACCTTGCGGGAGATTTGCTGCGAATTTCTCAATTCAAATTTGTCACGGCAAGATAATATCAGAAAAAATGAATCTTGCTGCTAATGTTCATGCTGTCTGGATATATTCCTTAATAGTCCAGGCATTAGGTGCTCAAAAAGGACAAATAGGGGAAAGTTTTGGTGTAGTTTTGATATTTGGTGCCTTTATGTTTTGTGGGTCGCTGAACAGGAATCTGAAGTTTGCCAACAAAATTTATCCCGGGAAACACGTTTTTTTGGCAAAAAACGGAAAAAAAGGGATTTTCTTTGTTTTTTCCAAATAACTTCAAAATTATACATTTTACGTAAGAGTCCTCAATACATAAATTAAAGAGGATAAAATTTCCCACATTTTATGCATTAAACGTTTTTTTTCTCTGATCAATGGTTTAGCCGTGACAACGCCACAAAAATGTGAGTGAAAATCAAAAATTTCAGAGAAAACGGCAATTACGCCGCTGTACGTTAGATTTAACATGAAAACTGACCATTTTACACAAGCACTGACTATAAATTATACTAAAGATTATATGAATGACTATATTTTACAATGAAGTTGATGACAATAAATAAAACGACTCATTATGAATCATTATTTAATTACAAATAAACATGTACATTAGTAAACATATTTATTTAAAAAACAAAAAAATATTATTTCCGCTTTCTTTTACTTGAGGGTCCCTGCTTTTCACTGACATCTACAGCATAGAATATAGACGTATATAATTAGTGGGTGTTTTTATTACGTCCAACAGTATAAAACAAAAGTTTAAAAAAAATATATATATTTTATATCTTCTGGCATGATTTTTGCTTGACATTTTAGTTCAAGTACCTTTTTTTTTTTAATCAAAGACAGCAGAATTTAAGTTAGTCACATAAATAAACTTTTGCACCATTATGCAACGGCAACAAGGTTTAAAATGTAACGAAAATGTGAATTTGGTTGAAAATATTTTGTTATATAGAGGAAAATTACAATGAAGAGCACATGAAGTTTTGCAAGAGCGAAATGTTTAAATTTATGACCAAATTTGGACAAAAATTGCCAGTTGTATGTAGATATATCGAGACAAAATCATTTAAAATATATTACTTGGCTGCAAATTCTGAGTGGTTACAAAATTGATCCAGACAAATTCTCCAAATTCAGATTTGATACAATGCAAAACATAATGTAGGCATTTTCTCATGATATATTAATCATGATATCTTATAATTCCCTATCTTTACATAAGGTTCCTGTTAGGTTTCCTGTAAGGTTTGTGCGGAAATAAATATGAATATACAACATAATATGCAACACAGCAATTTTCATTAATGCTGTCGAATGTTTGTCCCGTATCTTAAACTTTAGAAAAAGAAATTTTAGAATTTGTTATAATAATACAAAAATAGTTTTATCACTTTAGCTTCCATACCGTTAAGAAAGTATCATTAAAATTATCAAGAAGAACGTAAAATCATGCGTCAATCAGATTATGGAACATTTTTAAACGCATTCGGGCTACTATAATAAAACTTCATAGTTTAATAACGTGAAAAACGATGTCTAAGTAATCATTTGTAGAACATACACGTTTGAAAACACAATTTCAACCAAAATCGAAAAAATAGCTGAAAATTTTGTACATCCCTGTATATGAACTATAGATTTATTATGATAAATAATATATGCATAGCAAATGCATATAATAAATAATATAATGCACATGATAAATAGCATATGATAATTCACAATATGCTAAAATTTAGAATTGTTAGTGAACGCATAGCACAGTTGAAAATTCCTCATTAGTAAGTTCCGGCAATAAGTGGGTATATAGATGTCTTGTGCAGCCCTATATATGATTTATAGAATTTATACACGCTAAATAGTATGCAATTTTTAAAATTTAAAAAAGTGTTCCACAACCGAAAACGCACTTCCATCAATTATTGTTCATACAGAGGAAAAATATAACTGATTTATTTTGTGTGCCCCTGTATATGAAAGATCAATGGCACACCATATTCAATAGCAAACATCTTATAGAGCACCCCGGAGATATATATCAATTTAAATACTTTTCAAAAGGTGTAACATGAACAAAATACACCACAAACAATTTGTCTCCATAGACCGTAATGTAACATAATTCTTTTTAGTGTCCTTGAAAATGATCGATAAATACTACGCATACCATATTCTATAAGAAATCATCTTGCAGTGCACTTCATAGATATGTATATAAATTTCAAAGTGTTTGAAATTATGAAACATTATTAAAAACCACCATAAATGATTTTTCCCCATAGGCCGTAATATAATGAAATACTTTTGAATGTCCCTGTAACGAAATTATGACTGCTACACGCAACATTTTACAATACCTAACATTCAATAGTGAATATCAATAATATTTTTCAATTTCATGGCGATGCGACTATATTGACGCCAAAAATAATTTTGGCCAACTGGAATCGGTAAATCACCCACCGTGCACTGCCGTAATTCCCGTTTTTTTCAGATTTTTTTTATTTTCACACCCATTTTTGCGGCGTTGTCACGGCTAAACCATTGATCAGAGAAAAAAACTTTAAATACGTAAAATGTAGGAAATTTTATCCTCTTTAATTTATGTACTGAGGACTTTTGTGTAAAATGCATAATTTTGAAGTTATTTTGAAACTAGTCGGATGTACCAATCCCAAAACTTTCTTCTATCTCATACATGTTAATACTTCAAAATTCGCTATCACACTGCCAAAATTAAATGGCAATCTATGCATCTCATGAGGATTCTAAAGATATGAAATTCCGTGCATTAGTTCTTGAGATATGACTATCGCTGAAATCGTCTAAATCCAGCAAAATGCTGCATAGCAGCGCCACTTATTGGGTGATTTATACCAAATCCTAATCAGCAACAATTTATGTCAACGTCTGACTGAATCTGAAGTTTGGAGAAAATCCGTGCATTAGTTTTTGAGATAGAGCCATAGCGAAAATCGTGAAAATTCCTGCATAGCAGCGCCACCTATTGGGTGATTAACACCAAAACCTAATTAACAACAACTTGTGTCAACATACAATTAAATCTGAAGTTAGATGAAAATTCGTCCATTAGTTCTATAGATAGAGCTATTGAGGCAATCGTAAAAAAGGCAGCACAGAAGCGCCACCTGTTGGGCGATTTACACCAATACATAATCAGTAGCAAGTCATATCAAGGACTAACTGAATCTGAAGTTTGATGAAAATCCGTGCGTTAGTTCTTAAAATAGAGCTATTGGGGAAATCGTGTAAATCCTGCAAAATTCATCATAACAGCGCCACCTGTTGGGCGATTTTTACCAAAACGTAATCAGCATCAATTCATATGAAGGACTAACTAAATCTGAAGTTTGATCGAAATCCGTGCATTAGTTCGTGAGATAGAGCTATTGCGAAAATCGTGAAAAATGCAGCATAGCAGCGCCACCTGTTGAGCGATTTGCACCAAAAACTAATCAGAATCAATTTGTATTAGGGACTCACTGAATATTAATTTTTATTAAATTCCGTGCATTAGTTCTTGAGATAGAGCGCCCACAAAATTTGTGTCACATACACACACAGACAGACAGACTCACAGAATCACAGACAGACATTTTGTAAAAACATGTTTTTTGGAATCTCTGACCCCGAAAACGTGTAAATCCGTCGAAAACCGGAATTCGAAAATTTTCATGAATCCAATACTTTCTTCTTGTAAAGATAGAAGAAAGTAAAAACAAAGAAAATCCCGTTTTTTTTTCCAGTTTTTTGCCAAAAATATGTGTTTCCCGGGATAAATTTTGTTGGCAAACTTCAGATTCGTGTTCAGCGACCCAAAAAACATAAAGCCACCAAATATCAAAACTACACCAAAACTTTCCCCTATTTTCTACCAAATGACTGGGCTATAGTACGTTCATTGTGTGCTGTGACTTTTCCGAATCTGTTACTGACCTTGGATGGACATTTTTCGCCGAAACCATCGGAAATATTGTGTCGATTTAAGTTTAACAAAAGGGACCAACGACAAAACGAAAGTATCGCTGACTTTGTTGCACAACTCCGGAAACTAACCGAAAATTGTAATTTCGGTACTCAGTTAGATTCCATGCTCCGCGACAGGTTGGTCTGCGGAATCCAAAATGAAGAAATTCAGCGTATGTTATTGGCCAATCCGGCATTAACCCTTGCTACAGCCATATGGATATTGCTCTGGCAGGAGAAGCGGCGTTAGGACAAGCATCTGAAATTTGAGGAAATAATAATGATTCTTACAAGCCGGTGAATCTGATTAAAGCTAAAGTGCATAGCAAGTGTTCAAAGGAAAAGCCAATCACACAATACAAAAAACCTTGTCATAAGTGTGGGGGTGAATCACCCTTTCGAGGAATGTAAATTTGTCAAAGCTACATGTAATTACTGCAGAAAGGTAGGTCACATAACCAAGATGTGTAATTCAAAAAATTTCAAAAAGGGAATTATAAATAATAATTCTAAAGTTCACGAAATAGATTCAGGTAAGTCAGTTATTGAGGATTGTTATGATTGTTTATATAATATTAATGCTTTAATTTCCATTAATGACTGTGCGCCTAACGATATAAGTGTAAAATTAAATGGCCTCATCCATAAAATGGAGATAGACTCCGGTTCTTTACACTCCATAAATAGTTCTAGCACTTCTGCTAGGTTATAGCCAGTAAATCTGCCAGTAAATCTTTACTGCCAGTTTCAGATCAATATCTGAGAACTTGGAATTCTGAAATATTAAATGTAACGAATGAAATATTAAATGTTTTGACGTAAATGTGCAATATAATTCACAAGATGTTATCTTGCCTTTATTAGTTCTTGAGGGAAGGGGTAAATCCCTAATTGGTCGTAGTTGGTTTGATGCTTTGAAAATAAATATCAATGTGGGTGATTCTAACGTTCATAAAATGTATGTTCCAACTTTAAATTCAACGATATTTTCAGTGAAACTTTAGGCAGTTTTAAGGGACCCCCCCATTTCAATTACGGTTGATGAAAATTGTGCTCCTAAATATCTTAAAGCGCGTAATGTACCATTCGCTTTAAGAAATAAAATAATTGATGAAATTCAAAATAGGGTAAATAAAGGAATTCTTCAGCCAATTTCTTATTCCCTGTGGTCCCTGTTGTCAAAAAAAGATGGTAGCATTCGTTTATGTGGGGATTATCGCAGTACAGTGAACCAGGCTGTGAAACAATTCAGCTACCCTTATTTCTCACGAAATTCCAAAACAACAAATTGAAAAGATAGGAATTGACAATATGGAATATGGAAATGTTAATTAGTTAATTATTATATGTAATTTCTCAAAGTGGATTGAGATAGAAAGGCTAAATAACAAAACAGTACCAGAAATTAATAAACGTTTAAAAGTTTGTTTTTCCCGTTATGGGATTCACAAAGAAGTTGTTAGGGATAATGTACTTTTCAACAGCTTTGAGGGATATTTGCAGGCCTTTGCCAAAGAATGGAATTTTGAGTTCAGCTTTGGAAGCTCAAGATTGGCCGAAAGGATTGGAGGATTAATGGAGTGCAGAAATACGCCTATTTCTGGATTGTTGTTATATCCAGCACAACTTCTATAGGGTCCTAGGCTAAAAACTAAACATCCCATACATGATAAATTATTAAATGTAGAGCTATTTACAAATTCAGAAGAAAAATTTGTGAGCAGGCAGGAAAACCGGAAACATTATTAGGACAGAGTTAGTTGCTCTAATCTAAAGCAACTTTATCCTGGTGATAATGCATATACGTATAATTTTAGCAACAAAACTTAGGAACATGCTAAGATAATTTCAAAAGGTAAAAATCCTCAGTCATACGCAAACCACCGGTAAAAAGTTTATCAGAAATCGGGTGCATTTATGGCCTACAAAAATTTGATTTAAAGTAAAGATGCAATCTGATATAGAAATTCCCGAAACCAGTGGAGCACAATCTCATGATAACCCTGCAATGCCCGATATATAGGGTGATTATAAACAAACTATCCCGATATATGAAACCCTGGCTACCCGTTCACAGAAACTGAATTAAATTTTGGTTTAAAGTATTTTCAGGTATGCGCTCAAGAATCATTTGAAAAACACTAATCAAACTCTAACAGTCACGGTTACAGTGACAAAATTTCGAAAATTCGAAATGGCAACACATACTTTTTGAAATAGTATAAATAGAAATAGTCTCCATAGTATAAAACCATAAATAGTGTTGGAAGGGTACATGTAGCACGAAAATCGCCGGCGCTAGACAGACTAAGAAGAAAACTTTAAAGAGAGGAAAAAGTCGTCATTCGTCGCAAAACTAAGAAAGTGATATTTTCACTTAAATATATCTGGACTCAGACATAAAGAGTCTGCTATCCGAATTGAATCCCTTTCTAACCACAGGGCTACTGAAAAGGGATATTTTGCTGAATATCGTCCTCTCGCAAATATTCGCGATAATGTTCGATCTGTGGAATTTAATATTTCCGGTATTGGTGTATTACATACATTCACAAATCAATATAATCTTATATTGATTTGTCAGCGTCCTACCTCTACGTGAAAACGAAAATGACCAAACCAGATGGATCTACATTAGCTGGAGGCCTGCCAATTTATTTTTATATGCCATGTTTTTTCGGGTGGACATTAGTTTGAATGAAAGAGCAATCTCATCCTCGAGTAACGCCTATTCTTTTCGTGCCTATATTGAAACACTATTGAACTATGGAGAAGATGGTAATGTTAGAAAAATGCCGCATGTTTATTCTAAATTTACTTTTAAACTTTCATGTAAAAGTTGTTGCCATTTTATCAACCATGAAGCCGGATTGACAAGCACTATGCAAGTGTTGATTATTCGCAATTAACTTAAAGCAAACATCATGTTTTAATGCAATCATCTCTGATAAAATTTTAATGTTCCAGGTATTTTAAGTGTGGTTTTTAGCATGCTGAGTATCATATTTTTATAACACGTTATCAGGACGAATCACTCTGATGAGCATTTTAATGATATTTGAAGATTAACTGCGCACTAAGAAGAAACACTCGCTAAGCCTGAAGTAGAAGTTGTCCTGAAGTACGTTTCTATCTTTGTCCTGAAAGATCGCTAATGTTTTTGAAGAAGTTGTGAAGCATTTGAGCGGTAAGGACTTTTAATACGTTTTCTCAAGTGTGTATAATGACTAGTGATGATTGTAAAATGTCGAAAATATATGGCGAAAATTATTATGCGTGCGTGTCGAAATTGTACAGAAGAGACGCTGGGACGCCGTAGAACCCGGGTATGGGGCAGAAACGACAGAGAACGAGAGGGAAAAGAATGGCGAAGCATTGACTCTTTTTTTTAACATTTGACGGCACTTTCCTAGATGATATTGGTGATTTCAGTAGAGCCAGAGAAGCGTGGAATTCCCTAAATGAGACGCACACAAAATTTGGATTGCTTCAGATATTACAATTCATGAAAGACTTTTTAACACTTCGGTAAAGCCTGGGGAAGCTGTAAAATCCTAGCTTGGCAGATTAATGGACAAGAGTCGCAAATTATCGTGTGGTGGAAATGCATTCTGTAATATCTTATATTATTAATTTATCTCATATTATATTTATTTTAAAGCTTAAATTAATTCTTAGTAACTGTTAACCGTATAAGAACCGAACAACTGAACTCATCTGTTAAGTCAGCTTACAACTGTCGTGATGCAGAGCGCATGCTGTAAGTGACGGAATAAAATATTATCTTCCAACCATTTTGAGATTATTATCTCAGTAAAAAGTATATATTTCATTTAAATACTTTACATTGGCGACGAGTCCAATCTCACGAACATTTTTATAACCTTATAATAAGCCGTAATTGCTGTTTTTCACTCAGTACTACCATGAGTAAGTTAGGCTTAATTGGCACATTGCATTAATTTGATGTAGAACTAGATGATTTTAATTTATATGTCGAACAATTCCAATTGGAACATTTGTTTTTTTTGCCAATGGCGTTGAAGAAAGCAAGAAAGTATCTGTCTTCATATCTGCAATCGGGTTAAATACTTATAAACTGCTTCGAAATTTACTGCTTCCGAAAAAACCCAGTGACTGTTTGTATGATGAATAGAAGACCACATTACAACAACATTTCAAACCTGCTCCGATCATCATTGCTGAGCGATTCCGTTTTCATCGATGAAATCAAACAGCTGGAGAATCTGTTTCTCAGTATTTAGTGGAATTAAGACGATTAACATCAAATTGCGAGTTTGGTGTATTTCTGGACGAAGCACTTCAAGACCGTTTTGTTTGTGGATTGTCCAATGAAAATATCCAGAAGAGACCCGGCGAAAAAAGATCTGAAGTTAATTGACGCAGTTAACACAGCTGTCGCTTTTGAGATAGCAGAAAACGATGCGGCGAACATGAAGGGAGTTCTCACACCTGTCGTAAATAAAGTTCGCCAAAATTCTGGTTATAAGAAAAAATAATCAGACATCGAATAATACTTCTGCAAATTCAAGTAAGAAAATTTCTAAATGTTTTGGATGTGGCAATGCTCATGATCCTGTCAAGTGCAAATATAAAACTGCCATTTGCCATTCATGTGGAAAATATGGCCATGTCTTACCTGTTTGTATAAGCAAGAGCAAAAACTCTTCTACTAAAAAAAGTTGAAACAATTGAATTTGATACAAAAGCTACCCTTTATGCAGTGCAATCTATAAATTAAATTACAGGCAAGAAAAAGTATATTGTTTCAGTTATTGCTAATAGTAAACAATTGGATATGGAACTTGACACTGCTGCTGATAGCATCATAAATCTGGATGCCGAACAATTTACCGAGAACTGAAATTGTGCCATCATTAACCAGATTGAGGGACTACAATGAGAAAGAAATTCCAGTGGTTGGAGACGTCCTTGTTAATGTGCATTGCAACGACCAACACCATACCTTGCCATTAATTATTGTGAAAGGTGACCGACCGACGTGCTCTTTTTGGAATAAACTGGTTATCTGTGTTCAAATTAAATTGGAACGAAATATTTTCAGTGTCCTCAAAGTGTGTGAACAGTGTGGAAGCACTTAAGAAAAAGTATGCAGATGTTTTTCAAGTAAGTACTCAACCGATGAAATATTATAAAGCAGTCCTTAAAATGAAAGAAAATTGTCAACCTGTCTTTTGCAAAGCCAGACCTGTTCCTCATGCTTTAAAAAATGCTGTTTCTGAGGAAATTAAAAAATTAGTAAATATTAATATACGGCAATTTGTTGAACATTCTAAGTGGGAAACACCTGTTGTTGTGGCGCCAAAGAAACATAAGGCTGTGAGGTTGTGTGGTGATTTCAAGGTAACTGTAAATAAGCATCTTGACCCTAATCAGTATCCGCTTCCTACTCAGCAAGATCTTTTTGCTACTTTAAGGGGAGGTAAGTATTTCAGTAAACTTGACTTGTCACATGCATACCAACAAATTGAATTGGATGCTAACTCTCAAGAGTTATTAACCCTGTAAGACCGGGAGTTTTTTTGGTAGAAATTGAAAGTTTGGGTGGTTTCCCCTAATCTATAGGATCGTTTTTGATTGAAAAAAAATATCCGATGTCAGGTTATGCCAAGGGCCGAGCCCACACAATTGTGTAGGCTCGGCCTTAATGCAGCCGTTTTTGGACTAAAGCTACAAAATTGGGTAGTTTGGGATTATGTGTGCAAATATCTGAAAATGAAAGTTTAAGCAAAAAAACTTCTTGTTTATTAAGATAATTTTCATCAGCTACAATGAAAATGTTTGAAACAATTATTGTTTTTGGACAGACATAAATAAGCATCACATTTCTCGCATCTCACTCTTGTACGGCTGAAAAAGTTTTTAAACCGGTGACTCATGGCAGTTTTAAGATCGTCGAAACAAGGCCAGTGACTAGTTGCATCTAACCTCTTACTTTCAAATGTTATCTTTATGGACGGATTGCAGAATTTTTATTTGCATGAGTCAGCAACATCATATTCAATCTCTTCTTCCCTGTTGCTGAGGACAGCCCTCGATTTTTTCTTTCTTGGTAATGGTACATCCAACAGGTTCTCAGCCGAACTTAACCGAAACGATAGTAAATCAAATGTTTTTTTACGGGGTAACTTGTTTTCTTTGGCATCTCGTTTGTAGAGAAACCACGAATTTACTACAGCCATGTCAAGAAAATGAACCGTTGTTTTCAAGATATACTTTCTTGTTTTATACTAGATTCGATATGCCTCCATTTGCTGATCGCAAGTCTCCACACCTTCCATTGATGCGTTGTAGCTCATAACGCTGGCTGGACAAAAGACATCGACTTTCAATTTTTCTTCCTTCGACCACAGCTTGACGGTCTACAGCGAGTTACATCCTGTACACGTAGACGCCAGTACAACTTTCTGATTGTCTTTCCACTCGACCACTACAATTCCATTTTCTGAGACGTGTTCAATGCTCTCACCCCTCTTAAGAGCCGTTGACAAATGGCCCTTCACTCTGTTTGGATTGTGCCTGATCCTTCAAATTTCTTTTATTTTAGTTTTTCCAGAAACGGTATTTTGTTGAAATACCGATCGAAGTACATAAAACTAAGTCTGAACCAGAGTAAGGACTACAGCAGGTCCTAAGCCTAGATCCTTGTGGACCAGGTCTGTTCTTTCTCACTGGTATACTACAAAATTTAAAACTATCCCATCCCAGATGATGCTGTGGTTTGTGTTTTACATACTGCTTACTGAGGCACGTCCTATAAAAAGGAATCGTCTGCTCATTTATGGAAAATTTTCCCTGATCTCCTGGTAAATACCGAATATGTCGAGCATTTTCTGAACTTTCCATAATTTATTATTCATTCCTGGTGGTTTAATTGCTGTGTCTACAAAATTGATTGAATTTATCAAATTTAAAATCTATCTCGTGGTATGATATAACTCATATAAAACTTATAAACCATATATGGCATCTATAACTCAGAACTGAAACATACAGTTCGTTACATGTGCATATTATGTGTCTAATAGTATATATTTTAAACAGAAATCATAAATAGTACAAACCTATTAATTTAAAATTAATCCGCTTTAAAAATGTAATTAATAAAAAATAAATTGCTAAAAACATAACTTAAAAAAAATGACTTAAAAATAAAAATTTTAAATATTAGGAATTGCAACTATTTTGGAAATGGTACATGCCGGACCTGCATAATTTTGTGGGTCATTTGTTTTTCAACTTTTGTAAAGCCTAATTAAATTTATCAAGAACAAAATCAATTAAAATCATGAATAAAGTATATGAAAAGAAAAGTTAAATTCAAGCAAACACTAAAAATGATATTTAAAAGAAATTACGACAGTACATATTTTTGTCTATTCTGTCAGATGAGATAGTCTTTTTAAAAGCAGAAAATCTAACCCTGTATTGCAGTTGGTGCCCGTAGTTGCGTCTTATCAAAACATCTGAAGACAATTAATTCCTATAAATGTGCAGATTTGGTTTTAAATCTCACAAAAACTGGAAATAGTCTTTTTCTTTTACTTTAGTATCACCCACACAATTGTGTGGATCAGGGCTTAAATGGTTAACACTTAATACTGTAATGGGTTTGCTTCACCATAGTAGATTGATGTATGCATATTTTTCAATCTGTCATGGAACAAATATTACAGGGTATACCCGGACCTGGAGTCATATGTTTCCAAGATGATATTTGTGATATATTCACATTGTGTTTTTCCTTTATCCTGTAATTATTAATTGTAGTCAGCAGACTACAACTCAACTCAATACATTCTTGTACTCAACAACGTCGTAGCACGTTTGCCGTAATGCACGCTTAAATAAATATACTTAATTTCAGAGTATTCTGAGTAGCTTTTTAATTATTTGTAGTCAACATTAAAATGGCGACGAGGTTTTAAATATTATGAACTCATCGTACAGTAAGTTATATTTAGTTACATATGTGTTTTACAAAAAGTAAACGCATTATTTAGCGTTATTTCTCTGTGCTTGCACTATCGATTTTGTTTCTATGAACCACCATAAAATCTGTGCTTTCTCTTGTGGTGTATGCATTCTCCTTAATATCCGCTCGAATAAAACATCACATACAAAAGTAACATAGAACAAACACATCAAAAGTAAACATAACATTGCAATAGTTGCCAAAAACAAAAGAGAGAAAAATGCAATTAATAAGCAGACGATATTTAGAAAAGTACAGATATTTAGACTGGAAAATGAAATTATCTGAAATTAACCACACGCGCAGACGATATTTACAAAAGTAAAGATATTCAAAGCTGAAAAGGAAAATATATGAGTTATTCCATCAATAAATGCCATAAGTTTGTTTATATCTTCATTATTTTATGAGTTATTAAATATCAAAATGGGTCCGGGACTTTATAAACACCCTGTAAAATAGAGAGGTATCTGCTGCGCCACACATGTTAAATGTTTGACGCCACGCTTACACTCAAAATAGTCGCTAGTCCATTACAACTTTTACGTGGAAGTAAAACTCGTCAACACTGATGGAACCCCCATACCCGACAGACACCCGTAACACATGTTAATTTATTTTTACAAGCATTGTTTTCTCAAGTTCATGCGAGTGGTTAATTTCCTCATCTAGAAATACTTATCCATCGAGACTTTGTTGAATTATGGAGAAGATGCTAAGAAAAGTTTACTTTCCTGCGAATGTTTTTTTCAAATATGAATGTTTGGACTCAGACAACCCTACGCTTACTACAAACCCAGGTCCTCATAAAAGATATGAATTAACTTTGAAAAGTAAAGTGGATCGGTCCTTTAAAAAAAATCGGCTTTTACTGAATAGGGTGGATTTGAAAATTGAAATGACCCAATTTTTGTCTGATGGCTGATAAAGTTGGAGATCAAACACTATATTGGAAAGTGATTTTACAACACGCTTCTCTGTTTATTCGAAAATTAAAAGTCAGCCCGGGTCCCACATAGCATTTTTAGTTTGCAGAAAATTTGCAGAAGTCTTGCTTTGAAAACCTGCAAAGTTGCAGCAAGTTCAGCATGACAAGACTGAAAGTTCATAACAAGACTGCAGTAAGTAACGCAAACGCCGAAGTCACCACACTTTGAACTTGCAGTTAACTTGTCGTGCAAGTTAAATTCATGCTGTAAATTTATTGCAAATTAACGGCAAACAAGTAATCAAAAATACCGCAAAATTACTGCAAGGTAGTAATCTTTTCACATAACCACATCAACTGTTTACAACTGTTACACTATAAGTTTAAATCCTTCGAAGGTGTCCATTGACCTGATCAGGTCTACTGATTCATACGCACCGTTAGGGTATATTGCATAGTTTTTACCACCGTAAACAAATTAGGGTAATATTTGTACTTTTCAATTCGAGCCTTTCTGGTATTTGAAAAGTATAGAGTTAAAAAAAATTGATGCCAACCGAATAAAATTACTGCAATTCCTGCGTGTATCTGCTGATTGTTTATTCTCTCAGTCTCCCCAGTCATGACCCCAGTTTCACAAGTGGGTGATGGTATACCTTGCGGGAGATTTGCTGCGAATTTCTCAATTCAAATTTGTCACGGCAAGATAATATCAGAAAAGATCAATCTTGCTGCTAATGTTCATGCTATCTGGGGTGTTTCTCTCGGCCACGCTAAGGCGTTAGAGATATGTAACACTAAACATCGATTCTATGTAAAATGCTCAATCTCTAGTGGAAGCTGGTCTTTTATGCAAGATAACGTATTTTTAGGATCTATGTCTAAACGAATAATTACAGGATTGTGAGAAAATTCAGCTATTAATGGACAATATGATCGCAATCCATTATTCTTTAACCATCACAACGTCAACTTTTTTGACGAACAACCGGTTCCAAGCAAACCTTCCGAATTGAATTTTAGCGAAGGAAATTCCATAGCACCCTACCACCGATTGTTTTCAGGATTTAACCGAGATAACGGAAATTATCTGTCTCGAGAAGATTTCGCTACAGAAGACACCATTTGACCTCAATTTACAACATCAAGGAAATTTGATAAAATTTTCTCAACTATTTCCGCTTCTTACCTACGCAGAATTTGAAAACATTATTGAAATTTCCAAGTTGAGGCATGTGTTGTGTGAGATTAAAGACAGTTTATCATATAACAAGCACACTAAAAAATATTTTTTACATGTGTTTCCCAGTGACATGCTTCCTAACAAGACTACATAACACACTTGCACTTTCTATGTATTCATCTATTCATTTTACAGTGGATTCTTCAGATCAACCAAGTAGGGCTTGCTTTCTACATACCTTCAACTAAAAGAGTACAATTCTTTGATTCTTATGGAAACACTCCAAGCTTTTATCAAGGACCTATAATCAGATTTTAATTCAGAATTTCCACAAGGGATTTATAACCCTTTGACACTGCAAACAAATGTTACAGACGAAATGTTTGTGGACAATATCCAATTTTTTCCTCATCTGTAGATGCAGAGCAAAAGTAGCAGCACCTTTGAAAAAGTTTCTATGTATCTGAAAATTTATGTAACGATCAAGGAGTGTATAATTTTGTTGCCAAACGATTTCGTGTGTATGTGAATTTTTATCAATAAAATTTCTTATAAAATAGTATATCTTTTGTGTCCGTTTTTATTTATCACGGAGTTTCCGAGTCTTAAACACCCTTCACAGCTGTTCTAGCAAGACCCACAAAAGTTATGTAACGAAATATCCAGTGTTACGTTCGTTGACGGCTTCCCAAATAATTATGAAGAATATTTAGGAACGTTGTTTACTTTGGATGATCTTATGTGTGAAATTAGTAATGATCGTTGACTTATAAACGTCTTTACCAGGAGGAGCCATCATCAGAATTTAAGTATTATTTTTATTAAACAAAATATTTTTCATGAAGGAACAGAAATGAAAGATGTTCGATTGAATGCAGGATACATTTTTCTATTTAAAAAGAGACGTGATTTAAGGCAAATTACGTATCTAAGAAGACTATTATATCCACGAAAACTAAAATTTTTTCAAGAAGTTTTCGCATATGTTACTCGATACCTTTTTACATACTTATTTATCGATTTGACAAATGAAACACATGAAGAACATCGGTCGGATTGTAAATCTTACCGAATCCAAATCAATATTATTAGCAACCTAAATATAAATAATAACGAAAAAACAGGAGACTCACCATTTCGTAAAATGTCGTCGACCCGAAAACAACTCAAAGATTTACAGCTAATTCGTTCGTGTCCTAAAGCATTATGCAAACGGTTTCTAAAAAGGTTACCGTCAAAAGTGGTTAAGACCATCTGTGAGTGTTCTTTAAACGTGTTAAAAGAAAATATATCAATTTCTCAATATCAAAAAAGCAGTTAGGAAAACATAAGATTCTTCTAAGAAAATTAGCCTCTAAAAAAGGACGAGAAAAAACGCTTCATTATTCAAAAAGAGGCTTTTTAAACATTTTGATCCCCGCTGCTGTTTCTGCGCTGACATCGTTAATTCACGGAGTTTAGCAAGATGTTTATCTTAGTCCCCGAGAGTAATTTTTGCAGACATACACCATCTAAAAAGCAGCTTAGCGAGTTTGATAAAGAAATTCAAAAAAATTTGAACAGTGACTTACAAGATTTTGAAAAACTTCAATTGTATTACGGCTTGTTAAAAAGAAAAATAAATTTACAAGATATTAATCCATCATGGAAAATGGATACTACAGAAAAAGGACGGAATTATTGAAAACTCGACAAATTCTAAAGACAATATTTAAAAAAGGATTTCGATTGGTGTTTAAAAACAGGTCGAACAAGTCTTACAGTAATTGAAAACGTATCCAGATATTTTACGTTGGAATGATAGAGCCGAGATTATCTACAAGGAATTAATTCCCAAGTGCATTCTGACTGATTTGATCTGCTTAATACTGACTCAACGAAAACATTATAAACACTTATTCCGGAGAGACGAATTTTTAAAGGCGTTGAATTCCATGACACCCCTAAACTTTTTATCAAGAATAAATATTTAACTGTGAAAGATGATTTGAGGGACTCAGAACCATAATAGGCCAAGTCCATTTTGAAAAATATGAGAGTCCGTTTAGAAGGTGTATAAAATCTGTTTTATTCACTCCCAGAGAGAACGAAGTATCTAAAAAGATGCCATATATGAGAAAGTATGTGAAAACAGACTTGGTTCACTGTGGGAGTAGATAAAACAGATTCTAAATGGACGATCTCATTTTTTTTTCAAAATGGACTTGGTCTACTATGGTTGTATTTGTATTCAACTTTAAAAAAGAAAACCAATTGTTAAAGCTAAAAGGAGTGTTTTGAAATCCCCTTTAATTTGGTGGAAGAAATTATACAAGTAGATATATTTTTTCCATTCATTTCATGTGTCAAAATTTTTTAAACACACACTTTCTTATAAGTAAAAACAAACACATTTTTTTTACTTAAAAAATAATCTATTTTTTTTTCTTTTAAAATTTACAATCTAACTTTTTTCTCTTTTAAACTTTTTTTTTCACTTAATATAATTTTTTTTTTCACTTTACAATTTTTTTTCTTTAGATTTGTAATTTTTTTCCACTTTACAATTTTTTTCACTTTACAATTTTTTTTTCACTTTACAAATTTTTTTTTCACTTTACAAATTCTCATCTTTTGTTTCTGTGAAAAAGTATGACTAAATCTTTGAATTTTTTTTAATTCAAAATCTATTCAAAGATTTTTATTTCATATGTAAAGTTAATTTCTTCTGAAAAAGAATTTTCAAAATCTGTTCAAAGAGTTTTATTTCACATGTAGAGTTGATTTCTCCTGACAAAGCATTTTTTCCATCCAAATTCATATTCATTCGTAAACAAAATATCTTTAGGTGTTCAGAACTATTCAGAAACTATAAAATCAAATAGCGGTTTCCATTTTTCTTATAAAGTCAAAGGAACTTTCATAAAAATTCTTGAAAGTTGGCGTTTCGAAGAATGTTTTTGACAATACAGCCCAATATAGCTATTCATGAGACAGCAATAGCTTATAACTTAAGATTAATACATTTATGGAAAAATGGAAACTTGCATTCGATTCTGTAGATTTTCTACTTATCCGTCCGTGACTGCTCTGAAATGTTTGCGTTATTTATTGGGGGGGTGGGGGGGGATATTTTGCTGAGAACCGCAGTAGTGTAAGAAAGGGTGTTCGAAAGCGAGGGTGGGATTGTGGATGGGAGGAGAGAGGGAAAATCGTACTGTAGTAGAAGAGGGTTAGAGACAGTTATGTTCTTATCAACCGGAAATGAGATAAGAAATGATAATCTGATAAGATCATGTTATAGAGAGATAAGGATAAAGTGTGGAAACTGATTATTGAACATAGAGGCTGAGAAAGTTTTCGAACTTAAGGAGTCGATTTTCCTTGTAGATCATACTATACTATGATAGGGTAGGAGGGGAATAAATTTTTATTGGGCTTAATTTTTCGTATCATCTTAAGGTTTGAATGAATGACCATATAAGGCAATGTTATACTATAACATAAGGGGATAGGTCTTTTCGAAAGGGAATCGTCTTAGAGTTTGAGTAAATGATCATATAAGGTGGTGTCATACTATAACATAAAGGGTTAGGTCTTTTCGAGAGGAAGTATGAAGGGGCTAAAATTTTAGAGGGGCTTATTTTTAGGGTACTTATTTTTTGGAGGGTTTTATTTTTTCTAATCGACTTAGAGTATGAATGGAAATAAGACGATAAACTGATACTATAACATAGAGGGGTAGGTCTTTTCGAAAAGAAGTATGAGGGGGCTAAATTTTTAGAGGTTCAAAAGTCACCTTTTTTAAATAACTGATATGCTATCCAATGTCCAAACTCCGTCGCCAACGTTTACTTGCATACTTTTAAACACTATCTTTCACAAACATTTGATAAGTAATCTGCTTTTAAACAGAAACTAATTAATATGTAAATAATGATAGACATTGACTTTAGGGGAGATTATTTCGCAAGTACACAAATTTTAAGAAAGAAGATTTTTTAACATTCCAATTAAATGAATTATGTACATTATTTTTTAACATACCACTGTAATTTAACTATATTATTTAATCATTGTTCCACATATTTTTTCAAAGTAAAAGTTTTATAAACATCGAAGAAATATCTCTTATTTTAATTAACTTAATTTTTGATTGCAAACCATTTTGCATGTTTTTGTAAATAAGCTCTTTGTGAAGTATACAACAGTTTATTTCAATGATCATTATACCCGAAACCTTCCAACTTTTTCTCGATTTAATTAAATTTCTATCACAAATGTTTAACTTATGAACTAATTGATATTACTGAAAAGTCTTTACTAAAGTCTAATACTAATGACTTTTGTAAATTAACGATTAAAAAATGCTTTATTCATACAGAAATAATTTTACTTTAGAACTGTTATTCAAAATTTTCATGCATAGAGTCATGAATTCCTTGTATATCAATAACAAATGTTTTATACACTGAATTATATACTTCCAATTCAAGTGAAAATTCTTAAAAACTGTATACATACAAGTGTGTTAAATAGAAAAATTTGAAAATACAACTAACAAATCATTGAAATTTAAATATGTATATATATATATATATATATCTCGGCGTATAACACGCACTTTTAACTCTAGATAGTCTTTTTCAGTGTGCGTGTTATACGCCGAATATAAAAGGGTTGATCTGAAATTATAAGAAGAAAAACAATCTAAATTTTTAGAGGTATATTTAAATGCATTTATATAATCAATATAAACTAATGAACTTAATTTTCCTTATCAGAAAACATGAAATGTTCGTTGTACTCGTCCTCATTTATATTTTTCGGAACGTCAACTGCTGTCACTTTCATGTATTTTATCCCCACTGTCGCTTTCATCTAGCCATAAATAGTCATCTTCGGTACCGTCAAATTCTATTGACAATTAGGAAAATTAATTAGGACACAATTAGGGAATGAATCGACGTGTTCCACTGCCGCCTTAACCTTTCTTTGAGAGTTTTGTTTTTGGAAACATCTAATGGTTGAACTAACGAAGTCAGTCCAGCTGGAATTAATGTCAAATCTGTATTAGATTCGTTTACTCTTTTTTTTATTCCGTCTGCTCTATGGGATTTAATCATATCCCAAATTTTGCCTTGATCAGATTAGCGCATTCGTACAGATGGTAAGGAAAGAAGTTTGAGCGCATAATAGAGAGGACTTGCCTCAAACCAGACTTTTTGGGAACCGGTTATTTAAATTCCAAAGGGTAGTAATTCAGCAAACTGGAAACGATAGTGGTCACATGTCGCCAAAAAACACATTCTCTGAAGTGGGCGAAAGCTGCTATTTCTGGTTTGTTTTCGTGGGGTAAACATGATGCGTGTTATACGGTGATATATGCTTAAAATAAAAATATATATTCTCAAATTAGTGATGCGTGTTATATGCTAGGGCGTGTTATACACTGGGATATACGGTATATATAACTATTAATTTATCAATAAACAATCATTTTTAAATGAAATAGATGAACTATTATTTTCTACTGATGAACTATTAGATCTACTAGATGAACTATTATATATAAATTTTATATTATTTAATATATTTTTTCTGTATGCATAAGATTTTTAGAAAGTTTCATTAATATTTTTATATTGTTATAAAATTGTATTAAGATTCAAATTAACTCAATCAGGTAATTCCTCTTAGTTAATTTTCATGCCTTACTAGTTCATCTATTTCTTTTAAAAATTATCGTTTATTCATTAATATTTTTATATTGTTATAAAATTGTATTAAGATTCAAATTAACTCAATCAGGTAATTCCTCTTAGTTAATTTTCCTGCCTTACTAGTTCATCTATTTCTTTTAAAAATTATCGTTTATTGATAAATTAATAGTTATATATGTTACCGGCCAAACCCGATTGTAGGCCAAACTAGTTTATCCTAACGCGTATCGGGTAAACTAGTTTTTCCTAGGCCAAACTAGTTTATCCTAACGCCCATAGGATAAACTAGTTTTTCCTAGGCCAAACTAGTTTATCCTAACGCCCATAGGATAAACTAGTTTTTCCTAGGCCAAACTAGTTTGGCCTAAAGCTCATAGGATAAACTAGTTTAGCCTGCTACTCGTTGGTCCGAACTAGTTTATCCTAGGTCAATCTCGAGGGCGCGCCGACCCAGTGTGCAAAGTGTGCGGCGCACAAAGGCGCCAAAGCAGTAAAGGCGCCAAATATTTAATTTGAGGAGCAAATACTTAAAGAAAAAATCCTGAATTTAATTATACTAAAATGTAATATATTTTCTTGACACCTGAATTATGTTTTGTAGATTTACCTGCAATAAACTTACTAATAAATATTCAATTCCCCCTTTTTTTAATTTATTTACTCTTATTCTACTTCTGAATCTCATAATAAGTGATTAAGACGCAGACCTGTCCAACTTTTCAATAAACAGAGGAGAACCTCATGTAGTGTCAAACAATGAAAGGCGCCATAATTCACATGGCTGAAAACATGTAACACTATTATTTCACTGCATTTGTGGTAGAGCGTAGTACAGTTTTATTACCACAGTGGTTAAATTCCGCTTGTTTTTTTAATCTTTAAATTGAGTCGTCGCCTAACTGCAGAATTTCAGTCATAAATAAGATGAAAATTACTATTCGGAAACACTGGTAAAAGTCTTCCTTGCTGTAATCAAGCCATGAATAGTGGTAGGGTAGACATATGCCTCACAAGCGTATTATAGAACGCACATACATCTCAACGGTGATAGCCTGATAGCATAAGTTATCTACGACTCAGTAACTCTATGCAAAAATAATTTAGAGAAATAATATAAATTATAGTAAATTTAGAATTAGATTTCTCAGAAGGGTAGGCTATCTCAAATGTTTTTTAAGTGAAGGGGCCAGAAACCTTAAACACTAAATAACAAATTAATAACATTAAATGATTAACAGTAAATAACGGTCACTGGTAACAATTAAAAGAATCCCATTCAAATATTATTGATTTTAAAGAAAGCATCCTTTAAAATGAATTTTTAATTTTAAAAATGGCTAGTACGAGGAAACATTCGAATGGGCGCCAATAAAACCTTCAAAGGGCGCCACCTTAGCGTCCGCGGGACACGTGTTAGATTGGAGAAACTGACGTCAGCTTTCGGAAAAATTTTAATTGGTAAAAATAAAGACTCAAGCGTAGGTTTAACATTGTATGATTTTCGCGTTCATAGAGTAAAGTCCATACTTTAGGAGGACGTCTTTTTTTAGACAAATGATCACTTCTGAAGAAACTATTATGTATTTTGTGACCACAGAACAAATACTTTTTATCTATACTATCTTGTACATCATAGCGGAAAAAGGATCTAAATTTGGTCCAAAAATTATTACCTTTTCCCTGGAACCCCTGCGTACACTCGTGTCTAATCACGTAACTGTGATCATTGGAAGATTTGTTCACAATTTCAATTCAGAACATAAAATTGAAAATACTGAAATATGAGCACTTATTAGCATTACAGATAACCTTAGACTTCAATTTAAACATAAATAGGTTAGGAGCTACAGTGATGGCTCTAATATGAACGGAAAAATACAGATTTATGAAAAAAGAGTTTGAAATTCCCGTGCACTTTATGCCCTAATAACCGGCCAATGATAATAACCTTAAATATACCTAAAATCAAATGTTGAATAATTTTGTATTTTTTTCCAAACGAACCTAGAAATGATGGGTACAAGGGGGGGGGGGGTGTTTTCAGCAGCATACGCCGGACGTGTAATGCACTCCCCGGCTTGTTTTGATTTTACATCTTTAAACGGAGATCTTCCCAAGCGAACTATTGTCAGCAGCACTGCCTTGAGCAGGGTACAACCTCGGGTTTGTATGATTTTTCATTTTTAAAAGAAAATCCATCCAAAGGAAGCTCGAATTGAGGGCCCCCGCTGCCTTCGGTAGCGTACACCGAGGTTGCTAGCCCCGCTCTGGTCTGATTTTACAAACGAACCTCGAATTTGTATTTAGTCTTTCAGTTCTGACCAAAAATTCTTGGTAAAACATAAATCATATAAAATGCGCACCTGCCCCTCACTTTTCTAAAACGCGAAATAATATCCAAAGCACACATCTCTTAATGGGAAACGGCATCTTGAGAAAACTTGCAGCCTTGCGCCAAGGAAAAAGCATCTCTTAAATAACTTCAGGAATTTTTTTTAATAGTAAATATTTATATTTTTTCACACCAGAGATATCGTTAGAACGGGAAAAATTCCGAGAATGTATTAATAGGTTTTTTTTTCGAAAGTTTTAAAATTTAGAAAAACGGAAAGACTTGAAAACTGACGCGAATCGTGGCCAAATAAAAAAGTTTTTTGAAATAGTACCGAAAGATACCGTTGGAATCGGAAAGGTAAGAGGCTTTTCTTCCTTACTTTTCTATTTTTTGTAACCCTACGGGAACTCGGCCATCGCAATTTCAAAATGCAATAAACATTGAACGCTATGCTTTCGTCAGTGTGAAGGACCGCTTAACGTCTTTCTTTCTTCAGGCATGATCGCTTTGAAGAAAGAAAGCTCAGCTTTCTTCAAAGTGATCAAGCCTGAATCAAGCCTGATCAAGCTTTCTTTCGAAAGCTCGCCATTTTGATATGATCATTATTTATTTTAATTATTAAAAAAAACGAAAAATCTAAGCCTCAGGTGCATTTGGACCTTCCATCGTCTATCCTAATCCAAATTTTCAGACTTGTATGTGCGGTAGATTTTCTTAGCCATCACCAACACATGCAGGGTAAAGACAAACTTCTTTCTTTTATTAATATAGATATGCAAATTATAGAGAGGACAAACAACTTTCTTTTTGTTGGAAAACGCCTCGGCACATCAGTGTTTTATGTCAAACATCACTCGTGTGTAACAAGACAGTTTACCAGTGACATTATGCAACATAATTATCCATTTGTTTGTGAAATATGTTACAAGATGGCGACACTTCACGAGTGACATTTCGTAAGATTACGAAGTAATGGACATTTACGTTAGACATTTATGTTTTGTAGATGCCGCAACAGATGGCAGCGCCAAAGAAGTTTTCCAGTAATGTCAACTTTCAACTAAGACTGAAATAGGTTCGTAATAGAAGAGAAAGAGAATCGCTTATTAAGCAGTTTTATTATTGTTCTAGACTATTTGATTTTGCTATAACTTTTTGGACCCCTTTTAACTCTTCACTTGAAGGACTGACACTGATCAAGTCAACACGCACAAAGTTTTGTGCGCTATCCTTTGTTTAAATGAAGCGTTAATTCTCCTATGTGGATTTCATGTTCTACAATGTTGTTTTTACTAATTTACCTTATTCTTTTGTAGTGTAACCAGTATTTAATCCGGATTGTGTGTGATAATTAAAGGTGTCTTTTCTTTCACAAGACCGACTCTTCACTGAAGATACATCCCTCATATGATCACCATTTATGTTTAAATAAATTGAAATAAATATTATAGGTGGATACATAATCCCGTAAGAAGAATTCTATTCTACGTCGGATTACCAGAAAGGTAAGAAAATACCTTTTATCTTTCATTATTGTTATTTATCAATTAAATATGATAACTATATATTTAAACTAAACTGGGTTATCAGCTCAATGCTATTCCGAACTCACCCCTTCCAAATATTTGATCACTTTTATTAGCACAGATGCAATCTATTGTTATTGTATTGTATTATTTTCCCTCTTAACCCTTTGAAAACGTTGTGGTTAAAAAATGTTTAGCAGGATTCGTTCAAAATAACCTTTGTGTTATTCAATCTTAAATTTTCTGCCATTGTAAAAATGAAATATTTCTATTTTAAAACATCGTATAAACACTGTGTACTTTCAACTATATAGGACATCCTTAAGGAATTTATATTTTTTTATTAATAGTTAGAATTATTATATTAATCTATCATTCTTATAGTCTCATTTCCCAATATGAATCGAAATTTAATTTTAAATATATCAAAAGTCCAGTAATGGACGACCCCATAAAAAAGTAATAAATATAATAATTGTTTTTATGAACCAGAATTTAATGAATACATACTAATGAAACAAAATAGTTATTTTCAAATAAATTTAACAATTAGGATACCATTAATTAAAAATATATTTGTGATAATCATTTACTGTTTGTATCAATCGTTGTAATTATCAGAAGATCCATGTTTTAATTATTTTAGATGGATAGTTTAAAATACTAAATATCAGGCAATTACAGCTATCAAATTATTGAAAAAGTAGTGGATTTATAAGGTAATTTAAAAAAAGGTTTTGGAATCTGTTAGTGTTTAATTTTGTCTCACTATTTTTAACAATTAATCTTCCAGAGATTACTTGATATATCATTTATAATAATTAATATTAAAAATATGAAAGAAATGATATTGTGAGTTTAATATTTTAAATACTAAATAAAAAATTTCAAAATAAAACTATAGAACTGATGCTTGAGGCCACTGATCTGCAGATTTACTAGTTTCATGAATATTACTTATAATTTTCATTAATAGTGTTACATTCCCCCCCCCTTTTTTTTGTCAGTGGTGAATAAGGAAACATTTAAGACAGAAAATAGAATTTTAATAGCTTCTGTAACTTAATTGTTTTTATTTAAACGAGAGGGATTAAGCCCTATGAGCCCCTCTTTGACTGTGCTCTTAAACAACATTTTCTGCTTCCTGCTATATATACATAAAAAAAAGAATAAAATATTGAAATTTTATTAATCACACAAAATAGCTTAAAAGCAGCTATTTATAAAAGTTTTGGTGTTATTACATTTTGGTAAGTATAATTTAAAAATTAAATTTGATTATTTAGGTTTGCAGTTAAGCCAAAATATTTTATGCACTATAAACATTACTGAAATTGCATTTTTAGTAATGTCCATTACTGGAAAATGACTAATTAACCATCCCAGTAATGACACCGCCTCTTAAAACCTTAAAAATAAATTAAATTTTGTAAATGGCCACTAGTATATAAAATTGTAAGTTTTCTATTGCTACTCAAACAAAAACATTCAAATTTTGCAAGAAAATAAATAATATATAAATTAATTAAACGAAGCTCTTAGCCTCTTCATTAAGATTTTCACAGAAAAACAGCGAAACTTTGAAACATTATTCAAAAGTGTCAACCATAACCCAGTTTTCTAAAACATGCAAGGTGAATTGTAAAAAAAAATAATTAAAGCTAAATATTTCTTAGTTATTTTTTATGAACCAAAATCACAAAGTGCGAGCCGAAGTCAAAGGGTTAATGCAGGATTCCGATAGAGACAGGTTCCATTTTCACAGGCTTTACTCTGTTTCAGCTTTTATTTACATAGCTGTCAATCTTCCATATTTTTCAAGTAATTTAAATATGTTTGGAACCAAAAATTTTATTTAATAAATGAAATAAAATACGAACCCCTATAGAAACAAGACACATTTTATTAAATAAATTTTCTGGTTCAAAAAACTTTATTTGACCCATGAAAAAACTCCAGAAGGATGACAGCTACGCATTTATAGATACTCATATTTTTTTTGCAAATAAAGTTTTATTTTCGGAGGAAACGGGCGGGGTTAGGGCGCCAACTAAAGTTCTGCGCACAGGCACTGGATACTGCTGGCGCGCCCCTGGTCAATCTAGTTTATCCTAAGCCAATTCAATTTGGTGTGATTTTATTCATACCAAAGACCGCAACAGCCCCAACTTTCTAGTTTATCCTGAGCCGATCTAGTGTATCGTAGGCCAATGCAATTTGACGTGTTTTTATTGATCCCAACTACCGTTCCGGCGCCAACCTTGTGCAAAGTAGTATTGCCGCCACCACCGTATAATATATTTTATTAGATGAGGAGTGGGATACTGCCCCCCTATCTTCCCATTTCACCGCCGCCGATAGTTACAAAATATGTTCCATATGACAAATTGTGTGCTGGAGTACCAAAGATTGGGATGAGAGGTTATCATAAAATTTATGAGAGGAAGAATTTACAGATTTTTTTTTTCACATAAATATCACTTGGCTTTGAATTATTTATGAATAGATGCATCATTAAAAATATCAGTACATTTGATATTCTTCCAGAAATCTGGAATTTTCAAAAATCCGGCGAAGTCCCGCACCAGTTTGGCCTAAAATACATATATTTTTAAGCTACCATTATTTCACAATTAAAATTCTCTTTAAAGAATAATACATATACATTTATACGAATGGAGATACAGTACTGTGAAACCTGTTAGAAGAATCTGTGTATGACGAAATTCTGTATTAAACGCAATTTTTTTTAATCGGTGCAAATTGGATACAATAATCCGTTTGAAAAAGACAAAATATATTTGCTAGAGACGATGGGCCTGCTAAAAAAGGAACTTAACTATAGCGAAGTTTTTTTCTCTCCTATGTGATTCAGACTTTGAAGGTTTTTCTATATAATTTTTTTCAGAATTTCAAGTCTCCAAGCCGTGTAAAAAAATTAGTGGTAAGTACTTCAAAATTCGCTATCATAGTAAAAAAAAATTAAATGGCAATCTATGCTCATGATGAGGATTCTAAAGATATGAAATTCCGTTCATTAGTTCTTGAGATATGACTATCGCTGAAATCGTGTAAATCCAGCAAAGTGCAGCATAACAGTCTGTGAAGTAATTTACACCAATACATAACCAGAAACAACTTATGTTAACGTCTGATTGAATCTGAAGTTTGGTGAAAATCCGTGTATTAGTTTTTAAGATACAGATACTGCGAAAATCGTGAAAAATCCAGCACAGCAGTGTCACATATTGAGCGATTTACACCAAAATATAACCAGCCGCAATATTAATCAAGGTATACTTGAATCTGAAGTTTTATGAAAATCCATGCATTAGTTCTTGAGATAGAGCTATTGAGGAAATCGTAAAAAATACAGAACAGCAGTGCCACCTATTAGGCCATTTACACCAACACCTAAACAGCATCAATTCATATCAAGGGCTAACTGAATATGAACTTTGTAGAAAATTTGTGCATTAGTTCTTGAGATAGAGCTATTGCAGAAATCGTGTAAATACCGCAAAATGCAGTATAGCAACACTACCTGTTGGGCGATAAGCACCAAAGCGCAAGCTTCACCAATTCATATTAAGGACTAACTGAATCTGAAGTTTTATGAAAATCCGTGCTTTAGCTCTTACGATAGAGCTATTGCGTAAATCGTGAAAAATGCAGCGCCACCTGTTGGGCGATTTACATCAAAAAGTAATCAGCACCAATTTATATCAGGGACTACCTGAATATAAATTTTTATTAAATTAGGTGGATTAGTTCTTGCGATAGAGCGTCCACAAAATTTGTGTCACATACATACAGACAGCCATTTTGTAAAAACATGTTTTTTGGGAATCTCTGACCCCTAAAACGTGTAAATCTGTCGAAAATTTTCACGAATCCAATATTTTAATTTTGTAAAGATAGAAGAAAGTAAAAAAAAAAATAATAATAAATATATAAATTTTAATTGTGGAATAATAGCGATTTAAAAAAACGTGCATAAAAAAAAGTTTGGACGTGCCACATGTTACTGATATTTTTACTGAACAGACCAGAGATCGGTCCAAATGATTTTCATATGAGCTAGGTTGGAAATTGGACTTAACATTTCTGCCTGTGCAGACATAAAGAAGAATGCAGTCCAGTCCCGACTTAAGCCGGAAAAAAAAATTGAGTCCCGGTCCATCTCGGTCCATACCTCTCGAAAAAAGTAATCCGAAACCAAGCCCGGACCGAGTGTCGGGAAGGAAAATTTGGCGGGGCAGTACAGACCTTTACATCGAATAACCAAAGACTAGCTTACAGAATTTTGTAAATTTGGTCGCTAAACTTCTATTATATTTAAAAATAATAATAATTAAAAATACGAGTTTTTAGTGGACTTCCATAGATGTGTTTGAGTTGAACGGATTCGTTTGAATAATTTTGAATTTGAGCTTGAACCTGACTCATTTTTGAGAAATTGAATTTGAGTTTGAATTAGTTAGGTTAGGTTCTTTTTTTTTTTTCATTTTGTAGCATCAATATAAGAATGTCAAATTGAATTGGCATAGGATAAACTAGATTGGCCTAAGATAAACTAGAAGGTTGGCGCGGATGCGGTTTTTAGGATCAATAAAAGCACGCCAAATTGAATTGGCTTAGGATAAACTAGATCGGCCTAGGATAAACTAGTTCAGACCAATGAATAACAGGCTAAACTAGTTTATCCTATGAGCGTTAGGCCAAACTAGTTTGGCCTAGGAAAAACTAGTTTATCCTATGGGCGTTAGGATAAACTAGTTTGGCCTAGGAAAAACTAGTTTATCCTATGAGCATTAGGATAAACTAGTTTGGCCTAAAATCGGGTTTGGCCGGTAACATATATATATATATATATACAGGGTGTCCATAATTAAACGACCCTACTTTAAAGTTGTCTACAGACAAAATTATTCATAAAGTTGTGAAATTTTGTAAAGGGATGGGAATTTGTTTAAGCTAAAAAAAAAAATAAAGATAGTTGAAAATTTCGCCACCAGAGGGTGATTTTTAATAAATTCCACATTTAGAATTACGATAGCTTATAAATTTTCTTTATTAGCTTAACCTTATTCTAAAGACAGCATTTCACTACATGTTCCTAGTATTTCCCAGAACACACTGCGGTCAACTGTGGAACGATTCCAGATGGTATCTGAAAAAGATGAAAGTCATGCAGAACATGTTTGGTTCTAACAAAATTTCTTAAACTATTGTAAATGTATGCTAAATGTGTAATTCGTTAAAAAACGGCCTCCTAATTTTTTTTCGCTCAAACAAATTTCATTTATTAGCTTAACCTTATTCTAAAGACAGCATTTCACTACATGTTCCTAGTATTTCCCAGAACACACTGCGGTCAACTGTGGAACGATTCCAGATGGTATCTGAAAAAGATGAAAGTCATGCAGAACATGTTTGGTTCTAACAAAATTTCTTAAACTATTGTAAATGTATGCTAAATGTGTAATTCGTTAAAAAACGGCCTCCTAATTTTTTTTCGCTCAAACAAATTTCATTTATTAGCTTAACCTTATTCTAAAGACAGCATTTCACTACATGTTCCTAGTATTTCCCAGAACACACTGCGGTCAACTGTGGAACGATTCCAGATGGTATCTGAAAAAGATGAAAGTCATGCAGAACATGTTTGGTTCTAACAAAATTTCTTAAACTATTGTAAATGTATGCTAAATGTGTAATTCGTTAAAAAACGGCCTCCTAATTTTTTTTCGCTCAAACAAATTTCATTTATTAGCTTAACCTTATTCTAAAGACAGCATTTCACTACATGTTCCTAGTATTTCCCAGAACACACTGCGGTCAACTGTGGAACGATTCCAGATGGTATCTGAAAAAGATGAAAGTCATGCAGAACATGTTTGGTTCTAACAAAATTTCTTAAACTATTGTAAATGTATGCTAAATGTGTAATTCGTTAAAAAACGGCCTCCTAATTTTTTTTCGCTCAAACAAATTTCATTTATTAGCTTAACCTTATTCTAAAGACAGCATTTCACTACATGTTCCTAGTATTTCCCAGAACACACTGCGGTCAACTGTGGAACGATTCCAGATGGTATCTGAAAAAGATGAAAGTCATGCAGAACATGTTTGGTTCTAACAAAATTTCTTAAACTATTGTAAATGTATGCTAAATGTGTAATTCGTTAAAAAACGGCCTCCTAATTTTTTTTCGCTCAAACAAATTTCATTTATTAGCTTAACCTTATTCTAAAGACAGCATTTCACTACATGTTCCTAGTATTTCCCAGAACACACTGCGGTCAACTGTGGAACGATTCCAGATGGTATCTGAAAAAGATGAAAGTCATGCAGAACATGTTTGGTTCTAACAAAATTTCTTAAACTATTGTAAATGTATGCTAAATGTGTAATTCGTTAAAAAACGGCCTCCTAATTTTTTTTCGCTCAAACAAATTTCATTTATTAGCTTAACCTTATTCTAAAGACAGCATTTCACTACATGTTCCTAGTATTTCCCAGAACACACTGCGGTCAACTGTGGAACGATTCCAGATGGTATCTGAAAAAGATGAAAGTCATGCAGAACATGTTTGGTTCTAACAAAATTTCTTAAACTATTGTAAATGTATGCTAAATGTGTAATTCGTTAAAAAACGGCCTCCTAATTTTTTTTCGCTCAAACAAATTTCATTTATTAGCTTAACCTTATTCTAAAGACAGCATTTCACTACATGTTCCTAGTATTTCCCAGAACACACTGCGGTCAACTGTGGAACGATTCCAGATGGTATCTGAAAAAGATGAAAGTCATGCAGAACATGTTTGGTTCTAACAAAATTTCTTAAACTATTGTAAATGTATGCTAAATGTGTAATTCGTTAAAAAACGGCCTCCTAATTTTTTTTCGCTCAAACAAATTTCATTTATTAGCTTAACCTTATTCTAAAGACAGCATTTCACTACATGTTCCTAGTATTTCCCAGAACACACTGCGGTCAACTGTGGAACGATTCCAGATGGTATCTGAAAAAGATGAAAGTCATGCAGAACATGTTTGGTTCTAACAAAATTTCTTAAACTATTGTAAATGTATGCTAAATGTGTAATTCGTTAAAAAACGGCCTCCTAATTTTTTTTCGCTCAAACAAATTTCATTTATTAGCTTAACCTTATTCTAAAGACAGCATTTCACTACATGTTCCTAGTATTTCCCAGAACACACTGCGGTCAACTGTGGAACGATTCCAGATGGTATCTGAAAAAGATGAAAGTCATGCAGAACATGTTTGGTTCTAACAAAATTTCTTAAACTATTGTAAATGTATGCTAAATGTGTAATTCGTTAAAAAACGGCCTCCTAATTTTTTTTCGCTCAAACAAATTTCATTTATTAGCTTAACCTTATTCTAAAGACAGCATTTCACTACATGTTCCTAGTATTTCCCAGAACACACTGCGGTCAACTGTGGAACGATTCCAGATGGTATCTGAAAAAGATGAAAGTCATGCAGAACATGTTTGGTTCTAACAAAATTTCTTAAACTATTGTAAATGTATGCTAAATGTGTAATTCGTTAAAAAACGGCCTCCTAATTTTTTTTCGCTCAAACAAATTTCATTTATTAGCTTAACCTTATTCTAAAGACAGCATTTCACTACATGTTCCTAGTATTTCCCAGAACACACTGCGGTCAACTGTGGAACGATTCCAGATGGTATCTGAAAAAGATGAAAGTCATGCAGAACATGTTTGGTTCTAACAAAATTTCTTAAACTATTGTAAATGTATGCTAAATGTGTAATTCGTTAAAAAACAGCCTCCTAATTTTTTTTCGCTCAAACAAATTTCATTTATTAGCTTAACCTTATTCTAAAGACAGCATTTCACTACATGTTCCTAGTATTTCCCAGAACACACTGCGGTCAACTGTGGAACGATTCCAGATGGTATCTGAAAAAGATGAAAGTCATGCAGAACATGTTTGGTTCTAACAAAATTTCTTAAACTATTGTAAATGTATGCTAAATGTGTAATTCGTTAAAAAACGGCCTCCTAATTTTTTTTCGCTCAAACAAATTTCATTTATTAGCTTAACCTTATTCTAAAGACAGCATTTCACTACATGTTCCTAGTATTTCCCAGAACACACTGCGGTCAACTGTGGAACGATTCCAGATGGTATCTGAAAAAGATGAAAGTCATGCAGAACATGTTTGGTTCTAACAAAATTTCTTAAACTATTGTAAATGTATGCTAAATGT
Organism: Maratus speciosus; assembly: GCA_963932465.1. Lineage (NCBI taxonomy): Eukaryota > Metazoa > Arthropoda > Arachnida > Araneae > Salticidae > Maratus > Maratus speciosus. The sequence goes on along the minus strand of OZ010787.1, from coordinate 688,120,749 downwards.
GTAATTCGTTAAAAAACGGCCTCCTAATTTTTTTTCGCTCAAACAAATTTCATTTATTAGCTTAACCTTATTCTAAAGACAGCATTTCACTACATGTTCCTAGTATTTCCCAGAACACACTGCGGTCAACTGTGGAACGATTCCAGATGGTATCTGAAAAAGATGAAAGTCATGCAGAACATGTTTGGTTCTAACAAAATTTCTTAAACTATTGTAAATGTATGCTAAATGTGTAATTCGTTAAAAAACGGCCTCCTAATTTTTTTTCGCTCAAACAAATTTCATTTATTAGCTTAACCTTATTCTAAAGACAGCATTTCACTACATGTTCCTAGTATTTCCCAGAACACACTGCGGTCAACTGTGGAACGATTCCAGATGGTATCTGAAAAAGATGAAAGTCATGCAGAACATGTTTGGTTCTAACAAAATTTCTTAAACTATTGTAAATGTATGCTAAATGTGTAATTCGTTAAAAAACGGCCTCCTAATTTTTTTTCGCTCAAACAAATTTCATTTATTAGCTTAACCTTATTCTAAAGACAGCATTTCACTACATGTTCCTAGTATTTCCCAGAACACACTGCGGTCAACTGTGGAACGATTCCAGATGGTATCTGAAAAAGATGAAAGTCATGCAGAACATGTTTGGTTCTAACAAAATTTCTTAAACTATTGTAAATGTATGCTAAATGTGTAATTCGTTAAAAAACGGCCTCCTAATTTTTTTTCGCTCAAACAAATTTCATTTATTAGCTTAACCTTATTCTAAAGACAGCATTTCACTACATGTTCCTAGTATTTCCCAGAACACACTGCGGTCAACTGTGGAACGATTCCAGATGATATCTGAAAAAGATGAAAGTCATGCAGAACATGTTTGGTTCTAACAAAATTTCTTAAACTATTGTAAATGTATGCTAAATGTGTAATTCGTTAAAAAACGGCCTCCTAATTTTTTTTCGCTCAAACAAATTTCATTTATTAGCTTAACCTTATTCTAAAGACAGCATTTCACTACATGTTCCTAGTATTTCCCAGAACACACTGCGGTCAACTGTGGAACGATTCCAGATGGTATCTGAAAAAGATGAAAGTCATGCAGAACATGTTTGGTTCTAACAAAATTTCTTAAACTATTGTAAATGTATGCTAAATGTGTAATTCGTTAAAAAACGGCCTCCTAATTTTTTTTCGCTCAAACAAATTTCATTTATTAGCTTAACCTTATTCTAAAGACAGCATTTCACTACATGTTCCTAGTATTTCCCAGAACACACTGCGGTCAACTGTGGAACGATTCCAGATGGTATCTGAAAAAGATGAAAGTCATGCAGAACATGTTTGGTTCTAACAAAATTTCTTAAACTATTGTAAATGTATGCTAAATGTGTAATTCGTTAAAAAACGGCCTCCTAATTTTTTTTCGCTCAAACAAATTTCATTTATTAGCTTAACCTTATTCTAAAGACAGCATTTCACTACATGTTCCTAGTATTTCCCAGAACACACTGCGGTCAACTGTGGAACGATTCCAGATGGTATCTGAAAAAGATGAAAGTCATGCAGAACATGTTTGGTTCTAACAAAATTTCTTAAACTATTGTAAATGTATGCTAAATGTGTAATTCGTTAAAAAACGGCCTCCTAATTTTTTTTCGCTCAAACAAATTTCATTTATTAGCTTAACCTTATTCTAAAGACAGCATTTCACTACATGTTCCTAGTATTTCCCAGAACACACTGCGGTCAACTGTGGAACGATTCCAGATGGTATCTGAAAAAGATGAAAGTCATGCAGAACATGTTTGGTTCTAACAAAATTTCTTAAACTATTGTAAATGTATGCTAAATGTGTAATTCGTTAAAAAACGGCCTCCTAATTTTTTTTCGCTCAAACAAATTTCATTTATTAGCTTAACCTTATTCTAAAGACAGCATTTCACTACATGTTCCTAGTATTTCCCAGAACACACTGCGGTCAACTGTGGAACGATTCCAGATGGTATCTGAAAAAGATGAAAGTCATGCAGAACATGTTTGGTTCTAACAAAATTTCTTAAACTATTGTAAATGTATGCTAAATGTGTAATTCGTTAAAAAACGGCCTCCTAATTTTTTTTCGCTCAAACAAATTTCATTTATTAGCTTAACCTTATTCTAAAGACAGCATTTCACTACATGTTCCTAGTATTTCCCAGAACACACTGCGGTCAACTGTGGAACGATTCCAGATGGTATCTGAAAAAGATGAAAGTCATGCAGAACATGTTTGGTTCTAACAAAATTTCTTAAACTATTGTAAATGTATGCTAAATGTGTAATTCGTTAAAAAACGGCCTCCTAATTTTTTTTCGCTCAAACAAATTTCATTTATTAGCTTAACCTTATTCTAAAGACAGCATTTCACTACATGTTCCTAGTATTTCCCAGAACACACTGCGGTCAACTGTGGAACGATTCCAGATGGTATCTGAAAAAGATGAAAGTCATGCAGAACATGTTTGGTTCTAACAAAATTTCTTAAACTATTGTAAATGTATGCTAAATGTGTAATTCGTTAAAAAACGGCCTCCTAATTTTTTTTCGCTCAAACAAATTTCATTTATTAGCTTAACCTTATTCTAAAGACAGCATTTCACTACATGTTCCTAGTATTTCCCAGAACACACTGCGGTCAACTGTGGAACGATTCCAGATGGTATCTGAAAAAGATGAAAGTCATGCAGAACATGTTTGGTTCTAACAAAATTTCTTAAACTATTGTAAATGTATGCTAAATGTGTAATTCGTTAAAAAACGGCCTCCTAATTTTTTTTCGCTCAAACAAATTTCATTTATTAGCTTAACCTTATTCTAAAGACAGCATTTCACTACATGTTCCTAGTATTTCCCAGAACACACTGCGGTCAACTGTGGAACGATTCCAGATGGTATCTGAAAAAGATGAAAGTCATGCAGAACATGTTTGGTTCTAACAAAATTTCTTAAACTATTGTAAATGTATGCTAAATGTGTAATTCGTTAAAAAACGGCCTCCTAATTTTTTTTCGCTCAAACAAATTTCATTTATTAGCTTAACCTTATTCTAAAGACAGCATTTCACTACATGTTCCTAGTATTTCCCAGAACACACTGCGGTCAACTGTGGAACGATTCCAGATGGTATCTGAAAAAGATGAAAGTCATGCAGAACATGTTTGGTTCTAACAAAATTTCTTAAACTATTGTAAATGTATGCTAAATGTGTAATTCGTTAAAAAACGGCCTCCTAATTTTTTTTCGCTCAAACAAATTTCATTTATTAGCTTGACCTTATTCTAAAGACAGCATTTCACTACATGTTCCTAGTATTTCCCAGAACACACTGCGGTCAACTGTGGAACGATTCCAGATGGTATCTGAAAAAGATGAAAGTCATGCAGAACATGTTTGGTTCTAACAAAATTTCTTAAACTATTGTAAATGTATGCTAAATGTGTAATTCGTTAAAAAACGGCCTCCTAATTTTTTTTCGCTCAAACAAATTTCCATACTTTTATTATTTCCTCCAAAAAATTTCCCAACATTCTGAACAATAGTTTCGTCTGTAGACAAAACTATTTAAACTATTTAAAATAGGGTCTATTAATTATGAACATCCTGTAAATAAAGTGTCTAAACTATCGTAATGCTAAATGTGTAATTTATTAATAATCGCCCTCTGGTGGCGAAATTTTGAACTATTTTTATTTCTAATTTTTTAAGCTTAAACAAATTCCCATCCCTTTATTATGGTGTTTCACAAAATTTCCCAACTTTATGAACAATAATGTTGTCTGTAGACAACTTTAAAGTAACAACAAAGTAACTGTAAAGACAACTTTAATTCTGAACACCCTGTATATTTAAATTTGAATGATTTGTTAGTTGTATTTTATATTATTAGTGAGTTGTATTTTCAAATTTTTCTGTTTAACATACTTGTATGTATACAGTTTTTAGGAATTTTCACTTGAATTGGAAGAATATAATTCAGTGTATAAAATATTTGTTATTGATAAGCAAGGAATTCATGACTCTATGCATGAAAGTTTTGAATACCAGTTCTAAACTAAAATTATTTCTATATGAATAAAGCATTTTTTAATCGCTAATTTATAAAAGTCATTAGTATTAGTCTTTGGTTAAAGACTTTTTAATAATATCAATTGTATAGAAGTTAAACATTTGTGATAGAAATTTAATTAAATCGAGAAAAAGTTGGCAGGTTCCGGGTATAATGATCTTTAAAATAAACTGCTGTATACTTGACAATGTATTTATTTACAAAAACATGCAAAATGGTTTGCAATCAAAAATTAAATTAATTAAAATAAGAGATATTTCTTCGATGTTTATAAAACTTTTACTTTGAAAAAATATGTGGGTTAGTGACTAAATAATATATTTAAATTACAGTGGTATGTTAAAAAATAATGTGCATAATTCATTTAATTAGAATGTTAAAAAAAATCTTCTTTCTTAAAATTTGTGTACTTGCGAAATAATCTCCCCTAAAGTCAATGGCTATCATTATTTACATATTAATTAGTTTCTGTTTAAAAGCTGATTACTTATCAAATGTTTGTGAAAGACAGTGTTTAAAAATATGCAAGTAAACGTTGACGACGGGGTTTGGACATTGGATAGCATATCAATTATTTAAAAAAAGTGACTTTTGAACTTCTAAAAATTTAGCCCCCTCATATTTCTTTTCGAAAAGATCTACCCCTCTATGCGATAGTATCAGTTTATCGTCTTATTTCCATTCATACTCTAAGTCGATTAGAAAAAATCAAACCCTCCTTAAAATAAGTACCCTAAAAATAAGCCCCTCTGAAAATTTAGCACCTTCATACTTCCTCTCGAAAAGACCTAACCCCTTATGTTATAGTATGACACCACCTTATATGATCATTCACTCAAACTCTAAGACGATTCCCTTTCGAAAAGACCTATCCCCTTATGTTATAGTATAACATTGCCTTATATGGTCATTCATTCAAATCTTAAGATGATACGAAAAATTAAGCCCCGTCTAAAAATTTATTCCCCTCCTACCCTATCATAGTATAGTATGATCTACAAGGAAAATCGACTCCTTAAGTTCGAAAACTTTCTCAGCCTCTATGTTCAATAATCAGTTTCCACACTTTATCCTTATCTCTCTATAACATGATCTTATCAGATTATCATTTCTTATCTCATTTCCGGTTGATAAGAACCTAACTCTCTCTAAACCTCTCCTAATGCAGTACGATTTTCCCTCTCTCCTCCCATCCACAATCCCACTCTCGCTTTCAAACACCCTTTCCTACACTATTAACCGCCTAAAAATATTCTCAAATAATAATAATAATAATAATAATTATCAACATAATAACAATCATAATAATAATGTTCACAAACGTGTATTTTTACATACTCATGGAGTTATTTTACACACCAAAACAAGATATATGGATTTATTACTATTCAAATCATTTTGAATCGATCGAGATTTCTGAGATCGTAACATTTTAAAATAACTTTTAAATATTTTAATAAAGAAGTAATAAAGGCTTAAAAATATTATTTTAGTGCAGCGCTAAATGAAACCCCGCATTTTTAATTGATGATTTTATTTATAACAATAAAAATATCCTTACTCAAATGAATTTTCTATACTATCAAACATGGAGAAAAAAAATATATTTTCTATTTTCGAGGATAAAGTCTGAATACTTGTATATGCTGAAAACAAAAGAAATGTTGCCTTTTTATTATGATGATAACAATAGTAGTAGTAGAAATAATTTTGTGCTATTTCTACACTCTAAATAAAAAAGAGTGAATATTCACTCTATCGCAGAGTCAAAATATGTCCAACCTCTTTAGAGTGATTATTCACTCTAATAGTCGACTTCTTAACTCTCTGAAAGACTGAATACTCACTACTGGGACGTCAATATTCACTCTAATGAGGGGTGAATAATCACTCTTTCAGAGGGGGGACTATTCACACTTGCAAAAGGAGTGCGTTTTTCAATCCTAATAGGAGAGAATAGTCACTCTTTCATAGGAGTCACTATTCACTTTTGCAAAAGGTTGGGTTGATTTTTGACGGCCAATTATCTACACGAGAGATATAGGCCCGGGGGGAGTGCCCTCCGTGGGGGTCTTTCTAAGGGAACCTAATCCGTATTAACGCATGGAAGATCCACGGCTCGAAGAAAACCACGAAAACTCCGAACGATTAGGCCGACGGGCGCGATTGGGATCGAACCCAGCACCTCCCGTCTACCAGCTTCGAGAGCAGAACCTCTCGGCCACTGGTGGGGCCTTTTGCAAAAGGAGTGACTATTCACTCTTTCAAAGGAGTGAATTCTTTTTTATAGTTGCTTTCATGGGCATTTTAAAAAGAATCATATCTTTTAGAGCATGCAATGAAAATAGACACAAACTTGGTAAAGATTGGAATAGAATACTTTATTGGCAATATTTATTTAATTCACAGTTTGTAACATTAATTGAACTTTTAAGGAAAAATTCAATTAAAATTATGCATGAATTAAATTAGATTACTGACAGAAATAAACTAAAATATTTTATTCCAATCTTATCCCTATTGTGTTTCCTTTCATTGCATGCCCTATAAACAGGGCTGCCACAGGTGACTATTTTTATATTCTATTCGCACCACTGTTTTAAGAAAATAAGTTTTGTAGTATATTTCTCTTGCAGATGTTGTCAAAGTGTATTTAACAAAGTTTTGTTTTAAAAAATGGTGCGAGACATAATTAAAAAATAGTCGTCCGTGGCAGCCCTGTATAAAGATATGATAGTTATAAAATGCCCATAAGTGCAAGTAATTAACTAAAATCTTAATCAGTTAATAATATTTCTTTCTTTTCAGATACCCATTAAGTTGTATTTAGTATTTTAATAATTCCTGTGATGTACATTAAATTATGTCTATTTTTTTTTTCATATGCAATTCAACTTTTAAATCTTTAGATCTCAGTATTCATTGCTAATGAATTTAAATGTAATCAAACGTTATTGTTTATTGTATTTTAGTTACTTTGAAAGTTTCATTAATAACTATTGTAACAGACGGATGTTATGTAATTAACAATGTGTAATTTCATTTAAATATAAAATCTTATCTTACCTCACTTTTCAGTAAATTATCGCTATCTTGCAAAGTCCTACTGTTCTAAAATATTTTGAAATTTTCCACTTATTTTTTAGCCAAATGCCGTAATGTTTGATATGAAAAGTGTTCACGCCAATTCTAACTGTGACTTCTGTTTTGATTTGTTTAAATTTGTTTTTCACTTGTTTCCATTACTCCTCTCCTAAATGCCATTATTCCTGTCACATATAGATTTTTTCTTTTAATGGAAGAGGACATGAATGAGATCTAGTGTATTGCTGATTTTTGCAATCACTTCATAAAAACATCAACCTTTTATTCGTATTGTATTCGATCACCATACTCCCATTTTTATGGAAGTAAAAGGCCCACTGAAACATGCTGACTTGGGAAAAAAATCATTAAGAAAGAATTAGAATTTCATTTTTCTCAATAAATAATTATGGACAAAATTATACACTGTTAAAAATTTGAAGCAACGTTGAACCAATTTTTGATGCTGCAATAACTGCCATCATAAGATGGTGAAGCTTTGGGATGGATTAAGCTTCTCTGGGGTCCGGGGCTACTGAAAATTTAGCCCCCCCTTTCCCTGCTACTGGAAATTCCCCTTTACCCCCCCCCCCCTCCACACACACACACACGACTTTTTTTTTATCAATCCTGGCGACCCATTTCGCCAAATTATACAAATTGACATAATTTTTATCTGATAATGATCAAGTATTTCACCTGTGCTGGAAAAAAATTCCGGGGTTGTACTGATATAGTCTATTTTCTTCAAAGGGAGTGTGTTGCAGTGTAAGGGTAAACCAGAGCATTGCTTTCTTAAAAGAAATATTAAAGGTTCTAGAAAATAGTTATGCCATTTTTCTGATTATTTTTATAAAGTGTTGTTCGCCCTAAGTTACATATTTATTTTGTTTGTGATATCAAACTTTGAACTGTAATATTTGTTAGGATATATCTTGTGACTTGAACTGTTGTGACTTTAACACATTTTAACATACAGGATTTTAAAAAGGTATGTTTTTTAAACGTTATTTATATATTTTTGAGAGATTGCTAAATTAATTTTTTATAAGTGTTTTCAATGAGTTAAAGACGTTTTTCTAAAACGTTAAATTGTTTAGAAGGGTAAAATTTTTATTATCCAAAGTTTTTTTTAATTCAAAAATAAAATTCTAAAAGAACTAACATGTTAAAAATATATTCAATTCACACCACTTTTTCTAGAAAATTAAACTTTACTTCGTCAGTCACTGAAATAACGAAATTAAAAAGAGTTCAGTTTAAAAACATAAAGTAATTTTCAGCTTGTGTTTCGGTTAACATCCAATCTTGGTAATAATTAAACAGAAAACATTATTATCAAAAACTTATTCACTCTCTTTTAGGTTAGAAAAAATAATTTGTATTCTTTTAAAAATTACTTAATGAAAAAAGTTAAACTTATTTATTAAAAAAGCTTTATCTGAAAAAATCTTGTTTCGGAAATTAACTAATTTATTAAAAAGCTTTATAAATGAAAAAAATAACTAATTTATTAAAAAGCTAACGAAACATAAGCTAAGTTCAATACAAAAAAAAAAAAGTTTTTTTGTATTCAGCTTGTGTTTCGGCTAACATTCATATTGGCAATAATTAAACAAAAGCATTATTGTCGAAAACTGATTCGCGTTCTTTTGATTAGTAAAAAAATATAATTTGTATTCTTTTAAAAAATAATTAAAAATTATTAAAATGAGAAAAAAAGATAAAACTTGTTTCGGAAATTAATGCATTAACAAAACAAATAATAATAACTTATTGCATGAAAAAAAAAACTTGTTTCGAAAATTAACAAATGAATAAATGAAAAATAAACTAATTTATTAAAAAGCTTTATTTGCAATGAATAAATAGAAAAAAACATGTTTCGGAAATTAACAAATGACTAAAATAATTACAACTTATTTCGTTAAAAACTAATAAATTAAAAAAAGTATTAATTTCTTTATGTCAGCAGCTCCTAAAACACCGCCCCCTGAATACTAGGCCTGAGCGTTCACACAAAAATAACACAAAAATGGCGGCTGCCGAAGGCGGATTTTTTTTAGCGTAGGTACGGTTCCTTAAATGTAGACACCAGTATTTTATAAAAGATTTCTCTACCTTGTTTATTCTCAGAAAAATGAAGCGGAAAAAACTTCAAAAAATTATTGGTAGGAATATTTAAGGGACCGTACACACGCTGAAAAAAATCCGCCTTCGGCAGCCGCCATTTTTGGTCTAGCGCTCAGGCCTAGTATTCAGGGGGCGGTGCCTAAAAATAGGATGATGTCATCACAGGTGAGTTAAAAATCCTATCAAGAGAGGGCGCTCGTTTCGACGGAAACGATTGTGCTGCCACCTAGTTTCGACTCTCGGCCAATCAGAAGCCAGCTCCTTATCTTGATGAAACCTGTTGTTGCACGCTCCTTCGCTCATTAGCCAGGTGGATTTCATAGAGATCGGACGTGCCTGCACGCTGCTCCGTGGTAAGTTATTTTAATGGTTTGCATGCGATCTTTTCTAATTACCTCATCATTCCTAATCATTCATTATCTTTGTTCTACCTTCCTCTTACAACAGACTTTCATTCATTAACACTCTTCTTCCGGTAGACTTTTCATTCATTACCTCTCTTGCAGAAGGCTCTTCATTGATTCATTATTTCTTCTTTGTTCTAACCCCTCTACTATAGCATGCCGCCGGGAGCGGGTAGGCGCCAGTCTGTCTCAACGTCGCCCACCTGTCCATCACTTTCTTATCTCCCCCAACCTGTCTATCATTCAACCCTGCCCCCTGTCACTCACTGGGCCACGCCCGCCGCCTCAGCTCCTGGCTCCTGCTGAAGCAGAACCGGCTATTTACTTCTACTATCGCCAATTTCGTTTGTAGATATATTCACTGTTTCAAAAGATAGGTATAGGTACTAAAGTTTATTCTTAAGGAGATTTATGCAATTATGCGTTATTACTATAAAATAAACTCAACATTTTTTTTAAAAAAAAGTGCATAATGAAATAAATTTTCGATATTTTTTTTTAATTCGTCATTTCATTTTATTTTTTTCCGCCTATCTTCTATTCTTTTAGGAAGATATTGGGCTAATTTTCCTTAATCGGGTCACCCGCCAATTGCAATATTTTTCTATATTGTTGGAAGATTCATTTATATTTGAAGACTGTGGATGGTGAACCCGATGACAGAAGATTAGACGGATTTTGTAATTATACTTCGAGAAGGTTTAAGAAGATAGTACGCAAAAGCTTGACACTGCCTGTTTACCTCCCTTGGCCTAATATGGTTGCAACATCGGACGATATAGCACTCATTTTGGCGACATAAAATAATTTTGAATTGTGTTTGAAAAAACATTATTTGAACGATTTACTTTTCGTCGTTCTTTGAAAGATTAAATATAATTGGTTATTTACAATTTATCACCATGACACATTATTTAAATAAAATAACATACATTATTTTCCAAGAACTTTTCACCTTTGAAAGTAATCTTGAGAATTAAAATATTTTGAAAGGAAAAAATAAACATACTGTTGCAATTTAACATCACGTATAACTTTTTATTATTTTGTAAAGGAGTCATATATTTTCGTTGATAAATGTTTTTTAGAACTAATGCAAATGTGTTTCTAATCAGGTTTAAAGTGATATGAAAGTAACACGTAATAGGTGTCGGAGTTTCCTCTTAGTCCGCACAACTTCGAAGAAAATCCTTATTATTTATATGCTGCCACCACCGATATGATTACGTGATATCGGTCACGCACTGAGAGAATTGATTAAATGAAAACCAACGCTTTCAATTAACTAAATTAACAGTTTATTTACACACTATTTACACAACAACAAATACTATTTACACAACAACAAATACTATTTACACTTACAAACTCGGATATAGATGATCCGGTTCAACATTAAATTGAATACAGTAAATGCTGGCTGTGTACTGTTAAACTACGCTAACTCACTCTCACTCTACACACGTTAAATTAGCTTTCCAGAGATCAATCTCGATCTCCCAACACATGGGCTCTAAGCCTAAGCTCTATCTCTAAGAGCTCTCCCCAAGCCTACGCACTCTCTCAGAGCTATCCAAGGAACACCCGTCCACACTGCGAGCTACGCTCAAACTGACTATTCCAGGATAAGAGACTGCCCTCCAGCAACCCCTTGCTCCTCCTCAATCAAACACCTCCGGAGCTTTCTACCTGGCTCCCATTGTCTCCCCATCTTCCACAGACATCTCAAAAGGTTGGGCACGCCCCTCTCAAACTATCTATACATTTTCACCGGCTTAGATCCAGTTTTAGATAAGGAAAGACTGTTATTTTGAAATTCCAGCACACAGCCCATACAATATATAATATATTAAGACAAAAAAATAATATAGAACCTCAGTTCTAATAGCAGATGTTTCTCAGAACCTGACACCACCCACCTTAGCGGAAAACATGCCATTTAGGGGCTAATTTTCCCCAAACATATAGTAACATCACCTAAGAGTTCAATAGTCTCTTTGCAGGTTTCTTCATTATTATTATTACATATATATACCAAGGTGTCTGAACATTCTCTACTGACATCTCTAATGAACCGTGTACTACTATTATTACAGAAAAACTACACATGCTAATACACTATAACACTATAACACAAAATTCAAATACAATTACACACATACAAAAAAAATTTAAAACGTGATGACACCCCTTTAAGGTTTGCCCACTATTTAGTCATTGATGCCGATGGGCTAGCAATTGGCTGTTCTTCCCAGCTCTTCCTATGTAGCCTGGAAATTGCATCAGCATTTAAATGTTGAGCTCCTGGACGATGAGAAATACTCAGGTTCCAACGTTGCAAGGCAAGCGCCCATCTAGTGAGTTTGGGGTACCTTGGGGTTGTTTCAGTGAGAAATTTTAATGGATTATGATCCGTTATGATCTCAATTTGAGATCCATATGTCCACTTTTGAAACTTCCGTAACCCGAAGTGAACACTCCAAGCCTCTTTCTCTATACTCGGCCAAGCACGCTGAGCCCCTGATAATTTTTGACTGGCAAAAGCTATCGGTTTAAACTGACCCTTTTCATCTTTTTGAGTAAGACAACATCCTACTGCCAGGTCTGAAGCATCGGCGTGAAGCTGATATTCCCGGACTACGGTAGGTGCAGCCAAACGCGTCACGTTACATAACTCATCTTTAAGGGTATTAAATGCTTCTTCTGCCCTTTCATCCCATGGTACAGTATTTTTAACCTTCCCTTTAGTTAATTCCGTTAAAAGGTATAGCAATTTCTGCATAATTTGAATATAAGATCGGTAAAATCCCATTAATCCCAAAACAGATCTAACTTCATTCTTAGTTTTCGGTCTCTTTAAGTCCCTTATTGCTCCTATTTTCTCCTCATCAGGTGCATGCGTTCCACCCCCAATTACATGACCTAAAAACTTACTCAATTTCTCTCCAAAATTACATTTATCCAGCCTAATCGTAAAGTTTCTATTTTTAAGTTCTTCTATGACAGCCCTAACATGTTCACAATGCTCTTCCCAGGTGTCGGAGAAAATGATGACATCATCAATATATGCTTGTGCATACCTCCGATGACCTTGAAGAACCTCATTCATATCTTTTTGGAACGTAGCAGCCGCCCCTGATAAACCAAAAGGCATAGTACGCCACTGATAAGTCCCATTAATGAGTTGTAAAAGCTGTCAAATGTTTACATTCCTCCGCCATTTTAATCTACCAATAACCCCTCAATAAATCAATCGAAGATAAATATTTAGCTGCCCCCGCAGTATACATGATTTCTTGTGAATCTTTCATCGGAAATGTTGGGACCTGCGTTACTGAATTTAAAGCTCTATAATCAATGCAAAGCCTAACAGTTGCGTCTTTTTTCGCCACGCAAAAAATTGGATGACTAATTTCTGCATTTGACACTTCGATTAGATTTAATTCTAATAACTCCTGAATCTGTCTATCTACTTCCTCCTTATATGCAACAGGTACACTATATAACTTTGGCTTTTTCCTTGCCACATCCGGTTTCAAATCAATACGGTGCTCCCCTACTTCCGCTGGTCACACAGGACCCATAAATACCTCTTTATTCTCCCTCAAAATGGATTTTATATCCTTGACTTGACTATTAGATAACCCTTTTATTTCGAACCTTTCTATGTCCCGTTCTACCTCTTGTTCACGGTTTAAAATAGGAATTTCCCCAGCTTCTCCAAATTCCTCATCACCTTCAAAAACATTATTGACTATATTACACTTAGCAATAAATTCTCTTATTTTATTTTGGTGTACGTGCTTCCTACTCCTGTCGGCTAATTCAACTATAAACGAATGCCTGTTTCGTTTTTCGACAATAGTTGCCGGCCCTTGCCACTTAGAATATAATTTGTTAGTTGAATCGGGGATTAATAGGTACCTTATCGCCTACTTCAAACGTTTTTTCTTTTGACCTTAAGTTATAATGATAGGCCATTCTGCCTTGTTGCACCTCGTACGATAATTTTGCCTCCTTTGCGGCTCTTTCTAAGCGTCCCTTAAGTTTATTTAAATACTCATGAATCGGCATAGTACCTAACTGTGCCCCCTTATTTTCTCCTGCCCAAGATGACTTGAGAACTGATAAAGGACCCTCCGGCGCTCTACCATATAATAACTGAAAAGGTGCGATTCCTGTCGTAGAATTTGGGACTTCCCTATACGCCCATAATATGAATGGTATTTGTTCATGCCATCTTTTCCCTTCTTCCCTAATCGTATGATGCAACATACGTTTAAGCGTCTGATTAAAACGTTCCACAAGACCATTAGACTGTGGGTACTGTGGGGTCGAAAATCGTGGAATAGCCCCTAACCTTTTCTCAAATTCTTTCGTTAAGTCGGCAGTGAAATTGCTTCCATTATCACACGCGATTATATTTGGAATTCCTGTCCTTGTAAATATTTGAAGTAATGCATCACACGCTGTTTTAGTCGTTAAGCTTTTTAGAGGTATTGCTTCCGCCCACCTGGTATGCTGGTCAATTAAGATTAGTATATATTGATGCCCTTGTGAACTTTTATGATCAATAGGCCCGATTAAATCAATATTAACTACCTGAAATGGAAGTTCTGGCCGCGATACTGGGGAAATAGGAGCTCTATCATTCCCTTTAACCCCTCTAGTCAATTGGCACTCTAAACATGACTCACAAAATTGTTTACTTTCTTTCGCCATCCCTTCCCAATAAAACGAATACCTGATTCTCTGTAACGTTTTCTTGGCAGCATGATGCACTCCGAATACCGAAGTATGCGTTAATTTTAGGATCTCTTCCCTTCTTATCTTGGGTACTACTAACTGCGCTATAGTTTCGCCTAACAATTTCTGTTTATGATACAATAAACCATCTACAATATAATAATCCCCTTTATCCATTTTCGCTAATTCCCAAACTCTCTCTAAACTTTTACATTCCAATTGGGATTTCTTAAACATATCTGAATTGCTAACGATAACTTTATTATCTTTCTCCACTTCCGTTTTTTCTGCATTCTGACTTTGTAAATTTTCCAATCTCGCTTCTATTGCGTAAACATTACAATTATCGCTGCTGATATCTTTCTTTTCACTCGAGTTATCAATACTACTTTCCGAACTTTCTAATTCTTGGGACTCTAGCAATGGCTCCTCGCGATTGACCCCTGACAACTCATTAATCACCTCGGGATTCAAAATTACCTGCTCATTAATATTATCGGTCACCGCGCAAAGTACTTCCTGATGAATTATATTAGTTTGTCCGAATTGCGGAATAGCTAACGGTAATTTAACCAACGGTGATTTAACTGCTTCACCAAATAATCCTTGTAAATAAATACTACCCGCTCCTTTTAATTTCTCTTCCGGTACCAAATCTTTATGAATAACACTAATTTCACATCCAGAATGGACCAATCCATTCTGGATTGGGCTTTTTGCCCATTTACACTAACTTCAATTTTCTCGAGTTTATTTAATTTCTCACCAATAACATTAGTTCTCTGTTCGGCCTTTGCCGATATCCTCGCCACAATAGCTCCCTTAGGTAACTCTTTATTTCCTTTCACGACAATCTTATTTACACCCTCTTTCTGTTCACGCCCTTTACTAGAATTATTATTTCCCTCATTACCCACTTTATTACAAAAACGTTGGTAATGACTCCTTAAGCCACATTTGAAGCATCTAGGAGCTGAATCATCACTAGGTTTCTTAAAATCAGTTTTCCTACCCGAAAAAGAATTAATCTCATTACTCCCATTTTGCATCCAATTACCACTAAATTTACTATCCTCCCTTGGTTTCACTTTTTCACTGTTTACATATTTATCTTTACCCTTAAAACTTTTATACGTAACGGCATAAAACTTATGTTTAGCATCACAATAATTGTCACATTCTTTAGCAATTTTAGAAGCTTCTAACCATTTACTCTGCTGAGTTAACCCAACATATGATGCGGTTTCTTCATCTAACGTGTTTAATAACTTATCCGTAATTATTAACTGATTGAGCTTTTCATAAGAGTCCGCACCCCTAATCTTACAATAATTTTCCCACGTTGCTATTAAACGCGATACAAATAATACATGAGTTTCATTCTGGTTTCACCTAGCCTTCTTAAAATTTTCCAAACACGCTTTCGGTGTCGGCTCATGTTCCCTTAGAACTAACTCCTTTAATTCCTCATAACTCTCAATTTGTTCCCTAGTGGTATAAATTAACAAATTATCCGCCTTATCTCCTAACATATTTAGTAGAATTTCGGCCTGCTGGTTTTCCGGTACATTTTTAGTTTTGAATGCCCTTTCTCAACTGTTGAAAAATAAATTCCATCCCTCAGTCCCTTCTGGTACTTTGATAGACAGAGTTTTAACACTTTTGATCAATTTTTCTATGTTACTTTCATTATTAGATTCCCTAGACCCATTAGAGTTATTCGTCGAACCTTGTACCCTTAGCCTCTCCATTTCTAATTCATGTTCCATCCTTAATTTTTCAGTCCTCTCTTCTCTTTCTAACTTTTCGCGCTCTAATTTTTCCTGTTTTTCTTCGCGCTCTAATTTTTCCCGTTTTTCTTCGCGCTCTAATCGCTCCGCAACAATAGTGTTAGACAATTCCTTAATAGCCCCCTCATCATATTCCTCGCTGTCCATTATCTTTTTCTTAAGCTGAAATCTGGTATCATCTTCCGTGAATTCAACCCCCAACACTTCGGCTATCATCTGAAGATCCACCCTTTTTAGTTTCAATAAGAAAGCCATACCTTCACCGATTACTATTACCACTATACAATAATATTTAAACCTGCTAGATTAATATACCCTAAATTTCTACTTTAGCACAGTTACCTCCACTTATTCTACTAATTAATACATTTCAGATAATCGAGGTATTATATTTCTAAATGAACCTACTGTATAACCTGATTTTCCTCAACCATTTATATCACACGATTTACTTCCAATAAAACAAAAGGTAAAGCAATAATTTCGATTTGATTACTATGCAATACAGATTCCACTTTATACAATTAGATAATAACATACAATTTACATAATAATACTGATACGTTGCAATTGAATAAAATTATTGATGTCAATAGAAACATCCACATAAAGAAAAATTGTATAACATACACACATAAATTTCTACAATTATCCTCAATAAAATATTTCCAAATTCAATATTGGTCTTCACACTTAAAACAGATAAGATCAAAATCTTCTATTTTTTTTTCTCACTGCGAGCCTTTATTTTTTTTTTTCGAAATTTACTTCTATCCAATTAAAATTGTAAGCAAATGTTCATTACTCGTTTGTTATCAACTCTTCAAACTTAAAACAGTATTGCTTCATTTAAATATTACATTTATAATAATTTAAATTTAAGTAAATTCAATTATTCCTTCCAACTATTATTAACACAATGCATTAATTTTGTTCACTACCATTATTAGTAAAAAAATAGAAAATCAATATTAGCACAAGTTATTATGACCCTTTCTTAAAACCACAATAAATATGGCTATTAAAATCTCCTACCTATCTGAACACAATTATTTGATTGCACATAAATTACCTAAACAATTTATCTTAAATTACTATCAATTATACAACAACAAATACATTTGGTTCGAGAATGTCAGCAGACAGAAATGATCAAAACACCTTACCTTATACTTTATCTGCTGGGGTACTCCGCTGCTCACACGTAGTTCCGCGATGCACTCAATATTTCACACTTTAAAGTCACTTTGATGATATTCAATACTCAGGCTGTAATACACCGTAATTTGATTCACTGTAGCGATGATAGGGCACAAACACTATTTCGGTTCGCTGCAAAAACGATAGGGCACAGCACTTTAGTTCGGTTCGCTGTATCGATGATAGGGAACAACACTTTAGTTCGGTTCGCTGTAATTATGATAGGGCACACACACTCTGTATTTCTGCTCGACGCTTGGTTTTTATCTCTCTAAAATTCCGCTCGACGATCCGGTATTTCCACGCAAGAATTCCGCTGGGTGCTCCGGCACTAACACACTGCAACACGGCTCGTTGGTCACTGGTCCAAGACGATTCTATCCCGTCGCTGCCATCAATTAGTCGGAGTTTCCTCTTAGTCCGCACAACTTCGAAGAAAATCCTTATTATTTATGGGCTGCCACCACCGATATGATTACGTGATATCGGTCACGCACTGAGAGGATTGATTGAAATGAAAACCAACGCTTTCAATTAACTAAATTAACAGTTTATTTACACTCTATTTACACAACAACAAACACTATTTACACTTACAAACTCGGATATAGATGATCCGGTTCAACATTAAATTGAATACAGTAAATGCTGGCTGTGTACTGTTAAACTACGCTAACTCACTCTCACTCTACACACGTTAAATTAGCTTTCCAGAGATCAATCTCGATCTCCCAACACATGGGCTCTAAGCCTAAGCTCTATCTCTAAGAGCTCTCCCCAAGCCTACGCACTCTCTCAGAGCTATCCAAGGAACACCCGTCCACACTGCGAGCTACGCTCAAACTGACTATCCCAGCCTAAGAGTCTGCCCTCCAGCAGCCCCGTGCTCCTTCTCAATCTAACACCTCCGGAGCTTTCTACCTGGCTCCCATTGTCTCCCCATCTTCCACAGACATCTCAAAAGGTTGGGTACGCCCCTCTCAAACTATCTATACATTTTCACCGGCTTAGATCCAGTTTTAGATAAGGAAAGAGTGTTTTTCTGAAATTCCAGCACACAGCCCATACAATATATAATATATTAAGACAAAAAAATAATATAGAACCTCAGTTCTAATAGCAGATGTTTCTCAGAACCTGACAATAGGTATCTAACATTGCTCCATGTGCAATTTTAAAGAACCACATGAATTCACATTTGTATTTGTACGTCTTTTCATATATTAAATTAAGATGAGAAAACAAACTATTAAAAAAAAAATAATAAACTTTTAGCTTTACTCAGCAAAAAATGAAAATCACTGGAATACCTGAATTATCCACATTACGATACAAAGTTATCTCATCAACATACGTAAACATGCAGAATAAAATGTTCAATGAAAATTTTGCTATATAAAAAATAAGCCGCTTATAAAAAAAAAAAAAAAAAAAAAAAAAAAAGAAAAGACAATTGAACAGTAATTTAATTTTCGTTAGGGAGGGCTAACTTTTAAGCTTACTTTTTACTATCAATATTTTTCCCTTATTTGTAATTCAATCCCATATTCATGCTAAAACTTCTGTACTATATTAGCATAATTCTAATATGCCTATAACCATAAACAGCAATTCGTTGAATGGGTGCGGCAGCACAAAATCCAGAGAGAGGAAATATTTTAGACTGTGGTCTAACCAGTGTGTCTTAACCAGATTTTTTTTTTTTTTTTTTTTTTTTTTTTAATGGAGACTATAATGAGAACACAAGTTAAAATCATAATTTTATTTAACCAAAAAATCCGCGCAAGACATTTTTAAAAATATAACAAAAAAGGACACTTAAAATTTTAACAAGTAAAAAAAAAAAAAAAAAAAAAAAATATATATATATATATATATATATTCAAAAATAAACTTCTACCGGCATTAAAAGAAAGAAAAAAATGGAGAAAAATAAAGAACGAGATAAAAAACAACAGACAATTGAACAGTGATTTCATTCTCGTTATGGAGGGCCATCTCTCCTGAAACCCCGATTAAGATACATTTAAAAAAATTGAATGTAAAAAGGAAAACGAATCTAAAGTGAAACTGATCTAAAATTACAAGAACGAAAGAACATTCAACAAACGTATTAAATATGTACCCTATATATATAAAATCCTAATGAATCGAACTGAAACGAATTTATGTAATGATTCTATGAAACGACTGATTAAACAACCGATTACGTGTCACGGCGATTTCTCCTAAAATATGGAATACTTTGCGATGAAATTAACACCAAAAATTCGTATTGATCCACAGATCTCAAAACTGGGATTAGAATTTTAAAATTAGAATTAGTTTTCGAAATATTAATTTTTTTCTAATTTTAAATACTTTTTTTCTAATGATGGCAACTCAAATTTTAATCATAACAGATATTTTTTTTCATATTTTAGAAAAGGAGTCATTCCATGTCAATTCAATCAGACCTTGTAACCCGACCGACAGGGATTTGAATGAAACTTGGTGTATATACTGATTCTATCATGATATGAATACATCAGAAAATTTTCCTTCCTAGACCTCATAGTTTGTGAGATATGGGGGGTCCAATTTTTGGATTTTTCTCAAATCGCACATTTCTGAGTCTGTATTTTTAGACTGCAGTTCCATTTTCAAAAAATTGTTTCTCTCGATCTAAAATGTGAATCATCTTAAAAATACCACCGTAAGTACATAAAAAGATGCAGATTTTAATAAAAAAAAATTTAAAAAATTAATTTTAAATATTTAGGGCCAAAAAATTAAACCAAAGCTGAAAGTTATGGTTATTTTTCCAAATTTTTGTGACTTTACGAAAAAGGCTCTACACAAAAAGGCAAATGAAATTTCCAATTTCTTTTTGTTTTAAATAAAGGTTTACACTTTGGGCTTTCTATTTATGAAATAAAAAGGATGTCTTTCTCATGGCTTATGCAAAAATTTTGACTTATTTTGGGATGCTGTACCTATCAAGAGATAAAAATCTTTAACTTTGCTTATGGTACTTAAATAATTGCTGCACATTTTAAATTTAAATTTATTAATCATTTTGATTTATTTTCTAAAATGAACGCTTAAAATCAGACTGATTTATTTATTTTTATAACAGTAGAAAATTTGTATAGTATTGGTACATATAAAACATTATCTGAAATTGTGTTGTTCTCAATCTTATCGCATATGTTTATCACATAAATGTACATCTATCATTGGATTCAGTGGTATAGTATTTCTATAAATACTTTCACAATGGTAGTATGTAAAGAATATGTGCAATATTTAATGGAGGGGGTGTGGATATTGAAATCATAGATTTTTGTTCTCATTTTACTCAAAAAAAAAAAAAAAAAAAAAAAAAAAAAAAAAAAAAAAAAAAAACGAAAAACTTTACTTTGTAAATAAAAAAAAAGAAGCACTTATATTAAATAAATTCAACAAGTCATAGGCACCACAGTAATTATTTAGGTACCACGGTTTAAATTAGACATATTACAGATTTTTTTTTTCTTCAATGGTGCAATTTCTCAAAACAGGGCAAAATTTTTACATAAGCTAGGAGAAAGACTTCATTTTTATTAAAATTGAAATAATCATTAATTATATCTAATACATTACATAAAATTGCTTATAAATATTTTAAAAATTTAGATTGTTATAATTTTTTTTATGTAACAAATAAAGAATTTGTTAAATTATATGCAAATTTTTAAAGCTAAAGAATCAGAATAAATATTATATTTAAAAGATTGAAATTCAAAAATATAATTGATCTAAATATAAATATAGAAATAAATGACGTACTTTGCAGTATAACATAGACTTATTTTTCAACATTCTTTCTTTGTGCAATTTAAAATTTATATTTATTATGAATAAGCAACATTTAGAACCTTCTAATATATATATTTCAATTCTCCTATCTTACTGCAACTCCAAACTTAATAACATAACAAAACATTGGTATATTAGGAAATATCTTCGTGATTTAGCTTCTAAAATGTCTTTGTATTTCAAAATCGGTGGCTATCCTCCCTCCTTCCCCCCACCCCCCAGAAAAAAATGTTAAATATCTTAAGGGGAAATTCTCTTCATTTTGGTAAAGGTTTATGAAAATTTGCAATTTTTAGATTGGCAGAGCACCCATCACTAAAGTCATAGACTTTCTATGCATCAGGAAATATCTATTTTGCAATTGATATCACTTCCTTCTGTGTTAAACATACAAGAGTGACATCATGTTGCATATCATAAGATAAAATGTGTATATTGCTTGCTGATAATCTAATACTGATAAGATTGAGTGTACATAACAGTTGGATCAAGAGTGCATCTTCTTTGGTCCTATGGTAACTTTAAACCTCATCTTGAATAAGAAAAGTAAATTTTTTGCTGAAATCCAACAAAGCGGTAGCTTTTTGAGGGCCAAAGTTTGGTTTAGTTTCTTTTAAGATATTAAATTTAGCTTTCGTTATAAAAGAGTGGAATAACATTTTCCAAATATTTTACTTAGCTTGTCGTAAATTCATTTAAAGGAACAGTTTTGCTAATACTGGATTCAATACCTAGAGTTATAATCCTCCAATTTTTGGAAATTCCTGTTTAAAAATAGAATACAACCCATGTAGATATACATAATGTCACTCGTTTTTGTGCATAGTACATTCTTAGCAATGCTAACTACATTTTTTTCCATCCATGATTCTTCAATATTCATTACAATTATAAAACTTTTCAATTAGATCAATTGTTTCTGTAGATGAGGCTGTGGCTTTACCTTTTCTTATTTCTGGCATAGACAATATTCTTATTTCTTTCAGAAGTTGTCATGACGGTCTTGCAGCATAATTAGTTACTTCAAATTCATCTATTATTTTCTTTTGCAGCACAAGGAAAAATAGATCACCCTTCTATTTTGAGAAACAGCAGACTAATAATAATTTGATTAAGAGATTCGAAAACACCTGCCTTTACTAAAAAAAATTATCCTGCCTTTGTCAGAATTTGTTTATACAAGGCAAGTGTAGAAATATGTTTCATCCTGTAGAAATGAACTAGGCTTTGTTAAATATAAGGTATTTAAACTATAAAAAACATATTTAAAATGATTAAAATTATCCAAGATAATAAGATAAAAAGTTTTAAAAAAAATGTTAAATACAAATAAAGTATTTTAATTCAATACACATACACACACAGAAAAAAACATATTGAAAATGTGATTGGTAAAAAGTCATTATTGCATTTTCTTATTCTATACCAAAAAAAGA
Organism: Maratus speciosus; assembly: GCA_963932465.1. Lineage (NCBI taxonomy): Eukaryota > Metazoa > Arthropoda > Arachnida > Araneae > Salticidae > Maratus > Maratus speciosus. The sequence continues at coordinate 688,098,008 of OZ010787.1, read as the reverse complement.
TTTTTTGTTTACAGTTAAATTCTAAAAACAAAATTAAGGGATTGTTTAAATTAAAAAAATACTTATAATAAAATTAAATATATGAATGAATAAAAAAAAGAAACATAAGGATTATGCACAAAATTTAATGGAGGGAAGATGGACTGCAGTCACAGACTTTTCCCCCCTTTTAATCAGAAGAAAAAAAAACAAAGCAGAAATTTTACTTTGCAAAATAAAGGAAGAAAGAAACATTGAATAATATATTCAACAAGTCATATGAACCACAGTAGTTATTTAGGTACCACAGCTAAAATTAGGCAGAATTTTTTTTTCTTGATTGGTGCAGTTTCCCAAAACAGGGCAAAATTTGCTTAAGTCATGAGAAAGACATCATTTTTATTTCATAACTAGAAAGCCCAAAGTGTAAACTCTTATTTAAAACAAAAAGAAATTGGAAATTTACAACAATCTAAATTTTTTAAATATTTATAAGCAATTTTATTTAATGTATTAGATTTAATTAATGATTATTTCAATTTAACAAAAATGAAATCTTTCTCCTAGCTTATGTAAAAATTTTGCCCTGTTTTAGGAAATTGCACCATTCAAGAAAAACAAAATATCTCTAATATGTCTAATTTAAACTGTGGTACCTAAATAATTACTGTGGTTCTTATGACTTGTTGAATTTATTTAATATAAGCGCTTCTTTTGTTTTATTTACAAAGTAAAGTTTTTGCTTTGTTTTTTCTGAGTAAAATGAGAAAATAATCTATGATTTCAATATCCACACCCACCTCCATTAAATATTGTACATATTCTTTACATACTACCATTGTGAAAGTGTTTATAGAAATACTATACCACTGAATCCAATGATAGATGTACATTTATGTAACAAACATATGCGATAAGATTGAGAACAACACAATTTCAGTTAATGTGTGATAATAGGGTGGTCACAAGAAATCAATTTTCGAATTTTTTCGAGGGGATCCCACAAAAAGTTTCCAATTGACTAGAAAATGAGATTGGCTAAGTTTCAGCTCATTTGGATAATATTAACCCGTGCCTCATTGAGGTTTAAGTTTGAAAAAAAAACGTGATTTTTCGCAAAAAAATGCTGTTTTTCCTTCATGAAATGAATACAATTGAACCTAGAAACATAATGCAGGTCTCATTTTATAAAAAAAGTTTTGCTTTTAAGAACCACACACCATTTTTTTCTAAAAACGTATAGATTTAAAAATATGCGCATTTTTCAGGACCAGACATCACCTGAATCCTAAAAATTGACTTTTTATGAAAAAGCGAAAAAAAAATTTGTAACATTCCATTTCATCTGCTTTCCACCTTTTGTTTTTCTTTTTTTTTTCGTTTTGTGAAGTCCAATAAAGTGTTTGATTAAAAAAAATTCCAAAGAAAAGGAAAAAAATCGAATTTTAAACTGAAAAAATTAAAAAAAAAGGGAGGACAAAGGAAGTATAGAAATGAGAGCAAATAATGCTCAATTGCATTTTATTATTAAAGTTGTGTTACAAGAAAGGAGGCATAATAAAGAAAATAAATTATTTTCCCTTACAACTGTCACGTTAACCCTTTCCGGCACAGAAAAATTCTGTTCGTAAAAGGATGAAATGATTGTCTACCCCGGAATTTACAAACGACTTTTTTAGAAATTAAAAACACATTACTTTAACCTTTCATTGTAAAAGCAAAATTTTATTAAAATATTCTTCGTGCAGTTTGTAAGTTTGGAATTAAAATTAGGTGGTCCCGGCGTGGGACGCTGCGCCGGAAAGGATTTAAGTGGTAATGGTTTAGATAGGGTGGCTTATGTTGACTTTTTTTACCAAAGTATTATCTAAAAATGAAAATGCAACTTGATCCGAGTTAAGATACCAAATTGTCATTTTAGCAAGTGCTTTGTCTGTAACCTATTTATCAAATTTTCTGTAGTGAACAAGTGATTTTATTATTTGCAGGTCTTGAACTGGGGGCTAAAGTGGAAGTATTGAAGCACGCTTTTACATAAATATTGATTAAAAATAAGAAAAGATCTCTGATACCTTCTTTTTCTAAATTTGTTATTGAAAGATGATCCCTGAAACAATATATTTTGAGAGAATGAATGGCCTGTGTGGCTATCCATCTGACATGATTAAAAGCACCAGGTGCTCTGAAAAAATGTCTTTTGCAGGAAGGAGTTCTATAAAAATTAAACAAAGTTGGATAAACTCTTTATAATCATCCCTGAGCTGTTAATTTTTAAAAGTTTCTGTAAGAAAATTTGAAATTTCTTCTGAATTAACTATTTATACCTAGTATTTCATCTTCAATAGCATATTTTGTATACTTTCTCTGGTTTAATTTAGACCACCCAATCAGAATTGTTTTTTTTTTAATATCTGGTTGAGGGGCAGTGATTATGCCCATTTTACAATCAAGAACAGCTTTTAGGAAAATTTCTAAATTATGGTGGCGGCATGGTAAATACAGAAGACTTTTCCTTTAACAATTGCTATAGAAAAATGCAGGTTCCTCTGAGGCGACCTGTGTTTACTGCAGTTATATCAAAAAATATTGCCTGGATTTTAGTAACTTCCTCCCACTCTTCAACTGCTGAAAATACAGCTTTCGCCTGAATTATTCCGATACTATTTTCAAGTTGAAGAACTCGTAGTAACTGTTCTTCATCCCCACAACTAATTAAAACTTTTATCCACTCTACATTTTCTTTATTCAAAAATGGTGAAGCAGTTTTCCACCCTAGTGAGCAACAGTTCTCTCTAAACGGGAATTTAAAAATCTGTTTTTGATGAGCTCAGTTTTTTGTTTACGAAACAGTTATTTGCAGAGTCGATGTCTGTGGTTAGCTATTGGATGTATTCTAAGTCTAGCAGCTTCTCTGGCGTTCAGTTCATTTTGCGAATATTATACAATAAAATACATAAAACTTGACAATTACTTGGCTGCTTACTGTCGATGATTTGTTGAGACATGTGGCCAATTTAAAAAATCTTACATTTCTGCCATCATATCAAGAGGGGGAAGGGGTTTTACGGAATGTTTCGTCAATTCTAAAAATAGATAACCATAACAGACAACAAAAACAGCCTTGTAATAAAAAGAGAAATTCAGAGGCTCAACTGCAATACAAATCGAGAAGCTCTTTCTTACTAGACACAGAACTAGATAACTAATAATCAATTATAATTCGTGAAATATTTTTAAAGTTACAAAAATCGTTCACTTATTTTTGCTTATTAATAAAAATAATACAAAAAAATTATCAAAAGTAATAAAATTTGTAATTTGTCATTTTTTACCTATGTTTCAAAAATGCAGAATTTGAGGGTATGGTTCATTAGCTGTCCTGAAAAATACTAAATGTTCATTAAATATAAGTTTTAATGAGAGTAAAAGTTCACGGCAACAACAGTTTCTATGAAATAAAACAAGAATCAGGTTTCTAAGACAAATATTTTTCACGTAAAGAAAGAAAAACGAAAATTTTTTGCCAAAAATTGCAAATTTTCAAGAATTCAACCTCGATAAGGCACGTGTTAATGTAATTTATTTGAGCTGAAACTTTGCCAATCTCATTTTCTAACTAATTGGCAACTTTTAGGAGGGTCCCCCCGAAGAAAACGTTAAAAAATTTTTTCCCCATGTTGCTTGTGACCACCCTAGTGTGATAAGTACCAATACTTTACAAATTTTATACTGTTTTAAAAATAAATAAATCAGTCTGATTTTAAGCGTTCATTTTAGAAAATAAATCAAAATGATTAATAAATTTAAATTTAAAATGTGCAGCAATTATCTAAGTACCATAAGCAAAGTTAAAGATTTTTATCTCTTGATAGGTACAGCATCCCAAAATAAGTCAAAATTTTTGCATAAGCCATGAGAAAGACATCATTTTTATTTCATAAATAGAAAGCCCGAAGTGTAAACTTTTATTTAAAATAAAAAGAAATTGGGAATTTCATTTGCCTTTTTGTGTAGAGCCTTTTTCGTAAAGTCACTAAAATTTGGAAAAATAACCATAACTTTCAACTTTGGTTTAAGTTTTAGACTCTAAATATTTAAAATTAATTTTTTAAATATTTTTTATTAAAATCTGCATCTTATTATGTACTCACGGTGATATTTTTAGGATGATTTGCATCTTAGGTCCGGAGAAACAATTTTTTGAAAATGGAACTGCAGTCTAAAAATACAGACTCAAAAATGTGCGATTTGAGAAAAATCCAAAACTTGGACCCCCCATATCTCACAAACTATGAGGTCTAGGAAGGAAAATTTTCTGATGTATTCATATCATGATAGAATTAGTATATACACCAAGTTTCGACCAAATCCCTGTCGGTCGGGTTACAAACCATAAAAAAATTGGTTGAATTGACATGGAATGACCCAAAGGTTATTTTAAATTAATTTGGCGACGAGTTTGGCCTCCCTTAAATGTACGCTAAGAAATGCATCATGTTACTTTTATTCAGAATTCAATTTGTATTTCATTATCATTTTATTTAATACAAAACTTTCATTTAAAATTGAAACCGTTAAAATAAATGGCTTTTACTTCATTCTTATTTTTAAACGAAACGAAAAGAAAAATATTAGACACAGATGTCATATACGCAACGGGGTACCTAATTGGCGCCAAAATGGCGTTATTTTGCCTGACATGGTAACCCGGCTATTGTTGCTTATTTATTAATAAATGTTTATTTGAATTTATTTTCTTTTTATTTACAAAAAATGTTATAAATTGTTTTGTTCTATAGTTATTAATTATTTTTTTTTATTTATTGTTATTTCATTTTAAAAATAACAGAAAATAATTTAAAGATACACATGTAACAAGTATTTGAAAACGAGGTTTTCGCCAAATTGTCGTAAAAAAAAAATCACGCCAAACCTGATGCTTATGTGACAATGCAACAAATCATGAGATTTAATTGAGATCTCATGTCGAGTTGCATGGTCAAACAAGTTGCATGAGATCACTTCAAAGCAACGTTTTAATGTTATTACTTCTCCCTTCGACCAATTTCGCCAAATTATATAAAATAGCCAAATTATACAAATTGACATATTTTTATATTTTAAATAACAAAAGAACAAATAAATTAGTATAACATTAATAAAAATACAAATAAAACGTCGAATTAAAAATCACTTGATGGCGTGAACATGTGTAACTTCCTTAAAGTCAAGTGAATGTGACATTTACGATCAACCATTATTGGCATTTAATCTTATAGTTTGGCGACAGATTTTTGGTCGATGGGATAACCAAGTAGCACCGTTTTAATTTACCACTCGAAAAATAAAAAAATGCTAACTGGCGAGTTAAAAAAAAGCTATTGGCGAGATTTTCACCCGGCTAACATAAAAGTACCAGGAATTCTTTGTGATCATGGCAACTTTTATGTAGTTTTCTTCGAAAAAATAATTTTGATTCTTTAATCAAAATGGAAACCTTTCTTATGAAAAGCGAAGGAATCAGCCCGTTGTTTATGGCAGTTACATGACTTGGACTATTATAATATAAACAAAATAATGGGGATAGAATAATATTCGGCGACTTATCACACCTGTGGCTGGCTAACATTAAAGTACCAAAATGGCCGCCTGGAATATAAAAAGCGAAGGGATCCGCCTGGAGCTGTTGATGATAGTCACATGACTTAGGCTATTATTATAGAGATTGTTTTCAATTTTAAAAACAGCGCAAAGAATAATATTTCCTAACGATTAAAAATTTATTTTCACGTGACTGTTAAAAACAGAAAAAAAACTTTAAAATTACTATTAAATGAGTTCGTGTTAAAGGCAGGAAAATATTGAAAATTATGTCCTGAAAATTGTATTTACACGTGAATATTAAAAGGGAAAGGAAACTTTAAAATAATAAATGCATTAATATGCGTTTAACCCTTTCACGGACAAGGCACTTCTATTCGTAAAATCTTGAAATCAGTGAATGGCACCAGAATTTACAAACAAATTTCGAAATACAAAAAATGCTTTTTTTCACTTACTTGGGACACCCAACCAGGACGCCAACCGCGAGGTTAATGGAATTAATGTCCTGGCGGGAAAAAAGAACGCACCACTATCCAGCTCTAGCACAGCCCGAACGGACCCGAACAACGGCAACATTAGAACTTACTAAAGTGAAGCAATGGCATATTCAAATATGCTAATAAATAAAAACTCGCTATGTTACAAAAAAAAAAAAAAAAAAAGTACAAAATACAAAATACAAAATACGCATGTTTATGGTAGCCATGCAACAAAATAACAGAAATGATGGTTTACAGGAATGGTTACAGATGGTTTACAGGTTACGATCATCAGCTAAAATATAGACCAAATAACATTAAAACAGGATTGCCAACAGGGCCTGAAATGTTTATAGGTAACCTACAACTTATGAAGAACTTCATAAAAAGAACACTGAAGTACACTGAAATGACAACATACTGTAAGGCAAGCATCAATGTTCAAGGTCCATATCACAATGGGATTAAGTATATGAAATGCCCAAATTAATAAAAGGGAAATTTTCATCCCAATATTCTGATGCTAATGTGGCATTTAAGAATTAAAATTAAGTGGTCCAAAAAGGAACCACCGCCCTTGAAGGGGTTAAAGCAGCAAATTTTAGTAATTGTAGTATGTCAATCGTTTTATAACGCTGTTAAAAAATTCCGAGAGACAAAGACTCTGTTTACTTAATTCATTTTATTTTAGCTTCTTTTCAAATGCTTAACTGATCTTCTTTAACCAAACACGAAAATAACCATTGGATGTCTTAACAGCAACTCTACCTTAAATTTTTGCAATCAAAGGGAATTGAATGGAAACCCGTTTACAGGGAGATCGCTACAGGTTTTTTCAGTATAATTCAATATTTTCTAATCTTTTTTAAACCGATCAGATTAGCGTGCTTTTAGATTATACAGTGTCTGAACGAGGGTTGGCGAGCGTAGCTTGCAGGGAGCAGAGCCCCTTAGTATACATAGAAAATGTTAAATAGATTGCGAATGAATAACAGTTACTGGGCATTCCCTTCATGGTGCCCTGAATGATTGCATGTTTTATGTTATTCTCTATGTCAACGAATGCAGGATTTTGTCTGGGAGTGGAGGGGCTGAAAGTATCTACCTTCGACCACGAAAAACAATTAATTATTGGAAAAAAAACTAATTTTTTAAACCAATTCTTACTATTTCAAAAATTTAGAGCCCTCTCCCCCCTGTATATGCCTATGTTTCTCTTAATTAAGTCAGACTCGATTCATGTTCGAGAGAATTAATTTTCTTCAACTTTTTTATTTCCAACCTCAGAACTCTAAATAAACACCTTTCTATTGCTTTTTTTTTCTTTTAAATATTTTATTGTCATGCTTGATACGCATTTGAGGTAAAATTTCCCGATAAGTTCAAATCAACAAAATTGTTTCTGTATTTTAAAAAGTTTTAAAAATAAAAAATATGTATTGCAGATTAAAAACCATAAACTTCAAGTAATTATCTCTTAACTCACAGGAAATTGGGGAGATGTGGGGATCGTTATCTGTAATAGGTTTGAATTTTTGTACAACATATGATTATTAGCGCCAAAATTTCGCCAAAGCGAATAAGTACATTTTTTGTATAAATTTAATATGTATAAATTTAATATCATAATAGTGACAAATTTTAACTCAAATCAGTTTCATTTAGTCAATGAATCGTTTTTGCTTTAAATTTTTGAAAAGAAAACAGATACCGAGAGAGATTTTATTAAAATAGTCAACGCACTTCTTCTTGCCGCGGATGAATACCGCGGATGAATGTCGCGGATATACTACGTTTGCAGTATATTAAAATACTATCAACTTCCTCGTTCCCCTAGTATAACTATTATTATATTTATGTTTTTTTTATTATGGAGCAACCGAACAAAATTCAGTATTATATATTTTTTTATCTTCTGTCATTGTAATATGAGGAAAAAACAATAATTGCAACGTCCGGAAAAACTTTGAAAAATATTTGTCAATTTATCAGTTAGCCTAGAAAAGAAAAAAATAATAAAATTCTGATTAGATAAAATTTAGATCATTATAATTATATATTTCGTTTGATATCAATTAATCTTAGTGACAAATTAAGAATCATTTTCAATATAGGGATTACTTAGGCAACATATTGAAGAAGAATTTTATCTTAAATAGAAAGGAAATAATAAGCCTATTTATCTCCCTGTGCTTTTATACTCATTAGAAAAATGCAAAGAAAATCTTCGGTTCAAGTATTCACCAAAAAGATTTTTACTAAACATTTTGCATCACTAACGCTATTTATCATTGATAGTTTAAGGTATGGATTTTTGTTGGTAAAAAATCTATAATTGTATCAATAACAATTTGACATAATGTAATGCAAAGTAGATTGTCGTGTAATTAACTTTGTTTTGGAGCTAACTGTATTTTTTTGTTAAACTGAGTTTTGACTGTATTTTCTCTTCTGGAATCCAGAGATGGAAAGCTGTAATAGACTGCCAGTAGAAGACTTATATTGCGAAACATAACATAATGTAGATTGATGTTGTATTCAAGCTGTTAGCAGTACACATATCATCAAGCTGAGAGTTCAGCAGTCTAAGAATGAATATGCATCCCTCGAACATTATTTAAATTCAATGGTAAATCTCTGCAATCATTGCAATGTTCAATATTTTAGTATTTTAATTCCTGTTGTCACAACTGCCTCATTTCCCTACCAAACTCTACTATAAATGATCAACTAAAAGAGTTGCTTCTGAATAGCCCAAATGTTGTCCTACGCCTTCGCATCAATGCGAAAGGACATTTCAGGTAAAGCTCCATGTTGCTTTAAAATACAAAGTCCCATTCACTATTTCGTTTGATTTAAGGTTCGTTTGCAAAAAAAAAAAAAAAAAAAAAAAAAGACCAGCGCAGCGGTCATAGCCTGCTAGTTAGAGTTATAAAATGTTCTACGCATTTTGGTGACTTTGCTGCCTTCAGATGCCTAATAGCGACAAACTGAATGCCCTAAATTCGGAAAGTCTTTTAGGGGATTAACCCCTTATCAGTACTTATAAGTACCAGAAAATAACTTGTTATAAAATTCATTTAATACATCGATTAGTTGTAATACAGTTTAGAATGAGTTACAGATTACCTTATCTTGTTCCAAAAGCATTATTGGCCCCAACAGGGGCCGAGAGGTTCTGCTCTCGAAGCTGGTAGACAGGAGGTGATGGGTTCGAACCCATTCGTGCCTGTCGGCATAATCGTTCGGAGTTTTCCGTGGGTTTTTTCGAACCTTGGATTTCCATGCGTAAATACGGGTTAGGTTCCCTTAAAAATACCCTCACGGAGGGCACCTCCCACTCCCTCGGGCCTATATCCCTTGTGCAAATAATCGGTCGTCATAAAACAACACCAAAAGCATTATTGGTTACACGAAACAAAAATATTTTTAAAAGAATGATTTCTTTTGCCTTTGCATCTTTTCAGCTTACTTGGCGCTGGGGGGGGGGGGGGGGATTTTTCAATTCGGAAATATTTCTATATTTCTATTGTAAGAACATTATATTTGTTCATTTCCTAATTCTACAAAATACTAAGAAAAATATTTAAAATAAAAGATTTGAGTGGTGAGATATTGTACAAAATCCCTATAATTACAAATTTAATTAATCCTTCTAAAATTTATTAAATGATTATGCAAATCTTCAGAAGCCCACTGGGGCATCTGGGGCCAGAGCATCTGACTGCCGCACCACAGGTCGAGAATTCGACTCCCGACTAGGCAAGGTTCACTCACCCTTTCATCCCTTTGGGGTCGATAAAATGAGTACCAAGCCTGCTTGGGAACTAAACACCGAGGGTCTCGCGTTAGGTTGACCACCTCGCCGGGACGCATGCTGCATAGCACCTCTGGGCCCAGGGTCAAGAAAACGGAGATGGGCACTATAACGGCGTTACCGTTATATATTCATTATTCCTCCTTTTCCCTCAAAAAATCAACTTTTAACTTTACTGGATTATTATAAAATTGTCATTATTCTTCCCCCCCCCCCTTCAAATAAAATATTTAGTTTAAATTTGACATTTTAGAGTTCATTTCATATGTCTTTAGTCATTCTCTCCCCCCCCCCCCTCTCACTACTGTAAGTTTCGCTTTTGCTTTTTTAAAGTTCTTTTCAAATGCAGACATCATTTATCTCGGTTCCTTTTTCTGTCTTTCAAATTCACACGATAGAAAAAGATCTTAACCGCAATTATTTTCCATTGAAATAAAGTAGAAGAATAACATACAAAATGAATCTCTTTTCGCTTTGCAGCCGACGTTATCTAATGCATATTTTCCCAGCCTCTGGGCTTGCATTAGTATACAATTCTCACCCTTGTACTTTGTCGGGTACAAACCATATGCCCATTGCTGACTAATTTGCAGCTGTAGAGATCTGTAACGTACATCTAAAAATCACGTGTTCCTATTTCTCTGACCACTTTCCCTTACCACAAGAATGTTAGGACACGTGTAACCATAAATAGCTCGCCATGGCGTAAGTTTGAATTCTATGTAATACTTCGAGATGCCTCTGATTCCTTTGTCCACGCCACCAATATTCATCGCCAATACAGTACAGATGCTGCTATTCATCTCGCCAATGAGTGAGTGATTGTAATGAATATTTACGACTACTGCCTCTGAACTTGAGTGGGACAGACCTCGGCTCTCTGCCCTTCGGGGGGCTGCCCCGTCGGGCAGTCTCGTCTGTGACTTCTCCCCTCCATTGTACCATCATACTAGCCCTTGGGGAGTAAACAGCAACTCTGATCTTCTGATCTTGAACCGTTGCGCATACTTTCTGCGCATCGCTGAGAGGGCGCTGCTTGTGGCGTCTTGAGCGCGTCATTCGCTGTTTACTTCCGCTCCGATCGCCGCTGCGCACGGTTGCTTTATTATTAATCCTTTTAGATATTTTTTTTACACTATGAATAATCAGTGTAATGAAAAACGGCCCTTTTCAGGGCCAATTTCTCTTGATAATCTGTCAGAACAGATTATGGCACATAGTTTGCCATCCGAAATTTGCAAAGCTGCTTGTAGCAGTAATATGCCCAATTCAGGGCCAATTTTTCTTGATAATCTGTCAGAACAGATTGATAACGATTCATTTACGGCACATAGTTTGCCATCTGAAATTTGCCAAGCTGCTTGTAGCAGCAATATGCCCAATTTTTCATTATCTGAGAATCTGATTAAACAGATCGATAACAATTCATCAGATAATGAGGAAATTTCTAAAGCTGCCTGTGGCAGTAATTTTATTTGTCTGGTATGTAATAAAGTCTTTTCTCTAAAAAGTAATTTAACTAGACACATGAAATCTTTTCATCCAGATTTTTCCCCTCCTAATAATGTGTCAGAACAGAAAGATATTATTTGTCAGATGTGTTCTAAAGCTTTTTCTAATAAAAGTAATTTAACCAGACATATGAAGAGTATTCACCCTGATTTTTCCCTCCCAACTCAAACTGAATCCCAGAATTTTAAGTGTGATGTGTGTGATCGTAAATTCAGTCATGAAAAAAATCTCAATTATCATAAACGTAAAGAACACATGTGTGAATCTAATTTATGTCTGAATGTTGTATGCTCCGTGTGTCATGCCAATATTAAAAAATCTGAAATAATAGCCCATTTTATAAACAATCATGATATTCAAATTCAAACTAATCAACTAAATTTTTCTTCCTTTGATGATTGCATGGAATGGATGGCTAAAATGGAAAGAAATACTAAGGAAAAATTTATTAGGTTTGGCAAAAAAGGGCAAACTTATTACTTTAAATGCCATAGATCAGGTCATTTTAAGCCTCGGGGTAAAGGCATAAGGCAATTAAAGCAGTATGGCAGCAATAAGATTGATGCATATTGCCCCGCATCTATTAAGGTGCATCATACTGAGGGGGGGGAGTGTGCAGTTACTTTTACAAGCACACATGTGGGTCACAAAAATGAATTGGAGCATTTATTTTTAACAAACGATGAACGCAAATCTTTAGCTACTAAAATTGCTGCTAAAATACCATACGATGCTATTCTTGATGAAGTAAGAGATTCTGTAACATCTGCTTCAGGGATCGAAAGATTGCATCTCCTTACAAGACAAGATCTTTCTAACATTGAAAAGTCATTTAATTTAACTTCAGATGCTATTCGACATAATAATGATGCTATAAGTGTGGATACATGGGTTCGAGAGATGCAAGATTCAGAGCATCCATGTGTGCTATTTTATAAAACACAAGGTAGTAACTGCGCAGACCATCCATTTTTAAAAAATGAGGATTTTGTTTTAATTATTATGACTGAGGCTCAGGGTGAATTTCTGAAAAAATATAGTTCGGATATTATATGCATTGATGGCACTCATGGCATGAATAATTATGGATTTGAATTGATAACGCTAATGGTAATTGATGATATGCGGGAAGGTTTTCCTTGTGCTTTCCTCATATCTAATAGAACAGATCAGCCTGTCTTATCCTTATTTTTCTCATGTATAAAGGAAAAACTGGAGGAGCTTAAACCAAATGTTTTTATGTCTGATATGGCAGACGCTTTTTACAATGCTTGGAAAACACAAATGGGCTTGCCAGAGAAACGTCTTTTCTGTACCTGGCATGTTGATAGGGCATGGCGAAATAATTTGAAAAAAATTCATAACATAGAAAAGCGAACAAATGCTTATAAGTTAATTAGATCTCTTTTATTAGAACGTGACTTAAATACCTTTAATTTATTGTCAGATTATGTAATAGATTTTTTAAAAAGTGATGAGGACACAAAAGATTTCGCTTCTTATTTTGAAACTTTTTATATGAGAAACACCAAAACATGGGCCTATTGCCACAGGTTACACTGTGGCATCAATACAAATATGCACATTGAACGTATGCATCGCACATTAAAATATATTTATTTACATGGGAAAAATGTCAAGAGACTTGATAAAGCCATATATGCTATAATGAGGTTTGTCAGGGATAAGATGATTGACAGGTTGATCGCATGTACTAAAGGGAAACTGACTAGCAAAGTGAAAATTCTGAGAAATAGACATAAAAATAGTTTAACATTAACATCTGAGATTGTACAAAATGAAGAGGGTTGGACAGTCGCATCAAAAAATAACACAGAGCTATATGAAATTCAAAGTATAAAAACAACATGCCATTGTAAAATTCTATGTATGGAATGTAAAACATGTATCCACCAATATATCTGCTCATGCATGGACTCCTCCATTAGATGGAATATGTGTAAACATATTCATTATTTATGTCAAACTTTAATTAAAAATGAAGTTCATATAAACACTGCCCCTGATGAGCCGCTGATTATAGATGAATATCCAGAGCCAGAAATAATTTTTAAAGAATTAAGCCAAACACGTCCCTGCACATATTCACAAGCAAATCATACAGAAAGACAGGAATCTCTTGTAAATTCATATGCAGATTTAATTAGATCTCTAACAAATTCTGAGCAGTTAGATATAATGGAAAAAACTCTGAAGTCTTTAATACCAAAAGTAAATGCTGTTGGTCAAGTTAATTCTGTATCATTTCCCCCACAATCGAATAAAAACCTTCCAACAAACAAAAGAATAGTACCCCAAAGAATGTTCCAAGCAAAAAAAAAAAGAAAGTTAAATAACAGGTCTGAACAAAATTTAAATGAAAGCACCCAAAATATTGCCCTATCTTTAATTCTGACACATAAAAATAATATGCATAATGATGAAACCCATTGTAACGAATAAATATTTCAGATGTTTACATTTTAATTTGCACACCATTTAATCATTATAAAATCAAAAATGTTTTGTGCAATATTGCTCCTTTTTTTTTTTTTTTCCTCCAAATGCTCTTTTTAAGTAATTTTTTATCATTGCAGTTAAAACTATTAATTCTAGACTAAAGAAAGTAGCAAATGTTGATATTTTGCTAAGGTATTTTGTACTTTTTTTAAAGGTATAAATTTGGATATTTTTATTTTTTAAAATATCAAATATGTATATTTTTAATATACTTATAACATATTTTTTTCAAGGAAGGTTTTAATATATTGCATTTTGTTCTATCTTGCTTCGTAATAGAATTATGAGGGAAAATTCTATAATAAGATGAACTGATTTATGAAATATTATCCTTTTTTAAAGATTTTACTGGTCGTATTTTGATGAGGCTTCATTCTACGTAAGATTTTTTTTAGGGAGTATTTTAGTATATTGCTTTTCATTCTTTACTAAATCCTACTATAAATGATCCACAAAAAGCGTTTGTCCTTAACAACACAAATATCGTTTGACACATTTGAAAATATAATAGTGCAATTCCGTTCATAACATTTCCAGCAATGTGGAAAGACAAATAAAGCTCCATATTGCTTTAAAATGCATGGTCAAATTCACCGATACATTTCTTTTGATTCAAGGTTCCTTTGGAGAAACTGCCAGCGTAGCAGGTTTAGCTTGCTAGTACCTACTGTATAAATCAATATTTGGGGGACTGACATAAAAATTTTTTTTATCTTCCGTATTTTTTTAACGAATAAAGTTATATTCCTTTTGTTTGATTGTATACTGCCAAACGCTATGTAATCAAGGCCTGGTTACCTACATAGGATGAATTTTATCTTTAGAACTATGATAGATACAAAAATACATTTTTATGCCGCCTTCTGTTTCTCTGGTGACTAAAGAGACTGAATTAAAAATCCCAAAATATGTTTTTATGCCCCCTAACCCCCGGGGGAACAAAGGGACTGAGTTACCAAAAATGTTTTGAGTTTTGTAAATATTCTTATACTTAGTATCTTAGAAAAAAAAAATCACACAAGATTCTGGGATACATTCTTTATCTCCCCCCCCACACACACACACACATGCACACAAAAGGAATTATATTATAATAAAAAGAAAATTGCCCAGTTAAACTGATGGCATTGAGCTCACAGGCTATTCACACTAATTGTATATTATACTCTTATTTCAAAGAATAATGCCCCTCGAAAAATAAATGAAGGGATTAGTCCATGTTAACCCCCATTTATACTTAACCAAAGAACTTCCAAATCTAATCAGGGAAGCTCCTTAACATAATAAACTGGTATACCAAATTTGAAGCAAATCAGATAGTTCTGCATGTAAAAACCATTTCGCTAAATTAAGGGGGTATTAGCTCCCCCATTTATTCCTTTATGCTGAACCAATGAACCTTCAAATCTAATCAGAAAAGCTCCTTATCAGAATGAACCTAGAAAAAAAAATTAAACAGTTCTGTATGAAAACCCATTTATCTAAATTAAGGGGAGGGGACACTTGCCCCCCCCCCTTTCCCCCTTTTATGCTTAACCAATGAACCTCCAAATCAAATGAAGGAAGCCATATCGGAATAAACTGGTATATCAAATTTGAAGCAAATCGAATAATTCTGTATGAAAAACCTATTTATCTAAATTAAGGGTGGGGGTCTAGCCCCCTCTTTCCTCCCTTTATACTTAACTAATGAACCTCCAAATCTAATCAAGACATCTCCTTAACATACTAAACCGGTATACCAAATTTGGAGCAAATCGAATAATTCTACATGAAAAACGCATTTATCTTAATTAAGGGGGGTAGCCCCCTTTCCCCCTTTTATACATAATAATGATCTTCCAAATCTAATCAGGGAAGCTTAGCACAATTAACCGGCATACCAAATTTGGAGCAAATCGCATATTTCTGCATGAAAAAACCATTTATCGAAATTAAAGGGGGGTGGCCCCCCTTTATATGTAACTAATGAACCTCCAAATCTAATCAAGGCAGCTCCTTAACATAATAAACATAGCAAATTTGGAGCAAATCGAATAATTCTACATGAAAAACACATTTATCTTAATTAAGGGGGGGGGGTAGCCCCCCTTTCCACATAATAATGATCTTCAAATCTAATCAGGGAAGCTGCTTAATACAGTAAACCAGTATACCAAATTTGGAGCAAATCGAATATTTCTGCATGGAAAACCAATTTACTTAAATAAAGGGGGGGGGGACTAGCCCCCTTTATCCTTAACCAATAAAATGAATCCCAAAAACAAATCAGCTGAGTGCCTTATCAGAATGAACCTAGAAAAAAAATCTGAAGCAAATTGGATATTTCTATCAAGAGTTATCGCTTTACGTACATACAGAACCAGCGAGCACATAAGCTCTCAGGCTTTGATAGCCTATAAGCTAAAAACGATTATATATATTAAATTCATTCATATGGAAATAATCGCACTCCATCTTAAATATGTTACCACCATGGCAACCTGGAATCATTACCTATCATGGGATATCATTGAATTAATTACATAGGATAGGATTTAATAGAATGAAGAAAATTTTTATTAATGTATTTTTAAAGTTTTGATTGGATTTTCATAAAATTTGAAATGACTCAACAAAATTCTGCAACAATTATATATATTAAATTTCAAACCATTCGGTTGAGTAATTTTTGCACTGTTATATGCAAACGACTATAGGTGCTACATATTTATATAATTATGAACGCACCTAAGAGTGGCAATAAAAATTTCATTTTGCCAAAATATGTGGCGAATGATTATTTTAACACTGATTGTTTTTAACATAGATACAAATGCCACCAAATTTTATGTTTCGAATAAAACTATTGAGAAAGTAAATTGCTATGATATGGTGCACTTTACAAAAATTACAATTTTTGTACTCATTATTGTTAAATTTAAGTTTTTTATATTATATATAAAAGAAATTCATATCATTTAAAAAACAATTCAATGCAGTTTTTGGGTAACACTTGAAAATTTGCTAATGATTTTCAAATTTGGTTAATGTGTTGGCTAATTGTCTTAATTTCTTAGCATGGTCCCTGGAGATGTGTCGTTTCACTTTTTCGAATGACCTGGCGTTCATCCATGTATGCCATACCCCTGAAATAATAAATAGACAGTGTTTCTGTATACACATATCAATAGTGAAAACTGGCGTTACAAATGAAGTACATACAGGGCATAGCACCTGGTGCCAGGACATCAGACTGCAGTTATGAATTCAGGAAACGACTTGAGGGAAAAAGAGAAAGATTCCTTCCAGAGTATTAAAATATCCTCTGAAAGATTCAAAATTTATTCTTATTAATGTTGAAACGTTGCTTCATCTTCTGTGCCGCAGAAATGTCCTACAGAAACAAATATATGAATTCAGGGCTTAATTTCTAACAAAAAAAGGACCGGAGCCCTAATATTCTGCAGAACTAGCAACTGTACGGTCCATCCTCCCACACACACACACCACCAATCTCCATATTTATATTTCGTACATTATTTGCAAAATTTAATGCTTTTTTTTCTTTAGCAAATGAAAAAATTTAAATATATCTATCAGCATACCCTTAGCTGTCAAGTATTCCACTTTTTAGTTATTACTCCTTCCGAACAGTAATCTTTTCCTAATTTTAATGTTAACTGCAGAATTCTGTGATAAAAGGTAAGGATTGTGATTCGGAAATTGAGTTAACACAAAAAAGGGATAGTTTGCAGCTATGCATTTTTTATGAAAAAATGAATGAAATTTAGAGAAATTAGTATTTATATGCTGAAGAACAATGTTTTTCAATTTCCTATAAAAGGTGCATGCTGTGTCTTACCACAACAAAATCAATCCCACAATTCAAATTGAGAAAACAAAATTGTAAGAAGGAGTAATGTTGTGATAAAAGACAACACAAAAATAAAAAATTAAATTATTACTCCTTTTCTGACACGACACTTATGTCCCAAAAAATGTACTTTAATTCATTAACTTCCTGAAAACATAACTTAACCAATTAACTTATCCCATGAAAAATACAATTCCTTATATAACACTTATTCCATTAAATATTAATCCCATTAAAAACATAATTACTACCCTCTTAATCATCTAAAATTAAGACTTCCCTTATTAAATAATCAAAACAATTAAATTTAATAACTAACAAATGTTAATGTTGAATGGCGTTGTGAACATTCAACTCTAAAAATGAGAAACTCACAATAACTAGATCCTAGTCTAGAGATCACTATTAATTATTTACATTTAAATCTTCCCGAGCCATGCACTTCGCATAACTCCTTAAGACTAATAAAATTATACCCAAATCATGTACTACACATGACTTCTTCAAAAGACAAATTTACTTCAATTTATTCCAAGAACTCAGCAGAAACAATTAAATTCAAGAAAATAATGAAAACTGCAAACTTATTTAATTTCCTAAACACCTTACAAAGATTAACAACAATAAATTCCAAAAATACAATACTTAAACCTAACTTCTAAAACAACCTTATCTAACTTCAAGAATAAAATTATTTCTGCCAAGTTATTCCTAAAGGTACCCACCTAAATATGAGCAAACTCAATTGCATTACCGAAAAAAAATATCTTATCCAAACAAGAAAGTACACTGCAGTAATAACAAGCAAATTAGGGATGACATAAATTAATTTTAATTCATCAAATATTCTCTCTTCTTTTATTCTCGTCATAAAAGAAACTCGAACTGAAAGCAAATTCATTGTTCGGTCTCTTGAGTGGTGCCGTTTTCAACATGTCGCCGCCATCAATGCCATAAATTTGCAAATATCACTAGAATAAAAAAACGCGATTTCTGATTTTTTTCTTCTGATGTACCTCCAAACCAGGATATCCATCCTTTTGAAGTGACCTAGAATGGTATGCCTCAAAACAAGTTTATGATAGACACCTGGCAGGAGATGATTCCGCAGGGTAATTAGACACTGCTGCCTTTTCAGATTGGCTACCAGAGGCACCTTGGCAGTGAAAGAGATGGCCAAGTAGCTAAAACTTTCGCCCAGCCTTAATGACTGGAGAAGCACATGATGAAAGGCCCATCTAGCTAAATTAAGGAGGGGGTTGGGGGGAGGATTAGCTCTCTCATTTTCAGGAAAGTGCCTTATCAGAATGAATCTATATACCAAATATGAAGCAAATCGGATATTTCTATCACGGGTTATCGTGTTACATACATACAGAACCTGTGGGTGCATTAGCTCTCAGGCTTCGATAGCTGTGAGCTAAAAATTGTGCATAATGTACAGTTTATGAAACACCTTCGATTCACCTACATTGCTATCAGAACTATAATTATGAAACAGTTCTTATGATGGTACGTTTAATATACTAATTTAAAAAATATCCAATATTTTGATATATTGGATATTTTTTATATTCTTTTCTAATGAAGCTGTAAATAACTAACTAGGCAGTAAATCTACAAATCATTGTTTTTTAATCTCACATTTCACAATATATTTAACATCCTGCAATTTAAATTTTTTAAATTGCAGATAAGCGTAATTCTTCGAATGTTGCGAAAATTAGTATATTTAGATTAAACAGTGTTATGTAATGATATTCTGAAATTCTAATGAACTGCTTTTTTTGTAACTATTCAGATAAAAAAAAAAGTACATTTCTTCAAGGTGGTTGAACCTCCCATAGTCTCATGGGATTGATAGTCGCCTGTTGATTGTACGAATGATTGTAGTATATCTTAGATTTCGTTTTACATAGCGATTTTATTAGGACAAGCAACAGCTTTGAAAACAGTTTTATGTTATCCTAATATCTAAATAGTAATATTTACTTATCTGTTAACCTCAAAACTCTGCATCTTATGAATAAGTTGAATAAAATCTCATGTACGACTACAACTTACCCCTTATCCCAATCTAAAGTGCAGGTAATGTGGGTCATGACCCCCTGCCTCCCAACTTTCAAACGAAGAACATTTCTGTAGACTGATACATTTCTTAAATATGAAATATGTATTAAATGATTTTTAATTAACCCCCCCCCCCCCCCCCCCGCCCGAGAAAATTTTCAGTAAAATTTTTTGCTTTTATAAGAAACCGATTTCTTAGTGTATATGGATAAAACCAGCAAATTTTATACTATGGAAATTTTATGCATTTACGAATTAAATTCAATTTGGATATGTGTCAGAAACAGCCAAATTTGATAAAAAATATAAAAGCTACTAAGGAAGACATCTGATCCTCTCCCCAGTCCTCTGAAAAAAAAAAAAAAAGAGATATGATCCGTGACCCTCCCTTTAAATGGAAGACTGGCAGTGTTGAATTCATCGGTCTTCCCGGAAAATTTGACGTTTTGTGCTTTCAATGGTCAAAAAGTGTAATACCCCCCCCCCCTCCCATTTAGATTTTAATTTAAGTTTTGCACTAGAACAATGCAAAGCTGGAGAAAAACCTGATTTTTTTTTAATGAATGCAAGTACAAAAAGAAAAAAAATAATAAATTAAAAAAATCCATATTTAGGTGCTAACTATGCAATTACAGGAAATGTACTTTCATAAGATTTTGTACTTTAATAAGACAATGGTAAAAATTTTATTTTAATTACTACTATCCTTGAGCATGGTAAACGATTGTAAACAAAAATTAAAGTACTCATTCACTTACTAGTAGCAGGATGATTAATTACAAACTTATAAATGATATATTCAAATCTATCCAAAATATAAATAGACGATCATAGATTTTTGGACTAACATTGAAAAGATAACAATAATAATGACTAAGCATTTTACATCAAATTCTAGATATAAAGGAATATGTAAACATTGCTTAGTGCAGGACAGACAGACTTACAACACCAATTGATTGTATTAATTAATAGGTGATAGATTATTAATGATACAATAAATATTTAATTAAAAAAACAGTTAAATGTGATTGTAAAAGAAAATATAAACACTAAATAAGACCATTAATTATAGCAAACATTGCGTAGCACGAGACTGACAGGCAATATTAATAGATATACGGTGTTATTAATACTAGAAATATTTTATTTAAAAACACTTAGAAATGTGGTTATTGCATTTGAAAATGTAAGGAAGGCCTTTAATTTAAACAGCTGAACCAAAACATACCGAAATTCAGCGATACATTTGTTACTTATTTTGCGATCTAGAAAAGTAATTAATCTTCGCTTTTCCATTACTTCATGTAACATCTATTCAAAATATTGCTAAAGAATCCAATCGCATTACTTGCTGTCTAGTTTATCTTCAAATTAAAATCAACTGCTAACAGCCATTGAATTTGAATATAGTAAAGTAAATAGCTCATACGAAACAGCGACAGCTGACGGAGCAGAGTTGCTTCCCGGCTCGGAGATAAACAAATGCGACTCTCTACTGCGCATGCGTTTATTTTAAGATCAGAAGATCAGAGTTGCTGTTTACTCCCCAAGGGCTAGTGTACCATCATGGCCCTTCTCTAAAAAAAAGGTTTCATAATAAAGAAGTAAGTCCTCGAAAATCCTCGTGTTGGAGTTTTTTTTCATTCATCCACGAACCTGGACTCTCTAATAATAAATCTCCTCTAGACAAATTGGTGCCATTGCCCAGATTTTTTTCTCCAACAGTAATAAAAAAAAAAAAAAAAAAAAAAAATACGAGGAGAAGTTTCAATCCGTTTCCTTTTTTTCTTATCAGCGACGCGAAAGGATGTCCATGGGCCCTTTTTTTTTCCCCACGGGAGTTCCGGCTTCCTCATCCAACTTCAAGCACTCATTCTCCGGCGTCATCTTTACGGGACTTCCCCTGCCCTCGCCGCCCTGATGAACTATTGTGCTGTCGTTGCCGGCGATCCCTCAACATCTCTATGTGATTCTGCTGTCTCAGGTCTCAGCTACGATCTCCTTCGAAGGTGACTACCCCCATCCTTTGCTGACTTTTCCTGATTCAATATTCTGTTGTTTCTCCAAAGCCTGACTCAAAAATTTTTAAACTTCTATCGTGTAATCGTCAATAAAGTCGAGAAACCTTCTCCGACAGCGGTGCGCTTCGCTCAAAAAAAAGGACACATCTGAACGGTAAACTGCTACGTCGGTCCTGTGATGTGCATTCACATGAAAATAACCACCCCACTCCTTAAAAAAAAAAGGGTGATTTTCACCTGTTTGCGTGCTTTCTGCGCTTCCATTCCGTGTGACCGCTTAGTGTAAAATTGTGTCTCCAATAACGCTCTGTTCTACTTATGAAATAATATTTTGGTTCGACCACATCCAAGGGAATCTCCATCAGTGTGATTTATATTCCTGTTTTGTGAAAAGAAAAAGTGCCATCTGAAAAGTGTCATCCATAGTGTCCCAAAAGGGAAATGTTTTGTGAAATAGTCCTCACCTAGCTGTGGTATGAATTATCCGCACAAGTAACACAAATTTTAAACAAAGTTTTCAGTGCAACCAGTGCAAAGTGTCCAGGAATCCCACAGGTTTGGTGACAACACAGTGAAATATGCTGAAAAGATATATAATTTCGTGAAAGTGTCATCTTGTGTTAATATAACAAATTGTGTCCGGAGCATTAGTCAAAAAAAAAAAAAAAAATTCGATTTACTTTGTGCTTCGTTGTGGTGATACCTTCATTTTTTTCTAAAAAATATATAGAATGCACTAAGCGTGCCATGAGTTAGAGGAAAAATGTTTTCCTCCTTTTAGTGGTGTGTTGCAGCAATATAAAAAAAAAGAAAATTACCCTACTGATGACCATGCTTCAGTTAAAAAAAAAAGAAACCACTCTGCATTAAAAAAAAAAAGACAGTTTGCATGTAAGTATGAACAGGGAATACTTTTACATTAAATTATTTACTCTAAATTGTTATAACCTTTTTTTCTTTCTTTTCAATATCAGTAAATATTATCAGTTTCTATCCATGTTATGGTTCCCTATTCATACTTGTACTTTTACCATTTGGATTTTCATAAGTTTGTTGATTTGTCAGCTTGAAAGGAGAAATCACTTCTGAATTATTTTTTATAATATCTTTAACGGTGATAGCATATTAGCTCCTTATTATCTTCTTCCAAGCTGCGTTTGTTTGTTTGTTTGTTTTAAGTACTTTTTGCAGTTAAAATGATAAAAATTATTATACTTTTATTAATATTTCACTTATAATGTTTTTATGGTTTAATCATGACAAACTTCTCATATTTTTTTTTCTCTTACGTGAATTTACATAAAGATGCTATGTTTCCTTTTTCGTAAAAATGATTTTTATGCATTCAAAAATCTAGAGTTTAACCCTTTTGCCCCACTGGCGTACTTTGAAAGTACACTTATTCTGCCGATAGGCAACAAAAAAGTTCTCTGCTCCAGATTTTGCAGTATTTGATATTTTTTTATAAATATGTGCATATTTCGCTCACAACATTTACACATTTTCACTTGTGTGTGACATTTGCACAATTATTCTCAGCATATGTTGCTCGACTCTGACCTTATTTGTTTTTTTTTTTTTTTGTATTTTAAACCAGATTTACAATTTAATTACCTGTTTTTTTTTATTTTATTGAATTTCGGAAACTTTAATCCTACTGGATGTGGACAGAAATTTAACTTTCTGAAATGTTGTGATTGATACACTCATATTATTTTTTTACATTCCCCCCCCCCCCCTCCATGTTTTTTTCCTTTTGTGTATAATTTATTTATGCAACTTATTGTGTTTTATTTTATGTGCATGCATTTCATTTCTGATAACTAGAGTTTTTGCATACATACACCTTTTTGAAATACTAGTATTATTTATTTTGCATTATTTGGGTTGCTCTCTCAAAAAAAAAGAATTCCTCCTTTTTTCCATTTTGGCTGTCAAAAAAAAGTAAACAACAGAAATTAAATAAACACCAGAAAATAAAAAAAAAGATTTTGCAGATAACAGACACTTCACCAGTTTATTTTTAAAATATGGCAGCTAATGATGAAAATGCTATTTGTGACTTTAATCACCCCATTTCTGTATCTCCATGGGTAGATTATTTTGAGGAAATATTATTTAGATATTCGGATTCCATTAATATGGAAGCCACATCTATTCAAAATTCACTTAAGACCGAAAATGCTGCATCCATGTCTGAAAATATTATAGATTTCCTTCAGATCATTAAATTCAATTTTCATGTGCTTAAACTAAACTTTAATGTGCTAAAAGATGATTATTCCAAATTAAAACAGGATAAAGATAATTTATTTCTTGTAAATCAGAAACTTATAGAGAGATTACATGAAATCACAGGCAAACAGAAATGTAAGAAGAAGCTTACTAAATGTAGTAAGACTATGGTTGATCAGGTGGTAGATGTCAACAACAAACTCCCTCCATCTGCCCTAGATAAATCTACACAAACTATCCCCTCTTATATGTGTAAACAAGAAAAGTTACCACAACTAGAAAATCATAAAAAAGACACATATCTTAGCTCCGACCTGCACACTCAAGGTAAGCACAATGAAAAATTTACAGATATTAGCGATTCCTCTCTAAAGTCCTTATCCCCTGCTAAACTTAATGTACCTCAGCCTATTCGTGTCATTATTTTTAACCTCCCTGAAAATTTAAATATTCCTGATATCTTGTTTGGTATCTCAGATTTAATCCATATACCTGAACCTGATTTTCACTTTGTTAAAAAGTACAAGCTCCTACATATTAAGTCCTTTAATTGGATCTTTGAGCTTGCACCACAGGATGCTAGGCAATTATTAATGCATAAGGAAATTATGATACAATCAAAACCGTACCCTGTTAAACCATATATAAATGTTAAACGTTGTTTTAGGTGCCAGGTATACAATGATCATATTGCAATTTCCTGTCATAATGACATTAGATGCTCGGTGTGTGCCTTGCCACACATTGACCCTCAGTGTAGAAATCCTCCAAAATGCATTAATTGCATTAGAAATAATGATAGCAGTAGCACCAACTTTGACATTTTCCACAGTGCTTTTGCACCTTATTGTCCATCATTAAAAAAATTCATCAAGCAAATGCGAGAAAAAGTATACAACTGCAATACATTCCCATAAACATCTCATACAGCTTCCTTTTAAAAAAAAAACAAAAAAAAAAACAATGTAACATACATTTTACATTTTTCGTTTTTATTTAACACACATTACTGTGAAGGAGTTACTATATACAGCATTCCTTTTAAAATTTTTACTTTCCTATACATTTACATACATATGTCAGTTTTCGACAACATTATTCATACTGATTTGATGTTTAAAATTAACTTAATTCTTTCAAGATTTTTTTTATAAACACAAGTGTACAGTGAGTTGCTTTTTCATTTGATTATTTAGCCGGCAAATAGTTAAATGAATCTCGAAATGGAACATTTGTGAAAATTGTTCTGATGCGGGTCATCAGACATTGGGATTTTCACTTTTGAGGTAGATGTTACTGAAAGAGTACACATTAATTCAACTTTAAACATTCATCATTACACCAGTTACGTCTTTAGATTTAGTTTTTTTAGAAATTTGGATATAATTTCACTTGTTAATCTTAGTTAAGTTTATTTAGTTACATTTCATCACACAAGTAGCGTTTCCTGGTTACATTTTATCCTTTTTCCACTTTCCTTTACTTAAAAGCACAATTTTTTTTGGTTTATTTGTTTTAACTTTAGGCGATGCATTTTTGTACTTGTGATACAATGCTCTTGGTTCCATATGTACACACTGGGTTTGTGTTCATAGTTTTATACACCTGAGTTCATAGGTTTTACACGAGTTCATAGTTCATTGAGTTCATAGAAAAATACACTTTACACGAGTTCATAGCTTTGTCAATTCTTTGTGTACTTCAGGGACCAATTGCACTATCATTTTTCTTTCATGGCAATACTCAGTTCATAGAATATTTCCTTACACATATTAGTTCATAGTTTGTTTTCTTTCTTGTGATTTGTTTTGCAGATCAGTTCATACCAATTTTTGTTTTGGTAGACACTTCAGTTCATTGGAATATTTTTTTTTTTTGGTTAGACACATGAGTTCATTGTAAGTTTTTTTTTTTCTCACACATTTCAGTTCATCGTATTACTTTTACACTTTAAGTCAGTGAAATACTTGCTCATAATTTGTTCATTGAGGTACTTAGACTGCTGTGTTCACAAACATACATCTAAGTCGTTGAAATTTTCTTTTTTTTCACTGACATACACTGTTTTAGTTCATAGTGAAATACTTTTTCTTTGATTCATTCATTGAAATACACATTTTTTTTTTTGGTTCATAGAGATACACTTACAATTTAGTTCATTGATATTACAACTGAGTTCACTGATATTTTGTTTAAAAAAAAAAAAAAAAAAAAAAAAACACACATTATACACAATTGAAAATATTTTGTTTCTAGGTTTCTACGTTACACATTAAGATATTTTCTTTTTTGTTTTCATTATACCAGGAACTACTTTTGACCTCACATGATATGCACAAATTAAACATGTATTAAAAGGTTAAGTTTTAACACATTCTTAATTTTTCCATTTTTATTATATTTCTTTTATGCCATGACATTTCATGTCACCATCACTTTGTTTCACAACAAAGAATGCCCAGTTTACAGGATGCTACCCCTTCACATGCATTTTCTTCAAATTTCAACCTTATGATGTTTTTATTGTTTTCATCACACTTGTTTTGGCTTTCTACATGTACATAATTACACGTTTTCTTTTAAATTTTGAGATTAAATAAAATCTCTGGTTAAGCTTCACTTAGACAAGACACACGTCTAAGATATTATGTCGTTCTTGTAATAACATAACTTCACAATAACAAAAAAAAGTTTTTTTTTTTTTTCATTTGTAGCATTAGTAACCTAGTGCAGTTACACTAAATGTTTAAAACATTAGTTAAGGTCATACAATACACATACAGTTCATATCCTGCTCTATACATTGTAAGGAATACAAAGTTAGAATTTACTTTAAATTTGTGGTTGTTATACTTACCCGATCATGTCACCAGTCTCTCCACACACTCGGATTGTCTTTTTACCTTTGATGTGTGAGATATTTATCTGAGTTTTTTTTTATTATTTTTAATTTATCCCCTCTGAAGTTTTGTTCCCGTTCAAAATTTTTGCCCTAAGGGTCCAAACTTCATTGTGTAGAGAGACAAAACCCCTTGAATTGTTGTTTCAATTCAATAAACAAAACTTTTTATATGATACATTGACGCATGCTCCTTTGAAGATCAATGTGATCTTTGGGGAGCAGGGACCTAGGTATCACTTGGTGTCTGGGTCTCATAACTCCCTCTCCCCCTAGGGCTGATGTTCTAAACTGACGCCATCACACTTGTTTATTAACAAGATTAAGGGCTACACCTATTCATAGGCATGCTATATGCATCCCATTCTTTTGTAGTCCTGTGCGGTGTGCACGAAAACCAATTTTCTACTCTTTTTATTTTTTTATTTTTTTTCATTTAGCTTCTATTCACAGACATGCAATGTCATTTATTTTCTATTTCATTTTAAAGTAGTATCTGTGTATTTTGTTGCTTGCACTTATATTATATTATTTTATTTTGAGAAGATATTATAACAAGTTACTAAAATAAAAAATATTTACTTCTCTTATTTTGGTCATGAAAAATGCTGGTACCAGCCTCTTAATCAAATACTAAAAAGATATTTAAAAAAGGATCCTGTTAAATCAAAAAATATTATTTGCAATTTCTTGGTGACTGACTAATGAATACCAAGATAAGAATAAAATAAAAAGGCGCCATTTATCATGACCTGAAAAGTTTTGCTCTATGCAAACATTTAAAGAATTGCAAGCACACAGTTATATGTTATATATATATACATATATATGGAGGCTTATCTTTCTTATTATGTTATATCTGTTGTAAATACTTATATGTATGGAGTGGACAAAGTAATCTTCAAATATAAAAAAAAAACTGTTCTTCAAGATTCACAGTTTTTTTTTTCTGGTGGTAATGGGTGATATATATAACGGCGTTACCGTTATATATTCATTATTCCTCCTTTTCCCTCAAAAAATCAACTTTTAACTTTACTGGATTATTATAAAATTGTCATTATTCTTCCCCCCCCCCCCTTCAAATAAAATATTTAGTTTAAATTTGACATTTTAGAGTTCATTTCATATGTCTTTAGTCATTCTCTTCCCCCCCCCCCCTCTCACTACTGTAAGTTTCGCTTTTACTTTTTTAAAGTTCTTTTCAAATGCAGACATCATTTATCTCGGTTCCTTTTTCTGTCTTTCAAATTCACACGATAGAAAAAGATCTTAACCGCAATTATTTTCCATTGAAATAAAGTAGAAGAATAACATACAAAATGAATCTCTTTTCGCTTTGCAGCCGACGTTATCTAATGCATATTTTCCCAGCCTCTGGGCTTGCATTAGTATACAATTCTCACCCTTGTACTTTGTCGGGTACAAACCATATGCCCATTGCTGACTAATTTGCAGCTGTAGAGATCTGTAACGTACATCTAAAAATCACGTGTTCCTATTTCTCTGACCACTTTCCCTTACCACAAGAATGTTAGGACACGTGTAACCATAAATAGCTCGCCATGGCGTAAGTTTGAATTCTATGTAATACTTCGAGATGCCTCTGATTCCTTTGTCCACGCCACCAATATTCATCGCCAATACAGTACAGATGCTGCTATTCATCTCGCCAATGAGTGAGTGATTGTAATGAATATTTACGACTACTGCCTCTGAACTTGAGTGGGACAGACCTCGGCTCTCTGCCCTTCGGGGGGCTGCCCCGTCGGGCAGTCTCGTCTGTGACTTCTCCCCTCCATTGTACCATCATGGCCCTTCTCTAAAAAAAGGTTTCATAATAAAGAAGTAAGTCCTCGAAAATCCTCGTGTTGGAGTTTTTTTTCATTCATCCACGAACCTGGACTCTCTAATAATAAATCTCCTCTAGAGGCACTGTCGGCCCAGATCTTTCTTGGATTGTATAGCCACAGAGTTTAGTTTTAGTTTATGTAAATCTTTTAATGCAGTTTAAACAATTCCCGAAAAGTGCTTTAAAATATAAAATTTTCATGAATTCATAATTCAGTAGATGAAGGGTTAACAAGGTAAGTTTATATGGTAGTATTTTTCACATATTGTATTAAAATAAAGTTTAAAGCAGAAATTGTGTTAATAAGCTTAGTAAATTAGGAATTTTAGCATGATCCTCCAACCTGTGTTTTTCTTTAACTTGGTAATTAAATATGTGTTGAAAACAGAAAAATACGTGTCTAACATTATTAATAAAAAAAATGCTGTAGTAATAGCAGTGTATATTCGAGACACAGAATATAGATACATGATTATGGGGTTCGCAATACTTTTATATAATGGAAATTCGAAAAATCTTGTACAGATGGAAAGCACTTAAATTATCTTAATGCGATTAAATAAGTTAATTTTACAAGCATTAAAACGTTCGGTAGCTTAAATGCCGAATCTGATTAAAGCGTGATGCAGCTGAGTTAGACCCTAGTTTAAACGTCTTCATTTTTTTTTCTTTTACACTTTTCTTAAATCTGATATTTTAATTCTGTTTTCAACTTTTACTCATTATAATAAGCTTTTTTTTATTTTTAGGTTAGAATGAAATAAAAAAAGAAAACTGTGTTTATCTAAATGAGTATTTATGTTTCCATATATGTATTCTAAAGCATAGAATATGTTAATTTTTTGTGAAAGTGTAAGGAAAAGGAGGGAGTGGAGGCAACACAATATCAGGCCTTGGGACTCTCTTTGGTTTAATCAGGCCTGTTTAAATCGAATTATTAAAAAGTTGCACGATTTTATCTGTTTACAAATCTAATATTTTTATCACTTGACATTCTATAATAACTCGAGTTATTTGTAACAGATATTCTTGTCAACAATGTTATAAATATATTGTAAATACTCTTTTAACCCGTGAACTCCACACTAATGCGAATTCGCACCGATCAAAATTTAAAATGTGCAAATTATTTAAAACATGCTTTAATTTGTATTCCTCATTAACAAAATAAGATTTTTGATAAAAAATCAATATCCCGTTTCGATTCCTTATTAAACTTCGTATAGGAATCATGTGTTATATTTCATTATCACTATGTTGCCCATAAAATTATATGCAGCTGAAGTTACGGAATACCAAATCGCACTATGGTGATTTTTTAAAAAGTTTTATTATTTTAATTGCTTCATATCGCCAGTTTTTGGTGCTGTTTAGCTTTATGCGTTAACATTCGCGAATTTTAAACGTTGTTTTCCTTGACAAGTGTTTAACACTTGACTGCTGTTAGCGGTCTCACAGACTTCTTTCTTTTAAGATTGACATGGATTATCTTGATATTTTCAGTTTAACTATAAATATTTGTGAAATTTTCATGAGAAAATTAAGTTATTTAAAAAATATTAACAGTTAAAAAACAATGTTTTTACATCAACTTAATATATCGTTTCTTCCAGAAATACTATGAAAACAACTTTTGCTTTCTATTATATTGCTCGTGAAACGTTAATATAAATAAAGTATCAAGTTTGGTTTAAAAAGGAGTGTAGAATTAAAAAAATAAACGGCCAAGTGCGAGTATTATTCGCGCTCAGAGT
Source organism: Maratus speciosus (assembly GCA_963932465.1). NCBI lineage: Eukaryota > Metazoa > Arthropoda > Arachnida > Araneae > Salticidae > Maratus > Maratus speciosus. The sequence continues at coordinate 688,067,407 of OZ010787.1, read as the reverse complement.
GTTCCATACCATACATATATGAATTATTAACTGTATTATTGAAATAAATCGTTGCCAAAAGAATGATAAGACTTTGTAAAACACTATACAACGTAGGGTTGGATGTAGCTGTATATGCTGGAAAAATATGAATGGGCGTACCATAAAGGTTCAAAGCACAAATAATATCAAATATTGCTATTCTGTATAACGCTTTTTTTAATCTCATCCTAATCTGCTTATGATGAACTTAATTCGGAACTGACCACTAGAGTAGTGCATTTTAAAACTGAGATTCACCCAATTGAGAGATTCACTCAATGCAAACTAGTCGCGAATCCCATAGTATTTTTGTGATTAATTCTAATTAAATTAGTTTGTTTTTAACGATTTGGCGTTTATGGCTTTTATACCACTACTGGGCATGGAATTACACAAATATATCATTAAAGGTTGTGATCTAGGCTTTAAAAGCCGATGGTACATAGAATACGCCGCCCCCGTCATTATGCATGTCCAAACCGTTCATATCTTTAAGGGTTAATATCTCGGTAAATAATCGACGATTTTATTCAAAAATCATTTTCAACAATACTTTTATACTTCTGCTACGATAGGTACCTCCAACGCTCCTCCACACCCTTGCTGAAGGCCCGCAAATCGAAATTTGTATGTAACGGGAAAATGCGCTTTTCTCAAAAACTACGTAACCTAGGATAATCGCTATAATTTTCCTGCAAGGTTTAAATTAACGTCTACTACTTCTAATGTTTTCATAATTTTAGTTTCAGAAGATTCGGAAATAGATGGGGGGAACATATTTTTGCACTACATTTTCGACGATATCTCTGAAAATATAATACCTAAAATTAAAAGAAATGTATTTTTGTGTTCAACGTTACGAAAGCTTTCACACGATACATATAAAAAAAAGTTTTATTTTTTTCAAATAAATTAATTAGCCCCTCCACAATTTTCCAAAATACAATAGTGAATGTTTAATAATCTGAAAATACGTGGGTCAATAGTCTTTGTTACGCCCCCCTGTTTGAACTTTCCACTCTTCCATAGTTTACGAGTAAAACGGCTGTGACAGACAGACACAGGAGTGATCTTATAATGGTTCCGTTTTTACGGAACCCTAAAAAGCGTGAAAAACTAATTTTCAATTAAAAAAACTTCTATGTCTTAATAAAACATGACGTTATCATTCTCTGATTTACATGCAATTACTCTAATTGGCTCTAATTTTAATTTTCTATTTTAATGCCCTTGTAGCGCAATTGGATAGCGCATATGTCTGTTAACCATGGCGTTGGAGGTTCGAGTCCGTCCAAGGGCGAGCGATTATTTTTTACTTAGTAAGTTTAGAGGTTTCAAGAATCCATTTGTTTTCATTTTGAGGGAAAGTTATACATTAAGCAATTATTAAATAACTTTTTTTTCCCTTTAAGTTTTACTGTGCTGATAAATGCTGGGACATAAATTTTTAAACGAAAAATTGATAATTATTATGTGAAAGTAAGAAGCTAAAAAACATAATAAAAATCATATCAAAGTCCTTAATAGTTGCTGAAAGTGATAAAAATAAATTAAAAAGGTAAAAAAGTATTTAAAAATAAAAACTTATTCACATTCGGCACGTTTCATTGCATACATTGCATACATAGCTTATAAAAATAGTATTCAAATGGTTAAAAGATGAGGGTTACACAGCCCAGTGGTAAAAGTGCTAATAAAAAAATTGTGAATCCTGAATATATGTTTGCGGGTTCTAATCTTGTTCTGACCAGATGGGGTGAACATTTCTAAGTTTCCACGAACATCGAAAAAATGTCTGGATCTCTTCCATCTCTTCCCAGCAGCATGTTGATGTCTGCTACCAACTCTAAAGGTAAAATATATAATGTGAACATTAAAAATTCCACAATCTTACTTAAAAGGCGACTTATGTAATGAAAAAGATGTTAGAAGTTTAAAATATACATTTTATTTAAAAAGTTCTTAGTACTTTCAAACCTTCCAGGTTCATCATCAGAGAATGAAAGATCATCAGAGGTTTGAAAGTACTAAGAAGTTTTTAAATAAAATGTATGTAACATCTTTTTCATTACATTAGTCGCCTTTTAAGTAAGATTGTGGAATTTTTAATATATTTTATGTTGAATGAAGGTGAAAAATTGCGTTTCGTCTTATGATATTATTTCTAACTCTAAAGGTGTTTCACACATCTTCAAAGAATCTTGCCAAGGTGTTCTTGAACTTTCTTAACTTGAAGGTTATATAATTTTCCATAGTAGAGGCAATCAATTTCATGATCTTTGAATTTTCCAAGTTTCCACCAGTATCATGAATCTTGCAGTGTCTTCTCAACTTGGATCTCCGACTAAAAGACTTCAGGCAGCATATTTCACCAGAATGTATCTTCAAATGTTGATTCAGGTTGGAAATAGTTGAAAATGTATTATTACAACTAAGACAAGTAAAATTCTTCTCAGCAGATCTAGAACTTCCTAAAGGCATGGCTCCATCCAAAGCCATAGCAGATTAAGAAATAAAAAAGAAAAGTGCCCAGTTAAACTGATGGCATTGGCTATTCACACTAATTATATATTATACTCTTAATTCAAAGAATAATGCCCCTCTAAAAATAAATTAAGAGGGGATTAGTCCCCTCCCTCTTTCCCCTTTTTGTACTTAACGAATGAGTCTCCAAATGTCATCAGGGAAGCGCCTTATCGAAATAAACCGATATACCAAATTTGAAGGAAATCTGCTAGAAAAACCCATTTATCGAAATTAAAGGGGTATTAGCCCCCCGTTTCCCTCTTTAGACTTAAACATGAACCTCCAAATATAATCAGGGAAGCTCCTTATCAGAATTAACCGGTATACCAAACTTGAAGAAAATCTGATAATTCAGCATGAAAACCCATTTATCTAACTTAATGGGGCCCCACCAGTGGCCGAGAGGTTCTGCTCTCGAAGCTGGTAGACGGGAGGTGTTGGGTTCGATCCCAATCGCGCCCGTCGGCCTAATCGTTCGGAGTTTTCGTGGTTTTCTTCGAGCCGTGGATCTTCCATGCGTTAATACGGATTAGGTTCCCTTAGAAAGACCCCCACGGAGGGCACTCCCCCCGGGCCTATATCCCTCGTGTAGATAATTGGCCGTCAAATATCAACCCAACTCAACCCTAACTTAATGGGAGTATTAGCCCCCGTTCCCCCTTTATACTTAACCAATGAACCATCAAAACTAATCAGGGAAGCGCCTTATCAGAATGAACCTAGAAAAATATTTTGAAGCAAATCCGATATTTTTATCAAGAGTTATCGCGTTACGTACATACATACATACAGAAACGGCGGGAACATTAGCTCTGGCTTTCATAGCCTATGAGCTAAAAATTGTTAAAAAACAATGCAATATAAATTATTCTTTTTTAGTTAATTATATTTTTAAAAAGAGATATATGTGAAAGGCAAATTCCTAAAACAAATTATTTCTTTTTTAGCATTCCCTACTCAACCCTTCATAATGTTTTTTTTTTTTTTTTTTATAAGAGTGTATAATTTATGTAAAACATACACACACATACTTTTTTTTTAAATAAATTTTTGTGTATTTTTCTGTAATTTTTTCAGCAATCCACATCCCACCCTCTATAATAGTGTTTTCGATTTTATAATTTTTTTTTACATATTATATGCCCATACTGGTAAAAAGTAGAAAGATTAGATCCATTCAGATATAAAAGAGACGGGATAATTCTAAAACAATGCTAATTGCTTGAATTTAAAAACATTAGGCTGTAAGAATTGGGAGGAACATACACGTTTGATACGAAGACTATAATTAAGTAGAATATTTCTATAAACTGGCAGGAATTGAAATTAGTAAAATGAATTCCATTAAGTCATTACGTTTATCATAAATATTGAATGTTATTAGGTAGAATATTAACTTTAACATCCATAAAATTGCTACTAGAATTATTTGAAAAGTTCTAGATTAGAAGGAATTATTATCATTAACATCGTCTATGTATCTGTAGAGCAATATATTATTGTTAAGAAATTTTCTTTCGTAAAAATAAAGATAGAAATCTGATGCCTTCAGATATGCCCTGTATATGAATAAGAAAAGCATTGTTTTGAAAGATAAAATTATGAAATAGTAGACAATTAGTCAAAGATTTCAAGTAGTCAATATCAATATTATCAGGTAAATTTAATAAAGGGAAATATTCTATAAATAATGCATTAGTAGTACATTGTAAGTCTTTTAGAATGATATTGTTAAATAGGTCTTTGAAATCTAAAGTTATAATATTGTTGACGTTTGTTAATGGCTTTATTTTATCCTCCAATTCAAAACTGTTTTTAATACAATGAGAGTTGTCTTTTTTAACTGATAATTCATAAATTTGTGTAAGTATATTTAAAAATAATGTATTAGGACGAGCATTATACGTATTACATTCTACAGTGACTGTGCGGAATTTAAGAGGATTTTTGGGAAACTTTGGAATCATGACTATATAAGGATAATTAGGTTGTTATTCTTTATGCCTAGTAATTTATGATAGCTCAATATATGTTTATTATTTTCTTCTAACGTAACATGATGAAGTTTGAAAATATTATTAGAAGTAAGCCTTTAGTTAGAAAGCTAGTTAGTCTAGCTTTAGTTAGAAGGTACATATATATATAAATAAATAAATAAATAAATATATATATATATATATAGTAGGAGACATGAGAGAAAACTAGTAATTAAAACTAATAAATCATTTTCACTGCTTTTTGATCTGATAAAAAAATATTTAATCGGAAACAAAGTGAAAGATTGGTTCTAAAATTAAAACCTATTTGTAAACTGAGTTTATGTTTTATTTAATTGACTTCATTGGTATTTGTTAAACTATATTACCATTAATCTTTTTTAGTTTAAGATTCAAACTATCAAAAGAACTTGTTCATTCTATTTGAAAAGAATTCAGTAGCTTGCGCTTTCTAGATTAAATTACCCAAACTAAAGGTTAAGTTTAAAGTTCTTCAGAAAATTCACAAGTTTCAACTAAATTTTCTGTTAAATTGAATATATATATATATATATATATATATATATTTATATATATTCCTTCATTAGTAACTAATAATAAAAAACTAGCAGGAATGACCGAGCTAAGCTCGGTCAAAATTAACTTTCTGTTTATCTCGATATGTTTTCCCCACTGAATCATTCTTGCTGTTTTAGATGTAATTAGATTGACCGTGAAACATAGTGCCCAAAATGACCCACTAATCGAATTTTTTCGAACATGCGACCTATCACAATGCTCTTCTCGATGGAATAACGATGAAAACGATGGAATAAAAAATTTAGTGAAAATCGTTAGTCGTTTTCTAGGTAAAATAAGCTTGATCCACGTTGATTCAAAAAACCACTAACCGAAATTCATCGACTGATGTGAGCTATTTCAATGGTCTTTTTGTACTGTGAAACGGTATAACAAAAAAAAATGCCAAAATTGTTTGAACCTTTTTGAGATGCCGTTAGCTTGACCCCGACCCATTATCACCAAAATGACCCACTAATAGAATTTTCTTGAGCATGCGACCCAGCCCAATGGTTTTATCTTGTCCAGAAATAGTGTAGTACAAAGTTTTGTCAAAATCTTTTGAGCGGTTTTTTAGATACAGTTAGCTTGATCCTGATCCATTAGGACCCAAAATGACCCATTGATTGAATTTTCTTGAACGTGCGACCCTGCCCAATGCTCTTATCATGCCGGAAACGGTATTATACAAAATTATGTCAAAATGTTTTGAAGCGCTTTTTAAATACAATTAGCTAGACCCTGATCCATTGTGATCCAAAATGACCCACTAATCGAATTTTCTTGAACATGCGACCTAGCCCAATGGTCTTCTCGAGCCCGAAAACGATAGAATACAAAATTTAGTCAAAACAGTTTAAGCCGTTTTTTAGATACAATTAGCTTGACCCTGACAAATTGTGACCGAAAATGACATACTAATCGAATTTTCTCGAACATGTCACTTAGCCCAATTCTCTTGTCATGCCCAGAAACGGTATACGTAATATAAAATTTGGTCAAAATGTTTTGAACATGTTTTTAGATTCAATTAGCTTGAACCTGGACCATTGTGTCCCATTGTGACCCAAAATGACCCACTAATTGAATTTTCTCGAACATGTGACTTAGCCCAACGGTCCTCTCATGACCAGAAACGGCCGTATATTAAAAAATTTTGTGAAAATATCTTGAGCTGTTTTTTTAGATATTATTAGCTTGACCCTGACCCATAATGCCCCACTAATCGAATTTTCTTGAACTCGTGACCCATCCGAATGGTCTTTTCGTTCCCGAAAACAATAGATTACAGAATTTCGTCAAATCGTAGTGCCGTTATCTAGATAAACTTAGCTGGACCCACGGTGACTCAAAATTGAATCACTTATCGAATTTTCTTGAACACGTTACCCATCCCAATGGTTTTTTCGTGCCCGAAAATGGTTAGATACAAAATTTAGTCAAAATCGATTGAGCCGTTCTCTAGATATAATTAGCTTGACCCTGACCCATTATGACCCAAAATGACCCACTAATCGAATTTTCTCGAACACGAGACCCATCCCAATGGTTTTTTCGTGCCCGAAAATGGTTAGATACAAAATTTAGTCAAAATCGATTGAGCCGTTCTCTAGATATAATTAGCTTGACCCTGACCCATTATGACCCAAAATGACCCACTCATCGAATTTTCTCGAACACGAGACCCATCCCAATGGTCTTTTCGTGCGCGAAAACATTAGGGTGCAGTGCAAAATTTCGTTAAAATCGTTAGAGCCGTTATCTAGATAAACTTAGCTTGACCCACTGTGTCCCAAAATGACTCACTAATAGAATTTCCTCGAACATGTGACTTAGCCCAATGGTCTTCTCGTAATCCAAAACTGTATAATACAGAGTTTAGTGAAAATCGTTAGAACCGTTTTTTAGATAAAAACAGCTTGACCCACAGTGACCCAAAAATGACCCACTAATAGAATTTTCTCGAACACGTGACCCATCCCAATGGTCTTTTTGTGCCCGAAAATGGTTAGATAGAAAATTTAGTTAAAATCGATTGAGCCGTTCTTTAGATATTATTAGCTTGACCCTGACCCATTATGACCCAAAATGATCCACTAATAGAGTTTTCTCGAACACGAGACCCATCCCAATGGTCTTTTCGTGCCCGAAAACAGTAGGGTGCAAAATTTCGTCAAAATCGTTAAAGAAGTTATCTAGATAAACTTAGCTTGACCCACGATGACTCAAAAATGACCCACTAATCGAATTTTCTCAAACATGTGACTTAGCCCAACAGTTTTCTCGTAATCCAAAACAGTAGAATATAGAGTTTAGTGAAAATCTTTAGAGCCTTTTTTTTTGATAAAATTGGCTTGACCCATAGTGACCCAGAAATGACCCACTAATCGAAGTTTCTCGAACATGTGACCTAGCCCAAAAGTTTCTTTGTGTCGTAAAACGGTTAGATGTGAAATTTCGTCAAAATCGATTGAGCCGTTTTTTAGATATAATTAGCTTGACCCTGACCCATTATGACCCAAAATACCCCACTAATCGAATTTTCTGGAACACGAGACCCATCCCAATGGTCTTTTCGTGCCCGAAAACAGTAGGGTGCAAAATTTCCTCAAAATCGTTAAAGCCGTTATATAGATAAACTTAGCTTGACCCACGGTGACCCAAATTGACCCACTAATAGAATTTTCTCGAACACGTGACCCATCCCAATGGTCTTTTTGTGCCCGAAAATGGTTAGATAGAAAATTTAGTTAAAATCGATTGAGCCGTTCTTTCGATATTATTAGCTTGACCCTGACCCATTATGACCCAAAATGATCCACTAATAGAGTTTTCTCGAACACGAGACCCATCCCAATGGTCTTTTCGTGCCCGAAAACAGTAGGGTGCAAAATTTCGTCAAAATCGTTAAAGAAGTTATCTAGATAAACTTAGCTTGACCCACGATGACTCAAAAATGACCCACTAATCGAATTTTCTCAAACATGTGACTTAGCCCAACAGTTTTCTCGTAATCCAAAACAGTAGAATATAGAGTTTAGTGAAAATCTTTAGAGCCTTTTTTTTTGATAAAATTGGCTTGACCCATAGTGACCCAGAAATGACCCACTAATCGAAGTTTCTCGAACATGTGACCTAGCCCAAAAGTTTCTTTGTGTCGTAAAACGGTTGGATGTGAAATTTCGTCAAAATCGATTGAGCCGTTTTTTAGATATAATTAGCTTGACCCTGACCCATTATGACCCAAAATACCCCACTAATCGAATTTTCTGGAACACGAGACCCATCCCAATGGTCTTTTCGTGCCCGAAAACAGTAGGGTGCAAAATTTCGTCAAAATCGTTAAAGCCGTTATATAGATAAACTTAGCTTGACCCACGGTGACCTAAAATGACCCACTAATCGAATTTTCTCGAGCATGTGACTTAGCCCAGTAGTTTTATCTTAATCCAAAACTGTAGAATGTAGAGTTTAGTGAAAATCGTTAGAGCCGTTTTTTAGATAAAATTGGCTTGACCCATAGTGACCCAAAAATGACCTACTAATCGAAATTTCTCGAACATGTGACCTAGCCCAAAAGTTTCATCTTAATCCAAAACTGTAGAATGTAGAGTTTAGTGAAAATCGTTAGAGCCGTTTTTTAGATAAAATTGGCTTGACCCATAGTGACCCAAAAATGACCTACTAATCGAAATTTCTCGAACATGTGACCTAGCCCAAAAGTTTCTTCCTATCGAAAAACGGTTAGATGTGAAATTTCGTCAAAATCGATTGAGCCGTTTTTTAGATATAATTAGCTGACCTTGACCCATTACGAGCCAAAATGACCCACTAATCGAATTTTCTTGAACACGTGACCTAGTCCAATGGTCTTATCATGCCCGAAAATGGTAAAATACAAAATTTCATCAAAATCGTTAGAGCCGTTTTTAAGATAAAATTTACATACACACACACACACATACATACACACACAATTTTTGCTGGCATTATAGTTTAAGATATATATTACGTTCAAACCACTTTCACTGATAAACAAGAAATTTTTTCTTGGAAAATTTTAACAGATTTATGTAACCATACCGTTGGGAATTTAGGAAATATTCACAAAAAGATGAAGTTGTTTTCCGTTACAGATATATATGTGTTTAAACATATCTCATTATGTTATTTTATTGCCTTTTAAAGTACTTTGTTTCTACAGTTGAAAGGGAACAAATGTCTGCTACTAATAATTCATTTAGGCTCCAATAAGATGTGTTTCACCATGTGAAAAATTCAGCGACACCAGTTGGGCGATTTACACCAAAATATAATAAGCAACAATTCATATGAATTACTATTTTAACTTTATATACATTTTACAGGGGAAGGAGAAAACAGAAATAGATATATATAGATACAATAATACAGGGTTCGTACACATTTCTTTTAATAAAAAACAAGGACTTTTAAGGTCTTTCAAGGACTAAAATAAAAAAGAATGTAAGGACCTACAAATTAAATAAACTAATAAATTATAATATACATTTTTTAATAAAGGGTTTCATTTTTGTAAATACAAGTTTTAAACATTCAAATGGTCGGGCAGGTGTGTGTGTATGTGTGTGTGGAGGGGAGGGGATTTCAGCGTGTGGCAGTATAAATTTAGAAAATTTTAATATAACAAATACAGCAGACGAAAAAACTGGTAAACTTTCTTCTATCTCATGCATGTTAATACTACAAAATTCACTATCAGAGTGGCATTACCATTAAATGGCAATCTATGCCCATCATAAGAATTCTAAAGATATGAAATTCCGTGCATTATTTCTTGAGATAGGACTATTGCTAAAATAGTGTAAATCCTGCAAAATACAGCATAGCAGCGCCACCTTTTGGGTGATTTACACTAAAACTTAATCAGCAACAACTTGTGTTAACGTCTGACTGAATGTGAAGTTTGATGAAAATCCTTCCATTAGTTTTTGAGATAGAGCTATTGAAAAAAAAAAATGCACACAGCAGCGATTAACACCAAAACCTTATCAGGCGTCTAACTTAATCTGAAGTTTGATTGGCGAATTCCATCAAAACATATATTTATCAAGGTCTGAAGTCATTCAAGGAGATTGTGCATAATTTCTACAAATTACAAGTGTATAGTTCAAACTATGGTAAACAATTTTAAAAAGTTAAATTGTCTTCATTCCTTGCACTCTCATATTCCTCATTTTCCCATATAATATGGGAGCAATAATGAACGATTTCACCAAACAATTTCTGCTATGGAGTCTCGTTATCGATCGCAATTCTTGCCGATTACTGTTGGTTCATCAAGAGAGAAGATTCTGAACATAAATATATAGGTACTAATGTACTCAAAATAATGCACTCAAATTGTGTTCAGCTGCGTAAAATGTGTGGAAACAGTGTACAAGTATACTGCTGGTAAATTTAACATTTATGTATTATTATTATGCATTATTGTACGATCTCCTAAATTGTGATATATCATAATAACCTACAAATACACATCCGTTGTTTAAAAGAAAAATAAGAAACAAGTAAAAATTTATAATATTTTTATTTACTCAAGAGTGTATAGAATTGGAATATTAGCTTTAAATGTATATTAGCTTTACAATGTAAATTTATTATATTTTATAAATAATGATATAGTATTATCATCAGTAATGAATATTAGAGACATTTTAGACTATTAACCCCTTCGCAAAAGAGCGTCGTTTAAAGAATTTTTGATCGTTTATCCCCGATAATTCAGAAAATAAAGTTTTGTCAAATTTAATTGAAGAAATTCTGCGATTAAAAAAGGCAACATTTTCTATTCAAATTTGCTGGTATTAATTATCAAAGATTCTAGGTACCTTTTAAGTCAAGTATACGTGACATTTGTAGCGAAGCTAATCTGTCATGCATGGCAACCTCATATGAATTTGTATTGAAAAGCGACCCTCCTCCCTCAGCGAACTATGCTGACGTTATTTTTATTTCTGCACTACCTGATCCGCCCGGCGTTATTTGGCTCTGTGATAATAACCTTAAATAGAGTTCAAATTTGTAGACATCTTTAATCTGATTTTGTAAGAATTTATACTTTTAAACGAAAAACTTTACAAACGAACCTCGTATAGACCCCCACCCCCCACCCCCCAGTATTTATATATTTTTTAACAAAATGTCTTGTTTTTAGGTATAATGTTAGCTCCTTAATTTGCTGTTGTATGTTTTTCCATATTTCAACAAAAAATAGCAAATTCAAAATTTAAAGCGTGCGATTTTTTTTTTTTTTTTTTTTTTTTTTTTTTTTGCCACATCGGGTCATTTAAGACCGAACCATTCAAAATACGGAATAACGAAAGGCACAAAGCTGCATCGACGTTCTTTAAGCTTTCTAACGGAGCAAACCGTTTGAAAAAATATTAATACTAACCCATAAAAAAGTTCGTTTTTTATTCCCAATGTTTCAAACCTGCATTCATTTAACTAAATGAAAATATACGGAAAATCGATTACTCCAAATTAAAGATAGCACTTTTCGTTTCAAACGTTGCAATCCACTCAAAAAATGTCAATGTTAACACTTAAAAAATGGTTCCGAGAATCGTTTCAGAATATTTTGCGATTTCTGCAATCTTTAAAAAACCTCAGTTCATATTTACGTTCATTTTCATTTTGAATTCTGCGATCCATTTCGAAATATAGGAATATTAGCCGTTTGAAAAAAAAATTCATTTGTGAAACTCACTTTTGCACGGTCCATTATTCCTGCGGCTTCGTAAATTAAAATACAAAAAAAAAAAAAAAAAAAAAAAAAAAAAAAAAAATCAATGATGCCAAACCACAGCTACATTGATTTTCTTTTTGAATGCCACAATCTGGTTTAAAAAATATTAATATTAACCCTTAATCGTCCGCTTCCGTAAGTCACTTCCGCGATTTCCGTTTTCTTTTGTGCGATGTTTAAAAAAAAGCATCGGCTTCGGAAATCAAAATAAAAAAAATACCTACCAAACCATATCTATGTTCATTTTCCCTTTGAAAGTCACAATCTGTTTAAAATAATATTAAGCCTTACAAAAAATATTTTCTCTATTTCTCTGTCATTCTTTTCTTTTCTTTTTTTTTTTTCGAAATATTTAGCATTTCCACTCGAAATTTTTAATCTAAATACGAAAAACAAATTATATACGCATAACAAACGTATAGAACTAGGTTTTAGAAATACGTCTTCGGTTTTAAATAATTTTAATATTTACCCTTTCAAAGAAATTCGTTTCTTGAAGTCACTTCAGGATTTTTTTCTGATTATTAACTGAAATCGAGAATACGCACGCAGCTTTGTTATCGATTTTCAGACCTTTTACCACTAAATATCGACATTTTAGTACGAAAATTAAACACAGAGTTCGGAAACATTATAAACTCATAAAAATTTCAAAGCGATCGGATAATAAGAAATATATATATATACGTGTATATTTAAGTTCGGATATATTCGAGAGTAGTCGATAAAAAATAAATAAATAAATAAATAAATAGAAGAACGCTTCTTGCAAGCTCTTTTTATTTGCTCTTTAACTCTCTCGCTGCGTAATTGTCTTATCAAAACCCCTTCGCGACGAGAGTCTTTTAAGAATTTTTATTCTTATGTCGCCGGTTTTTCAAAACAAAAATTTTTGTCTAATTTAATCGGGAAAACGCTCCGATTAAATAAGGCAAAATTTACAAAAAAAAAATAAATAAATAAATATTGGTGGGAATAATGAAGGTGGGTTATTTAGACGGAAAAAATGCATGCCCGAAGAAATCTCGGGTTGCGCAGCGAGAGGGTTAAAAATATAAAATCATTTAGATTGTTATTTAAAAATATAAAATCGTTCAACACTTTTTTTAGGCATATTTAAGGCATTTATTAAGGTCCCGGGCTCGAGATTACAAAGCAACAAAACTTGAAGACCTTGGCGAGATAAAATGCAATGAGCCAAGAGAGCTAAAATCTTCACTCTCTACTCTACCCTCACTGCACCTTTGTTTACATGTAGTCCAGTCAATCTAGCATTCTGCCTGGAAAGTTTTGGAGAAGTTTTTTCTCTTTCTTCCTTTATGTTTTTCGGGGTGCTGAACACGATTTTTAACTTTGCCACCTAGTATCCGGACGGCTTAAAAGTTATAAGCGAAAAACCATGAGAAAATCGGGGTTTATTCGGGTTTTCCATTGTAGTCGCTAGAGGGTTAAACTGTTTTGAAAAAACTGTTGCATCAAATTAAACTAGAGAAAATTTCCTACATGTTTCATATACAATGTTTTTTTCTAAGATCAATACTTGTGGCAATACCAAGCAAAAAGTATTTTAGCGATATATTCAAATTCCATCATCCGAGACCGAAAACCCAATACAATCAAAATGCATAATTTTCAATAACCAATTTGAAGCTTTTTAGTTAATTGTATTGCATTTCGAATATGTTAACATTTGCTTACAAAGTTTTAACTTACCAAGTTTTTTATTTATTAACAAAATAAATTGAAATCTGGTTGTAATTAAAAAATATATAAATCAGAAATACTTCGAACAGATGAGAGTACCAATTTTTATTTTCATATCAATCTGATTATGACAATTACATCATATACTATAATGCGAGCAAAAATTGTGTGTGTATGTATGTGTGTGTGTGTGTATGTAAATTTTATCTTAAAAACGGCTCTAACGATTTTGATGAAATTTTGTATTTTACCATTTTCGGGCATGATAAGACCATTGGACTAGGTCACGTGTTCAAGAAAATTCGATTAGTGGGTCATTTTGGGTCGTAATGGGTCAAGGTCAAGCTAATTATATCTAAAAAATGGCTCAATCCATTTTGACGAAATTTCACATCTAACCGTTTTTCGACACGAAGAAACTTTTGGGCTAGGTCACATGTTCAAGAAACTTCGATTAGTGGGTCATTTTTGGGTCACTATGGGTCAAGCCAATTTTATCTAAAAAACGGTTCTAACGATTTTCACTAAACCCTATATTCTACAGTTTTGGATTAAGATAAAACTATTGGGCTAAGTCACATGTTCGAGAAAATTCGATTAGTGGGTCATTTTTAGGTCACCGTGGGTCAAGCTAAGTTTATCTATATAACGGCTTTAACGATTTTGACGAAATTTTGCACCCTACTGTTTTCGGGCACGAAAAGACAATTGGGATGGGTCTCGTGTTCGAGAAAATTCGATTAGTGGGTCATTTTGGGTCATAATGGGTCAGGGTCAAGCTTTAAGGGGTCAGCTAAGCAGGGTCAATATTTAAAAAACGGCTCAATCAATTTTGACGAAATTTCACATCCAACCGTTTTTCGACACGAATAAACTTTTGGGCTAGGTCACATGTTCGAGAAACTTCGATTAGTGGGTCATTTCTGGGTCACTATGGGTCAAGCCAATTTTATAAAAAAAAAGGCTCTAAAGATTTTCACTAAACTGTATATTCTACTGTTTTGCATTACGAGAAAACTATTGGGCTAAGTCACATGTTCGAGAAAATTTGGTTAGTGGGTGATTTTTGGGTCACCGTGGGTCAAGCTAAGTTTATCTAGATAACTTCTTTAACGATTTTGACGAAATTTTTCACCCTACTGTTTTCGGGCACGAAAAGACCATTGAGATGGGTCTCGTGTTCGAGAAAATTCGATTAGTGGGTCATTTTGGGTCATAATTTGTCAGGGTCAAACTAATTATAGCTAGAGAACGGCTCAATCGATTTTGATGAAATTTTGTATTTCACTATTTTCGGGCATAATAAGACATTTGGGCTAGGTCACGTGTTTGAGAAATTTAGATTAGGGGTCATTTTGGGTCGTAATGGGTCAAGGTCAAGCTAATTATATCTAAAAAACGGCCCAATCGATTTTGACCAAATTTCACGTCCAACAGTTTTTCGACACTAAGAAACTATTGGGGTAGGTCACATGTTCGAGAAACTTCGATTAGTGGGTCATTTTTGGGTCACTATGGGTCAAGCCAATTTTATCTGAAAACGGCTCGAACGCTTTTCACTAAACTCTATATTCTACAGTTTTGGATTGCGAAAAAACTATTCGGCTAAGTCACATGTTTGAGAAAATTAGATTAGTGGGTCATTTTTGGGTCACCGTGGGTCAATCTAAGTTTATCTAGATAACTTCTTTAACGATTTCGACGAAATTTTGCACCCTACTGTTTTCGGGCACGAAAAGACCATTGGGATGGGTCTCGTGTTCGAGATAACTCTATTAGTGGATCATTTTGGGTCATAATGGGTTAGGGTCAAGCTAATTATATCTAAAGAACGGCTCGAACGATTTTCACTTAACTCTGTATTATACAGTTTTGGATTACGAGAAGACCATTGAGCTAAGTCACATGTTCGAGGAAATTCTATTAGTGGGTCATTTTGGGGTCACAGTGGGTCAAGCTAAGTTTATCTAGATAACGGCTCTAACGATTTTAACGAAATTTTGCACCCTACTGTTTTCGCGCACGAAAAGACCATTGGGATGGGTCTCGTGTTCGAGAAAATTCGATTAGTGTGTCATTTTGGGTCATAATGGGTCAGGGTCAAGCTAATTATATCTAGAGAACGGCTCAATCGATTTTGACTAAATTTTGTATCTAACCATTTTCGGGCACGAAAAAACCACTGGGATGGGTAACGTGTTCAAGAAAATTCGATAAGTGAGTCAATTTTGGGTCACCGTGGGTCCAGCTAAGTTTATCTAGATAACGGCACTACGATTTGATGAAATTCTGTAATCTATCGTTTTCGGGAACGAAAAGACCATTGGGATGGGTCACGAGTTCAAGAAAATTCCATTAGTGGGGCATTATGGGTCAGGGTCAAGCTAATTATATCTAAAAAAAACGGCTCAAGACATTTTCACAAAATGTTTTAATATACGGTCGTTTCTGGTCATGAGAGGATCATTAGGCTAAGCCACATGTTCGAGAAAATTCAATTAGTGGGTCATTTTGGGTCACAATGGGCCAGGGTCAAGCTAATTGAATCTAAAAACATGTTCAAAACATTTTGACCAAATTTTATATTACGTATACCGTTTCTGGGCATGAGAAGAGAATTGGGCTTAGTCACATGTTCGAGAAAATTCGATTAGTGTGTCATTTTGGGTCACAATTTGTCAGGGTCAAGCTAATTGTATCTGAAAAACGGTTTGAACTGTTTTGACTAAATTTTGTATTCTATCGTTTTCGGGCTCGAGAAGACCATTGGGGTAGGTCGCATGTTCAAGAAAATTCGATTAGTGGGTCATTTTGGATCACAATTGATCAGGGTCAAGCTAATTGTATTTAAAAAGCGCTTCAAAACATTTTGACATAATTTTGTATAATACCGTTTCCGGGCATGATAAGAGCATTGGGCAGGGTCGAACGTTCAAGAAAATTCAATCAATAGGTCATTTTGGGTCCTAATGGATCAGGATCAAGCTAACTGCATCTAAAAAACCGCTCAAAAGATTTTGACAAAACTTTGTACTACACCGTTTCTGGACAAGATAAAACCATTGGGCTGGGTCGCATGCTCAAGAAAATTCTATTAGTGGGTCATTTTGGTGATAATGGGTCGGGGTCAAGCTAACGGCATATCAAAAAGTTTGAAACAATTTTGGCAATTTTTTTTGTTATACCGTTTCACAGTACAAAAAGACCATTGAAATAGCTCACATCTGTCGATGAATTTCGGTTAGTGGTTTTTTGAATCAACGTGGATCAAGCTTATTTTACCTAGAAAACGACTAACGATTTTCACTAAATTTTGTATTTCATCGTTTTCAGGCTCCAGAAGAGCATCGTGATAGGTCGCATGTTCGAAAAAATTTGATTAGTGGGTCATTTTGGGTCACTATGTTTCAAGGTCAAGCTAATTACATCTAAAACAGCAAGAATGATTCAATTTAAGTAATTGGACGATTGCACCATGAACTATATAAAATCACTGTATTTAAAATAAAATACACTTTACTAAATTGTACACACATTAAAATTTTTACAATAAAAACAACGTTTCGTTCTGCTTCTGCAGACGTCTTCAGGTTGACACACAAGTCTAAAATCTTTCAAGAATGGATAGTCACAGTCGACCTTGTCTAGAGGGCGCACCAAACGTCTCAAAGTTACCAAGGGAACAAAAAGGAGAAAAAAACCAAACCAGCTATGGAAGAGGGGGTGATGGTAATGACTCTAAACCAGGTTATAATATATTGTGCCAAATTTTGTGAATGTTATAGGATAAATTATCGTTACATGTGTGCTGTCCAAGCTTAATAATCCTAATGGATTCTAAAATTTTGTTTAAGTATGGATTCTTGCATGGAATAATGATTTTTGCTTCTTCAAAGATAACTCTGCTTCACGCATTATCAAAACAAAATCTTGAGAGCGCTGCATTAAGTTTAGATTGTGAAATATCCCGCTTGTGCTCTTTTAACCTTTCTGAGAATTTTCTCTTAGTTTCGCCTATATACACTAATCTTTCATTATTTGGGAGGGTAATCGGAATTTCATACACTCCTGATTTTTGATGATTCATGATTTGATCAATATTATTACTAACAATTTGAATCAGGTAAGGGGGGGGGGGGGAGCTACTAATTTTATATTGAATGATTGAAGGATCTGCTTTAATTTTTCATATAAGATGGGGACATAGTGCATACTTCTGTACTTGATAGGTAAAGTATTAACAAACCGCTGGCCTGACTGAGGGGGGGGGGGGTATTAAACTGCGAAATAATCCGGTCTATCTGGAAGCTTTTATAACCATGATCTATTGCAACTAATTTTAATTAAATTAATTTCAGTCTTAAGCTGACTATCTGAACAAATGTTGTAGGCTCTTCTGATAAAGGACTGAAATGCGGCAATCTTATAATTAAAAGGTAAATTCGCACAATAAGGTATAACTGTGTTCTCTTTCAAAGGTTTTCTGTAAATTGAAAAGGTGAAATGCATATTGCTGCGGCTAATCTGAACGTCAAGAAAAGGCAAATTCTCAGCTTGTTCGGTTTCATTCTTATAAAATCACTGTATTTTATTTTAAATACAGTGATTTTATAAGAATGATTCAGTGGGGAAAATATATCGAGATAAACAGAAAGCTAATTTTGACCGAGCTTAGCTCGGTCATTCCTGCTAGTGATTTTAATTGTACAATTATAACTATTATAAGTTTAATATAATAACATAAGTTGAAGGTTTGTAAAGAAGAAAAAAAGAGAAATGCAGAGTTGTTTTGCCATTAATGTCATTTTGGTAGCTTTGAAAGGCCTGGTTGATGTTCTTCGAAAGGAAGCTCTTTGATTTCACATCTTGATTGCTCAGTTTGGGTCTTCACTTGGCTTAAAATATCCTGTAAGCCTCTATTTCCAAGTCATTTTCGGCGATGAAGTAGCTGATATTGTCACAATGGCCATCTCAGTTCAAGCGAAGGAGCGAACAGAACCAACCTGCATTCCTATAGCCATACCTTCCACTGCAGTTTGTCTTGAATTTGCAGGATGATTTTCGCAGAACAGCTTCTGAAGCGTGAGTTTGACAGTTGTTATTGGTGTCTTGCTTCTCTTGGATTTATTCCAGCCCCATTCGTTAGCTTTTTTACAGTTACCTAGCCATAGCTGTTTGTGTGCTTGTGTAACCCAATGTGTTTTTCGTCTGTGTACTGTTTACGGCCTTTTTTATGTATCCTTAGGGACTCCTTGTTCAATAAACAATTCCTTTTCCCATCTTTTCGTTTTTTACTTGCTAATCTGAAGGACTCCACGCCTTTTGATTTCACTTCTGTTAGTTTAGTTCCTCCCAATAACTCCGTGTCACATATAAAACGCTAATCTGCAATCATGAATATCACTTCATGTCTCACAGTATCGTTTTAAAACACATAATTTTTAATTAAATGAACACTGCACATACATTAAAGCAAATGCATAACCGACCATCGAGACGTCTAAAAACAAACTGAGAGATGAGCTTTCAATTTCAACACGAGCCAAAAAAGCCCTGATGAAGAGGGGAAGGAGGAGAAAGGTGAGCTTCTTGTAATATCATGTGCGTGGCGCCATGGAAGTGTTTCAAGGACACCCACCCACTCGTTTTGCATTCACAAAAATATTACATTAAGCGTTTTCGACATCTGATTATGGAATTTGGATATATTGCTAAAATCCCTTTTACTCGTATTGCCAAAACTATCCATCTTAGAAAGAAACATTGTGCAACAAACAAACAACAAACTCGATACACATGTCTAAGACTTTAACACCAGTACAGGTATGGCTAGGTAACTGTATAAAAGCTAAGGAATTGGGCTGGAATAAAACCAAGAGAAGCACCACACCGATAACAACTATCAAACTCGCGCACTAGAAGCTGTTCTGCAAAAAAAAATCCTGCAAATGCAAAACAAACAGCAGTGGAAAGTGTGGCTAAAGGAATGCAGGTTTGTTTTGTTCGCTCCTTCGTTTGAGCTGAGATGGGCATTGTGACAATATCGGCTACTTCATCGCCGAAAATGACTTCGAAATTGAGGCTGACAAGCCAATTCTCTAGGATATTTTAAGCCAAGTGAAGACTCAACCTGAGCAATCAAGATAACGATGAGCCTTCTTTCGAAGAACATCAACCAGGCCTTTCAAAGCTTCCTAAATGACATTAATGGGAGAACAACTCTGCATTTCTCTTTTTTTCCTGTTTACAATCTTCCACTTATGTTATTATATTAATCTACTAAAAAACAACTTTTCAAAAGTAAAAAAAAAGCCAAGCAAAAAAAAAAAAAAAAAAAAAGAAAAGAAAAAAGGGGAAAGTTGTGGCTAAAAAATAGTGTGATATCAAATTTCCAAGCTAATATTATGGTACTTATTTAACATTTTTTATTAAAAATTTACCATATGTAAGTCGAGTACCTAAGTATGCGTTGATAGAAAGCCTTTTCTCCTTTACTTAATACATTATAACGTGTTTCTGAAAATAAATTTTTTTTAATTATGCATGATGGGCTTGGCGGCCATCTTTCCATATTTTACACAATTTTCTAAGCACACAAGTACATTGTTAAGATCGGAAATTCGAAATTGTTGCTAAAGCAAACATTTTATGCTTTTAATTTATGGAAATGAGTGCCTAGAAATTTGTGTCTTAAAATAAAGTTGAAGTAACTTCAGGTTTTATCTTATGATTCTCTTTTTTCGGAGGGGGTTAATTAATTAGTTAAAGCAGTAAAAATCAATTTGTTTTTCTTTTCTTCAAAATAAAAGACTTTCTTAATTTATCTGTCTGTAGCCAAAACTAGAAGTTCAAAATTGTTAATAATGCAAACATATTACGAGCTTGTCTGCTTAGAAATTTGTGTAAAATATGGAAAGATGGCCGCCAAGCCCATCATGCATAATTAAAAAAAATTTATTTTCAGAAACACGTTATAATGTATTAAGTAAAGGAGAAAAGGCTTTCTATCAACGCATACTTAGGTACTCGACTTACATATGGTAAATTTTTAATAAAAAATGTTAAATAAGTACCATAATATTAGCTTGGAAATTTGATATCACACTATTTTTTAGCCACAACTTTCCCCTTTTTTCTTTTCTTTTTTTTTTTGCTTGGCTTTTTTTTTACTTTTGAAAAGTTGTTTTTTAGTAGATATCAGTTCTTTTTTTTAAACAGATTATATATAATTGAAATAATTCTACTCGCTAAAATTAGTCCTTGTATAGCCTTTATAAGTAGGGAACAAACACAATAGTATACACTTTGTTTACCTATCATTCATTTTTTAGAGTAATTAATAATTTAAAACTAAGGAAAGTCAATTTCTTCTTTCAAAGTATCAGTCTTTCTCAATTTATATCGCCTTAAAATTTTCTATGAGGGATGAAAATTTAGTAAAAATCAAATAGAGTCAAAATAAAATATATATTTACAGTTAGTCTGTCAGTTAATTGTTTGTTCTAACTTTTTTTTGCTGACGGTTTTGCAAAATAAATTTATCTTTACAAATACCTACGGAAAATCCGAGAATGAAGCCCCGCAGGCATCTAAAGAATCGAAGATCTGTCTAAAGAAGTAAATCTAGCAATTCTAGACATGATGATGAAACATTTTTGATAAAAAAAATCTAAAAATTTAAAGATGTAAACTGTACATATAACTTCATCTTCATTTAGATCGTGTTATAGAGAAGAAAGAATAAATATGTAATTTTACTCAAGTCTGTTTATCCATACCTATTTGCATAAATGTGAGAATATAATTTCGTATAAAAATTCCCGTAAATTGATTATATTTAATAGTCTATTATTAAAGCCGCATAAACATTAGAATAAAATTTTTTGCAGTTAAAAATTGCCTGAAATCTATAGTCTTATCGTTCGTCAAATTTGTTATATGTTTTTTTTAATACCCAGACACCTTTTCTAAACTCTGACCAAAGATCACAGAAATACTGAAATTATCCAAATACTTATACCTTTCTATCGTATTTCTTTTTTTGAGTGGGGGGAGGGGTGAGGAAGGGCGCTTAAGAACTTCGTTTTGTTCTTAGAATTCTGAATTAATCATTGAAAAGATCTGCCTACGTAAGTCTTGTTGCAGAATTTTCATTAGGTAAGAGTTGCATCAACTTATACATCATGTGAATATATTAAATTACTTTTGTAAAATACTAGATGGGAGCCATTGATATTTTCAGAGCATTTGCCTACATTTTAAACTTAAATTATTTACAACTATTCATTAATTTTCTATACGAATTAAAGAAGTCGTTGTTTCCATGGCAACTGTACATTTCACTATTGCTTGTTTGTTTGATTGAACACATATATATCAGATCACGTGAGGATCACGGCGGGATTTGAACCCGCCCCCACCTACGTTCTCAAGCGATTAGCGGCGTGGTGTCTTATCCACTCAGCCACGGTGGGCCACTATTGCTTTATCTAATACCCAGATACTCAAATTTAACCAGCTGCGCTTAGAATCATGCTCATAACAGAGTACATTTATATGTAAGAGTGGTGACACATATGCACAAGTCGTGTACTCATATTCAAGTTTTTGTCCAAAGTACAGTAACTCAGTTTTCATTAATAGACGTGGAAGATTTCGATTAAACTAACCAAAAAAGTTTAAAAACATTGGCTTTCTGATTTGATTTTATGCAAAATCGTCTTAACCACCCAAAGTTAATGTCCGGGATCCAGAGTGTTTACTGCAAACATAAAAAAAGTTTTCAAAAATGCAGGCTTCTGATTGATCAATCTCATCGCGCTAATAGCGTGAAATCTATCTTGATCCCGGTCTATTCAACGTCCTTTAAATATTCGAGAAAGCCTTGACAAGTCAGGAAAATATCACACAAAGCAGGCAAAACAAAGAAGAAAAATCATTCATTGGCTCGTTCATATCCACGAGCCAATGAATGATTTTGTTCCTTTGCTTTGCCTGCTTTGTGTGATGTTTTTGTGACGCGTGTCAAGACTTTCTCAAATATTTAAGGGGCGTTTGTTTATTTCACCACCATGAAGCTATGAAAGGAGAGGAGCAGACATGTCAATCTTCCCGTGTGAAAAACTACATAAAGAAAACGAGTTCTTTCCCCCTCTTCTGCCCTTTTCTCTCTTGATTTTGACCGATAGCAGCCCATTTAGCAGTCTCCATAGCAAGATGCAGCTATATATGGCGGACGCAAGGGGGAGGGTGTTAGCGTGACCAATGACATAATAGGCCAGTTTATGACGTTTAAAAGTCACACGGAGTTGGATCATCTTTACACGATGATTAGTACAAAGCGGTGCGCCGATTTTTTTGTGTCCATTGCCGTGTACAGATAATCAACTCCGTGTGACGTGATGAGCTGGCCACACTTAGGAACAGCTTCAAATGACGTCATCTACTTCGAGGCAAACGAAAAAGGACAGGCTACCGCGGCGCTACAGCGTCTAGAATATATAGTGTGGAAATCCAATCAGTCGATCACAGCGATATCTGCAGGATATTTCCCAAAACTCCAAGACAATTTGGTCTAGACGCTGTAACATTTTTTTTAAAACGTTTTATTAACTTACATTTGACCTGTGTGCTTGGCGTCAAACCCGCTGTAATAATACGATGTTTACTTTGAAATTTGAAAATATATAGCAGATGTCGCTGCGATAATCTCCCTGGATTTCAGCGTCAGTGCACATTTAAGGGATACACTTTTTAGCGGTTCTTGGATAGCAAATTTCCACATTATGTATTCTAGACGCTGTAGCGGTGCATTACACATGTCTCTTTCTTCTTTAAAATATATCCTGCAGATGTCGATGCAAATGACTGTTTGGAATTCGACATCGTTGTACATTTAAGGGATTCAATACTTTCGCGCTTTTTTAAGTATTGCTGGGATAGTCGATTTCTACAACATATAATCTAGACGCTATAACGGAGCTATAGTTTCTAGAAGATATAGTTTAAAAATCGGCTTATTAAAAAAGTGCTAAAAATTGTATCCCATAAATGTTGAACGAGGCTGAACGACGAATGTCGATTACAGCGACATATGGTAATTCCAACATAACTATTTCAAAAGAAAATGTTTCGCTCAGAGAAGATCTAGAAAATGTTGCTCCTATCGGCATTTGTCATTCAGTATTTTTCAATATTTATGGGATTCAATTTTTAGCACTTTTTAAAGAATTACTGGAATAGCCGGTTTCCACACTGTGACCGTGATCTAGGTAGATTTTTCTGTGTTATCGTAACGAGATTGACCAATCAGAAGCCAGAATTTTTGCTAACTTTTCACTGTTTGCAAAATTGTACCTGGATACCGGCCTATATTTCTAGACGCTATAACTGAGCTCAGGAATAGTACAGAAAGCAAACTCTCTATTTTGATACATTAAGGCCGGGATCTAATTAGGAACAAGTGTGTCTCTATAACGAAGTAGCGACATACGGCCAATAAATGTTTATTGGTAAAAGTGATAAAAACAAATCGTTAAAGTTCTTTACGAGCATGCCATTATCGCCAGGTTAATGCATGCTGAATTATTTCCCTAGTCTAATAGAGATCGTCCATGCGCGTATCTTCTAATGGAGGATATTCCAAATATGGGTTCGAGGCTGAAAAAGTCACGTGGTACCGGTAATTTACCCAAAGAATTTCTAACTGATAGAAGGGAAACAGGAAACTACACTGTTAAAAATATCGTGAAAAATTACCTCGGTTCTTACAGCTTCTCTATTTTCTGACCAATGAGAACGCTACATAAACGCCTATGAAGCGTTCTCATTGGTCAGAATACAGATAGCCTTTAAAAACAGAGGTAATTTTTCACGATATTTTTAACAGTGTACTACTGCTTTCTCCCATGAACTATTTCATTGGCTAGCGGGGATTTACATTACGTAGACGGAGACTTCCCTTCTTTACGCTAGACGTTCTTGCCTTGACCATGTGATCATAACGTAGATTGAATATCCTCTATTCAAGAAAGCGAATTGCCGTACTTTCGACAAAAGCTTGAAATGAGCATGTCTCCTGTGCATATATCACCACTCTTATGTATAAAGGCTCTCTGTTATGGTGTTGTTTCTGATACAGCGCCTAGAATACCTAGTGTGGAAATATGCTATCCAAAGAGTTCTAAAAATTTGTATCCCTTAAATGTGCGACGATACTGCTAAAATTTCAAGTGTCGATCGCAGCGACATCTGTGGGATTTTCGTATTACTATTATTACATTGTATAGACTAGCAATTTCTTGCAGTTGTAGAAAATATCCTGCGGATGCCGCTGCGATCTGCCTATTACAGCAGTATCATTGCACATTTAAGGGATACAATATTTTAGCGCTTTTTTAAGTATTACAGGGTTAGCCGATTTCAACACTATATATTCTAGGCGCTATAGTTTCTGAGCGCTGTTGGTTAAATTTCGATATTCGTGTTTTAGAGTGAGCAATAGAGAAAAGTACTAAAACTATTGAAACAACAACTTCTTTAATATTGAAATGTATAGCAAAGGAGTTCAGAATCAATGCCTTAAATAGTTTCGAATACGCACTGTTGTTATGACATCAATACCCTTCCTGGATGTGGAAATGCAAAATTGTGTTCAACATAATTGGCCGCAATCTAGATAGATTTTTCGCTGTTAGCGAAACGAGATTCATTAATCAGAAGCACTTTTGCGAACTTTTCGCTGTTTGCAGCAATGCAGGCTATTGATTGGTGAATCTCGTTTCGCTAACAGCGAAAAATCCATCTGGATCCCAGCCTAAATTTCTGCACTTCATCCATGGCACTAAGAAAATGACTCAAAACTTTTATGACATAGGCCGGGATCCAGAAGCAGCAAAAATTCTCAAACATTCTGGCTTCTGATTGGTCAAACTCATTTCGCTAACAGCGAAAAATCTATCTGGATCTCGGCCATAGTTTTCTTCGATGAAATCAATGCAAAAGGATAATATAAAAAATTTTAAAAGACTTCTAAAATGATTTGGCGGGTTTATCGCTGTTTGGCATAATTTATAAACTTTAAAATTAATTAACAGTTTTTCGCTAATTAAGAATAGAAAATTTGTGTTTTTAAAGCTGAATTTTACAAAAGCACGTAGATTGAGTAAATATCTGTCCAAAAATGCAATCCTTACTTTTTTATGTCCATTATTTAAGTCTCTACCTTGATTGAACCATAAATTGTGACGAAGAAAATAAATCGATCATTTTCAGTATCTCGACGTTATTTTAAAAAATCTATATCTCTGTTTATAATTAATTTATGAGGATGCATTTGGTCTCAAATTGAAGATATTTTCCATTAGGTCCTTCTGGTTTTGGTTTTATTTTTCTGCGATGATTGGTTCTTTTGATATGGGAAATTTTACGCTGGCATGTTTGGTTGATTTTACATGGAGAAGTTGTCATCAGTATAATAAGCAGTTACGGTGTCTTGCGTTTTATTCTTGGCGTTTGTTTGTTTGGCGAGGTTAGCATTTTTTTTCAGCTTGGCTTGGCAGAACGACCGTCCTGCTTGATCTTATAATAGTTATAATTGTACAGTTATAATTATGTAAAAGTTATAGTCAGATTGGTAGGAAAATAAAAATTGGTTCTCTCGTCTGTTCGGAGTGTTTGTGTTTCATATTTTTCTTAATTACCCGATTTCAATTTATTTTGTTAATAAATATATAAAAGGCTTAAAACTTGGTAAGCAAATGTTAACATATTTGAAATGCAACTGCAATTAACTAAAAAACTTCAAATTGGTAATTGAAATGGATGTATTATGATTGTATTGCGTTTTCGTCCTCCGATGATGGAATTTAAATATATCGTT
Organism: Maratus speciosus; assembly: GCA_963932465.1. Classification (NCBI taxonomy): domain Eukaryota; kingdom Metazoa; phylum Arthropoda; class Arachnida; order Araneae; family Salticidae; genus Maratus; species Maratus speciosus. The sequence continues at coordinate 688,040,931 of OZ010787.1, read as the reverse complement.
AAATTCTTTTTCTCGTATTGCCAAAAGTATTCATCTTAGAAAAAAACACTGCATATGAAAAATGTCGGAAATTTTCTCTAGTTTAATTTGGTGCAGCAGTTTTTTCAAAAAAGTTTAACCCTCTAGCGACTACAATGGGAAACCCGAAACCCCCCAATTTTTCATAGTCAAGATACGAGGTGGCAAAGTTGAAAATCGTGTTCAGCACCCCCCCCCCCTCCCAAAAAAACATAAAGGAAGAAAGAGAAAAAACTTCTCCAAAACTCAGTTCACCTTTGCCATGTGTTGTCTTATAATTTTATGACTGCATATTCACTTATGAATTTTTAAATGATTACAAGAAAATGCTTTGCGAATTTTCTTTAATTAGAAAATAATTTTATTTTTAATAAAATAAAATGCAAGTTAAATTGCCATAACATTTATACTAACAATGGCAGATTTTAAAAGCTATTTAAAAAATTAAATACTAACATATTCGAGAGTAAAAGTAAATTAAGAACAAGTAACATTAAACATAAAAAAAACATGCTATTATAATTCTAAAATCCATTTATCATCTAAGAACTATGATGCACAAGACAACATTTCTATGGAACGTTTCATTAGCATAAACTTTTTATTCATAGCTAATTATGACAGTTTCTGTAATTTTCTTTTAATTATTGGCTTGATATGAAAAGAATTTAAAATTTAAAAAGGAGTATATGTCAGCGATCATTGTGACGATTTTAACATAAGAATTTCGACTATTTTGAGTAAAAAGAGTGTTCGCAAAAATTAATTTCTAAAAGAAATATTTCAAAAGACATAATGACGACGGTACTTTAATAACATTTTCTTTGAATGTTCAACGTTCTATATCATGAAAGAATGAAAGAATTAGTATAAAATACATTCATCAGAGAAAAAAAAAATATTTTAAATTATTTTCATCTGTCCTTTAAGTTATGCAATTTTCAAATCTCATTTATAAAATAAGTTAAAAATGTACTATTCCCTGTGAATGCAAAAATTATGTTCCGTAGTTACAAAAAGTTATATTGTCCTTGCTCCAACAGATTTTTTTAAATGTTGATTTAAATTTAGAAGTGATATTTTACTTTTAACTTACAATGTACTAAGCATTACTGTTTAAATTAATTTATTGTAAAATTTTTTGAAAGAAAGTACACATTGATGGATATAAATAAAAAAAAATTAATCTACAAAGTTTAGCAAACTGAAATATGAATATAATCATACAAAATACTGAATTTGACTTTTAACAACAGTTCTAATTAGTCAACTTTTTTCCTATTGACCATATTTTAGTATCTGCTTTATCATCCCAAACCCATTTTAGAACATCTTTATAAAATGCTGATTTTACATTTCGGTTTGAGAATTTTTATAATTTTAGAAAAGTAAAAAACTAAAAAAATGTAGAAAATTTTAGCAAAATCTGTAACATATGTAGTGAAAATTTATATCAGTGTGTAATAACAAAAATTTAAATGTGATCAGATTTGAGAAACCTATATAAATGGAAAAATTTATTTGCATAAATGAAATCAGAATTATAAATTACCTTAAAAAGTGCAAAATTTATCATGCGTTTTAGGAATAGAATTTCTAAAGTTATGTTTTAATAGATTTAGGAATATAATTCTTAACTAGATTAATTTTAACACAATTATTCAAATTGCTAAATAAATCATATCAGATGTAAATTCCCAACTGGCGAACCATCCTGGTCCGGACATTTTTCGCCCAGTTGGGAATTTACATCTGATATAATTAAGTCTATACAGATCTAGATTTTCATTCAAGAAATTCTAGATGCTTTCTATTTCCAAAGCATTTCACAGTACAATCGTAATAGTAATCGTATCACAAGACACAAAGAACAACACTGCTTTTCTCCTGGTTAACTGGTATTCTCCACCTACGAAAGTGCCAAGAGCTGCCAACTCCAATCCGCTAAACCCTTCTAAGTTTTGTTGGTTTGTAATGTGTGTGTGTGTGTGGGGGGGGGAAGCAGCCACCATTTATATGTTGTGTTTTAAGCTTGTTGTGTAGTATGTATAATTAGATGAAGAAAAAAAACCATGCATTTTTATCGGGTAAAAATGAAAATAGCAATTCAATTGAAAAATGAGCAAATTTTACTAAAAATAAGTTTTAGGGAGCTATCTCCCTATTGAAATAGACATATCAATACTAAAACATGATTTAATTCATATTTTGAATCTAGAGCCAATTTTAACTTTGGATAGAAAACTGGAAATTATTCCGTGGCATTAGTATTAATCATCCCAAACATATTGCGATTTTTATACATTTTAACAATTTTTATATGTGAAATAGAAGTTTTGACATTAGTATTCGAAAAAATTATATAACTGTGCACACAGTCAAAACTGGTGTTTAAAAGTAATTTTCGGGAAAGCCATGGGTTTTGAAAATTATGAAAAGTCGGTTGTCAGGTAGCAGCGTATACTAATATTCTAAAAAAGCATCACGTTTTTTTAAATTAAACCTTTGTTTGTCGATTTGTAGTGGTAATATCTGGAACTACCTAACCGCTTTGAAAAGTAATGGTGGGCAAATGGGTGGGGGCAACCCCTGCTTCAAAATAGGCTATATTTTATGTCGATGCCGCTACCCCCCCCCCGCCCCCCAAGGGGATGCAGGAGCGAAAAACGTTCTAAAATTGCGATTTTGTGATTCTGAAGGAGTACAAACATGAACTTGTGCATGGTAGTTACTTATAAGATGTAAATGCTCTCTAAGTACGGTTTCTAAAAAAATCGAAATTTAAAAGGTTGAAACGAGCTAAAAACGTTCTAAAACCCGTTCTAAATGCGATTTTTACAGAAATGCTAAGGATAGAAACTGGAAATTTGACATGACTGTTACTTTTATAACACACACGCACTCGCAAAACAGTTTTAAAAAAATTGAAATTTAAAAAAAAGTCCAGGAGAAAAAAACGTTTAAAATGTGCGATTTTTGTGATACTGAAGGGGCTAGAAATTTAAATTTTAGCATGGTAGTTACGTTTAAGATGTAAATGCTCTAAGAACGGTTTCTAAAAAAATCGAAATTTAAAAGGATGAAACGAGTGAAAAGTTCTAAAATCGTTCTAAATGCGATTTCTATGGAATTGTTAAAGATAGAAATTTGAAATGGCTGCTAAGAAATTCGAAAATATGCATGCACAGAACAGTCTTTTTAATTTTTTTTTCGAAATTTAAAATGGCGCATAGCAGAAAAGCGTTCTAAATTGCGAATTTTGTGATGCTAAAGAGACTAGAAATTAGAAATTTCGTATGGGAGTTACTTTTAAGATACAAATGCTTTCTAAGAATGATTTCCAAAAAAATTCGAAATTTAAAAGGGTGAAATGAGTAGAAAGCGTTCTAAAAACGTTTTAAATGATGGTTTTTATATGAAATCGTTAAGCGTAGAAACTTGTAACTTTACATGGCTGCTACTTTTAAGTTGCAATTGGAGGCACGGTACAGTTAAAAAAAAAAAAAAAAAAAAAAAAAAAAAAAATCGAAATTTCAAAGAGTGCAGGAGAAAAAAACGTTTTAAAGTTCCGACTTTTATGATAGTGAATGGATGAGAAACTAGAAATTTGGTATGCCGGTTACTTTTAAGATACAAATGGTCTCTAAAAATGGTTTCTCAAAAAATCCAAATTTAAAAGGATGAAATGAGCAGAAAACGTTTTAAAAACGTTCTAAATTACGATTTCTATGGAATTTTACATAACATTTGTTCATTAACTAATTTTATATTAATTTCCAATTCAAAAATATTACTTGGCCTATTTGAACTACGCGTGGAAAGCCAAGAGTTTTGCTAGTTGATTCTAATTAAAGATGCATCCCATTTCTAGGGGAGGGGAACGTTCCTAATTACTTAAGAATGGATTGAAATGAACCGTTTTTGTGCCATAGACATTGGGATTGTCAAGCGGCAGAATACACTGGAGTAAATCATTTTATGACAAAGTTTAATAAACATCTTTTAAATTAAACCTGTCTGATTCAATTAGATTCAAATAAACGACAATAAACATCATGTTCATAAATCTAAAAACAAACTGATTCGATTATACAATGATTCGATTAAGGGACGGATTTCCGCACTTATTTTTTTGTAGGGGCCCATATTTTCTGCCTGCCCAGGTGCCCGTGAAACCTGTTACTGGCCTTGATAACTTCTGTAGGTTATCCTACTACCAAGCCAGTGTGCAAAGTGTGCAGCGCACACAGGCGCCAAAGATTTCAGTTGAGGAGTAAACTCTTAAGAGAAAAAATGTTATTTTATTCTACTAAAATGTACAGTGTGTGTAAAAACTTTAAGGACAGCAAAAAATTGTAAAAATTTTGATAAATTGAAAAGGCGACAAGTGAAATGGTAATTTAATGTTGATCATAAAGTGGAAAAACTAATATAAAAGTCAACAGAATGTACACTATATGGCCAAAGGTGACCGGTCACTTGCGATTTTTGACGTTTTGTTAAATATCGAGAAAAATACATGAGGAATTAACCTGGAATTGCAGGTGTGTAAACAGTATAGTATGGGTCATATATTTCAGCGAAGATTTTTTTCCGAAACCCCATAGAGGACCGTCAAAAAATTGAAAGAGAACGAATACCTTTTGGAAAACCCTGTAAAAACTAATGGAGCAAAATAGTTTAAACTCGAGATTATTAATAAGTGGCTTATTTTAATAAACTGTGTTCATTTTTATGAGGATAGCATGTATACTCGTAGAGAAATTAAGGTTTTTATAAAAACAGTCCCAAATTTCGCCAAGTTTTTTTGCTTATAATTTGCAGAGTTTTTAATATAAAAAATAGTTCTTTTCAGAAAATATGACGAACAACATTATACACAATACCCGTGATCAGAATGAAAAAATAATAAAAATTGGATGAAAAATGAGCAGGTTTACTAAAAAATGTTTCACTGCGCATGCGCGAATGCAATCAAAATATAATGTGCATAATGTGTTAGCTAAATGTATAGAGCAACTTTTGTAAAAGTCTCAAAAACATAGTTTGAAAATACTGATAATAATCGTTTATAGAATAAGCTCAAAATCCGTTGTTCCCAAAATGAAGCAAAAAGTTGAGGGATTGTATCCAAATACAGTATTACGTGCAATATTGTGTATGCCAAATTGGCACTAATCAATGGATATATGGATACAACCCCTTATGTTTTTGCTCCATTTTGCGAACAACGGATTTTGAGCTTATTCTATAAACGATTATTGTCAGACTTTTCAAACTATGTTTTTGAGACTTTTACAAAAGTTGCTCTATACATTTAGCTAACACACTGTGCACATTATATTTTGATTACATTCGCGCATGCGCAGTGAAACATTTTTTAGTAAACCTGCTCATTTTTCATCTAATTTTTATTATTTTTTCATTTTGTTTACAGGATATTGTGTACAATGTCGTTCGTCATATTTTCTGAAAAGAACTTTTTTTTAATATTAAGAACTCTGCAAATTATAAGCAAAAAAATTGGCAAAATTTGGGACTGTTTTTATAATAACCTTTATTTCTCTACGAGTATACATGCTATCCTCATAAAAATGAACACAGTATGTTACAATAAGCCACTTATTAATAATCTCGAGTTTAAACACTTTTACTCCATTAGTTTTTACAGGGTTATCCAAAAGATATTCGTTCTTTTTCAATTTTTTGACGGTTCCCTATGGGGTTTCGGGAAAAAATCTTCACGGAAATATATGACCTATACAATACTGTTTACACACCTGCAATTTCAGGTTAATTCCTCATGTATTTTTCTAGATAATTAACAAAACGTCAAAAATCGAAAGTGACCGGTCACCTTTGGCCATATGGTGTATCTGTGTCCTTTTTATTGCGAAAAAAATCATAATTTTGCAAAAAAACGCTATTTTTGACTGTGTAAAAACTATAAGGACGCCAGTATATTTTTATAGAAATGTTATATAGAATTATTATTAAGGATCGACCGAAACATGTTTTTAAGGCCGAAACCGAAACCGAAATTCGGCGATCTTCCTATTTTCGGCCGAAAACGAAAACGAATATGTCCAAAAAAATTTTTAAAGTAATTAAATTGTATGTATTAAAGTAATTAATACATACATAAATATATTATTAATTAATTATACGTATTTATTAAATATGTATAAAAATTAATTAATTATTCTTTAACAACGAAGTTCATAGCAATAAATAGTCTCAAAATCGATGACAAATGTTGAAAATTTCCGAAGGAAGAAACGAGATTTTTGGAATACTGATAGTTTCGGTCCAAAATCTGAGTTTCGGCGAAAACTATCAGTATTCCCAAAATCTAGTTTCTTCCTTCGGAAATTTATTGCTATCAACTTCGTTGTTTGTAATTATCAGTCATGACTGACTCAAGACTTGAATGCAGATTATAAAGCAAGCAATGCATATATAACTAAACTTTTACACGTGCTCATTAAAAACTGCAGTCACAACTGTAATAGAAAATTTTCAGTTTGAAACCGCAGATGTGTTGAGAAAGATCTAGTATAGTCTCTTTGAGAAAGTTCTAGTATAACAGATGATCATTTACAGAAATGATTAGAAAAGATAAATCGAGGTATGTATACATAAAACTAAAATACTTTTTAATTAAATGAAATTCGTATAAATAGAAAACCTTTCTGTGTCGTTGATGAAAAAAAAAGTTTTGGATCTAAGGCATAGAGAGACAATTTAGGCCACACGCATAATTAATTAATAATTATGTATACTTAATAAATACGGATAATTAATTAATTTTTATACATATTTAATAAATACGCATAATTAATTAACAATGTATTTATGTATGTATTAATTACTTTAATACATACAATTTAATTATTTAAAAATTTTTGGGGGACATATTTGTTTTCGTTTTCGGCCGAAAGTAGGAAGATCGCCGAAATTCGGTTTCGTTTCGGTTTCGACCTTAAAAACATCTTTCGGTCGATCCTTAATAATAATTCTATATAACATTTCTGTAAAAAAAATACTGGTGTCCTTATAGTTTTTATACAGTCAAAAATAGTGTTTTTTTGCATAATTATGATTTTTTTCGCAATAAAAAGGACACAGAAACATTCTGTTGACTTTTCTATTAGTATTTCCACTTTATGATCAACATTATATTACCATTTCACTTGTCGCATTTTCAATTTATCAAAATTTTTACAATTTTTTGATGTCCTTAAAGTTTTTACACGCACTGTATTCCATTTTCTCAACATCTGAATTATGTTTTGTAGATTTGCGTGAGACAAACGTACTGATAAATATTCTATTCTATTTATTTCGTTTTATTCGACATCTAAGTCTCCTAATAAGTGATTTAGACGCAGACCTTTCAATAAACATGTAGTTGCAAACAATGAAATGCGCCATCCTTCTCATGGCTGAAAACAGGCACCATTTCACCGTAGTAGTGATACAGCGTTTTATTCCACCTGTTTTTTATTTTTAAATAGCAATCGTCGCCTTATTGCAGAATTTGTATCATAAATAAGATGAAATTACTATTCGGAAATACGAGTAAACGTTTCCAGGCTATGAATAGTGGTAGACTTATCCGTCACAAGTGTCTTTAAGATGATCTCCATCGCATGGTGATATCCATATGTCCCCTACGACTCTGAAACTCTATGGAAAAATAATGTAAATCATATTCAATTTTTCAGAGGGAAGGTACCTTAATGACTCAATAACAAATGTCATTGGTAACAATGAAAAGAACTCTATTTTTAATATTAATTCGGTCCATGCTCTAACTCTTGGCGTATTTTGTATTGTGTAGCATTAATAGTTCATTGACAGGGACACTCAAAAGAATTGAATGGAGAAAATGGATTGAAATGGATAGAAATGACTGACAAGATTATTACTATTTCAATTTCGTTTTTTTTTAAATTGAACTCATTTTTTGCATGTTATTCAATTCTATACCTTCACAAAAGAATTCTCCTTCTGAAGGGGATTTTTCAACTGTGGTACGTATTTCTTAAATGAACTCAATTTTTGTATGTTACTCTTCTAGTGTATCAATTCTATACCTGCACAAAATAATTCTCCTTCTGAAGGGGACTTTTCAACTGTGGTACGTATTTCTTAAATGAACTCAATTTTTGTATGTTACTCTTCTAGTGTATCAATTCTATACCTGCACAAAAGAATTCTCCTTCTGAAAGGGATTTTTCAACTGTGGTACGTATTTCTTAAATGAACTCAATTTTTGTATGTTACTCTTCTAGTATATCAATTCTATACCTGCACAAAAGAATTCTCCTTCTGAAGGGGATTTTTCAACTGTGGTACGTATTTCTTAAATGAACTCAATTTTTGTATGTTACTCTTCTAGTGTATCAATTCTATACCTGCACAAAAGAATTCTCCTTCTGAAGGAGATTTTTCAACTGTGGTACGTATTTATTAAATGAACTCAATTTTTGTATGTTACTCTTCTAGTGTATCAATTCTATACTTGCACAAAAGAATTCTCCTTCTGAAGGGGACTTTTCAACTGTGGTACGTATTTCTTAAATGAACTCAATTTTTGTATGTTACTCTTCTAGTGTATCAATTCTATACCTGCACAAAAGAATTCTCCTTCTGAAGGGGATTTTTCAACTGTGGTACGTATTTCTTAAATGAACTCAATTTTTGTATGTTACTCTTCTAGTGTATCAATTCTATACCTGCACAAAAGAATTCTCCTTCTGAAGGAGATTTTTCAACTGTGGTACGTATTTATTAAATGAACTCAATTTTTGTATGTTACTCTTCTAGTGTATCAATTCTATACTTGCACAAAAGAATTCTCCTTCTGAAGGGGATTTTTCAACTGTGGTACGTATTTCTTAAATGAACTCAATTTTTGTATGCATGCAGTTTCAAAGAATTTTCCGACTGCATTGGATTTTCAAATGGTTGCCAGTTTGGCCTCCAATTTTATTCACAAAATCCGAAATCGTTCCAGAAATTAAAAATAGTATTTTTTGCTTCAGAAATTTTGTTCTTTCAAAATTTCCGGTATAAATGTGAAATTTAGACATAAAAATGGTGTCATGCGTTTCCAAATGGTTCAATTAGACATCCTATTTCGACTTATTAAACAGTGTTATATTGTTCTGAATGTGTTTCATAAGCTATGCTTTTTTCTTTCTTGTTCATTTCAAAAATAGCTAGTAAGAGGAAAGATTTGGACAGCCCTAATAGTAAAAGCAGAACTTGTATGAGTATGCTGTTCAATGTTGAGAATTTAGATTGGGACAAATTTCAACTCATCAGCCATTTGTGGAGATTTTAGCATTTAGCACTACGATGTTCCACTTTTATCTTTTTTCAGCGCTTCTACAAATGATCACTCTGTAAAATCTATTATGTATTAAACAAAAAATTGTGTGTTTTTTTAGGACCATAGACCTGAGAAAACAAATACATTTTATCTATACTATCTTGTACTCTGGACCTATCATCCTGGCAGAAAGAGAATTTTTGTTAAGGGGGAGGTAAAAATAGGCTAAATTTGGCCATAAATGTCCAAAAATTCTTACTTTTTCAAAGATTGAGATGGCCGGCCTTTCCCTGAACCTCCTGCGTATACGATCGTGTCTAATCACATACTGGATCACAACTGTGATGATTGTATGGTTTGTTTATTTCAATTCAGAACATAAAATTGAAAGTATTGAAATATGAGCCCTTATTAGCATCTACTTATAACAAAATCCGAGTGCTGAAAAGTGTAGGTAACCATGCCGGTGCGAACCACTCTGGTCTGCGAATCAACCGTAACTAAACGCCATGTCAGGCTTAATGAAAAACATATGCTAACATTTGACACCTAAATGATAATTTCTTCTACTTTCTTCTGTTCTGCATATTTTAACATAAAACATATGTATTATATCCATTTATAATGTATTAAGTTCTAAATTAAAATTAAGCTATTATAAACATAGAAATCAGATCTAAACAAACGATACTGTTGCCATTGAGATTCAAATTCCAGCAAATCTACAAACAAATGAATGATTCTTTGAACGCTTCATAAAAATAAAATACAGGTACAGCGCCTAGAAGATACAGTGTGGAAAACGGCTGTTCCTATAATGCTTTAAAAAGTGCTAAAAACTTGTATCCCATAAACCTCCAACAATGCTCAGCGGCAATATGCTGATACGAGCGCCATCTCGTAACTCTTTTCAATATAAACCCTGTATTTTCAAAAATTATAGAATGTTAAATATCGGAAACTATAAATATAAGATATTTTAGTCTGTTATAAGCTAATTTAGTTAAGGAATGACGTGAAATAGGTTAAAGAGTCTCTTTTAGAATGACTATCGTTTGTAAATCACTACGATGGCGCTACGATCGACATCTTGTTATTCAGCATCGTTGTACATTTATGGGATTCAATTTTTTAGCACTATTTTGTAGCCGTTTTCCACATTGTATCTTCTAGGCGCTGTAATACAGGTTAACGTCAATGATGTTCTTAAAATATTTGTAAAGGTATATTAAAACCTTTAAATATTTTAACTTTGTTTAAAACCCTCAAAAACTATCCAATTGGGTTCTAAATTTAAGGGCCAAATCAATAACAACAAGTCCTAAATTAAAAATAACGGATAACTACCGCCATCTGGCGGAGAAAAGATATAATTTTCGCTTCAGGAAAATGCTGTCCAAGCACATTGCATTATATATATTTTTAATTTGTTCAGAATGATTATTCTTTTGCACAATTTCAGATTTCCTGCGACATTTGTGTTCTGTCTTTTATAACAAAGTAAAAATTATCCGAATTTGAATATCTAAAACTTTAAATGTTTCCAATAAAGAATTATTTCAATGGCACTTTAGCATTAGAAATTAAAGGGACAATTTTTTCGAGCAGTGCCTTCGTAGGCCGTTTTGATTCCCAATAAATCAGTTTCTTGCTCATTCTTTTGGCGTCAATTAACATAAACAAAGACACTTTCTGTTGGAATCGTACTTTTTTTTAAATGCATTTTATCACTTTTGAAGACATTGCAAATAAAATAAATATTTCTTATCGGTACAGCATATTTTAAGTATGAATTTTAACATACTTTGTAGCGAAGAAAAGTCATTGTAAACAGCAAATTTTTAATGTAGAGGGAATCTAAACAAGCATTTTCGTCATAGAAAGTGTAGCTGTGACTAAACTGTAGTTTACACAATTTCTTTGTTCTAATCATCCAAAATCAAAGGATAATACTTTTTGATTAACAAAATGCATGAGGCATCATTTTTTTTTAAGTCAGAAAAATATTTTTTTAAATATTGTTTTGAAGATTTATCATTCACATTCCGTCATTTTTTACGGGGGTTATATACTAGTAACATGTAACCTTAGACGCTACAGAGACTAGAATGGCAAAAGAATATAAACGGAAAAATACAGATTGATGAAAAAAGAGTTTTAAATTTCCATGCACTTTACTTCCTACTAACCGATCAGCCTGGCATTGCCCGGGCCAATAAAAATAACCCCTTAAATATGCCTAATGTCGAGGGGAGGGCGACAATGTCGTCAGAAGCATATACCGGAAGTGCAGCACATTCTCCGGTTTGGTTTGACTTTATATTTTTAAACAGAAATCTTTCCAAACGAACCTAATATTGTTAGCAGTACTGCCTTCGGCAGAGTACAACCTAGAATTTGAATGATTTTTCATTTTTAAATGAAAATCCGTCCAAACTAACCTCAAGTTGAGGGCCTCACTACCTTCGGCAGCGTACACCGGGGATGCTATCCTCATTCAAGTGTGATTTTTCAAGCGAACCTCGAATTTGCATTTAAAATTTCTGGCATTTAGATATATAAAACTTTCAGTTCTGAGCAAAAATTTTTGATGAAACATGAATAATATAAAATGCACACCATCTTCTCACTTTTTTAAAACGCGAAATTGTATCCAAAGCACATATCTCTTAAACGGGAAACGATAACTTGAGAAACCTTGCCCGAGGGAAAAAATCTCTGGCGAATCCTTGAAATGACTCCACGATTACTTTGTTAATATTAATTATTAATATTTTTTTCACACCAGAGATATCGTTAAAACTGGAACAATACCGAGAATGTATTATAGGTGTTTTTTTTTTTAAGTTTGAAACTTTAGAAAAACGACAAAACTTGAAAACTGATGCGAATCACGGCCAAATATATATATATTTTTAAATAGTAACGAAGATACCGTTGGAATCGGAAAGGTAAAGCAATTTTCTTTCTTTCTTTTTTATTTATTTATTTTTGTAACTCTGCGGGGACCCGGCCATCGGAGTTTCAAAATGCAGAAAAATCGAACGCTACGCTTTCTTCAGTATGAAGGACTGCTTAACATCTGGTGAATTCCACAGGCATGATCGATTTGAAGAAAGAAAGCTCGCCATTCTGCGATGATCATTTTAAAGAAAAAATGCTTTTATTAATATTTTGGCTAATTATCAAAAATGAAAAATCTGAGTCTCAGGTGCATTTGGACCTGCCATCGCCAGCACATTCAGAGTAAAGACAAATGTCTTTCTTTTATTAATAAGGGTTAGCGAAATTAAACTTCCGCTACTCAAAGTGCCCTGGAGGCCGTTCTACTACTCCGAAGAGAAAAAATTTGGACAACAGAGTTTCGGAGGATGCGCTCGAGATTTACGAAATTAAAAAAAATTAGTTTAAAAAATCGCTACCAGATGCGCGCTTTACAGCAACATATGCAAATGTCACGCACGATAAAAGGAAGAAGTTGTTCGTGCCGCAATCCGATGAGCATTGCAGAATGCCGAAAGGGCAGTCAAACTGTACTTCCGCAATGGTGAGAATGCAGCGGAAGCTGTGAAAGAGTTCCGCCGTCTCAAGAAACAACAACGTGGGCGGATGCTCAGAGACATGAGGGTGAAATTCGAGCGAACAGGACAGCTAGGGAAGAGGAAGAAAAAGGGTCACCACCGCCGTCGTAGAAGATATTGCTACAGCGGTCGTGGAAGCAACCACTGAATCGCCTCACGGAACTGTCAGCGTACGGGCGATTCAGGGCCGAAACTAAGGGGAGGGGGGCAGAGGGGGCATGTGACAATATGTGACACCCGGGGTGCAAATAAGGCTAGTTTCGGCCCTGGGGCGATTTCACATACACTTGATATGCCCTACTACGCTGTCCGACATATCATGCGTAGAATTCTGAACTTCTACCCATCTAAGATTCAAGCAGTTCAGCAATTGGAACGGCACGACCCGGACACTCGCAAAACATTCGCGCTACAATTTCTCGCGAGAATGGTGATTGATGATTCCTGGTCATGCAACATTCTGTGGGCGTACGAGGCCCACTTCCATCTTAATGGACAGGTGAATACCCATAATTGTCGCATCTGGGCGAGAGAAAACCCCCACGAGGTGCACGCCAAACCCTTGCATGATACGAAAGTGACCGTATGGCGCGGGTTTGCTGCTGCATCGGAAACTATTTTTTGAAGAAGTGACCCTCAAAGACTTACCACCTGTTCTGTTAATGCGCAACGGTATCATGACATGTTACAGACCTACGCAATTCCTACTCTCCGGCAAAGAGGCTGCCTACAGGAAACCATATTCATGCAAGAGGGAGCCCCAACGAACATCGCAATCCGAGTCCAACGATTGTTGAGGCGGACATTTACAGACGCACGTGTGATGTTACCCAGCAGCTTGGCTTCCGAGATCGCCCGATCTCACGCCTTGCGACTTCTGTTATGGGGATTTTTGAAAGACAACGTTTAACAACTGTGTCCGATTTAAAGAACAGTATTCGCCGCCATATTCAGAACATCTATGTTGACTCTCTCCGTTCAGTGATAGGCCCCACCAGTGGCCGAGAGGTTCTGCTCTCGAAGCTGGTAGACGGGAGGTGCTGGGTTCGATCCCAATCGCGCCCGTCGGCCTAATCGTTCGGAGTTTTCGTGGTTTTCTTCGAGCCGTGGATCTTCCATGCGTTAATACGGATTAGGTTCCCTTAGAAAGACCTCCATGGAGGGCACTCCACCCGGGCCTATATCCCTCGTGTAGATAATTGGCCGTCAAAAATCAACCCAACACGTTCAGTGATAGAAAGCGCAATTTTCAGAATGGAGTGCGTTGTCGAACACGATGGTTCACATATTGAACATGTTTTAAAGCGCTGATTTGCATGGTTAATAATGTCATTTAGAGAGGTTTTTTTGTTGTAATAAATTGCAAGTGCAACATTGTAATTGTGTTATTGTCCTTATTGTGTTCCTTTTGTGTAAGACTACTGATCCTTCTGTGTTTCGGGATCTCAGTTTGTCCCGTCTTCGCACTATAACTCGTAGCGCCATCTAGTGGCAATTTTTAAACTTTTTTTTTCGGAAATCTCGAGCGAATCCTCCGAAGTGTCTGTTGTCCAAATATTTTTCTTTTCGGACTAGTAGAACCAGGACCTGTTGAGTGGCAAAAGTTTAATTTCGCTAACCCTGTAGATATGAAAATTAGAGGGAACAAACAACTTTCTACTATTAGTATAGATAGAATCTATTGTTATTTTACCTATTGTATCTTTTTCCCCGGGATAATGAAATTTTACCGTTTAATGCAGGATTCTGATACAGACAGGTTCCATTTTCACAGGCTTTAGTGTGTTTCGAATTTTATTTACATAGCAACCTTCCTTATTTTTTAAGAAATTTAAATATGTTTGGAACCAGAAATCTTACTTAATAAATGAAATAAAATACGAACCCTATAGAAACAAGATACATTTTATTAAATAAATGTTCTGCTTCAAAAAACTTTATTTGAGCTGGGAAAACTCCAGAAGGATGGCAGCTATGCATAAGAGACTGAAGAAAATAGCCAACTTGCATATACAAAGAATTAAAAATGGCAAACGTCTTGTTTAAAGCTCATATCGGTTAGAGCCCATGACTGATAAAAATTTCTTATGATTGTGATATATAGATATTCATAATTTTTTTTATAAAATTTTATTTTCGGAGGCGGGATATAGGGTGCCAACTGAAGTTTTAGACATAGGCGCTGGATACTGCTGGCGCGCCCCTAAACATTATATTTTGTAGTTGTGCATTACAAAACTTTTAATACATCTATACTTTAACAATTATATAAAAACAATGCATCGATATTTATACATACCAAAAGTACAGCCCTCGAACGTCATGCCTGGCTTGTTAATTTTCCGCTTGTGAAATGAGAAAATATATGTTGAGCTTATCGCCATGCAGGATGTGACGTGATGGATAGGGAACTGCGTGTCTCCCCCATGCCTTTTAAATGATCGACTACACAATCATAAGAAATTCTTATCAGTTACTGGATCTAACCGATATAAGCTTTAAACAAGGCGTTTGCCATTTTTAATTCTGTCTTTGTATATGCAGGTTGGCTATTTTCTTCAAAGTCTTTCATTTTGTAATGTTGACTAAAATAACATCATACAATATATTTGCAAACAAAATTCAATTAACAACATTCTCATTATTATGAACAATGATTAATTTTCATGTAGTTAAAGTACAATCATTGATTATTCAACTAGATAATAGTATTTTCAGAAGTAACTTAAACTTCTTATAGAATATCTCATCATTCACATAATTAAAGTGTGCGTGTATAAAACAAGTTTCGAATATTTAGTATATACTATGTATATACTAGTTTATAGTATATTAAATGTGGACTGCTCATCAGTATCACGTGTTTTCAAATGTCCAACTAAGTGGGACGTGTTTCTCATTTAAGTGAATCTAAGTTGAAAGAGTTCATCATCTTGCCATCGTCAGTTGCACAATTCTTCAGAGTATTCACAGAGCTTTGAAATAACATAGAAAATGCATTTTCAAATGCCTTGATTTTCGACCAAACATCACCTTCTCACCAGAATGCTACTCAACTTGAAAAGGATTTCTCACAGCTGACATACTGGAACTTCTTCTTCACAGCTATAGAACTTTTCAAAGGATCGGAATGATGTCATCCATAATAGAAAATTAAGAAAAAATTCAAGCTCTTAAAACCAAACAACAATCTTAACTTTATTAATCACTTTGGAAAAAAAAGCAGGAACTAATGAAGGCACGTCTGAATGAAATCACTGAATGACGCGATTCGAGTTTTTCATGTTATTTATACCCAATCAATATTACGTTACCCCACCGTCAATCATCAGTGCGCCATCTAGCTACAAAAAATGTTTCATTTAACGAAGAAAAACATTAAAATAAGTATTCTTTCAACGATACTATTCAAAAATCTTAAAATTTTATTTATTAGTGAAAATTAGTTTTTCTTCACATGCAAATTAAACCTATATAAAAATACAATTTAAAAAAGCCAATGTCAAAAACCTAAGAAAACATTTCAAAAAATTTCATGTGTCTACAAATAATTTTAAGGCAATTCAAAGGGAACAAAAAAGGCAAGTTAATTCCTATAAGTCTAACTGTCTAAAAATTTTATACATGTCGTGTAAAATCCGCCAAGACCACACTAAAAGTTAAATTCGGGATCAAAGTTAAAAAAAATAATTAAGGTGATTATATCCGGGCAAACAATATAAGTTAAATCCTCAAAGTTTAACTGTCTGAAAATTTTATCCATATTTTGTGTAATCCCACAAGACTATGCTATAAATTATATTCTTGATCGAAGTTAAAAAGAAAAATATACTAAGGTGGTTACATCCAGGGTAAAAATGCAAATTACTTCCTTTAAATCTAACTGTCTGAAAAATTTATACATGTCTTGTAAAATCCCCTATGACCAAACTCAAAGTTAAATTCTTTTCCAAAGTTAAAAGAAAATAAACGGTCAAGTGCGAGTACTACTCGCGCTCAGAGGGTTCCGTACAATAAATATATGAATTATTAACTGTATTATTAAAAATCGTTACTAAAAGAAAAATAAGACTGTAAAAATCTACAACGAAGGGTTTGGTATAGCTGTATATATACTAGAAAAGTATGAATGAGTATACCGTAAAAGATCAAAGAGATATGAAGCCTAAATAATATCAAAATATTGCTATTCTGTATATCCCTTATTTAAATCTTATCCTAATCTGTTTACGATGAACTTAATATGGCACTCACAATAAAAGTAGTGCATATTTAAACTTCATTTGGCATTTCCTAAAATTAATTCAGCGTCGTAATAATCTTTTCTTTTTACAGTGTAGGTAAAACAAAATATTTGTTCGAAGTTTAAACTTGGCATTTTGCTAAGCGCGCTTTGAAAGGAGGTCGCAAAGTAGCAACACCGCCTTGGTCCGTGTCGTGTTTTTCCAGATAGCTTCTTAATTAACTTTTAAAGACACGGGAGGCGTATTGAGAGATATTGCTCTATGCAAACTAGTCGTGAATCCCATAGTATTTATGTGATTAATTCTAATTAAATTAGTCTGTTTTTAACAATTCGACATTTATTGCTTTTATACTGCTATTGGACATTGTGTTACACAAATGTATTATTAAAAGTTGTTATCTAGGCTTTAAAAGCCGATGGTACATACAGTACGACGCCCCTGTCATTATGTATGTCCAAATCATCCGTGTCTTTAAAGGTTAATATTTCGGCTAATTACCGACGATTTTTTTGAAAAAACATTATCAACAATGCTTTTATACTTCTGCTACGATAGGTACCTTCAGCGCTCCTCAACACTTTTGCTGAATGCCCGCAAATCGAAATTTGTGTCTAACGGAAAAATGGAATTTTCTCAAAAACTATGTCATCTAGGATAATCGCTATAATTTTCCTGAAAGGTTTAAATTAACATCTACTACCTCTAATTTTTTCATAATTTTAGTTTCAGTAGATTCGAAAATAGATGAAGGGGGGGGGGGGGCATATTTTTGCACTACATTTTCGACGATATCTCTGAAAATATAATATCTATTATTAAAAGAAATGTATTTATGAGTTCACTAAATATGTGGGTGAATATTCTTTATTACTTTCCCCAATTTGAACTTTCCACGTTCCATAGTTTATGAGTAAAATGGCTGTGACAGACACAGGAGTGATCTTATAATGGTTTTGTTTTTACTTTTTAAGTACGGAACCCTAAAAAATAATTAAGGTAATTATATACGAGAAAAAAATGTAGGCGAAGAAAAGCTATCTGAAAACTTTTTGCTCTTCGGTCCCTGGGTCCCCATACGGAGACCTCTGTTCTTTTCCTTGTAAAAACTAAAATGTGCGATTTTTTTTTGCATTTTCACATTTCATTTCATAATAGCTGAATGCTTTTTGCGTTCAAAGCAAACGAATAAATGGCCGCATCTAAGATGATTGTCACATAAAATAAATGTTATTTTCATCTGCGTTTGCAAAATGCCTAAAAATGCCCAAAAGACAGTATGACCAAGAAAGTGAGAAATTTTCATAGGTATTTAACTTAAATCTTTTTCAATAAAAAAATTTGAGAATTTGTAGATTATTGACTTGTTTAAAGCTCTTAAATTTGTGATTGCACTAATTTAGTTATTACATTGATTTAGGTTATTATATTGATGTTTTAAGGGGTTTTGTAGTTTTAGATCCATATTTTTGAACCTAAATTACTAAGCGCCTAAAGGATCCATTTCAAAAAAGATATTTTTTCTGTCATTTACGATGTCATTTTGTTTTGAAAAAATCCAATAAATAAGCATTTGCATTATTATTTTAGCTTCGGAACTGAAGAAGTCAAACATGTCTTGTAAAATTCTCAAAGACCAAAATATAAACTAAATTGCTCATAAAAGAAAAGATATTAATTATATCCAAGGAAAAAAAACATCGGAAGATATTTTTTATACAATTAATTGGAATGCATTTCGGAAATTCTTCTAAAACATATCACTCACAAAGTTTTTAAAAAATGCAAAAGCCCTTTAAAGACCAACGCAATCATCGGGCAGACGGGGCAGATGCCCATGGCCCCGCATTAATTGAGATCATGTTAAGGCCCCGAGTTTCTCTAAATACTTTCAGTTAATGCTTCCTCTAAACATTTTTGATTTATATTTGATACTTTTTGAAAAAAAGCAGGTATTAGTAAATTTCTAAAAAGAATCAAAAACACAAAAAAATATTTTAAATATTTTAAAGGATAGAAGATTTCTCAAAAAAAAAAAAGTTATGCATGCTTAAATTAATATCTATGCAGACATAAAAAAAATGCACCACACGAAATTCTTTACACAATTAATTGGAAGCATTTCAAAAATTCTTCTAATGAAAATCTATAGGCCACGACAGTTGAAAGAAAAATTCAAAAATTATTTCCACAAATTGTTTTCTAATTAAATATTTATTCTAAAGCAAGAAAAGTTTTCTATTTATTCTTAAGACATTACTTCGAAACATTTAAATTCATTAATTTAATTAAAAGCGGCATTTCATTAATACATATCAAAATTTGTTACACTATCTCTTCTTAAACGAATTTCTACAAACTCAACAACATAGCATCCAAATTTGAGATAATATTAACTGAAAATCAATCCGTTCATCTTCAAATATTAAACAAAAAATATCTAATTATTCAAAGACAAAGAAAATTTCCTACGACTAATTTATTCCGATAATTAAAACAAAGAAAAATAATTTTAATACTGATAAATACATCAGCAGAAACTGAACCTTATCACGTCAGACACATAAAACATTAAACCCTGATGTTTTTCAACCTCTTTCAACTTAGAGCAACATATGCAGATTCACTTAAATGAGAAACCTTTTACCTGTGACACGTGTCAAAAGTCTTTTGGAAGAAAATCACACTTAGACATTTGAAAACACATGATATTGATGAGCAAGCACTCTACATTTAAATGAATTGATATGAACAAGTTTTTACCCGAAAGGACACCATGAAGCAACATATAAGATCACATGAAAGTTCAAGATTTCCCTGTGAGGAGTATGATAAAGTGTTTGAGCGGAAATTTAATCTAAAACAGCGTATCCGCACTCAATACTCTCATGCACCGCTTGTGAGTATTAAACGAAAAATGACAAAGTGTAAAAAGCTGAAGCAATCTGATGCTTTAAATGTTTTTAAAACTGTGATGTTTTTATCCTGGCGAGCATGAAGAAAGTGATATGGAAGTGTTGAAAATCGCATACAAGCTGAACTTCAAGAAACTTTCGCAGCTGAAATATACGAAAAGGGAGCAATTAAACGGTACATGGTGATGAAAATATCACTTGAACGTATAACCGATAATGAGGATATTGAGGAGATTCAATCCTTTTTTCGATGTTCATGCTTTACAGAACTTTTTTAAGAAACACTTTTCCAACATATTGACAAAAGATTTTCAAAGGTTAATAAGTCCTATGAAGGGTTCATACAAAGAGGTTCTGGATGGAAACTTCTTTACCACTTAGAAATCAACATTGCTAAATATCCCCCTCTTTCTGCAAGTTCTTATATTGCTTTACCCAAGAGATTATATGATAAAAAAGCTGTGCCCAATATGAAAAAAATGATGACAACAAATGTTTGGTGTGGTGTTTTTTTCGCATTAAACTTAGATTTCACAAAACATCCCAAAGCGAGTTTCTCATTATATCCCTTAAGAAAGCGAGATAAAGCTTGGAAATGTGGAATGCCCTGTTTCCTTTCAGAAGATGCCTATTGTCGAACAACTGAACAATTTACTGATTAATGTGTTTGGGTATTAAGAGGATGAAGTTTACCCTCTGTATATATCTGAAAAACAGAATCCTGATGTGTTCATTTGTTACTAATTGGCGATGGCTAAAACCAACATTTTTGTCTCATTAGGAGATTTTCAAGACTTTTGAGTGATCGCACTACGTTGCGTTCTATTGTTATCGATGCTTGCATCAATTTTCGAGACAAGACCTCTTGAATAAGCATAGTGAATATTCTTCTCGTCAAGCTGCACAAGCTATAAGAATGCTCAGTGAAAACGATACCATACTCAAGTTTTCTTGTATTCATATGCAACACGCCGTTGCTCATACTATTTAAGCAGACATTGAAAGTCTACTAATACCTATTGCTTCAGTCGCACCCTCTTCTAAAACATCCTATATTGAAAAAACAACTTATCATTTTCCATGACGGAGCGCTTATGTCGTTGTTGCACCCGATGGAAGATGTGTGCAGAAATCAAAAGTATATCGTGATAAAGACTGTGTTGATCACTTTTTAAAACAAATTATGAAGGAAAATGACATTTTAGTACGAAAGTTGTGGAACATAGAACCTATGAAGCTTTCACCTATGCAAGAATAGGCATTTTAAGAAGCAGAATTTTGTCATACTTGTAAACAACCATTAGATGAAAAACTCGGGTGCGTATAGAAGAGCTGCGCACGTGGAATGTAATTTGAATTATAAGCAATATAAAAGTATTCCTGTTAAATTTCGCAACCTAGCTAAACTCTGATGGACATCATATTATGAGTAAATTATTACAATTCAAAGATCATGAAATTGATGTGACTACCTCCTCTGTGGAAAATTATATAACCTTTAAATTAAGAAAACCTACATGTCCTATACGGATGGTCTTTTTAGATTCATTCCAATTTTTACCTACATCATTGGGAAAGCTTGTAAGAAACCTTCAACCTGATCAAGATGTGCCAGAGCGAACATCCCCAATATACCCGGTTACAGGGAAAATAAACACCTACATCATGTACTGGGATGCAAATAACTTATATGGGTGGTTGATGTCCAAATCTTTATCATTTGGACGCTTCGTTAGTAGCTTCTTCAAATACATTACATTTATCACTTAAAATATGTAATGCACCTTCTTTCGAATAGTCCAATTAGGCCTAACCGTGCCTTTATTGACATTTCATATGTCGATGCTTCATGAATGATAAAAATTAATCGACTGAGCTTTTTCTAATTTACGAAATCTCCATACCTTATGCTCGTAATCGTGAATTTTCATAACTCATACTTTCAAGTCATGGCTAATAAAAAAAAATACCAGGGGGTCAGTTAATTTGATGATCGTGCACGTCATAAGGATATCAAATGTTGTTTAAATTCAAATCCTACATGATGAAAATATTACTGCTGTCGAAAGGATGAATACTAGCGTTCTTATGAGCCGACCGATCTATGTCGGATTTACAATATTTGAACTCTCTAAATTTCTTACATATGATTTTCGTTACAAATTTTATTAAGAAAACATATAAAGAAAATACCAGCTTATTATTAGCAGATACGGAATACGGATTTACTCACATACCATATCAAAATAAACAACATTTTTGATGATATGAAACATTTTGCAACCCTTTTTTATTTCGCCGATTATCCGAAGAATCATCCTCTTTATTCGGAAATCAACAAGAAGGGGATTGGAAAGTTCAAGGATGAATTAAACGGCGAATTATCTCCCGAGTTCCTCGGTTTGAAAGCTAAAATGTACTCCCTGAAATGTGCGAATGAAGAAACTGAACCAGTAAAAATTAGAACGTCTTATTTAGTCTCTTTTATTTGGAAGAAAATAAATAAAATTATAAGTCTATTTTGAATTAAATTTATATCTTATACTATAATGCCAGCAAAAATTGTGTGTGTATGTATGTGTGTGTGTGTGTGTAAATTTTATCTTAAAAACGGCTCTAACGATTTTGATGAAATTTTGTATTTTACCATTTTCGGGCATGATAAGACCATTGGACTAGGTCACGTGTTCAAGAAAATTCGATTAGTGGGTCATTTTGGGTCGTAATGGGTCAAGGTCAAGCTAATTATATCTAAAAAACGACTCAATCGATTTTGACGAAATTTCACATCTAACCGTTTTTCGACAGGAAGAAACTTTTGGGCTAGGTCACATGTTCGAGAAATTTCGATTAGTGGGTCATTTTTGGGTCACTATGGGTCAAGCCAATTTTATCTAAAAAACGGCTCTAAAGATTTTCACTAAACTCTATATTCTACTGTTTTGGATTACGAGAAAACTATTGGGCTAAGTCACATGTTCGAGAAAATTCGGTTAGTGGGTGATTTTTGGGTCACCGTGGGTCAAGCTAAGTTTATCTAGATAACTTCTTTAACGATTTTGACGAAATTTTTCACCTTACTGTTTTCGGGCACGAAAAGACCATTGAGATGGGTCTCGTGTTCGAGAAAATTACATTAAAAGGTCATTTTGGGTCATAATGGGTCAGGGTCAAGTTAATTATATCTAGAGAACGGCTCAATCGATTTTGACTAAATTTTGTATCTAAACATTTGCGGGCACGAAAAGATCATTGGAATGGGTCTCGTGTTCGAGAAAATTCGATTAGTGGGTCATTTTGGGTCATAATTTGTCAGGGTCAAACTAATTATAGCTAGAGAACGGCTCAATCGATTTTGACGAAATTTTGTATTTCACTATTTTCGGGCATGATAGGACGATTGGGCTAGGTCACGTGTTCGATAAAATTCGATTAGTGGGTCATTTTGGGTCGTAATGGGTCAAGGTCAAGCTAATTATATCTAAAAAACGGCTCAATCGATTTTGACCAAATTTCACATCCAACAGTTTTTCGACACTAAGAAACTATTGGGGTAGGTCACATGTTCGAGAAACTTCGATTAGTGGGTCATTTTTGGGTCAATATGGGTCAAGCCAATTTTATCTAAAAAACGGCTCGAACGATTTTCACTAAACTCTATATTCTACAGTTTTGGATTACGAGAAAACTATTAGGCTAAGTCACATGTTTGAGAAAATTCGATTAGTGGGTCATTTTTGGGTCATCGTGGGTCAAGCTAAGTTTATCTAGATAACTTCTTTAACGATTTTGACGAAATTTTGCACCCTTCTGTTTTCGGGCACGAAAAGACCATTGGGATGGGGCTCGTGTTCGAGAAAACTCTATTAGTGGATCATTTTGGGTCATAATGGGTTAGGGTCAAGCTAATTATATCTAAAGAACGGCTCAATCGATTTTAACTAAATTTTCTATCTAACCATTTTCGGGCACGAAAAGACATTGGGATGGGTCACGTGTTCGAGAAAATTCTATTAGTGGGTCATTTTTGGGTCACTGTGGGTCAAGCTGTTTTTATCTAAAAAACAGCTCTAACGATTTTCACTAAACTCTGTATTATGCAGTTTTGGATTACGAGAAGACCATTGGGCTAAGTCACATGTTCGAGGAAATTCGATTAGTGGGTCATTTTGGGTCATAATGGGTCAGGGTCAAGCTAATTATATCTAGAGAACGGCTCAATCGATTATGACTAAATTTTGTATCTAACCATTTTCGGGCACGAAAAAACCATTGGGATGGGTAACGTGTTCAAGAAAATTCGATAAGTGATTCAATTTTGGGTCACCGTGGGTGCAGCTATGTTTATCTAGATAACGGCACTACGATTTGACGAAATTCTGTAATCTATCGTTTTCGGGAACGAAAAGACCATTGGATGGGTCGCGAGTTCAAGAAAATTCGATTAGTGGGGCATTATGGGTCAGGGTCAAGCTAATTATATCTAAAAAAACAGCTCAAGACATTTTCACAAAATTTTTTAATATACGGCCGTTTCTGGTTATGAGAGGACCATTGGGCTAAGTCACATGTTCGAGAAAATTCAATTAGTGGGTCATTTTGGGTCACAATGGGCCAGGGTCAAGCTAATTGAATCTAAAAACATGTTCAATACATTTTGACCAAATTTTATATTACGTATACCGTATCTGGGCATGAGAAGAGAATTGGGCTAAGTCACATGTTCGAGAAAATTCGATTAGTGTGTCATTTTGGGTCACAATTTGTCATGGTCAAGCTAATTGTATCTAAAAAACGGCTTAAACTGTTTTGACTAAATTTTGTATAATACCGTTTCCGGGCATGATAAGAGAATTGGGCAGGGTCGAACGTTCAAGAAAATTCAATCAATGGGTCATTTTGGGTCCTAATGGATCAGAATCAAGCTAACTGTATCTAAAAAACCGCTCAAAGGATTTTGACAAAACTTTGTACTTCACCGTTTCTGGACTAGATAAAACCATTGGGCTGGGTCGCATGCTCAAGAAAATTCTATTAGTGGGTCATTTTGGTGATAATGGGTCGGGGTCAAGCTGACGGCGTCTCAAAAATGTTCAAACAATTTTGGCTATTTTTTTGTTATGCCGTTTTACAGTACAAAAAGACCATTGAAATAGCTCACATCTGTCGATGAATTTCGGTTAGTTGTTTTTTGAATCAACGTGGATCAAGCTTATTTTACCTAGAAAACGACTACCGATTTTCACTAAATTTTGTATTCCATCGTTTTCAGGCTCGAGAAGAGCATTGTGATAGGTCGCATGCTCGAAAAAATTTGATTAGTGGGTCATTTTGGGTCACTAAGTTTCACGGTCAAGCTAATTACATCTAAAACAGCAAGAATGATTCAGTGGGGGAAATATATCGAGATAAACAGAAAGCTAATTTTGACCGAGCTTAGCTCGATCATTCCTGCTAGTAATCATTAAATAAGGTAACGGATGCAATTTTCGATCATGTAGGATAGGGAATGAAAGCCTTTGCATTGTGGTCTCAAATATATGTCCTGATGTCGGGAATAAAGGAGAGATTTTTGTAACACAAGTCTTTGAAATGTTGTACCATCAGACGCTGGGGTGAATGAAGCAAAATGGAAAATTAATGTCTGGGGCAGACGGTTTTTTGAGAATCGAGAGTTTGCAGGGAGGCCTGGGCCGCGTTATATTTCCTCTCGCATTTCTGATATACACATTTATTACATAAATGTGTCATGATAGTAGTGTGATTATGACAGCCCCACGACCCCGGCGTTCCTTCATTCACTCAAGGTCAAATGAAGGTCATTCGGGAGTTTTTTATCTTACAGTACGTCGTGGATAAGCGCGTTTTGGAGCAGAAGTAGACCGGAAGTGTTGTTAGATAGTGATATTTTAACGGAAGTGTATAGCGGAAGTGTGAATGGATAAGGTTTTTTGCGAATGATCGTGTTAGAGTATGCTGATATTTAGGGCGCGGGACATTTATTTAAAAAATAATTTTTTTTAAAGAGTTAAAAAATTTTAGTTAAAGATTTTTTTTCAAGTGATAGAACATTTTTCTTTTAAGAATTTTTTTTTTTCGCGTGATAGAAAAAAATTTTACGAATTTTTTATTCGCATGATAGAAAAAAAATTACGAGTTTATTTATTTAATTTTTTTTTCGCGTGATAGAAAAACATTTTTTTCTTTAAAAATTTTGAGAATTTAATTTTTTTTCTTAAAAATATTTCTTTTAAAATTAGCAAGACATGGAATTTTTTTTTTCTTTTACGAACTTACTTTGAATTTTAACTCGTTAGAAAATTTGTTGTTCGAAATTTGTTTCTAACTCGGGTGATGTTAGTTGAATCTTTTTCCCTGAAAGCTAACGCGGAATTCGAACGCGGTAAAATGGAATCACGGTTTAGTAATCACTGGGGTGTTAACTATACCTTCGCAAGTGTATTTAATGAATCGATGGGCTGAGTGTCACTTCACTGTGTTTGACGATGTCATGTGGGAATGACTCATTTTTATCATATCTTCGCGGGAAGAAGTTGTGAGCATTGTATGCTTATAACTGTGTGTGATTTCAAATGTCTTTTCTGATATTATGCAAAGTGTTTGAGAAATGATCCTTCTTTCAGAAAAAGGGTCCCATTTTAAAATGGCTGTTGTGAAATTCCGTTAAGTGATTTTCCTAGCATGTTTTTCTTAGTCTAGCATGTTTAACAAATCTGTAGTCATGCAACAAAAATAGCTGAGTTATTTTCGGGATTTTTTTTCTCGAATGAATGTGAGAAGATTTTTCTTTCACTTAAATTTTTTGAAGTGTATTGTTCGAGAAGTTGATAGGTGTAGGTAAACGGTAAACATATTTTATCATTTTAGTATAAATTTTTGGAGGAAATGTACTATAACATGACGATATATATTGTACAAATGAATTAGCGAGACTTAGAAAATGTCGCGGTTTGCTTAAAATTTTCTGATGTGTTGTCCCAGAAGAGATGTTAGAGTTTCGCATAGAGTGTTGCCACCGAATAAAGATTAATATAGTGTTGCCACTGAATAAAGAGAAATATATATAACGAAATAAAATTGAAAGATGTTGGCACACAATAAATCGAAATGTATATGGCGAAATAAAATTAAAAGATGTTGTCACCAAATAAAGATAAATATATGCAAAGAAATAAAAGGTAATGCCACGAATTAAAAAAAATAAAGTGTTGCCATTGGTAAAATGAGAGATAATAAAATAAAATAAACATTTAAGTTCTCTTTAACAACACATAAGCAAAAGAAATGTAAAATTTGCTTTAAAAAGTAAAGTCGGTAGAACGTGAGTGCGCTATACTGATGGCCCGGGTTCGAGTCCCGGCTTGGAATCTTTTTCACTATGTTGGCCTTTACGCCTTTTAAGCAATTACTTCGAAATTTGATTTTCATTTGAAATATTGTATCCAAGGCGAATGTTTCTCTCTGGAATATTTCCATGTATTAATATAGTTTCTATCGATGCTGGATTTAATTATGTTTCGTGTTAGCCCCAGGTCGGTGGCTCACGATAAATATTCCATCTTGTGCTGCGTTTGTAGCCTTGTCAACATATAATAGTGAGAAATTTTCCGAGATGTGTATCGTTCCAAGTGGTTTAGTCGGTAGAACGTCAGTGCGCTATACTGATGGCCCGGGTTCGAGTCCCGGCTTGGAATCTTTTTCACTATGTTGGCCTTTGCGCCTTTTAAGCAATTACTTCGAAATTTGATTTTCATTTGAAATATTGTATCCAAGGCGAATGTTTCTCTCTGGAATATTTTCCATGTTTTAATTTAAAAAGTAAGTACGTAAATTATAATAATAATAATAATAATAATAATAACATTGAATTAATAATAATGAAAACGATGTAATGAAAAATAAATAAAGAAAGTTTGTCTTTTGACTCATACACATTTTACAGCGGTTAGTATATATCAGTAAAAGTGGGAGAAAATTCAAAGCTTCAATTTTTCAGAAAATTAACTTGATTATTGGACGATTTAATCACAATGTTTGTATGAGAGATTTTTTCTTGCAAAGGAACTATTTGTCGTTTCTTTCATAAAACGATAGTTTAACAATTATATCGACATTCAACAATTTAACTTAGTTTTTCTGAATAAACACTTAATTAAAAATAAGTTTAAAAATCCCTTTCTCTACAATTGATGTGGAATGATATTGACTCCCGATACTGTATGAAAATTCTTTCACCTATACCTCTTTAGTTAATTAGCTTATCATCTTATACATATTGAAACTTAGTTATGTTTAAAAATATTGTGATTAACTTGCTAGAAGAAAAATTAATCCGTTTGCTTAGTTAACGGAAAATGTCAGACATAAAATATTTGATTTAAGAGATTTGTAACAGTAAATTTATATAAAGAGTTTTACCTACATTTACCTAAATACAACTTATTCTACATGATTGTGTGAGGAAATGCCCAAGTTTAACGTTATACATATAACATAGTTGAAATAGTTCAAATAAATTTTTTGACTCGTTAAATTATAATTTCTATATCATAAACTTATTTGAATTATGCAATATTCACCCACTTAAACATTTTCTGAAGAAATTTTCAGATAATAGCTTTGAAATTTCTCTAAATTTCAGTAAGAATTGAGATTTGTTTGAAGATATTACCTGTTGGAATTCTCAAGACAAATAACTTTCAAAGATTTTATCTAATCTTAACTCACTATCTACGTTCCTACGAATAATCTACGTTCACAGATAACCATGTTCAGATTTGCTTAAGCTTATCTTTTCGAGGGGAGAGGAATATTGTCCCGATGGCAATTTTAAAATATATCAATTAACTATTGATTAGCAATGGTTGAATAATTGTAAAAGCCATGTACTGTTTTATTATTTAACACTGATAAGGATTCAATCGCGTTTAATGAAACATATAATTCTTCAATTATGTTTGCACATGTTTCAAACATTCACATAAAATCATATAAGTTTTTATTTCTTTTGGAATTTTCCTATTTGCAAAGACATAGAAAAAAATTATGAAATTAGACATGTCAGCAATTAAATTTAACTTGGTTATTTTTTTTTTTGTTTTGATCGAAGAAGTATTTGAAAAATCTGAAATTGTTCTAATTATTGTTAGAAATTATTTTTCTCGCATATTTGAAAATTTATGAATGCTGAAAAATATTGAAAGACTTGAAATCGTTTTCATATCTCGATGAAATTATTTTCTCGCAATTAAACATTTGAACAATAATGGAAGAGGTTTTTGTATTAACACCTTTGAAAAGAGGTTGTTTTATAATTTTCTTTGCAGACAGGATTTTGTAGGAAAAACGCTGATAGTCCTTGGCTTCATTCATTATCATGATTGGAAAAACGATGAGAATCCTTCGTTTAATCTATTCTCATGAATGGAAAAACGATGATAGTCCTTGGCTTCATTCACTATCATGTTTGGAAAAACGATGACAGTCCTTTATTTCTTAAAATTCTTGAAAAATGTTTGAAAGATATGATTTCTTGATAACTGAGCCTTGATAGTTTGATGAACTGCCACCACCCCCGTCGTCTTTGGATAAAACACCACACAAAGAAGAAAAAGAATGTTATTAAAAATAATATTATCTTCACAGTCCCTTTTATCCAGAAGTCGTTTTTATGACTTTATTTTAAAAGATGGGTACATGATTGAAAATACTTGCAAGAAATAACGATGAGAGTTTGTTAATGAGAGATCATTGTTACTTTAGAAAACTCATTCTTGAAATATTTCTTGACTGATAGTTTTTGAAAAATATTTGATAAGTGTTTGCTTGAAAGGAAGAACGATGAAAGTGCTTGGGTAGTGCATGAGAACTTATTCTTGAAAAATGTGGTTTCTTGCCCAATATCAGGTATGAAACCTGGTCTGCTGGGGCAACCCGGCAGGTAGGGGCATGATCATCGGTTAGAAAGAACTTATACTTGATTTTGAATCTTCTTGATTTCTGAACCTTTCATTCGCTGGATTCACACAGAAATTACATCGCGTCAAAAGAAGAATTCCCATTGAAAAAAAAGGGGGAGAATTGGAAAACAGTTTAAATATTAAAGTGATTTTTTTTAAATAGTTTCATGAATAATGATAACTACGAATTTAACAACATTTCCGCGAATGAAATTTTAAACACTTGCTATGCATATTGCAGGGTATAGACATATATTTAATTTCAACGACATTTAGAAACCTTTCGAAGGAAAGATATTTTAGCATATGGTGCTGCCACCAAATAAAGTGAAATATATTACCTTTCAAATTCACCCCTTCACGTATTATGTAAGTGGAAGCATTTTTTTATGTTTTACATATAAGGAGAAAAATTAAACATACCTTAAAACGCTTGATTTAAATGCGTCTGCATTCATCTCTCGATCAACGTGAAATAAGAAAAAAAAAAGATGGTGAATTTCTTATCAGTTAACAGAATATCACGTGGCATCGTCATATCGTGCGATTGGTGAATAGCACAACCACGTGATTCGATATCAATGAACAATAACATTTCCTAGTTTAACGGGTATCACAATGTTCTTATCGTGTTTCGACAGAATTGCCTTACCTCTTATCTTCACCTTGTGTAATCTTGTATTTGTTACCTTCTCTGAAATGTAAATTTTATTTCGAGAATTGTTAGAGATGTTTATTTTTAATTAGTACTTAGATAGTTAAAGTCACCAATAGCTAAATGTAATTAGAACATTAATTGATTTTTATAATAATTAATTGATTTATCTTTATATTATTTTAGATCTGATAGTTTGATTTTAGAAATAAATTAATTTTATTATGAAAGCGAAAACTCTCATTAATTTAGTTCAAATATTTGAGTTTGAAATGGATAACTTTTATTTTCGAGGTGAATCACGATTACCCGAATCGTAGATCACATCAAGGGTTAAGATTCTTCTACCATGAGTAATGTTGAGATGAAAATTTGAACTTAGTTAATATATATCATCACTCTCGCTTTCCTAAGACAACACTCTCGTTTACCTCTCTTGTGTGTGCAATGCAAAATTAATTTATCTGATGTAAAGTGTAAAAAGCTGAAACAAGCTGATGTGCTTAATGATTTTAAAACTCTGATGTTTTATCCTGGTGAGCGCGAAGATTGTGACTTAGAAGTATTTCATAAGCACGAGTTGAGCTTCAAGAAAGTTTAACAGCTGAAAATACACGAAAAGGGTCTCATTAAATGGTATTTGGTGAGGAAGATAGTGCTTAAGAATATGAGTGATAATCGAGAAATGCAGGAGATTTAATTATTTTTTCATTCTAAATGTTTCATCGAACTTTCTGAAGAAAATGTAGGACATCACATTAAACGAGGATTTTTAAAGATAAGTAATTTTTTTTGAAGAAATCGATTTCATATAAGGAAAATCCCTGAAAACATTACACGGTCACTTTGTCTCGACCCAGCAGGATTTGAACCTACAAACTTATGCCCAGGCATTTCAATATATGACAAGACTTAATGATTTTAGGAGCTATGCTATTTTTGGCCGTCGATAATTCAAATGAGGGATTTGAGATCGAGGAGAGATGGCATTCGTGAGGGTCGTTCTAAAGAAAGCTAACTCATATTTACGCAAGGTTAGAAGAAAATCACGGATATATCTGCTTATCATGTTACTTTTACATATCAAACTTAAAGACCACCATTTTAAAATCTTGGTTCTACCCAATTTACCCCTTTTACTCAACTTAGCTTTGCTATTTGACAGAAAATTATTTTTGCTATTTGACGGAAAATTATTTAAACAACTTGACCTCCTCATTTTCAGAGTTATCTAACATACTATTAGTTATCAACTGTTATGTACACATCCCACAAAAACAAGGTCTTCTTAAAATACTAAAGCAAATTTAATATACATTGAAGGAAAAATTTCAAACATCATTTAAAATAACAACAAACTCGAAGTTATGAGGTGAACGAAAAAAAAAAATATATATATATAAGACAAAATAAATAAATAAATATAAAAGAAGAATTTGAATTATTAACAGAAAAATTTTACAAATGAACAAAAATGTATTAACTTGGTTAAAAGATTTTTCCCAAGTTTTCAAAAAGCTTTTGAATATTTACAACTTAACAAAAATTTTGCATTCTCAAGCTAACAAATAAAAATAACCATTGAATTATACAAATAACGTTCTGGTAGCCAAAATTTCAGAGCCCTTGTTTTCTAAGAAGGTTTGTTTAATTTCTTTAAAGCTCATAAAAATCGCAGGAGGTGAACTCATACTTGGAAGAAAGAACGATGAAAGTCCTAAAGTTTTTGAAAAATATATGAATTGAACACTTGCTCCGAAAAAAGAATGATGATAATCCTCGGTTTGTTAGAAGATTTTCTTGATTTCTTAAATGTTTTTGGTAATTGCACGGTTTAAACACATACATTAAAGTAAGGACGATGATAGTCCTTGGATAATTCATGAGAACTAATTTAAAAATATAGATTAGTTAACAAAACAAAGTTTTTGAGAAAATTAAGTTAAACAAATTTAAGGTAAGAAGAGAAAAAAAGTTTCGAAAAAAATGAAGTAAAGAAAAAAAAAACAACTTAAGAAAAATAAATTACGTTAAGAAAAATATTATTAGATTGAACGTTTGTAAAATTTGATCGTTTTCTGTTTTAACTCATGAATGAATTCATCCTACCATTCAACTGTTTATCCTGCCAACCATATGTTTATTCATCACCTAACCAACCAACCAACTTCTTACCACACTAATCGATTAGTTATAGTATTAACCCTTTATTTCAGCACAAGTGCAGAAACCAAACCGAAGACATAATCGAAAAATAAGTGACTATCAAATAGACTTTGTTGTAACTTGAAGTAGACAAACATTTTTGAAAACATAAACTTAGATTCAGAAACTCGTTTAACATAGAGTTCGAATGAAAATTTGCAAAGTTTGTTCATTTCCAGCTAAAACTCACTTATGCATTTTTAGACAAATGTAAAAATCACCACAATGTTATATTTAAATTAATTAAATTCTCACTATTTCACATTAGTTTGCAATATAAGTAACTTGAAATATTTCTTTGCTAACTAGAGTTAACAATATTCCGACTTAAAAATTTCTTTTGCTGATTTTCTATGATAAACCTTTAAGAATTTTCAGTTCAAATTAGTTTCATGAAATATACCTGCAGAACTTTAATTTTTACTCTGTTAGTTTATTATTTCAAATTTTCGTTGGCTAGTTCCATTATTATTTTTAATAAATAATTACATACTATAACAATTTAATTTTAAAACACTGAAATTCTAACATCTAACTTATTTAAAATCATAAAATATTCAACACTTACCTGAAGCACCAGCTAACTCAAAAGACGTGCGTCTCACACAACGACTTGGAATGAAATGGCAGAATGTTATCAGGGAGATAGGATGTCACGTGAACACTTCCTGCCGTTTATTTGGATGATAGCACAAACACGTGATTCCCTATCAGTGACGTCACCACCTACATAAGAACAAGTAGATAAGCAGCTTTCGCGGCATTTTTATCAATGTTTTCGAGTGAGTGGACATGCATGCTTGTCTCTGCTATCTATGTCTTGTCTAAACTCGTCCAAAGTTGTCTAAAACTGTTTGTACTTGTCTAAACTTGTTGCTGCTTCTTTGTTACCTAGTTTATTTTTAATTACTATGCTAGATTAGATTATTGAAACAATCAATTACTAATAATAATTATATGATTTCCGTTAATTAATAATTATATTAATTAAAAAATTATTCCTGTTTGAGAAAACATGAAAGAAAGATGGATGAATGGCTTTGCATATTTTCTGAGAACTTAGTCAAACAAAATCTGATTTCTCATATATTTATATTTTTGTTAGATTAGATAATTGAAACAAATAATTGCTAATTGTAATGAAATCATTTCCGTTAATTAATAAGATTATTAATTAACGGAAATGATTTAATTACAATTAGCAATTGTTTGTTTCAATTATCTAATCTAACATATCTAAAATATGAATATATGAGAAATCAGATTTTGTTTGACTAAGTTCTCAGAAAATATGCAAAGCCATTCATCCATCTTTCCTTAATGTTTCCTCAAACAGGAATATTTTTTTAATTAATATAATTATTAATTAACGGAAATCATATAATTATTATTAGTAACTGATTGTTTCAATAATCTAATCTAGCATAGTAATTAAAAATAAACTAGGTAACAAAGAAGCAGCAACAAGTTTAGACAAGTACAAACAGTTTTAGACAAGTTTGGACGAGTTTAGACAAGACATAGATAGCAGAGACAAGCATGCATGTCCACTAGGGATTACAATCCCGGGATTTCGGGATTGCTTAGATTCAATCCCGGGATTAGGAAAATTAGAATTTCTGTAATATCATCAATTTTTACAATAGCTAAATATCATAATACTATAGAAAAGACAAAGCAAAATTACAGCCTAATTTACATATGAAAATATACCAAATTAAAAAAGTTAACTTCAATTAATTATCAAAACTTATAGGATAAATTAGAACAACTGAAAATTAAAAGAAATACGCTGTTGATGTTTGAAAATGCAACAAAAAACATGAAATGTCTATGCTTCATCTTCTAGATAATTTCTTTTATTTCCTGTTAAACAAGTTTTTGAATAGTTTAATATTTACAATATTAAAAACTAATTAATATCACGAATTAAATTATGAATTATTCTCATACCCACGTAATTAAAGTTTATAATTCTAGGATATTGCAAATGCAATGTTTTCCCTAACATGAAGATTTTTTTTTCTTGAAATAAAAGAACTTCGCACACACACACATAGAATAAAATAATACATAGATGTATAGTTTAAATTTCTAAATAGCAATAGCTGTTAAAATTCGAAAACGTTGCATAATATAAAAAATTATTACGTACCTCGTGAAAAAAAAGATTATTTTGAATGGTTCACTGTTTCCTAACTAATCGGTATTCGTTTGAAAATATTCCAATTTCCTTTTTGCTGTAAAAGATCCATATATGCGCATAAGGCCTAAATTCCTGAATTTGCTCAAATTTAAATTTCTTGAATTTTCATTAATATTCATAAATCGCTTGCTTGCAGTAAATGTCCATTCGTCAAAAGTCAAACTAAATTTTTTTCCTGAATTTTTAAAAATTTGTATTTCACTTGTAATTAACTCTTTTATTATAGTTCACTACACGATTTCGAATTGATACTGCAGATTTTGGCAAATCATTATAGCCTTTAGCTATCAGTAAGTTTCTTAAATCAGTTGAAATTAAATGAAAAACAGTCTTTAGCTGTCATTCGCAATAAAATTAAATCCAGTGATTCCTTATCACTACTAAAATCATCTTCTATTTTCCGCTTTTTAGAAAGCAATGCATGTTCTATGCAATCTTGACGTGTGGAAGGAAGAGATGATGTATTAAATTCTTTCTAAACTTTAGTACCATGTTTCGTCGATAAATGTGCATGCAAACCTTAGTCGATGCACCTAACGTTTTAAGCACTTAGCTACATCTTTTACGTTTAGCGATTTTTTCATCTTTTGACCTTATATAGCAGTGCCACACTGAAGATGTATCATTATCTTTCCTATGAGCTACAAAATCCTTTTCATTAGACATCTTTAAAGCAAAATAAGTGTAAACGCTCGAAAAGCAAAGAAGTTAGCACATAATAATGACTATGAAACTCAAATGCGACGCTTATCAGTAAACTCTAATTCGAAAATTTTGTGATTCCCAGTTGCTGAAACGACCGGCTTTCTAAACGGGGCGAAATCGAAATAAACAAATGATTTCATTGTTCCCGAATAATAGCCGAGCGGGTTACATCTGTTTGCAAGTCAAAAGGTTTTCATGTTAAACGATTTAATGGCTTTGAAATATGTAAAAAATACTTGAAATATGTATATTTTTTCAAGGATATATAAATTTCATAAAAATTTATTCTTTTTCTTTCCGAAAGAGAAAGTCTATAAATATATTTTTTTTCAGCTGAATATTTTTCCATTTAAAAAAAGGGACAATCCCGAAAATCCCGGGATTTCGCAGACAAGATCCAGGGATTTTCGGGATTAAAAATGATGCGGGATCACGGGATCTCGGGATACGGGATCCCGGAATTGTAATCCCTAATGTCCACTCACTCGAAAACATTGCTGAAAATGCCGCGAAAGCTGCTTATCTACCTGTTCTTATATAGGTGGTGACGTCACTGATAAGGAATCACGTGATTGTGCTATCATCCAATCAAACGGCAGGAAGTATTCACGTGACATCCGATCTCCCTGATAACATTCTGCCAGTTCATTCCAAGTCGTTGTGTGAGACGCACGTCTTTGAGTTAGCTGGTACTTTAGGTAAGTGTTGAATATTTTATGATTTTAAATAAGTTAGATGAGTGAACAGAATTTCAGTGTTTTAAAATTAAATTGTTATAGTATGTAATTATTTATTAAAAATAATAATGGAACTAGCCAACGAAAATTTGAAATAATAAACTAACTGAGTAAAAATTAAAGTTCTGCAGGTATATTTCATGAAACTAATTTGAACTGAAAATTCTTAAAGGTTTATCATAGAAAATCAGCAAAAGAAATTTTTAAGTCGGAATATTGTTAACTCTAGTTAGCAAAGAAATATTTCAAGTTACTTATATTGCAAACTAATGTGAAATAGTGAGAATTTAATTAATTTAAATATAACATTGTTGTGATTTTTACATATGTCTAAAAATGCATAAGTGAGTAAAATCAATTAATGTTCTAATTACATTTAGCTATTGGTGGTTTTAACTATCTAAGTACTAATTAAAAATAAACATCTCTAACAATTCTCGAAATAAAATTTACATTTCAGGGTAGGTAACAAATACAAGATTACACAAGGTAAAGATAAGAGGTAAGGCAATTCTGTCGAAACACGATAAGAACATTGTGATACCCGTTAAACTGTGAAAGGTTATCGTTCACTGATATCGAATCACGTGGTTGTGCTATTCACCAATCGCACGATATGACGATGCCACGTGATATTCTGTTAACTGATAAGAAATTCACCATCTTTTTTTCTTATTTCACGTTGAGCGAGTGATGAATGCAGACGCATTTAAATCAAGCGGTTTAATGTATGTCTAATTTTTCTCTTTATATGTGAAACGTAAAAATAATGCTTCCACTTACATAATACGTGAAGGGGGGAATTTGAAAGGTAATATATTTCGCTTTATTTGGTGGCAGCACCATATGCTAAAATATCTTCCCTTCGAAAGGTTTCTAAATGTCGTTGAAATTAAATATATGTCTATACCCTGCAATATGCATAGCAAGTGTTTAAAATTTCATTCGCGGAAATGTTGTTCAATTCGTTGTTATCATTATTCATAAAACTATTTAAAAAAATTACTTTAATATTTAAACTGTTTTTCAATTCTCTCCTTTTTTTCAATAGGAATTCTTCTTTTGACGCGATGTAATTTCTGTGTGAATCCTGCGAATGAAAGGTAGTTCTTCAAAGATTCAAAATCAAGTATAAGTTCTTTCTAACCGATGATCATGCCCTACCTGCCGGGTTGCCCCAGTGGACCGGGTTTCATACCTGATATTGGGCAAGAAACCACATTTTTAAAGAATAAGTTCTCATGAAGACCCAATCACTTTCATCGTCCTTCCTTTCAAGCAAACATTTATCAAATATTTTTCAAAAACTATCAGACAAGAAATTTTTCAATAATGAGTTTTCATAAACTAACAATGATCTCTCATTAACAAACTCTCATCGTTATTTCTTGCAAGTATTCTCAATCATGTATCCATCTTTTAAAATAAAGTCATAAAAATGACTTCTGGAAAAAAGGGACAGTGAAGATAATATTACTTTTTAATAACATTATTTTTCTTCTTTGTGTGGTGCTTTATCCAAAGACGACGGGGGTGGTGCCAGTTCATCAAACTATCAAGGCTCAGTTATCAAGAAATCATATCTTTCAAACATTTTTCAAGAATTTTAAGAAATAAAGGACTGTCATCGTTTTTCCAATCATGTTAGTGAATGAAACCAAGGACTATCATCGTTTTTCCATTCATGAGAATAAATTAAACCAAGGACTATCATCGTTTTCCAATCATGATAATGAATGAAGCCAAGGACTATCATCGTTTTTCCTACAAAATCCTTACTGCAAAGAAAATTATAAAATAACCTCCTTTCAAAGGTGTTAATACAAAAACTTCTTCCATTATTGTTCAACTGCTTAATTGTGAGAAAATAATTTCATCGAGACATGAAAACGATTTCAAGTCTTTCAATATTTTTCAGCGGTGTGAAAATTTTCATAGTTGTAGAAATTTCCAAGGGTATTTCCAATTGAATCTTTATCAGTGTTAAATAATAAAGCAGTACATGTCTTTTACAATTATTCAACCATTGCTAATCAATAGTTAATTGATAAATTTTAAAATTATCATCGGGGCAATATTCCTCTCCCCTCGAAAAGATAAGCTTAAGCAAGTCCGAACATAGTTATCTGTGAATGTAGATTATTCAGTGAGTTAAGATTACATAAAATCTTTGAAAGGTATTTGTCTTGAGAACTCCACCAGGTAATATGTTCAAACAAATCTCAATTCTTACTGAAATTTAGAGAAATTTCAAAGCTATTATATGAAAATTTCTTCAGAAAATGTTTAAGTGGGTGAATATTGCATAATTCAAATAAGTTTATGATATAGAGATTATAATTTAACGAGTCAAAAAATTTATTTGAACTATTTCAACTATGTTATATGTATAACGTTAAACTTGGGCATTTCCTCACACAATCATGTAGAATAAGTTGTATTTAGGTAAATGTAGGTAAAACTCTTTATATAAATTTACTGTTACAAATCTCTTAAATCATATATTTTATGTCTAACATTTTCCGTTAACTAAGCAAACGGATTAATTTTTCTTCTAGCAAGTTAATCACAATATTTTTAAACATAACTAAGTTTCAATATGTATGAGATGATAAGCTAATTAACTAAAGAGGTATAGGTGAAAGAATTTTCATACAGTATCGGGAGTCAATATCATTCCACATGAATTGTAGAGAAAGGGATTTTTAAACTTATTTTTAATTAAGTGTTTATTCAGAAAAACTAAGTTAAATTGTTGAATGTCGATATAATTGTTAAACTACCGTTTTATGAAAGAAACGACAAATAGTTCCTTTGCAAGAAAAAATCTCTCATACAAACATTGTGATTAAATCGTCCAATAATCAAGTTAATTTTCTGAAAAACTGAAGCTTTGAATTTTCTCCCACTTTGTCTGATATATACTAACCGCTGTAAAATGTGTATGAGTCAAAAGACCAACTTTCTTTATTTATTTTTCATTTCAACATTTTCTTTATTATTAATTCAATGTTATTATTATTATTATTATTATTATTATTATTATTATTATTATTATTTAAGTACTTACTTTTTAAAGCAAATTTTACATTTCTTTTGCTTATGTGTTGTTAAAAAGAAGTTAAATGTTTATTTTATTTTATTATCTCTCACTTTTCCAATGGCAACACTTTATTTTTCTTAATTCGTGGCATTACCTTTTATTTCTTTGCATATATTTATCTTTATTTGGTGACAACATCTTTTAATTTTATTTCGCCATATACATTTCGATTTATTGTGTGCCAACATCTTTCAATTTTATTTCGTTATGTACATTTCTCTTTATTCAGTGGCAACACTATATTAATCTTTATTCGGTGGCAACACTCTATGCGAAACTCTAACATCTCTTCTGGGACAACACACATCAGAAAATTTTAAGCAAACCGCGACATTTTCTAAATCTCGCTAATTCATTTCTACAATATATATCGTCATGTTATACACTGGTTTCCAAAAATTTAGGAAAAATCACAAAAAGAGCGATAACTCTTTCAAAAATTAACCTATCCGTATGAAATTTGGATATGTTGTTAACTAAAAGATGATGATTAAAATTACAAAATGCAAATCAGTGGCGCTGCAATCGGATTGCGTCATCTGTGCGGAGCATAAAAATGCATGCTAGAGAGTACGGCTGCTGGTGTCGCTGTAATTATGATATAAGAAATCTGAAATAGCCAATTCATTACTATGACCTCGAGGTATCATTTGTCCGCATAACTGCGATATAGAGCTATTGGAAGATTGGATGTAGGCCAAAATCAGACAGTGGTGGCCATATCGCAAAATTTGAGTTCTTCTGTTGTTCATAGGCTTTGGAAACAATTTCAAACCACTGGTTTGGCCTCCAGAAGGTTTAGTCAAAGACAGGCAAGAGCTACGACAAGCACCGATGACCAATATTTGCAGTTATGTATACGAAGGAATAGAGCAGCAACCCCCTCTCATCTAAGAGCCTCCCTTGTTGCAGCCACTGGAAGGTTGGTATCAACGTCTACTCTACGTAGAAAGTTTCATGAAGGTGGTCTTTACGCGATGCGACCAGACATTTGTGTGCCACTCACCTTATGTCACTGGAGGGAACGTTTAAGGTGGGCACGTCAACATGTCAGCTGGACGGCTGTTCAATAGAGGCGTGTTCTCTTCACAAATGAGTTCCAGCTTAGCCTCCAAAGCGATAGTAGGCATTGTTTGATTTGGAGAGAACAGGGAACAAGCTATCATCCATCAAACATTCGTAAAAGAGATTCGTATGGAGGAGGCAGTATCTGTGTTTGGGATGGTATCTCTTTGGGCGGACGTACAGACCTCCAGGTCTTTCCACGTGGAATTGTGAATGCTCACATCTATAGAGATGACATTCTTGAGGCTTATGTGCACCCTTATGCCAGTGCAATAGGTAATGATTTTCTGTTACTGGACGATAACGCTAGACCGCACACGGCTCACATCGTAGAAGATTATCTTCAGCACCAAACAATTCAGCGCATGGAATGGCCAGCGCGATCACTGGACTTGAATCCCATCGAGCATCTTTGGGATGCTTTAGGAAAATGTGTCTCTGCTCTCAACCCCCCTCCTCAGACCCTTGCCACACTTGCATCTGCTTTACAATAGCAATGGCTCGCACTTCCCAGAGAACTTATCGATCGCATAATTGACAGTATCACACATCGCTGCATGTGCTGTATTGCTTAGGGGTGATCATACTCCATATTAAAGATACTTTTCCTATACCAAACTGACACATCTATTTTGCTTATTTCATTATTATATTAATTTCTGAAACACCACAATCGTCTGGAAATTTCTTTTAATATTATTTTATACCTTACTATGTGTTGTAAATTGTATCTCAGTTTTATTTAAATCTACTTGTAATATTAACTTGAAACTTTTTTTTTTCCACGACTATACCTTATATGATTTCGTACCAGAATTGAGACGCAAAAGGATTAAATAAATCGAGAAGTTTGAAACCGAAATTATCTCACCTATTCTGACAATAACTAAAAATTTATGACCGTTTATTTTTGTGTAGGCTTTCAAGGAATGAGAGATCGGTGCGTGCCAATCCTTACTGTCTAGCCTCCAATAAAACAAAAAGCCCTGCTAGTGTCACATTTCGGATACATTTTTTCATTTCTCTATTGGATTTCATGCTCGTTTTTTGGGTTCTTAGCATTTCATACGTATATTTTGTGTAATGGGGCTTCTGGGTACCAGTGGAAAATAGATTTGGATGGAGGTAAATATATTATTTCTTCTTAGTAGTAAGATAAGGTCGGTTCTACGACAGCAGGGGTTGACCATTTGTGCAACTGCCCATCTGATGTGCGAAGACTCCACCTTCAAAACCCGCTAGAGAAATGCAACTTTTTGATTAACAAACTCTTTTTTTTATCAAAATAACTTTCCATCTCTTACAAGTTAATCGCTACTTTAGTTGTTTTTCCTTAATTTTTGGAAACCAGTGTAGTACATTTCCTCCAAAAATTTATACCAAAATGGTAAAATATGTTTACCTACACCTATCAACTTCTCGAACAATACACTTCAAAAAATTTAAGTGAAAAAAAAATCTTCTCACATTCATTCGAGAAAAAAAATCACGAAAATAACTCAGCGATTGTTGATGCATGACTACAGATTTGTTAAACATACTAGATTAAGAAAAACATGCTAGGAAGATTGTTCTATTTTTTAAATTAATAGTTACTTTATTAAGTATAACATTATTTATTGAATAAGATAAACTTCAACATGCTGCTTAACTTTAATCAAAGTTTTCTGAGCAGTGTAGGATGCCTCGTTTCTAATAACTTAAGTTGTCTGAAGTTTTATTTTAAATATTTTTATGAATTTTTAAATTAAGGAAACTCAGTTGGTATTTTAAAAAAATCGTAAACGCCGCACTTGAAAAAAAAAAACTTTTAAACTCGTAAACGCCGCGGCATTTCTTCGATAAAATACGGTACAATTTTTTCACAGGCATAATTAAAAACCCGTGTTTACTTGTAAATATTTTTTGCTAATGTGTAATTTTTTTAGAGATTTTTTTAAATATTTTTAATGTAAGGTAAATTTTTAAAAACTTTTTTTTTTTACTTTTTGAAATTTCTAAAAGCATTTTTCTTT
Organism: Maratus speciosus; assembly: GCA_963932465.1. Classification (NCBI taxonomy): domain Eukaryota; kingdom Metazoa; phylum Arthropoda; class Arachnida; order Araneae; family Salticidae; genus Maratus; species Maratus speciosus. Next base: position 687,998,162 of record OZ010787.1, on the reverse strand, counting down.
AATTTGTTAAAACTTTTTTTTTAATTTTTTGCTTTTTTTATAATGTGTAAATTTTGTGAAACTTTTTTGAAGTAAGGTAAATTTTCTAAGACTTTTTTTAAAATTTTTTATTTCATTTTATAAATACACACGGGCAGACACATATGAAATTGTTTTGATTATATAGCAACAGACATAGTACCAAAATGAAATAAAATAACTAGTGTTATGAAGTGAGATTTGAATCTGCGTAGTTGATTGTTTCTACTTACTTGAGAAATTAAACATATTTAGACATATATGCATACTGACACATTCATACCTTTTCACAAACAGTTTTTTACAATAAAGTGTCAAACATGTATACTTAAAAAAAACTTTTTTGTATTCATAAATCTTTCTAACAACAAAAATGTCTAACATCACTTAGATAAATGAGATGGAAAGATATTTTGATAAAACAAAAAGAGTTTGTTAATCAAAAAGTTGCATTTCTCTAGCATGTTTTGAAGGTGGAGTCTTCTGCACATCAGATGGGCAGTTGCACAAATGGTCAACCCCTGCTGTCGTAGAACCGGCCTTATCTTACTACTAAGAAGAAATAATATATTTACCTCCATCCAAATCTATTTTCCACTGGTACCCAGAAGCCCCATTACACAAAATATACGTATGAAATGCTAAGAACCCAAAAAACGAGCATGAAATCCAATAGAGAAATGAAAAAATGTATCCGAAATGTGACACCAGCAGGGCTTTTTGTTTTATTGGAGGCTAGACAGTAAGGACTGGCACGCACCGATCTCTCATTTCTTGAAAGCCTACACAAAAATAAACGGTCATAAATTTTTAGTTATTGTCAGAATAGGTGAGATAATTTCGGTTTCAAACTTCTCTCAATTATTTAATCCTTTTGCGTCTCAATTCTGGTACGAAATCATATAAGGTATAGTCGTGGAAAAAAAAAGTAAACACCCCTTACTAACTCTGCAAAAAATTATCGTAGAAGAAAGTTACTGCTACCACACGGTTGGTAATAAAGTCTACTTTTAAATGATGCATATAAAATTAGCTTAGGGGCCATCTAGATATTAAAACGAACCGTAACTTTGTCTTTTTCAATAGCAGTATACAATTCTGACAGCATAAAGGAACTCTACACCCTTCAATTAGCCTAAAAACAAATTTTTTGTGCAATTCTTACGATAAGTTTCCGAGAAATTAATTATTTTAAAACGACCGTATTGTAGGAGCTGTATCAAAATTGAAGTTCGGCACTCGATTGTTGACCGAGAGAGCCCCTTCTTGATCAAGGCATCTTAAGCACCATTCAAGCAGTCATTGTAGACTGCTAGTTTCCAGGATAATAGAAGACATTTCAAAATATCTAGTCACTTCTATCATAGACGGCCCCTTAAACCCTCATTTTGCCGTTTTTAAAGCATCATTTGAAAACTACTTGGAAGAAAAATGTGAAATTTTGGATTTTCATAAAGCATGCCTTAATAAATCCATCAAAAAAATTGTAGGTTGCCATTCATATTTTTTTCGAATATTAATTTCATAATTCATAATTCATATCATAAAATTATAAAAATTGCAAATTCAACGTATTTATGCTTGGATATTTTAGTGCTATTGCTACACAAAAAAATTAGCACGTTAGGAGTATCGTTTCAGGAGATATTAATAAAAATATGAAAATATAATTTAACATTAGAAGCACTCAATTTTGAATGTTTATAATTCAAAAACTTATCATTCAAATGACTTGAAATTTGGTGTCTAGGCATAGTTTGAACCGAAGATTTGAAATATCTTGTTAAAATTGGGTATTGTCATTGAAAAAAATAAAGTTTCGGTTCGTTTTAATATGTAGATGGCCCCCTAATCAAATTTTCTATACATCATTTAAAAGTAGACTTTATTTCCAATCGTTCGTTATCAGTCACTTTCTTCTACGATAATTTGTTGAGGAGTTAGTAGGGGGTGTTTACATTTTTTTCCACGACTGTACATAGTGCGTTGAGAACATTAACAGAAGCTTTATTTTTTCTTCATTATTTGGATAGAACAAAACATTTTACTAAAGAAAACATTTACACAAAAAGGCACAATTTATGTTTAGTGTCAAAATAGGGGAGATAATTTCGGTTTAAAAAACCTCTCTCAATTGGGCGACCCCCGCCCTTGTTCCCCTTAGCTACGCCACTGCACCGGGAACCTGCTGGCCACGGCCAAAAACATACACACGAAATGGGTTCGATGGTACAATAATAAAAATGGCACGGAAATCGCTATTATAGCGCCCCCTTCTGGCGAAATATTTCCAAATTCAAGGAGGACCTGCTGGCCATAGCCAAAAACATGCACAAAAAATTTGTTTCAATTCTATATGCCTTCCTTTCATACCAGGGCTGCGGAAGAAATGGACGACTCTGGGAATTTTAACAGATCCGACTCCGACTCCAACAACGCAGACCAGCTTGTAAAATGGACGACTCCGACTCCGAATCTTTCGCTCAAAAATGGGCCCAACTCCGCAACCCTGTTTCATACGTTTTTCGATGCTACAAAGAAGACACACGGACATACGGGCGGACAGGCAGACATTTTGTAGAAACATCTCTGAACCCTAAAACATGTTAATCCGTCGAAAACCGGAAGTCGAATCCAATACTTTCTTCCTTAGAAAGAAGAAAGTATGTGAAACACTACTTGAAACTTGAACGTATGTTTTTTGAATGCAAAAATAGTAGAATATTAGAATAGAGAAGAAACAGAAAATTTGAACATCCTATTTTTGGCAAATCAATTAAATGCACACAAAAAGGTGAAAATGAAACGGAATATCTTGTTTGGATTCATTCTTTGTCACTTTCATTACTTTTAAATATCACATCATTCAAAAGATGCAAATAAATTGTTCTTATTATTGATAGTTTCGTAAAATTAACGTATGCAAAATGAAAAAAGGGATCAATTCAATAATTTACTTGAATAGAATTCATTTCAAATGGATAAATGAAAGTGCAAATTTTCTTTTAAACACAATGTCATTTTTACTGATCCTGCACGATTAAACAAATCATTTATTTGTATAGCACTGACGCATTGGAAAGATGGGGATTGGAGACCTTTCCAAAACACTTCAAACCGATAAGATACAGTTGGCTTAAGATGAACAGAAAAATAAAGAAAAATAAAAATAAATCAAGGTACAATAGGGGACAGCAAAGTATAGGTACATGTTTGTTTTTTAACACTTTCCAACAAAGTTGAAAAGTGTTTATGTAAATAGACTCGGATTGCTTTGAAATTTTTGGATGCCCTATTTCAAATGAAGTTTGTAGCATGTTTATTTCATCTACAGGGACAGTCAAAAGAATTCCGTTACAATGGGAAAAAATAGTTTCAAATGATTTTTAATGATGTTACACGCATCCAAACATAACAAAATTTATATGCATTTATGAAGTGCACTAAAATAGGCATTCCGTATAATATGCGGTGCAAAGAATAGTTATTATTCATTTACAGGGCCACACAAAAGAATTCCGTTACATAATGATATAGGGAGAGGGGGAATTTTTTGAGGCGCATTTTAATTAAACTATTTCATATATAATGAAATTTATATACGTCTCTGAGGTTAATAAGTTATATCTATTAGTTATAAGTTATTTCATGTATAATACGAAGTGCAGAGGATTTACAGGGACACACAAAATATTTCAGATACTATATTATATCAAAAATACTGTACATTAGTGGTGATTGCTGGAAATGCATTTTCAATTATGATATGCGCTTTTATGTTTCACTCTATTTATGCATACTAAATGGTGTGTATAAATGCTATAAATTATATACAGGGCTACACAAAAGAATTCGTAGGGGTTACTGGGTATGAGCGCAAATTGCTTAAAGGTGGTTTTTAAATGAGTTATGTCATTTTTACGCTGAACTGCATTTAGTTTATTAAGAAATATTTGTAGAATATAGATAAAATGATATACAGGGTCACGCAAAGAATTGGATACATGCCGTCTACGGATGATAATTTCTGAAAATAGGATTTCAGTAGTTTTAAGAGTGTTTTAGTTTGAATTAAATTTGAGCTAAATAGTGGCGTGTAAAAAGGTACTAGGTAAACTACAGGGCTGTACAAAAGTATTCAAGTATGTTTACATCTATTAGTAAAAATTGCTGAAAGAGAAATTTCAACCTGTTACCCGTTTTCTTGCTAAACTAAATTTTCCCATTCTATAGTATATATATCAACCTACAGATCAAATACAGGGCTGATCAAAAGAATTGGGATACATATTTGGCTATGGACGTTAACTGCTGCAATCAATTTTTTAAACGTTTATTTAGTTATCTTATTTACTTCATTTCCCTAAATAACGAAGTTTTGTGGAAGTGTTTCATAATCTATGCAGTACGCATGATTTTTCTTTCTTGTTTTAATACATATAAGGAGATCTTGGAATTTGTGCTTGTTAATTTGACACGTATTGATTTTGCACTCCAAGTTAAATTGATTGATGGTGTTCATTTTGGGAGTGAAAATGATTCAAAACCGTCCATTTCAGTGTCAAAAAGAATTACTTCATTTTGAATGGGAAATTTAGTGAATAAAACAAAAGAAAGCGTTTTTAGGAACTTAGTATTTTTATAAGAATAAAAAAAGTTTTCTATACTTAAAAATCATAAACAAATATTTTTTTTTCCTTTTTACTATTGCAATCCTTTTGCTATCTTCTTTATGCTTACTCTTTATTGTGTAATAATTTCTTTTCTTTTTTTTAACGAAATACACATCTAAAGTGCTTAAAATGGTGTTATTACTCTAATTAACACCTGGAAAGCTATTCTGAAGTCATGATAATATATAAGAATGAAATCGCATCAAAACGAAACAATATACCAGAATGTCTAGAAGAAAAGCGAAAGTTCTTTCCTAAAATCAGCTTTCAATCTGCCCTCTCAATAACCAAAACTAGGGGTGAGGGCATAACTGTTTGTTCGGATGGAGGGGATTTCGCAATTCCTACACGACCCCTTTTCTCTTAATGAGTTTCTACTGCGAAGGAAAGGAATGAGAAAGGGGAAAAGGGGGAAGTTCTGTCAATACTACAGGAGGCTAGCCTCGACGCAGGGTCTCAATCTAGGCAAGCGTTTTGTTTTTCCGCTAGCCTCGCACCGAGGTCCCTATCTACTAGTCATTAGAAGCCAGTGCGAAAAGGAGACATCCACTAGTCAAAAAATGTTATGTTTAGATACACTTCAATAGGTACCTTTTCCCGCTTACTTTCACAACTTCAAGACTTATGTGTCGTTTTGGTGGATTGATTTTTTTTAATAAAAAATTTGCTTCATCTATTGAATAAAAATCGCTATTATTTGGGGGGAAAATGCGAAACAACAAATCTAAATTCTGCTAAGTCCGAAAAGTTTCCATTATTAAGGGTGAGTTTAGACTTCCTTCAACACTTTTCCATCCGTCTGCAGTTTATTCCCAAAAGGATAGGGAGATTCAACAATGAAGATAAGATTGGATCGACTTGAAGGAAAGGATGCCCGCCCGTTCCTTCTAAAGCTATTCAAGATGAAAAGCACCACGTGACCACACGAAAGACACAGCGAGTTCAATGATACGTCCATTTGGACCTTAAAGGAAACACAAAGTTTTGCAGTGGCGCAGCGAAGGGGTCACATAGGCTCGAAAACTGAGGGGGTCAAATTGTAAAAATTTATACCCCTCTCACACACACACACTTAAATACTTTCAAAAATTAATGTTCAACCATACACGGAAAAATCCTAAATTACGCATTTCATGTTTTTAAAGAAATATTTAAAAATATTGTGAGCATGACGTTATCTCTTATGTCGGATGCAAAGTTCAATTAGAAAAAAGTCCAAAGAAACTTAAGGCAATTCTCAAGATCCCTGCTCAACAAACGCGAAACTTTCTGACACATTTTCTGACTCATTTAAACGTAAAAGCACAAAATTCTCAGGTCTACTGTTGAAGCGAGCTGGAATCGAAATGAGTATTCCATTTTTCAATAAATAAATTACTTATCGCGTTATCAGCGATTTTGGTCAGGTGACAACAAGGGCGAATCGCGAATCCAACCCTCCATTTAGAGGAGGGGGGGATATGGCTCTTTTTTTTGGGGGGGGGAGGGGTTACATCTATTAATAAACATTTTTTAATATTGTAGGCTGTTCCCGTATCCAAATTTCCAACTTTTCTGATAATTTTGCGAAAACATTTTCATTCGTAAATACAAAATTAAAAAAAAATTGCATTAATGTTCGAAAAAACAAAAAAATTACAGATTTTATTCAGGTACCAAGAAATTAAAAAAAATTCCATTTGTTTATAAAAGCAAAGAATCATTCAGAAAATGAGCCTTCTAAACCACTTTTTAGGACTTGACAGCTACAGAAATGCCAGCATGAGGGAGCAGTTGGCTGTAGCGTCCTGAAATTCAGTGTAAAACGCCGCATTTTACAGAGTTTTCCCGAAAGATTCTTTACCTTTAACGAAAAAGGGAAAATGCTATTCAATCACATAATTTTTGAATATGGGCACTTGCATTTGTGATTAGCAATGACTTCATGGATGTGCCAGAAGTTACCTGCTTTGGATTTGAGTAGAGCTTTAAAAAGTCGAAAAGATTCTCAATGTTTTGCAAGGGGAAATTTTGAAACAATTTAATAAATATTTCATTTTTAAATATTCTTCAGAAATTTTACTCGGGGAGCGGGGGGGACCTCTCCCTTGGATCCGCCATTGGGTGACAACAGTTTCTCCGGCTGAATTATCTCCTTTCGTGCAGAAATTCGGTTCAAAACGCCAATTTTTACATTATTTTCTGAACTATTCTTTGTGTTTACCAAAAAAAAAGTCTTTCGATTTCATAGTTTCTGAATAACAGCTGCTATGCCAATATCCTGCATTTCCGAACAAAAACGAATTAAAAATGTGTCACAAAGTTGCCTTTTGGATTTGAGAACAGCCTTAATAAAAGTTTGTAAAAGCATTGGTCTTTTGAAGATTTTTTAAAATGGTGGTGGATGGTGATGGTGAGAGAGGTGGTTGAGATAAATATGATTAAAGCCTCCATTCAGGATTTCAACAAATTATAGAAGTTTTTAGCAAAAACAAGCTAATGTTCTGATGAGAGTGATTCAGAAATTTTGCTGTGATGCACTTTAGGGTACACGGAATAATTTTACCTTAAGAATTAAAAAGTTGATATTGTCCTTAAACTTCGAAAATTCTCAATTCTAGCTCTTCACAACGTTTCAAGTGAAGTAAAACGAGACAGCAATCTTGTGCATAGGCTATATAGATAATGACACATTTTTCCCAACATTATTAGAATACTGTTAAGAAATTTCATTCTTTCATAAAATGAAATTAGCAAATCAAATAAACTATTTAAAAAACTCGGTACAGTTAATAATTTGTTTTCAAGAATTCCTGTTCATGGCAGATAATGCATGTGAATTCTTTTATGCTATCGTGTATAGGATCAATAGTTATTTAAAAATACTGCATATAGAGAAGCTAAAATTTAAATCAAGTGGAAAACGAGTAAAACAGTTGAAAGTGTATTTTCAGGAAACCCTTCCATAGACGTCAATACAATTATCTATTACACTTGATAAACATCACATAATATACTAAACTTTATTTCAGCTGGAAAATGTATTTACAGCAATTACCCTCCATCGGTGGCAAAGTATCATAGAAATATGGATTTATTTTATTCTACAAGCATATTTTAGTATAATAAAATATAGTTCTGCCGCAGAATGCCTAACATTGTTAAAAACACATTTTAGGTGTTCATGCCCATAAACTGAAATGTTTATGATTTTTTTCGTGGTACTCCGTGTATGATCTATCAAATTTATACTGACCACGTAATGCACTAAACCTTTACTTAAGCTTAAAAATGCCCCAAACAGCTGAAAACGCATTTCGAGTAGTTATGGTTCATAGTCAGTTCTGTGAACGAACTACATTATGCTGCTTACTTCATACTCAATAGAAAGCATGCTATCCACCTCAGTGGCACATATCAGTTTTATCATGTTTGCTGTATCATAACATCACTAAAAGGCACTGAAAAAGATTTTTTTCGCTAGACCAAAAAGTAACGGAAATTAATTTTTTTGTGTATCACTGTGAACGAACTATAACGGCAACATACATCATCTTCAACAGGAAATATGTTTTAGTAAGGCGAAATATCATATATATATGTCGTGGAAATCCAAATATATTTATGAGAGTCAGAGTGCAGACAAACGTCCCAAAAGACGGTCGAACAAACGGAAGTCATAACTAATTTTTAGCTATATTGGAAAGTGTTAAAAACTATGGATTATACTTCGTTTTTAAACTTTATATTATAAAACATAAGCTAATGGTTCTTGAAAAACAATACTATAAGTTTTATTAAAAAATTAGTTATTTTTTTAATAAAATAGTTTAAATTGTGCAAAACAGAGCTTTAACTTTAGAGACAGTTTCAAATCTTATTTTCTTAAGTAAGCACATAAAAACTAGTTGGATGTGCCAATCCCAAAATTTTCTTCTATCTCATCTATTTTAATATTTCAAAATATTGTTACAGATGTCAATATTTCATTTTTATTAGTTCAATACTACATAAACTTTGACTTTCATCTTAAATTTCTGCTTCAGTCAATTAATCGCAGTAAAAACGAGTTAATCTCGATCATCATATTTATTAAAATCACGAATAGTCGGCTTATCAGGATGTGAAGTTCCCGTCGATTCATGAGCCACTGGTGTACAATAGAACTACGAAAAATTAGGAAGATTACACAAAAATCGCTATTACAGCGCCCCTTCCGGCGGTATTTTTCCCCATTCAGAGAGGACCTTCTTGCCATGGCCGAAAACATACACAAAAAATTTGGTTCAATTCTATGCATAACTTCATACACTTTTCGAAGGTACAATATTCAAAATTGCACCAAAATCGCTATTACAGCGCCCCCTTCCGACCGATTTTTCTAAAATTAAGGGAGGACCTGCTTGCTATAGCCAAAAACTTAAACAGAAAAATTAGTTCAATTCTATGCATAACTTCATACACTTTTCGATGGTACAATATTCAAAATCGCACAAAAATCGTTATTTCAGCGTCCCCTTCCGGCGGATTTTTTCCAAATGAAGGAAGGACCTGCTTGCCATAGCCAAAAACTTAAAAAAAAATTGGTTCAATTCTATTCTAACTTCAAACATTTTTCGATGGTACAATGGCGACAGACAGACGGACACACGGACAGACAGACATTTTCTATAAACATGTTTTTTGGTATATCTGACCCATAAAACGTGTAAATCCGTCGAAAACCGGAAGTAAAATAATATTTCTATTACAATACTTTCTTCTATTGAAGATAGCAGAAAGTAATACATATACCGAGACTTTACATGCTTTGACAAATGAAATTATTTTAAGGGTACTGTGGAGCATGAAATTATTATTTATTTTATTTTATTATTGTTATTATCATTATTTAAAAGCTCTATAAGCTGCAGCTGACATGAAACATTTCCCAACGTGCATATAGCATTTTGAAATAAAGTATAAAAATTCTGGACAAGAAAATCTTATTTCATAGGCATAATGCAAAATAAATTAATTTTACTAACGTACCATGCAATTTCTAAGAGATTCAAAGTCAAATGATGATTTAAAGCGGTTCTCAAAAAATATTTTCCCTGCATAACAACCTGAAATTTTATTACTCATTTTTTAACCTAAAGGAATGATACTTACAAACATGATTATTAAAGGGATGCTAAATGAATTTCCTCTTAAGTTATAAGTGATTATTATCTCAGAAAGGCAGTTTTTGCTTTTCCTGCGCTGTCGCGTCCCGAAATTCTGTTCATAACGCCCAGTTTAATAGAATGTTTCTAAAATATCTTCTGCTTTTACCAAAAATGGAAACAGTTTGATTACATAGTTTCTTAATAAAAGTTCCTGGCAATTTGCGAAAAAAAATATATTAAATGCGTACGAAAAAGTCAATTTGGATTTGCGAACAGTGCTCCTAAAAGTACACATATATATTATGTATTCGTTTTAATGTATATCAATTATTATTTGGAATTATATTTTCCGCAAATTGGGTGAGCTTTCTTGATCATGCATTTCATACCAGATTACCCATTTATTAAAGGGGGAAAAGGTATAAAATAGTATTTGGTTGAGGGAAATCCCATTTTGCATGGGACACTTTAATCATAGGTGAGATTTTTGAACCATGCAAAGCTAGAAGGATTTACTTAATAATTTGATCGGATAGAACAGAAAATTAAAATACCTTAACCGTTAAACAATACAAAAAACCCTGCTGGCTCGGCCTACAGGCGCAGGTAGATTTCAAAGTTAAGTACTAATTTCACCAACAAAAACTAAATCAATATCAGAGATAAATCCAGTTTAACAATCTTATCTGGACGCTTTTGGCGAGTTTTTAATTTCAATTTTTTGTAAGAGCTGGTTTTATCAGAATCATGTCAAAACGATAATTTTTTCTACAACCGCTATGTATTTTTAATTTGTTTTGGCTGTAAGAATTGGTGCTATCAAAAACTTTTCGATATAAAAGTTGTAGATAATATTAAGAAGAGTTATAACAAAGCTAAGCTGATTTGATATCTTGTGAATTGACGGAGTTATGAATTTCTTTTTCTTCAACCCCACCCTTTTTTTCGCTTTTAATTTTTTTTCCGGTAAGCCTTGGTCCTATCAAAAACTTGTCAATGTGAAAGTTGTAGATAATATTAAAAAGATTTATAATAAATTTAATATCTTAAGAGTTGATGAAGTTGTGAATTTTTCTCCCTAAAAGCCTATTTTTTTTCACTCCTTTTTAATTTCATCAAAAGTCTGTCATACATAAGTTTTTTACCCTTTTTCTAGAAGTAATAACAACTTTAAACTGATTTGATATGTATTATAATTAGGAAAAACCCTGCCTATTTCCACCCCTTTGGTCCGATTTGGCCCATTAACGAACTTGACCGAGATTTTCTGTGTCAGTTTGGAAGAGATTTGTGCAGAATTGTGGAAGTTGTGTCCATAAAAAGTGATATTTTTTATACACAGAGATAGATAAAGTTTTTAACTGGGTTCTAGGGGTCATGATCGGCATAGATTTGCATAAAATTTTCAGAAATTCCAACATAGGGGAGAATGTGATAGGTAGTATTTCTTACGAAAGCTACCTAAAAAATAAAAGGTAAGTCTTGCCTCTTCTCCCTTGCCCCCACCAGATTACGCCCATGCGGGTTCAAGTTTAAAAGGAATCAAGCAGTCAAACATAGCTAAATAAGATACAGTTATTGTCGTTTCTATGAACAACATAGGAACGGTTTATCAAATAAGCCGTTTTTAGAAATCCATCCAAACCAAAACCAGTATGAGTATTTTTACATGAGTTGGAACTCACCGCTTTATTGAATCCAATTCTATTCAACTAATGTGATTCATTAAAACGTCGGTTATCGTACTTAAAAATGGAGAAAACGCATAATAGATAGCTGTTAAAATGGGTCGTAAAATAGCTGAATTTATTTTTTATTGCACTGCTGTACGGTGGAGAGACTTTTAATTTGCTTCTTTTTCCGAAATGAGAATAAACCTTCGAATTTTGCATAAATCAAAAACACACGCTAAATTGGGGACGTATAGAAATAAAATTTGAAGTTGGAAAAGTCGCTCTCGATACAGTAAACCCTGTGAAAACGGAACTAGTCTTGAACTCTTAAAAGGAAAGAAACATACATGCTAAGATGAAAGTCCTTATTGATTCCGTTTTGACGGGCTTAAATAAATTCGAAGCTGGTATTAGAGTTAGGTCTGATTTCATTAGACTCGGAAACGGCGCTTATTTTTTCTTCTGGAGATAGATTTGGTTCTTACTTCTTTTCAAGAGTCTAATGAAAGAAAACTGTGTTCTTGTAGATATTGTAAATTTGTTTAAAAAGTCTTTGAAATTGAATTTGGTTAGATAAATAACAGAGAAATATTTAAAGCACAAGTGCCAAGTGACCATTTTTGTCACTTTAAAATTAGGATTTTCTTTCGGACACACATCTTCTTTTCAGTTCAAAGAGAAAAAATGACTTTTTAATCAAAAAATTTTCTTAGCGTTCTTTTTTTAATTTTTCAATTAAAATGACTAGATCATTTTCATGTAATGTTTTTTATACCATCCGTTACTTCCAGAAATGTTTCAGTTTCCCCCCCCCCCCTTTTTTTTTTGTTATCGCTTATCAGGACTGTGATCGGTTGTAGAGGGATGGGGTGGGAAAGAAACGTACATGGACCTGAGCTGAAAGGAAGATGTCTACGCTCGTATTCATGAATAACTTCGACCGAGGGTTAAACCGCGAGTTCAGTAACCCCAGGTTGGTATTTTCAACCGGGAGTTGAAAACTTGTATTCACCGTTTACTTCGGATGAAAAGTTACCTAACTCGGGGTTTCTCGACCTAGGTTGAACGAAATGTGTTTATTGGTTAAAAAAATCACATGCCTTGTTCGGTTTCGCATCGAGACTTCGTTTGTTTATGTTTTGAAAGAAAAACGCCGATTAAAAAAAAAAAGGAAAGAAAGAAATGAACGATTCAATGTAGTTTTTTTTTTTTTTTATCCCCGCAAAATGTATGGACAAAATAAAAACCTGTAATCACTAAATATGGATCAACTTAATTTAATTTCTTGAAAGTTTTAATATTTTTTAAACTATTATTATTTTTAATTTATTAATGAGTTAGGTTAATGATATGAAACGTGTCAACTGCTAAAATAAATGTTAAAAGGTTCTTTTTCAAAATAAATTTTCGCATAGTTGCTAAAAAATGGAACTTGATTTCGGCCAAAACTAATGAAACTTGATTTGAATAAAAACTAAAATTTTATTTCAACAGCAATTATGATGATTTCTATTATTAAAAGCTCTAGTTAGCAATTAAACAATTTCTGATAATGAAAATATTAAAATGGAGAAAAAGGGAAAAAAAATTAAGAAAGTAGTCTGTTGTACTTCATATATACTATTTCTTTTATTAGTATAGATGGTACCCCAGATGTATTAATTTTATTGTTTGGATTTTCAGCGAGCTAATTAAAATGTTTAATTCTAATTAAATTAGATAGTAATTAATATTCCAGGTTGACAGGAAAAAGTAGTGAAATAATATTAACAGAACTGCAGAAAAAGCGGAACAGGTGATCCTAGCGGTGCCCTGGCACCAGGTACCAAGCCGCAGAGGCGCTCCATAGGCGCATATATTTATCACTTCCGAGCGATTGATAAACATTTTTCATTTAACTAGTCGCTAAATAAAACTCTATACTTCCTTTAAGTTTAAACTGTGTGCAGTGGAGATATTTTATAAGATATTATTTTAAGGAACACAAATATTTTAAACTTTTTAAGACTACTAGTGTATAGTGTATGAATTTCCATTCAACACATATAATCGAATAAGGCCTTTCCTAAATCATGATAAATGTATTCTGAATACTATCTGGACAAATAAATGTGAAATATTACAGAAAGTTGAATTTTTATCGACCAGCTTTTAGGACCTATCCCCACCTCTTCCCCTCCAGCCATTTGTATGAGAATTTTTCTATTATCGCATTTACAAGATCAAAGCTATTCACTTGATTATCTTTGACTATTTTTTGATAAATTAGCCTAATAATTACGATATACTATTACATGCACGAATACACTTGTTTTTGGTTGCAGTGTTGCATTTGAAAAAATGTATTTATTTAGAAAATGTTATTTTATTTTCTATATTTTTTCCAGCTTCTTAATTTCATATTTTAAACTCATTTAGATATCACTTCAATAGATGTAATAAGAATCTCATTTAGAATAGAAATTAAAAGTGGGATTCTTTTTTTTTTTTTTTTTTTTTTTTTTTGTGACTGATTAATGATAGATTTCTAGACTAAATAGGCAGAATAATGATAGTTTGTAATCTAACAAAACAACTCAAATTAATTATTAATAATTTCATATAATTTTACATTATCTAATAAATAAAATAGCTGTCTGTTGTTTGTGAATCAGTGGAGAAAAACAAGTTCCCATTTGTACCACCCTACCCATTCCCTCTATTTTTTTTCTCTTTTTTGGTGTCATTCTTTAATTTAAGTAAATTAAACGTTTCTCAAGATGCTGTGTAAGATATAGAAATAAAAAGAAAGTTTAAAGTACATATTACCAAAAATAGAAGAATATATGTAATCTCATACATACACATACATATATATTATCTATACATTTTTTGACTGGTTTGTTTACATTTATACATTATATCTCCTTCATTACATCTTGAATTGTTTGCTTTCATAAATACTCATGATCACGAAGAATTTATTTACCTTAAAAATAGTCATCATAATAGTCATGATGCAAGGGCTGATAAAAATATTTTTGGTGTGGGGTTATTTAAAAAAAAAGGAAAGTTTTTTCTTTTTTTCCAGCGTATTTCAACTCTTTAGTAATTTATTTTAATTTAGCTGTCAATTAAGAAGCAAAAATTATAAGTGATCTCTAAAAAAAGTCACAATTTAAGGAGGTAACATTGAAAAGTTATTCATTTTAGGATTTATTATTACTATTATTATTTTCGTATAAAATAGTACTAATGCAATATTTTATATTATGTATAATTTTGAAATTAAAATACAGTTGAAAAATAAATGCAATAAAAATAAATATTTCAAATTCCACAAAAATTGGGAAACATACGTAGAAGCTTACAAACAATCGTAAAAAAAATCAATAAAGAAATAAAACTCAAATTGTTTAAATTTTAAGTTAAAATATCTAATTTATAGATCTGATTTATATTTATCTCAGTTTGTACATAAACAATAATATATCTTTTACACAATAGACCCAAAATTTAATTTAAAAACATTCTATAAGTACTGATCAAAAATCTACAGAGAATCTATGGATATTCTAAGATAATCTGTGTATTTCTTTACTTAAACAAAAATGCAAATTAGCTTGAGTCTCACATTTTAATCAGAACTTATGCAAGTATGGCGTTTATTTCGGTCCTGTTAAAATACATTTGTGAATTTTTTAACATCAAAATTGCAAAAAATAAATGACCTTAAACGCGACAGTTGTTACTTTAGAAGCAATTATTCGGCTGTTTAAGTAATATTGGCTATTTTTAAGGCAAATAAATTTTTCGCGACCACGCGTATTTATGTAAACAAACAATTCAACATGTAGGTAGGTAGGTAGTGGGGGGGGGGAGGGCTTTGGGACCTATAAGCAGCACGGCTGTTGTCCCGAATGATCCATACGAACAGAGACGCCAGACACAGACAGCACTAGACACCTAGCTAGAAGCAATCAATACAATGAATAAACCGTAGCGTAGAGTTACGAAAGACACTCGACAAACAGAACTTTTTGATAAAGCAACCAAATGAACGAAAACACTCATCACTCAAATCAAAACCCGCCCAACAGCTCCTGCGTTGAGCGTGGTACCTGGCACAAGAAAACAAAATATGCTCCAAGGAGTTCAAAACACCACACGCACGCAACCAAGTTAAAGCGAGTCAAAATCTCCGGGGTAATAAGCATCCTGCAGAGGAGACGAGATCCCTTCGATTATGAACCCAACACCGAGAGTGATTGACATTGGGGATATCCCCATAAGAAGCATAATACTTGCAAGTCCGGTAAGAGTGCTCACCCTGCCGCAGAACACTGTGAGAGAACCTACGGATAGTATCTTCTGGCGAGGTCCAATCAATCAGAGGGTCAGAGACAGAAACACTTTTGGCAAGGCCATCGGCCGTTTCATTGAGGGGGATACCACGGTGTCCCGGAACCCAGTAAAAGGAAAGGTGAATGGAGAAATGCTGCATCCGAACAATTTTATTGGGGAGCCAAAGTATAACTCTGGGAGACTTCAGGTTAGCAGACTGGAGAGTCAAAAGAACCGACAAGCTGTCTGTTAAAATCACCACGGGCCGAGATAACGAGATCATTCGTCGAGAGCCACGCCTATTGCGAGAGCTTCCGCCGTGAAGACGGAGTTGACATGCTGCACCCTGTAGCCAAAGTGGTGTGAGGAAGTGCAGCCTGAAATCGAAGTGAGGGAATCTGTCTTTGAGGCATCGGTGGCAATAATATCCCACGCGTCAGTAAAGTTCTGGAAGTAATCAGCAAACATCGGGGCAAGGTCCGTACGCTGAAAAGGAAGATCAGAGGTGAAAAATTGCACTGCGTTCGAGTCAAGAGGAAGAGGAACTTGGAAGCTGATGAGGAAATCCAGATCAATGCCCAAACCGGCAAAAAACTCAGAAACATGAGAAAGATGATTTCCTGGTGAGACCAGAATATCCTCACAAGAGTCCAAGAGAGGAGACCAGCTGCCAAGGGCAAGATGCTTCACCCAGAAGCCGAAAGCCAGAACCCTGATTCTGTCAGCCAGGAGACAAGCCCCAGCATGCTTGAGAAGAATATCAGGCGTCCACTTCGGGAGCCCCAGAGCAACCCGTAGCGCACTCGTCTGTATCACTTCCAGCATCTTCATTAGCGAAGGACTAGCGGACGTGAGAAGAGCAGCTCCATATTCGATGATACTACAAATAGAAGAGAGGGCCAACGTCCGCAGATGATGTGAACGAGCCCCATACCTTTTATGGGCTAGAGCTTTTAAGATGTTGATCCTTTTAAAACATTTCGTCCGGAGATATTCTACATGCTTCCGGAAGCCTCCACGACGGCAAAAAGGAAACCTAGGAACTTTAGAACGGGGCACCACTCGATGAGTCCACCGTTCACGCTGAAGTGGAAATCACAGACCGCTCTCCGTCTCGAGAGATTAATCGAATGGCATTTGTCAGCCCTGATGGATAGTTTCCAATAGGAACACCACACTATTATAAGTCGAAGAGCCTCTTGGAGTTTGACTCTACAGGTGTCCAAACAATCATTCACACAGTAGATGAAAATATCGTATGCATAGATGAGGAACTTGATGCCCAGGCCCACCAGGACCTCATAAAAATCTGCCATGAAAATTGTAAAAAGGATGGGACTCAAAACCGCCCCCTGGGGAAACACCTCTACCAATAGTTCGGGAGGAAGACACGTGACCCCTCCACGCAACCTTGACGACTCTAGTAGAAATAAAGCGATGAATCCACCGAAGCATCCGTCCTGTGATGCCCACCTGGGCACATTTATAAATAAGTCCATCAATGTAGACAGAGTCATAGGCTGAATGTAAATCCAAAGAGACGCCCAAAATATATTTTTTCGCCTTTTTGGCAGACGTGATGTCATGCTGGAGAATCACTAACGCCGTATGGCAATCCCGGAAGGGAAGAAATCCGAGGTGCCTAGGGACCAAGGTTTTATGGCAGAGTAGGGGGTGCACAATCCTTCTGGCAATCATCCGCTCACAGATTTTACCCGTTACCGAGGTTAAGGCAATCGGACGGTATGAAGAAATATGATGTCTCGGCTTGTCAGGCTTCAGAATTGGGAGAATGGTCGCCGACGTCCAGCTTGAGGGAATGTCCCCTGAGCACCAAATGCTGTTGTACATACTCAACAAGCAATCTAAAGAGTGATCATTTAGCCCCTTGAACAGGGCCGCACTAATCCTGTCCTCCCCAGGAGTGGAAATTCTCGTTCTTCCAATGGCCATCTTTAGCTCTGAGATCGTGAACAGACAGTTGAGCGAATCATTGCACTCATCACCATAAGTAAATGGGATTGGCTCGTGGCAGCTTCCCTCGCCAAAGTGATCTGCAAAGGCTTCAGCTTGGGCTACCGCATCAGCAGAAAAAGAGTCAGGTAGTTGTAAGTAGAGATGGGAATCAGGAGAAGAGCTGGACCGAGATTTGAGGTTACGAAAAATTTTATATAAAAGGCCAGGGTCATTCGCATTACAGCAAATGGAGTCCCAGTACCGGCGCTTGGCTTCCCTGACAACCTGGCGGAGCTTGGCCGAGAATCTTTTATATTTCATCCAGTGATCCACAGAAGTTAGTTGACGAGCTCTTCGCAGATGGAACTTTTTCTGTTTGCTAAGGGTGCTACACCGCGCAGTCCACCACACAGGAAGGCGTTTCAGGGACTCAACACAGGCTGTACTGTGATTCGACATGGCACCACGAACCAAGGACTGGAACGATGACGGCTGGATATCGGTAGCCAAATGTAGGCTGGAGTTGACTTCCTGGGTGATGCGGGCCCAGTTGTAAAGAATGGGACCAGGACGCAGAGAAGGATTAAGCTCTACAGAGATAACAATGGGGAAGTGATCGCTGTCGAAAAGATCATCCTCAACGACGATCGAGGAGCAAGTAAGAAGCCCAGAAGAACAGATCGAAAGATCAATTAAAGAAGTAACCCCACCAGGGGCCACATGGGTAGGAGCAGTATAGTTCATTAAGCAGAAGGGGCTATCAGAATGCCAGTCCACCAAACGCTCGCTGGCCCGCGAGGACACCGGGGATCCCCACAGCGGGTGATGAAGATTAAAATCTCCCAAGATAAGAGAATGACCAGAAAGATCACGGCAAACCTTCAAAAGATCGTCAACCACCAACCCAGATGAGGAGTAAACGTTGATAATGTTGAGACAGGAAGAACCAAGGGAAATGCGGACGCCTAAGAATTCGTTAGCTGAGCCCAAATTATCGAAACACAACCTTGTAGACGACCAAGTAGAGTTCACCGCCAAAGCCAGACCACCACCGGCCCGACAGACTCTGTCTTGACGGTAGATCACTTTACCCGACATCGACAGAGGCTTCACCGGTGAAAGAAGTTTCCTGGAGAACCAAGACATCCGACGACAAGAAAGATTCAAGCTGAAGGAAGGGGAGCTTGTTGGAGATACCTCGGCAATTCCACTGAAGCACACTAATACCCATAAGAGACAGAAAAAAGAAAAACTATCAAACACAAAACAAAAATCAAGATCCTGCCCCCTGCAGGAACACTAGCCCAAAACACAAGAGAAAAGGGGAAAAAACTTTTTTTTCTACCCCCCTTTACCGTGCACGTAGGTACGTTTCCGCTCCGGGGATTTGTCACTGAGTTTAGCCATACAGTTCATAATTATATTACTCAGAGCACTGATAGTTTCTAGAATTTTTGCAGACTGTTTTTCTGAATGATCAACTAAAATCTTTAACATGTTATTAGTCCTGATCTCAATAGCTTTTTTTAATTCATCTTGGTCGGGTTTTTTAACACTGGTTTTCTGTGCATATGATTCAGAATTCGCCCTCGTCGAAAATTTTCGTCGAGCTTCCGTAAAAGATAGAAAATTTCCACTTTTAAAGCGGAGAAAATCCATTTCTCTCAAGCGGGTGGGGCACTGGAGATAATCTGACCTGTGCCCCCCCCCCCCCCACAGTTCACACATTTGACTTCTAGCGTGCACGGACCAGTATGCTTTTGGCCACACGTGGCACAGATATTTTCGGACTGACATTTTCCGGTTGCATGGTTAAGTTTGAAGCAGCGTACACATTGCCTTGGCCTATCGACAAACTGGCGGATCTTCTGAAGAGTGAACCATAACTTTATTTCAGTCGGGATAGCAATACCAAGAGAGGTAATTAAAACTGGGGAAACAGTACTAGATGAATATCTCTTCATAAATCGTCGCATTTCTAAGATCTGCACGTTGTTATTGACCATTATCTCCTGGCCCACCTCCTCCAGGGGGATGTCGACAGGTACGTTGAACACCAGGAAGCGATTCGAAATGTTCTCCCAAATAACTCTATGTTTAACTGGAACCCCCCATAAGCTTGTAACCTGACAAATATCAACAGCACAGCCGACGTCTTTTGTGCTGATAAGTAGACTGCCCGTACGTGTGTGACGGACATTCTCTATATGATTAGCATGAGGGATTATCTTTTTAATCTCTACTTGCACAGCTCTAGGATCTCTATTTGGAATAGATTTTGAATCTGTACTTTGTAAAAAAATATTGAAACACTTACCGCCATTCTCGGCAGCCATTGAAAGAAGCCGCTCCGTGGAAGCAGTGGACATTTTTATTATCGCTGTTACATGTCAAGAAGTTTTTCTTGTCGCTGTCACATGAGGTACTTTCTTCACATTCCACCATATCAACATTGACAGCAGAAGAATCCGCTGTTCCATCAATATCCACTATCTTAAATTCAGAACAAGCCGTAACACTATCCAGGGACATAATCAGCAAATAGTAGAGGTAAACAAAACGTAAATAAAACTATTACACCTACCAAACACCCGCCAAATCACCAATAAAATAGTTCACTAATGGCCACCACGAAAAGAGAGAAAAAACAAACACCTTACTTCGAACCACAACAGCGTAAAAACGAAAGCTTCACCGAAAAGAAAGCTCAGATACCGCCGGCTGCAAAACGGTCACCGCCCCCCACGTGTAGAAGGAGGGAGCACCTCGCACAGCCAACCTCTCCACCCCAATTCAACATGTATTCAATATATAAGAGGCTATATACATAAATATAAACAAATCAGATAAAAATATTGAAGATAATTACATATATATGAGATTACATACCTTTGCATACTGTTATTCCGTTTTATTTAATAGTAGAACTTCTATATTTTACACAGCACATTCTATCAGCCATTGTAAAATGGCGGTCCTCTCCCTCTCCTTCCTTCCTCACTCTCACCGCTTGTTTTTCGTTAAATACGCATGCTCGGTTGAAAAATCCTGGGTTGAACCACCTGTAGACCAAGGTTAGGTTACTGAACCCGGCGTTAGATTTCAACCTCGAACCGGTTCAGTGGGGTTGACGGTGAATGCCATTTGAGTTTTCAACCCGGGTTTTCTGCATAACTCCGGGTCAAAGTTATTCGTGAATACGAGCGTAAATTCCACAGATTCAGGGTCTGATTAAATCCTGGGTTAACTGGGCTTCCACAGACGGTCTAGACAGTTTTCATAAAGCTATTTATAGATTCATATCTGTGTTCTAAGCAGGGCTGCAGAGTCAGATCCATTTTTGAGCAAAAGAAACGGAGTCAGAGTCGCTAAAAAACAAGCCGACTCCGACTCCAGAATATTTTTATTAGACAGTTTGAAGTGAAATTAAATCAGTTACATAGGGGGAAAGGGGGCACATGTGAACATGGGGCAGATGTGACCATCACAATTTTTCAATAGTTATTATATGTTTTTTTATTTGAAAAAAATTACCAAAAATGGCAGTACCTGTAGACATAGGGTAAAAAATTTTGAAGCTCTTTGACATTTCGTTTGTCCTCAATAGCCAAAACACTGTTTAAAACTCTCAAAAGTAAAATTTCAGTTCCAACTTGATAAGCGAATAACTTTATTTATTCATTTATTTAATTTTAATGTTTTAACATATACTATGAATACTAATATATATTTTTGGTGAAGTTTTTTTTATTCTAAAATTGAGAAATGTTAATGATGTATCCATTTAACTCTAACTGTCATGGGGGGCACTTTTGAACAGACTAGTTGGGGCAGATAGGAACAGTTCCTAAGTGTCCCAATAATCATTCTGTGATTCTGTTCCTTTCAGTTAACTTCATGAGAAATTATGTCAGCTCTAGGGCTTAATTTTTAACAAAAAAAGTACCGGAGCCCTAATATTTTGCCCTAATACTAATAACCATAGCGTCCTCCCCCCCTCTCCACCGTCACTCTAATCCGCATATTTATATCTCATACATTATTTGCAAAATTTAAAATATTTTTTTCGTTGGACAAATAAAATTTTTAAATATTTCTGCATATACTTACCTGACAATTATTCCACTTTTTAGTTATCACTCCTTCCGAATAGAAATATTTGCCTAATTTTAATGTTAATTAATCGCAGGATTCTATGAGTAAATAAAATAAGGATTATGATTCGAAATTAGTATTAAAACATAACAAGGATAGTTCGCAGTTATACATTTTTATGAAAAAATAAATGAAATTTACAGGAATTAATACTGATATGCTAAAGAATCAAACAACATTTTTCAATTTCCTATAAAAGCTGCATATCTTAAACTATAATCGATTTCTTCCGTAGAACAATCTTTCGTGATGTGTCCTTGTAAATCAGATTAAATTAGACATTTGGCACCGTGATCGGAAAGATTCGATGCTTTTATAGAAAAAGGGGAAACTCTGCTCTATTGCTTACTATAAAAATAACAATACATGACAATTACATCTACTTACAAATGACTACTACTTACAGCTTTGTAAATCTGCAGAGCACAGACGCATTCATGATGAAAAATAGAAAAATCACTAACGTTATTTTCGTACTCGCATGCAATGGAAGACTAAAAACCTCAAACAAACAATATCTCAAGCTGATGCTCGTTGACTAAGAAAAGAAAATATTCTTTTCCGGTTAGATATCTAAATTTTAAAAAAATGATCCAATTAAAAAATATCCTAGTGTCAGAAAATAAAATAAAACTGAACTCAAATTCATTGTTCGCGCTCTTGAATGGCGCTAATATACATGTCGCCGAAATCAATGGCAGACATAAATGTGCAAATATCAGTAGGATAAAGAAAACACGATTTCTGTTTCTCCTATTCTGATCAAAATAGCATTAAAGAGTTGGAAGAGTTATTTTATTTTTTGTATACCTGAGTAAATAAAATTTTTAATTTACAGACAGATTGAGTTCGAGCGCTTCGGTTTTTCGGAAGCACTAGGCTCCGGTGCCCTGTATTTATGGGCTCCTGTAAATTCCGACTAATATTTAAATATTTATTAAAAACAGAGAAGTGCTCTGGCGCAATTTAAGCCCTGTCAGCTCGAATATCTATCATTTTCCTGAAATAGAAGACATTTCCGTCCAACAAAGTTGAATTTGTATTGAAACTTCCTCAAACACATCAAGTAAAGTCAGCAAGTACATAAAGAGCAACAAGCTCGTTTACGTTCAATTGGAATTGAAATAAATTTAATGTTTCTCCTTTTGATTTTCGGATTTTTTCAGGTCTGCAGGCAGGTGAAAGTTTTAAAGTCTTATATACAGACAGATACGCGAACTCACTTTTGATAAATTGTAATTTTTCTGCTAACTTGTAATACTTGAATTGACTTGAATTTGACTTAATATGATTCATTGATTACTTGTATTTGAAATCTTGATTGGTTGATTGATATGATTGAACACTTTTATTTTAAATCTAATTGAACTTTTTAAAAACATTTTTGAATTTTTTTTTTTAATTTTTTTAAAACTAGATTTTTTAAATTTTGGAAAACTTCTATATTTATTTTTTAATTTTAATTATTATAACTTTTTTCTTTTTTTTCTTTTTACTTAAAAATATTTTTATTAAGTATATATATATGTATGTATGTGTGTGTGTGCATATATATATATATATAAACCTATTGCTTCTATATGATAAAAAAGAAGATATATATTAAACTATAACATGTTGAAAGTCATGTACATGTACAAGCAGGTAAACTCGCTTTTGCAAACTCAATTTATGAAGTTTTTTAAATATTATTTTAATTTTGATAACTTAATTTTTAAAAATTTTTCAAAGTTTTAATTTTCTAAATTTTGTAAACTTTATAATTTTTTCAAAGATTTAATTTTAAATTTTATAAAGTTTTTTTCAAAGTTTTAATTTTTAAAATTTTATAAAGTTTTAATTTTAAATTTTATAAAGTTTTTTTCAAAGTTTTAATTTTTAAAATTTTATAAAGTTTTAAAAAAGTATAAATTATACTATTAAGATTATTAGATTAAAATTTTAAACTTATATTATATTTTTTAATTATTAAAGAATTGTTGATTTCTTAAGTTATACATATGCAAATTATACTCTAACACTCTATTTAAAGTTCTAAAATATATAGCAAAATGAACATACACTTTGGAAAAATAAACACACATATTAGTATTGATATGATTGATATGATATATATTATGTTATTGGTTTTATACTCTTTTTTGGAGAATAGTATAAAATTTTATAATTTATGAAAAGTATGAGTCATAGTATTAAGACTTTTAGTGGGATATTTTATAGATATGTTATACATTTTAAATTGCTATAGGATTGTTTATTTCTTTAGTTATACATGTACAAATTATAACATTCCATTAAAAGTTGTAATAGGGATACCATACTCGAACACTTTGAAAAAATAAACACACAGATTAAGGAGGATAGAAATACATTTTGTTTTAAACAATTCATTTTGGATGGCGGTTTTATCCTTTTTGAAGAATTGTATGATAACAGTTTTTATATACAGGGTGAATGATATGTATTATGTTAATGGTTTTATCCTTTTTTGAGGAATAGTACGGTGACACAAGGTAATAGTTTTTATATACAGGGTGAATGATATGTATTATGTTAATGGTTTTATCCTTTTTTGAAGAATAGTATGGTAACACGAGGTAATAGTTTTTATATACAGGGTGAATGATATATTATGTTAATGGTTTTATCCTTTTTGAAGAATTGCATGGTAACATATGATAATATTCATTATTAATAAGCGAATAACGGTTGTTTATACAAGTGATGGGGTGATATATATAATGCTAATGGTTTTATTCTCTTTTGAAGAATAGTATTAACTGTTTTTAATTTTTGAAAAGTATGAATCATAGTATTAAGATTTTTAGTTTGATATTTTATAAACATGATATATATTTTTAATTATTATATGATTGTTTATTTCTTTAGTTATAAACGTACGAATATAACATTTCATTAAAAGTTGTAATAGGGGGTACCACACTCTACCACTTTGAAAAAATAAACACATAGGTTAAAAGAGTATAGCAAAATATTTTATTTTATTATTTTTAAAAATTCATTTTGAATGGTGGTTTTATTCTTTTTTGAAGAATTGTGTGGTAACACAAGCTAACAGTTTTTATATACAGGGTGGATGATAAGTAAATGTTATTTAATTGAAGATCGTTACTTAGATAAAATTTGAAATATTATATATTTTTTCTTTTTTAGTATAGTATTATATGAATACATAGTAATAGTTTACTTAATTGAATACAATTTTCAGTAAAAATGTTATATGAATACTTAGTAAATATTATTTAATTGAACACAATTACTCAGACAAAATTTGAAATATTATATATTTTCTTCTGTTTAGTATAATATTATATGAATACTTAGTAAATATTATTTAATTGAAAACAATTACTTAGACAAAATTTGAAATATTATATATATTTTTTTCTTTTTAGTATAATATTATATGAATACTTCATAAATATTTACTTAATTGAACATAATTTCTTAGACAAAAATTTGAAATATTGTATTTATTTTTTTCTATTTAGTTTAATATTATATGAATACTTAATAAATATTTACTTAATTGAATACAATTACTTAGACAAAATTTGAAATGTGAAATTTATTTTTCTATGTAGTATAATATTATATGAATACTTAGTAACAATTTACTTAATCGAATACAATAACTTAAACAAAATTTGAAATATTATATATATTTTTCTTTTTAGTATAATATTATATGAATACTTAGTAACTATTTACTTAATTGAACACAATTACTTAGACAAAATTTGAAATGTGAAATTTATTTTTTCTTTTTAGTACAATATTAGTTTAATACTTAGTAACTATTTACTTAATTGAATACAATTTTTTAGACACAATTTGAAATATTATATTTATTTTTTCTTTTTAGTATAATATTATATGAATACTTAGTAATTATTTACTTAATCGAATACAATAACTTAAACAAAATTTGAAATATTATATATATTTTTCTTTTTAGTATAATATTATATGAATACTTAGTAAATATTATTTAACTGAACACAATTACTTATACAAAATTTGAAATATTATATATTTCTTTCTTTTTAGTATAATATTATATAATTACTTAACAAATATTTACTTAATTGAATACAATTACTTAAACAAAATTTTGAAATATGATATTTATTTTTTCTTTTTAGTATAATATTAGTTGAATATTTTTTAGTGAAATATTAGTTGAATACTTAGTAAATATTATGTAGAAATATTATTAAATGTTTTTTAAATATTTTGTAATTACTTAAACAAAATTTGAAAAAATATTATTTAATTGGATACAATTACTTGAACAAAATTTGAAATATGATATTTATTTTCTTCTTTTTAGTATAATATTATATGAATACTTAGTAAATATTTACCTAGTAAGCAAGTAATCCCTATTGGTTCACAATGAATGTCTACAGGGATTTGATGAAATATTAGAGATATCGCCAAATTGGCGACACTTTCGCTGACTAATTTTGGTTGCAACTCTCTTTTTAGTATGGATATGCATAAAATGCTGTTTAATAACCAATGAGTATTTTCTATTTAGTAAAATATCATATGAATACAAAGTAACTAATTTTTTAAAGGAATACAATTTCTTAGATAAAATTTGAAATGATTTTAGAACAAAAAATAAAAGACAAAATATGTTTCACTTACATAATATTTATTAATCATTTTCAATAGTTATAGAGAGACAAATAATTTTAGAAAGGTGTAGATATTCAAATCAATTTATATGTTTAGACAAAGTTTTCATTTATGCATTTTGATAAGATGATGTATAAACTCAAAGTCGAGATAAAAGATAATGTTACAGTGATTACATTTATATTTCTTAGAATGAATTTTTTTATGTTTAGTTAAAATAGACTTTGATGAAAATGAATTGGAACATTTATCACAATTGTATGAGTTGAGAGTCTTTTCATGAGACTTCATATGAATTTTTAACAAAAACCTGCTTAAATAGTCTTTTCCACACTGTTCACATTTATATGAAGTGGTTGTCTTAGAATGAGTTATACTATGCTGTTTTAAATAAGTTTTTTGCATGAATGTTTTATGCCAAATTTCACATTCAAAGGACTTTTTCTTCAAATGAGGTGTTTGATGTGTGATTAACGTATGACTTTTTAATAAAAACTTGCTGAAATAGTCTTTTCCACATTGATCACATTTATATGCAGTGACTGTCTTGGAATGAGTTATACTATGACGTTTTAAATCAGTTTTTTGCATGAATGTTTTATGACAAATCCCACATTCAAAGGACTTTATCTTTAAAGGAGGTATTTCGATATCCGAAACATGTACCTCTTGGTCGTATAAAGGTGGTTTCATTTCGCTACATTTATCCTGCTTGGAGGACTTGTGAATCTTCTTGTGTTTTAATAAGTCAGGCTTTCTTGAGAAGGTTTCATCGCATGAATCACATTTATGTTGCGAATGTATCTTTAAATGAGATAATTTATGACGATTCAAAACAGCCTTTCTAGAGAATGTTTTTTGACATATGTCACATACAAATGGCCTTTCTCCTGAATGTATGGTCAAATGTTGGTTTAAATTACCTTTTCGTAAAAAGGACTTGTTGCAAATAGTACATAAAAAAGGTGACTTCAATTTTGATACAGAGGATTCCACTTCATTATCTGAAACGGGTTCTACTTTAGGTTGTACTGTTAGTATCATGTCTTGATCCTTTAATCTTGATACATCATCGTTTAACATAGTAGAATATACATCTTGAGAACCACCCATATTATCTTGAGTGTAAACACGTCTTCACACATTCAAAGAAAAGCAAACAGTAATGAAAAAAATCTCGTTCCATTCAATTTCATATAATCATAGGGGGCGCATGTTAGAAAATTTTAATGATTGGTGCATAAATGTGAGAATAACACGTGACATAAAGTATAAAGTCCACGGGAAGTGGATCAATCAGATATTGAAAGATACTTTTGTAATGTCTAGAAAGTATATGATTATTCGAATTACGAGTTTGAATTCATCGTTTTACAAGTTAATTTTATTATTTCAGTGAAATATATGTTAAACCAATGTTTTAAACTAGTACTAAATTTTATTAAACTCTACAAGAGAATGAGTGTACCAGTAGTTTTAAAATTCATTAGAAGTAATGTAGTATCATTAAATAATTATCTATTGCAATAACGAACTAGGAGCTGATTTAATTTATAATAATTGCTTATTGCGTAACTTTCTCTCAAAATGGGTCCTTGAAATCTCTAAACTTAGTGAGAAAAAAAATAATAGTTCGTCCTTGACCGGACTCGAACCGGTAACCCCATATGCGCTATACAATTGCGCTACAAGGACATTGAAATAGAAAGTTAAAAAAACTGTCAGAATGTTAAATGTTGTGATGCAATTATAACTCCCGTTAAGTTAAATTAACATTAAACGAAAGCATAATAAAATGATAAGTATTCAGAAAAGATAGTGTTCAAAAATATATTAGTAAATGTTGGGGCACGGTTTGCCCAGTGGATAGCGTATCAGTCACAAAAAATGAAATTTGAATCATAGTTCATAGGTTCGAAACTAGGGTTTGGTAAAATGAACCTACTCTCGTGCGTAGAATCGATAAAATAAGTTAAACTAAAAAATGAAAATCGTATGCATTAAAGTAATTCTCAAATAGTGCATAGCATATCAGTTACAAAAAATGAAATTTGTTACGAAGTTCGAAACAAAGGGATGGTAGAATGTCCCTACTCTCGCATGCAAAATCGATAAAATCGTATACATTAAAGTAATTCTCAAAATGCAGTAGTAGTTAAAATAGGTACTGTTGACTTATCTTAAGTAGCCGACAAACCAACGCCCATAAATGAGAGGGCCACAATTTTTGCCTTGAAACATCTAAAATCTCGACTCACAGGTATAGTTTCTTGGCTTGATCAGTTAAACCTACTACAAATTATCAAGTCAAGAGACTATTTTGGTACAGGTTCGATTCCAAGTGAAATTTTTATGAAAAAAAAAACCCTAATTAATATAGTTTCCAATTCCTGCCGGTAGAGGGCGCCACCTAGCATTTTCATGTGCAAACCCTAAGTCGATTCCGAAAAATAAGCTTCCTCTCAAAACGACCTAACCCCTTATGTTACAGTATAACATTACCTTATATGGACATTCGTTTAAGCCCTAAGATGCTACGAAAAATTAAGCCCCGGTCTAAAAATTTAGTCCCCTTTTACCCTATCATACTATAGTATGATCTAGATCGATTCCTTACGCTCGAAAACTATCCATAATTTTCATAATTTTCATCTAAACAAATACTCTCCTACTATAGCATGATCTTTCCCTCTTATCTCACTATCAGATTATCTTATCTCACTATCCTATCTTATCTCCTTTCCGTCTGATAAGAACTTAACACTCTTCTCAAACCCTCTCGTACTATAGTACGATATCGCGCTCCGTGCTCCTCACTCCTCACTCCTCCCTCGCTTTCGAATACCCTTTTCTACACTACTTTTGCTGATACGTTTTTTCATTCATTTTTCATTAACTGGAACCCTTGTTATCAAACAACGTGTTTTAACAATCTATAAGTATACTATGTCAAAAGCCGCCTGCAGAACCTTTCGAAAAATACCTTAATCATAACTGTTTCTGTAGTATGCGAAGGGAAAAAAAAAAGGATGCTAACGTCGAAAATAACATACACTATATTACCAAAGATGAGGCATTTTTAGACGTTTTCTTAAATATCTAGAATATCCATTTAGATGTTTCCTCTTCCTAGCTATTTTTTAAATTCAAAATTCATTTTAAAAGATTGTTAAATCTTTAAAATCAAATTAATCAATATTAATCAATCAAATTAATCAATCATAATCAAATCAATTAATCTTTACAATCAATAATATTTTTAATTGTTACCAGTGACCGTATTTTAGTTCCTAATTATTTAATATTATTAATTTGTTATTGAGTGATTACAGTTTCTGAAAAATCTAATTTGAAATTGACTGTGATTTCTATTATTGCTGCAAATGATTTTTCCATTGGCTTTCGGAGTCGTAGGAAACTTCTAGCTATCATCGTGCATCCTATTAAAATGCTTGTGACGTATGTCTACCACTGTCCATGGTCTGGTTACCGCATGGGAAATTTTTACCAGTATTTCCGAATCGCAATTTTCATCTTATTAATGCCACACATTTTCCAGTAAGGCGACGATAGCTATTTAAGAATAAAAAACAGGCGGAATTGAGCCCCTTTGGTAATAACGCTCTACCGCTAGTGGACGCACGCTCTACCGCTACTACAGTGAGATAATAGTGTTACATGTTTTCAGCCATGTGGATTATGGAGTCTTTCATTGCTTGCAACTACATGAGTTGCGCCTCTTTAAATAAACGGTCAGAGGGTTCCGTACAAAAAATGTAGGAATTATTAACTGTAGTATTAAAAAAATCGCCGCTAAAACAATAACAAGACTTTGTAAAAAACTATACAACGTAGGGTTGGGTGTAACTGCATATACTTGAAAAGTATGAATGGGTATGTATACCATAAAAGTTCAAAGACATATGAAGCCTAAATAATATCAAATATTGCTATTCTGCAGAATTATTTTTTTCTTATCTTATCCTAATCTGTTTATGATGAACTTAATTCGGTACTGACAATAAAAGTAGTTCAAATTTAACCCCTTGCGTTCCGGCGCTGTTAGCGGATGTATGTCACTAGCCACCAATGTTACCGCATCTGGCGGATTTTTTTTTTTTTTTGAATTTACACCACAAAAATTTAATTGGGAATTTTCTTTTATTTTATTTAAGGAAAATTAGTCATCTTGTAAAGCAAAAATAAATGTTAAACTTTCTGATGAGGGTTCGGAATGTCTAACTAAAAAATCAACCATATATCACGACGTACGCTGCATACGTCGTTGTCGGAAATGACCACAATAGCATGACTTACTACGCTACGTACGTCATAGAGCGCAAGAGGTTAAACTTTATTTATCATTACATAAAACTAAATTCAACGTAATAATAATGTTTCCTTTTTACAGCGTAGCTAAAACAAAGCCCTTGTTCAAAGTTTAAACTTGGCATTGTGCTAAGCGGGCTTCGAAAGAAGGTCACAATCTGCAACGCCGGCTTAGTCCTTGCCGCGTTTTTCCAGATAGTTTTTTAATTAACTTTTAAAGACACGGAAGGTCTGCTGAGAGATCCAATCAATGCAAATTAGTCTCGAATCCCATAGTATTTATGTAATTCATTCTAATTAAATTACTTTGTTTTTAACAATTTGATGTTTATTGCTTTTATGTTGCTACTGGACATGGCATTACACAAATATAACATTGAAAGTTGTTATCTGGGCATTAAAAGCCGATGGTACAAATAGTACACCGCCCTTTTCATCATGTCCAAACCATCCGTGTCTTTAAATGTTAAGATCTCGGCTAATTACCGACGATTTTTTTCGAAAATCATTATCAACAATGCTTTTATACTTGTGATACGATAGGTACCTCAGGCGCTGCTCAACACCTTTTCTGATTGCCCGCAAATCGAAATTTGTGTGTAACAGAAAAATGCGCTTTCCTCAAAAAATAAGTGACCTGAGGTAATCGCTATAATTTTCCTGCAAGGTTTAAATTAAGGTGTACTGCCTCTCATTTTTTCATAATTTTAGCTTCCGTAGATTCTGAAATAGATGGGGGAGGGGATATATTTTTGCACTACATTTTCGACAATATTATAATACCTAAAATTAAAAGAAATGTAATTTTGAGTTTAGCGTTACGAAAGCTTTCACACGATATATATAAAGATTTTTTTTTTCAAGTAATTTAATCAGCCCCTTCACATTTTCCCTAAATATTTTTGTGAATGTTTAATAATCTGAAAATATGTGGGTCAATAGTCTTTAGTACACCGCCCTTTTCATCATGTCCAAACCATCCGTGTCTTTAAATGTTAAGATCTCGGCTAATTACCGACGATTTTTTTCGAAAATCATTATCAACAATGCTTTTATACTTGTGATACGATAGGTACCTCAGGCGCTGCTCAACACCTTTTCTGATTGCCCGCAAATCGAAATTTGTGTGTAACAGAAAAATGCGCTTTCCTCAAAAAATAAGTGACCTGAGGTAATCGCTATAATTTTCCTGCAAGGTTTAAATTAAGGTGTACTGCCTCTCATTTTTTCATAATTTTAGCTTCCGTAGATTCTGAAATAGATGGGGGAGGGGATATATTTTTGCACTACATTTTCGACAATATTATAATACCTAAAATTAAAAGAAATGTAATTTTGAGTTTAGCGTTACGAAAGCTTTCACACGATATATATAAAGATTTTTTTTTTCAAGTAATTTAATCAGCCCCTTCACATTTTCCCTAAATATTTTTGTGAATGTTTAATAATCTGAAAATATGTGGGTCAATAGTCTTTATTACTTCCCCCAATTTCAACTTTCTCGTTCCACAGTTTACGAATAAAATGGCTGTGACAAACGGACAGACAGACACAGGAAGAAGTGATCTTATAATAATTCCGTTTTAAAAAGTACGGAACCCTGAAAAAGAATCGAATATTTATAAGCAAGTTTGTCTTTAATCTACAAAACATAAAAGATGTCAAGAAAATGAGATACGTTTTAGTCTATTTAAATTAAAGATTTTTTTCTTAAGTATTTGCTCCTCAACTGAGATCTTTACTTTCGGCGCCTGTGTGCGCTGCACTCTTTGCACACTGGGTCGGCTCGCCCCGGGTTGTGACTATCTTTTTTGTGACATCCTGTATACATATGTGAATAGTAACTGGTACGAAATGTATGTCTATGTATACAATAGATAGGCAGTTTAGTACTATTCCAAAATAAGTCACGAAAAATGTCTCGGAGTAGATCGAAAAGGGGCGCCCCAGATGATTGAGTCGGGCCCTGCTTACACTATGCTATGTTTAAGAATTGTTTATTTACTTCAACTTCATGTCTTTGCTTTTCTGGAAGCTAATATTAAACCAATCTTTCCAAATTTCTTGTTTGCACTTTTAAATAATTTATTTTCTTTGCACAGGATATCCGAGGTTGATGTCCTTTCGTACCTTTTCAATTTTGGTTGCAGTTTTCTTTTCTAGGGGCACTTTCACTTTTAAAACTGGCTTCGGAAGGACTAGTGGTCTTACTCGAAAAAGACAAGATAATGAAATATTGTAACTCTTTAGAATTTTCTCATTTAGTTGTCTTTATTTCACCCCTTTTCAAATTTCTGCATGGAAAGTTTTTTTTTTTTTTTTTTTTTTGCTTCCTCTGTCTTCTCCTCATAAACACAATTCTTGGTGAAAGTTTAAAAGTATATATATACTAGCAGTTGCCCGAGCCCATGATAATAACATTAAATATACGTAAAATCAATGTTGAATGATTTTATTTTTTAAAAACGAAAATCTTTCTTTACTATCCTAATGTTGGGAGTCCCATTGCTTTCAGTAGAATACAGTCTGGATTTTGTATGATTTTTTCTTCTAATGAAAATCTATCTAAACAAATTTAAAGTTGGAAGTCCCACTGCCTTATACAGCATACATCGGGCGTTCTACGCACGTTCCGGTCTATTTGATTAGAGATTTTGAAACGGAAGCTTGAATTACATAAAAGTAGTGTTGAATGAATTTATATATTTAAACGAAAGTCACCTAATAAATGGGACCCCACTGTCATCGGCAGCTAAATGGTGTTTCATTTTAACTTTTTTTTCCCCATTTAATATTAAAAAAAACAAAAACAGTTCTTATAAACCAAATTCTTTGAAATTTTTATGAGTTAGAAGTATAATATTATCAAAGCCTATGAACAATTTTCGTGCTAAAATATTAATATTTATATAATTCTACTGTTTTCTTTCTTCACAGACGGAAATCTTCCTGGGATTTTTTTTTTCAAATTATTTTGCCTCTAAATGCTATTATGTCTAAACCAAAATTTTACTGAAACAACAACTAAAGGTTAGTTCAGGGTATTAAAATTTTAGAGCAATAGTGCAAAAATAAGTTTTCTTTATAAGTGTAAATAAGCATACGCAGCGTTAACGCTATGGGATTTTTTTTCAAACATATTAACACATTATTATTTCCCACTAAATATAAAAAATTCTAAACCAAATTTGTACTAATGGATTATTATCAAAAAGTTTAATATATTGTATTAAAATATTAGAGCAAATGTATGAATTTCAGTGGGTTTTTTTTTTTTTTTTTTTTTTTTTTTTTTTTAACAAAATGTGCTTAATGTAAATCCTATGGGCAGATGTGCTGGAAAAACGAAAATCGGTAAAAGTGTCTTTTGGAAATCATTTTTTTTCAAAGGTTCAAAATCAATATTCATATTCTTTCGTCAGCTGAATGTACACTCGTTAACTGAGCCAGGTTTTTTGAGGGTTTTCTTTTCGTATTATTACCAAATTCCGAGAGGAGAACGTTAAACAATGTAAAAAATTTCAATTGGAATGAGCGAAAGTGACTGAACGATATAAACCTCTTTTTTTTTTTTACAGGATTATTTTTCAAATTTTTAAAAACCGAAGGTGTTGTTGTAAAGAAGAATTAACATAAATAGGGTTTGGTATCTCTGGTTTGTTCATATTTTGATTTCTGAAGCCATGCTGATTTTTAAACATAGCACAAAAGAATAGGAAATCGAGCAAATTTATTTAGCATATTTATCTGCATATTTGTGCAGACGTTTAAGTTTAACAGTAATGAAGATATTTTCAACACACTTGCTCACGATGTCACTAAAAATGCTAGCAATTTACAGTCATTCGATCAGTGATATCGGATGGAAATTCAACTTCACTCTGAAACAGGGAGCACATACAGTAACTAGCAAAAGTTTTGAGACAATGCGTTTTTCTGTCCTAACTTTTTCTGTAAGCAAAATTTCTTAATGATGTAAATTAGTAATCTGCACCCCTTTTAAAGCTCAACAAAATGCAATATTAGAAATATTGAGGCATATGCATGAATTAAAAGTAATTCGGAAATTCGCAAAATTACTTAAGCAAAAGTTTTGAGACGATTCAGTATTTGTAAACTTGTATTGAAATTAAGCGTCTTAATGTAACGAACTACAGCAATATTTAATATTTAGTTGCATATCCTTTTGCTTTGAAGACTGCATGGAATTAACAAGGCTTTCTAAGGTGGACCTAGAGATTTTCGCCCATTCCGAAAGCAGTTCTGCTTTTGAAGACCGAATTTTCTTTCGATGTGCCGAAAGATGTTCAATTGGAACCAATTAAGGTCAGGTAACTGGCTCGGCCAATCCAAAACTTTCATTTTTTTAGCTGCAAGCCAATTTGTTACCATTTTGGAGGTGTGCTTGGGATCATTATCCTGCTGAAACACCCATCCACGAGGCATAAGGCAGCATTTTACGAGCATGGGATCTTCTAAAATGTTTTTATAAACATTTTGATCCATAATCCCATCGATGTGTACGAAGGCTATCATGATGGAAAGCTCCCCAGACTGATCCTTTTCCGTGCTTCACTGTTGGACGTTGGCATACCGGCAATTTATGCTGGTGCCTTTTGGACAACAAATATAACGTCTCTTATCACTTCTAAACAAATAGAATTTATATTCTTACCGTCTTTGGTTGTTTACGTTTCGTGCTCCTTAGCGAATTTCAATCGGATTTTCCCATTCTTTACCCGGACGAGAGGACCCGCGCACACAACCAGACAATGCATTTTGTGAATTGTGCGATTCTAGATTGCGATTTTTGATTTTGCGAATCTAGCGGGTCAAAATTCAATTTATGAAAATTATCCATATTAAAGTAATAAAGTTGATCTTACTATAGATAAGATGTTTAGGTATTATGAAAAAGTATATCTTTACCTATATATATTCTGTCATCATAATCATAATAAAAATATGTTTTGTCATTTTCGTACATTGACATTTGCGTAGTCTTATGGTAGTCTTATATTAGTGCAGATTTTTAAAAATGTAGTATATATTTATTTTCAACAAGAAGAGTTTTCTTGTAATAAAAAAAATCGTTATTAATTAATTACATACTGCTATAGTTACCAGTGTTATCATAAAGTGAATCACAGTTATTTTTCGTTATTTGCTATTCTTTTATTAATTGTATATTCGGTGAATGTCGAATATTCGGAACATGTAAAAACTTCAGCAGAGTTGCCAAGCCTCCGGCTTTTTGCACACCACTATTATTTTAGAGAAAATATTGTTCTTTTAAATCGCCCAACTGTTCCAATTAAAGAAAATAAAATTTTCTGTATTAAAATACAAAATCCAAAAAACCGGAGACATGGCAGATCTGCTTCAGGGTGAATTTCAGCCGCTCTATAGTTTTATTGAGATGTTAATGTCACGATTTGTAATGCTTAAAGGCAGATATATTTATCTTGTATCCACATGTCATGTAAAATTATATAAAATCGTTCAATGAGAGCTTATCAACACCTGTTATGATAGCGACCGCAGCAGAATCCTTAAAAAACATTTTACTATTTCCGACATTGCTATTATCTTGTCCTTGTTTTGGAGTTTTTAATACTAATTCTCTTATAGGTCTAAAAATCTATAACCAATATGTAAGAGGCATTCAATAAATCTTAATTGTGCATGCAGTGACGATAAACTCCAAGAAAACTTGTGAGTATTATTCGTATGTTATCGAATCATTTTTAAGTTATTCATCACCTTGGATTTTCCGTTACAGACATTGCATTTTTAAGGTGCTTTATTTGAAGACAGAATGCTGCACATTGTGTTATCTACCTCTGTGTCTTCAAATTTATGCTCTACGTCGTACGTCTGCACATTGAATTGTACTATAGTTAGTGCAAGTGCTGTAGATTTAATTTCTGAATATTTGAAATTGTTCTGTTATTGACTGAACTTAAATTTTATGGATCTAGAGTAAGAAGTAGATGACGGGTGTGGATTTAGCCATTATAAAATTTTCATTTTCTTCATTACAGCCCTTTTTTATATATGACGGCTTTTTGAACGATTTTTTAAAATCTCGTTGCTCTTTTAGGGCTTTCAAATATATTTTTTAACACATCCGCTGCGTCCTTTTGTCCAGATTGTCTCAATTTTAAACACATGGTACGTGTTAATTCATTTCTGCAAAGTAAAAAAAAAATATTTTTTACTTTGTAGTAGTTTTTGAAGTCGGTTTTATTTTGGGTAAAAAAGTTTATTCTGGTAGTCATTATTACTTTTGCCCTGTAAATATATTTTTTATTAATATTCGAATCTGACCATCTCTTATTTTACTTCAAAAAACGTTCTTTAAGCGATGGCAGTTTCTCTATCATCTTTGATTACTGCCATTTATAAATGAATGGATGAGCCGCTTAATCTGGTCTAACATAAGAGATCAGCAATGCTGAAGATTATATTTGTGTAATACATAGTCTGTCAGGACATTTTTAGGATTAACAGGGAATGATTCATCTCCAGTAACATAATTTTGCAAAATCTCGTATAATTCTCTTTTCGAAATTTACACTTTCGTACCCGAAAAAAATTGCCTGTATTCAAGTTGCAAATAGTTGTAGCTGAAATTGATTTATTTTATATCTATATGCATACACAATTACAAAAAAAAATTTATATTACAATGTACCGGCGTGTACAAAATTTTTGGCCGCTTTTTAAAATTTATCATATGCTATTAAATTTTTAAATAATTTTTACACTGAAGAGCCATTACATTATGACCACCCTCCATCTATAACAATGAGCTTGCCCTGAAGCAAAACCACCGCGCGTGCGCGGCTTATGACGGAGTATATAAAGCGCCCATGTATTGTATTTCAAAACATAACATGATTAGCGACATAATGGGAAAAGCAGCAGATTTATCAGACTTTGATAAAGGTCAAATCGTTATGGCTCGGCGACTGGAAACGTCAATATCGAAAATGGCGCGTTTTGTGAGCTGTTCACGTGCCTCTTTTTTATCCGATTTTCAGCGTTTTGGGGGCCTTTCGCCATTTAGTTATCCCCCTTTCTACGTTTCAGTTAAGATCCTGGGGACCGATATAGGGTCCTGGAAGTTTTTGTGCCTTAAATTGTTAATAACTTGCCCTTTTTAATCCAATATTCGTTTTTGGTGCCCTTTTTCAATTAAGTTATTCCCCAGATTAAGACCTTGGACCCGACCCCTAGGATCCCTTGAACTTTTTTCTGCCATGCATTTTTCACTCCCTAATTGTGTCGCCCTCTCAATGCATAACTTTAAATTTCATTCTTGGATTCCTGTCCCAGGGCCTACACTCATATTTTTACTGGAGCCTTAAGGCCCTTTTTAATGCACCCCCCCCGTATAATTTCGTATAATTGAAGATCTAAAGCGCAATGCACTAGGACCTTTTAACATGTTTTTGCTCTCAACTATCAGTTGGCCTCTTTTGCATCTCCTATTATAGATTCGTTAAAAATGGTCTTATTCACTAGCTTTTTTTCTAACAACTTCTTAGGTCCTTCAACTACTACATGAACTAGAAAAAAATTTCTCAGACTTCAGTTACCACCAATTTTGAAAATTAATGGCTTTCTTGGGGTCCTTGATGCACCTTGTTTAAAAAGAATCTAATTCTCTTGCAATTTTCTTTTACATAGTTCTTGGGTCCTCCGGCTACTTTATAAACTACTAAAAAATTTCCTTATACCCAACTACATTCGAGTTAAGATCGTGCTCCCCTTGGACGTGGTACAGGGTCTTTTGAAGTTTTTGCGCCCTTAATTGTTAATAAATTATCTTCCTTTAATCCGATCTTTGTTTTGAGGGATTTTTTCCTTTTAGTTATTCCCCCATTTCTTCTTTCCAGTTAAGGCCCTGGCTCCCTGGGCCCGGTCCGGAGTCCCTTGAACTTTTTGTGCGATACGCATTTTTCAATCCCTAATTCTGTCACTCTCTCAATGCATAAATTTAAAATTGAGTCTTGGACTCCTGTCCCCGGGTCAACACCCTCATATTTTTATTGGAGCACTAGGGTCCTTTTTTAAGCATCTCCCACACATTTTTTGCGCATTTCTTTAAAATTTTATTCAAATGATTAATTTATACCCTATGTGTAATTTCGACTAATTAAAGATCTAAAGTCCTTAGGGATTACAATCCCGGGATCCCGTATCCCGAGATCCCGCATCATTTTTAATCCCGAAAATCCCGGGATCTTGTCTGCCAAATCCCGGGATTTTCGGGATTGTCCTTTTTTTTAAAAATGGAACAATATTCAGGTGAAATAAAAAAAATATATTTATAGACTTTCTCTTTTGGAAAGAAAAATAATTATTTTTTATGAAATTTATATATCCTTGAAAAAATATACATACAGTGGAACCCCGCTAATTCGGACCCCGTTAATTCGGATCTCCGGATAATCCGGATCGGTCTGGTCGATTTTTTTCAAGTTAAGACGCGATCGGCAAATTTCCATAACATTCATTTATTTCATCCACGTATTCTGAATAAAAAAGTCTTTTCTGAAATCTTTAGAAGACTACCTTAAGCATTCTTATTTAAACTCTTTGATGTTATCCTTCAAAGAAACAATAATGTATCACTTTAAGTTTGGCAATTTTATGGTTCCGGGTGTTACAAAATGTTTAAAATCGTGCACCTTACCCATCAAAGCTATCCTTCTAATTGATAATGCCCCACCACAATTGACAAAAGGAAACATAACGGTAAAGATTTTACCACTTAATGTGACAGCGCTGGTACAGTCAATGGATCAAGGGGTTCTTCAGCGCATTAAGAAAGTTTAGAAACGACAAATGCTGAATGAAATTTTAGAAGATGATGGAGAACATAAAGTGGTAGAGATTCTCAAATCAATCAATATCAAGAAAGTAATCTATATGTTTGCTGAATCTTGGGATCAGGGTGCTTAGAGTACTTTCCGAAAGTCGGACCTGCAAATTGTGATTTCTCGAATAATAAGCTTGCAACAGAAGGAGGAATAAGCGAGAATGAAAGAGAAATTACACCTGAAGATTTTGTGAGTATGTTAAAAAAATTTATGGTTATTCCGGTGTTGATATCAGCGACATTAGCAATTGGTTAAAAGCAGAAAATAATGAAGGTTACGCCTCACTTATAGATGACGAAATAATCACTTTGTGCACAACTGAAGAAAATGAAAATGAAGATGATACAGACGAAAACACCATTATCAATGATGATCAACCAAAAGTTATTAGCCATAATGAAGCAACGTCTCATTTAGAAAAATGAACGTTAGTTTGAACGTCAGAAGGAGACTACACCCAAGGAACTACTTCTGCTCAAGCGGATGCGCGACCGTGCGGCCCGCAGTACAAAACTGGCACAGCAGAAGATTATAAACTTTATAATTACAAAGTAAACATTTTTTACTGTCTGTAAATATTCAATATGTTTAATATAAAGATGATTTTCTGTAAGTATGTTTTATTTTATTTCATTTTTTCTCATTCTCCGGATAATTCGGATTTTCAATAATCCGGAATGGGTCCGGTCCCAATTAATCCGAATTATCGTGGTTTTACTGTATTTCAAAGCGATTAAATCGTTTAACATGAAAACCTTTTGACTTTCAAACAGATGTAACCCGCTCAGCTATTATTCGGGAACAATGAAATCATTTGCTTATTTCGATTTCGCCGCGTTTAGAAAGCCGGTCGTTTCAGCAACTGGGAATCACAAAATTTCGAATTAGAGTTTACTGATAAGCGTCGCATTTGAGTTTCATAGTCATTATTATGTGCTAACTTCTTTGCTTTTCGGGCGTTTATACTTATTTTGCTTTAAAAATGTCTAATGAAAAGGATTTTGTAGCTCATAGGAAAGATAATGATACATCTTCAGTATGGCACTGCTATTTAAGGTCAAAAGATGAAAAAAATCGCTAAACGTAAAAGATGTAGCCAAGTGCTTAAAATGTTAGGTGCATCGACTAAGGGTTGCATGCAAATTTATCGACAAAACATGGTACTAAAGTTTAGAAAGAATTTAATACATCATCTCTTCCTTCCACACGTCAAGATTGCATAGAACATGCATTGCTTTCTAAAAAGCGGAAAATGGAAGATTATTTTAGTAGTGATAAGGAATCACTGGATTTAATTTTATTGCGAATGACAGCTAAAGACTGTTTTTCATTTAACTTCAACTGATTTAAGAAACTTACTGATAGCTAAAGGCTATAATGATTTGCCAAAATCTGCACTATCAATTCGAAATCGTGTAGTGAACTATAATAAAAGAGTTAATTACAAG
This sequence comes from Maratus speciosus, assembly GCA_963932465.1. NCBI lineage: Eukaryota > Metazoa > Arthropoda > Arachnida > Araneae > Salticidae > Maratus > Maratus speciosus. The sequence continues at coordinate 687,956,899 of OZ010787.1, read as the reverse complement.
TGAAATACAAACTTTTAAAAATTGAGGAAAAAAATTTAGTTTGACTTTTGACGAATGGACATTTACTGCAAGCAAGCGATTTATGAATATTAATGCCCATTCAAGAAATTTAAATTTGAGCAAATTCAGGAATTTAGGCCTTATGCGCATATATGGATCTTTTACAGCAAAAAAGTGCATTGAAATGCTAACAGAGTGCTTAAGCGAATATGACATTTCCCTAAAAACAGACAATGTTACAACTGGGACTTGGAGATGAAACTTTAGATGCCGTCATATTTCTTAGAACATATTTTCAAAGGAATACCGATTAGATAGGAAACAGTGAACTATTCAAAATAATCTTTTTTTTTTTCACGAGGTACGTAATAATTGTTTATATTATGCAACGTTTTCGAATTTTAACAGCTATTGCTATTTAGAAATTTAAACTATACATCTATGTATTATTTTATTCTATGTGTGTGTGTGCTAAGTTCTTTTATTGCAAGAAAAAAATCTTCATGTTAAGGAAAACCTTGCAATTGCAATATCCTAGAATTATAAACTTTAATTACGTGGGTATGAGAATAATTCATAATTTAATTCGTGATATTAATTAGTTTTTAATATTGTAAATATTAAACTATTCAAAAACTTGTTTAACAGGAAATAAAAGAAATTATCCAGAAGATGAAGCATAGATATTTCATGTTTTTTGTTGCATTTTCAAACATCAACAGCGTATTTCTTTTAATTTTCCATTGTTCTAATTTATCCTATAAGTTTTGATAATTAAATGAAGTTAACTTTTTTAATTTGGTATATTTTCATATGTAAATTAGGCTGTAATTTTGCTTTGTCTTTTCTATAGTATTATGATATTTAGCTATTGTAAAAATTGATGATATTACAGAAATTCTAATTTTCCTAATCCCGGGATCCCGGGATTGAATCTAAGCAATCCCGAAATCCCGGGATTGGAAATTAGTCTCGGGATTGTAATCCCTAAAAGTGCTGTACTAGAACCTTTTAACATGTTTTCATTTCAGGGCCTTGCTCTCAACTATCAGTTGCCCCCTTTTCGGCCCCCTATTATCGCGCCCTTAAAAATGGTCTGATTCACTAGCTTTTTTTCTAACAACTTTTTAGGATTTCCAGCTACTCCTCATATTTTTATTGGGGCCTTAGGGCCCTTTTTAAGTATTACCCCTTATATTTTGCGCATTTATTTAAAATTTTATTCTAATGATTAATTTGTACATTATGTTTAATTTAGACTAATTGGAGATCTAAAGAACTAAATACTAGGACCTTTTAATATGTTTTCATCTTAAGACCCTTCTCTCAACTATCTCTTTGACACATTTTGATGTCCCCTATTATAACTCCCTTAAAAATAGTCCGATTCACTATCTTTTCCTTTTCTAACAACTAGTTAGGCCCTTCAGCTACTCCATGAACGACAAAAAAAAATTCTCAGATTTCAGCTCCACCAATTTTGAATATTAATCGCCTTCTTGAGGCCCTTGATGCAGCTTCTTTAAAAATGATCAGATTCTCTTGCAATTTTCTTTAACATAGTTCTAGGGTCTTCCTGCCACTTTATAAGGTACTAAAAAATTTCCTTATACCCTTGCTACCAACTTTTTCGAACATTAATCTTCTTTTCGACATCAACTTGCATTTACTCACTACAGTCGTAATTTAAAAATAACGATATGTTAAAGGTAAAGGCAAGTGATTAACTTGCATATAACTTGGTTATTTCATCCGTAAATCTTGGGTTAAATATTGGGTTAATGTTAAAGGGAATTTGATAAATTTATAGATGGAGGGGGCCACCTTCCAGCGCTTAGGAGCACATTCTTTCCTCGGGTTTTATCGGCCCGATTTCAATGGCAATTTGTTCATTCAACTGAAATTATAATTAAGCTACTTTCAGCTTTATGAAAGTTTATCTTGGACTAGATAGTGCCCGTCAAGATTTAACGGAAAATAACTTGAATGTTTCATTAGAAAATTTCTTGAATTTTTAATTAGTTGCTTTTAAATTAATTATTGAATGACGAATTTCTATATTACACAAGTGATTCCTATTTCTTTACGGCGATAGATGGTGCTGTTAGTCTAACCTATTCAATGAAGTGAAATGAATTTTAAGTTTATAATTTACAACCAATTATGCTTGCTTTTTATCAGAAATTTACCTAAAAATATCGGATAGAGAATTCATATTTACTTACTACGGCGTCATTTTTATTTTAATAACAACATTTTACTTTAAAAAAAAAAAAAACACGACCATTAAAAGCTGCTATGAATTTTATTTTTATCTATCTCATTCTCTAAAAACCTAAATTTGAAACTTTGTGTAGCTAATGATTTATAATATATATTTTTTATTACTTGAATTTTATTTTACATTTTTTAAATATTAAACCTGGATATCAAGGTATTTTCTTTTATAGCTCTTATACGAATATTTTTTTCTCTTTTTCCGTTTTATTTTTTACGCAAATGGATGACAAACTTTTCTTTCTGACACACGCACATATAGAGTGAGTAAAAAAAGTATTTGCACGCAGACGATTTTTTGCATAAATAACCATAGAAAGCAAATTTGATACTATTCTCTTAATTATTCATTTATTGCCGAAACGTCAATGAAGGCTTACTGTGGAGACACGAAAAGTTTTAGTTTCTGTTAGTCTGTCTGTTAGTCTGTCTGTTAGTCTGTCTGTTAGCCTGTCTGTTAGTCTGTCTGTTAGTCTGTCTGTTAGTCTGTCTGTCTGTTCCACGATAACTGCCGCAAAAAGCATCCGATCGGCTTGAAATTCACTGGACATGTTGATGAGGTACCCGGACTTAGCTGTATAGTTTTTGGTTAAATTTGGTTCATTCGTTCGGGAAATATGGAACATTTTTTTTTCTCTATAATGCTTTTCTATTGCAAGTCAGACGATTTTCAGATTTTCATTTGTTGAAAGAAATGGCTCATATGAAAAATGGATTTAAATGGTAAATTTTTGATGCTGAAATTTTTAAGTAAGATTATTAAATTATTCCAATTAGTTTGAAATTTTGTCAATATATTTGCGAGATTTTTTTAATTAGGTTTATAATATTGGGGTTAATTTTATGCATGTTTTCCAATAATATAAAGGATTTTGTTTTATCAATTTGACATAATGCATATTTCATTTTTTTCCTTTACTTTCATCTGTTGCCTAGCAACGTATTTGGTCCTAATAATATTAGTATAGTTGCATGTATAATGTTTGAGCAAAGCCAACGTCAAAACGGATGAATTAATGCATTTGTATCTTTGCATATAGATGGATTTTAGCCCAGAAATAAAAATAGGCAATATTTCATTTATTTTATTTATTTTATTCAAATGTTTTGCTTAAAAATACAAAAATTCATTATTTTCATAGAGAATAACGTAATATTTTTCCATAATATTTACCAATATTTCTTTAATTGTTGCCAAGAAAATCAAAACACGGAATAATATTTTCTTTTAAACAATTTTCAATTGAAATGTTTTATCGTGTAACAGGAAAATGAAAAATAAAATTAAGAATAGAAAAAATAATATGGCGGTATATTGGAAAGAAAAAGAAAACTCTCGAGTATTTCTTAATATAACAAGATGAAAAGTTTTGAGTAAGTACGCATAGCGGGTGAATTAGACGTCATTTATCGAAAACAAAGATGCTGGAATAAAAAGATCTAGGGTAAAATAAAATTAACTATTATTCACGGAGGAAAGAGATAGATGGAGATGCAGTATGCCGTAAAAACAGTTTGCAATACGATGTGCGTTATCGCTCAGATTTAAATGCCCTCATTCGGCCCAAACAAAACAAGCATGTGGAACAGGGACCGAATTCTTTGACTTCATTCGTGCATTTTTTCCTGTAAAATGAAAATGATCTGCTTATAATTAAGCAATAAGCATTCTAAGGTAGCATTTCATTGTATTATGAATTACAAATTGTATTACTAAAAATATTATTCTGTTTTTTTTTTTTTTTTTTTTTTTTTTTTAAGCACCTTGTTGTGTTGTGCCGAATGTAGCGGATTTTAGGGTTACATTTTTGGCGTCACTTCAAGATTTATTGTCTGCGTAAGGTTAACATGAATATTTTATTTTAAAATTTAAATTTTATTAATTTGTAAAAAAAATTATGCTTATCCTTATAAATCACAGCGTAAAAAAATCTAAGATATAATATAACCATCCGCACAATCAATAAAAAATTACGAATGTAAATTTAAATAGACTACGGGGGTTCAGGGGGGCAGATCCCCCCTGAAGAAATGCAATTTTTGATTTCAAAAGCTACCAGAATAAGTAGCTCATCAGAATTTCAGAACATCAATGTATAACCACTTGTTTAACACTTTTAATTTCTGAAACTTTACGAAGTATCTTGTACGCTTATAAATATTTATGTAATTTGAAAACTTTACAAAACGACTGTAGAAAGTTGAATATTACGCAAAGAGTGTTAAAAAACAATGACTTGCAAAGATGACGTTGAGGCTCCTGATCTGCAGATTTACTAGTTTAAATAAGAAGAAAATAAAAATAACTACCCATTTTCCTTAAACAGTAATATTACATATTAAAAAAAAATAAATTAATATTTTCTCATACCTAAAAAGTATTTGCACAAGAAGCATTGACTGTTAAAAAAGGCATTAAATGTGAACATTATGCAACTGTTTAGCATATCAGTCCCGCAGTACATTAGCCCCGCACTTTAAAGTCATGTAATAGTATATTAACTGGAGCAGGGATTCTGGGGAGTTTTTGCTCTAATGGCGCCGAAAACGTGTGAGCTGTCTGTTGCTAACCGTGAGAAGATTATATTTCTTCACAATTCTGGATTAAGTTACCGAGGAATAGGTAAAAAATTAAATCTAAACTCTTCTAGTGTTCATTATGTAATTAAGAAGAAAAAAGAAACTGGTTCGACAATAAATAAGCCGCGAACTGGGCGTCCAAGAAAGCTAAATACCAGGCAAAGGAGAGCCATCATAAAAAGAATCTTCAAAAAACCCTTTTCTAAGTGCTCGAGAATTGGCTGTTGATGTCGCTTCAACGTCGGGAACAATAGTTACACCACAATCAATTAGAAATATTCTTGATGATGCAAATATTCGAGGAAGAGCCCCTCGAAAAACCATTTATTAGTGAAACAAATAGGGTGAAAAGACTTGAATTTGCAAAAGCTTATGTCAGCAAACCACTAGAGGTTTGGAAAACTGCTATTTTTTCCGATGAAAGCAAGTTCCATATTTTTGGCTCAGATGGTAAGAAAACTGTATGGCGAAAGCCAAATACTTCTCTTCAAATTAAAAATTTGAAACCAACTGTAAAACATGGCGGTGGTAATGTAATGATTTGGGGATGCATGTCTTTTAACGAAGTTGGCGAAATGACCTTTATTGAAGGCAATATGAATGCTAAACAATATATTAATATATTGCGAGATCATTTATCTAATAGTGCTCTGAAATTTGGAATTCCTAATTCATATTATTTCCAACAGGATAACGATCCGAAACACACTGCATATATTACGAGGTTATGGTTGCTTTATAATGCAAAAAATCAATTGAAAACGCCAACACAATCACCAGACCTCAATCTGATTGAAAATTTATGGCATATTTTGGATGTGAAAATAAGGAAAAAGAAAATTTCTAACAAATCAGAACTTAAGCAAGCTCTTAGGGAAGAATGGCTACAAATCAGCAGTGAAACATGTCACAAATTAATAGAATCAATGCCCAGACGATTACAAGCTGTAATTGAAGCAAAGGGCATGCATACTAAATATTAGCACTGTTTTTAACTTATAAATAATTCCTCTAGTTCTATTTTTATTGCTAGTGTGAAAATATTTTTTTGGCAGTACAAATGCTACTTTTTTATGTTTTCATATTTTAAATATAATTATTAAGTCAGATATTAAATATGTTTATTTGTTTTGTAAAAGTGTTGGTATTTTTAATTCTTGGTTGCTTTTTATTTATTTATACATATGCTACAACAAATTTACTTGGTGTGCAAATACTTTTGGTCAGAAAATATAACGAAAATTGTAGATCTGCTCAATTTGTTTAACTAATAATTAAATGCAAAATATTTTAGCTTAAATATTTTAACCCTTAAATGCCTGATTTTTCAAAAATCATTGTAATAATGTTTTTTGGGTTTCATTTTTTAAATAAATCATGGGAAAAATACTTAAAAAAAATCATATTTTGTTTTAAGTATAGTTTACGGCTAAAAAACAGTTTGTTACTCATCGTCAATACCGGTGTTTAATTGAAAAAGTAATTTCCCTATGAAGACGTTTTTTGCTAGTAAAGAGATGGCCGTTTGCGTTGACAAGGATGAAACTTTTAACACCAGGTCCTATTAAAAAAAACTCCAATTTGGGTAAACGAAGACATAGTTTATTTTCATGATGAAAGTCCAAGGGAGAGGTACAGGGGGAAAGCAATAAGGAGCGTCTTTTAAGGCTAGAGATAGAGCAGGAAAGTAAGTGTTGAATATACAGTTACAACTTTCTTGCTTGGCGGACCACAATATCGCCAATCTAAAAGTATTTTTGCGCCATGCACAAGAGGCAAAGAGAAACATTGGCTGGTATGTTCGCCAAAAACATACGGTTGGCTTCTACCATATTAATTGTGTAGGGGGGGGGGGCAGATTGCGGGCTGCATACATTCCTGAGTCATGATAGCCGCAGACTAATCTGTACATTGATACAGCTGCGGTTAAATGTAAAAAAATAAAAGTGTTTCTGGAAAAGCCAAGTAACAGATCGAAATCGTTAGGCGAAAATGCATGAGAATGTATTTTTCTAGAGCAGATGTTATATCAAAGATGAACCGCTTTACCACAAAAATGCAGAATTGCCATACATCTGGACAAAGGGTGTGAAGCGAAGATAATTCTAATAAATAGATTGCATGTAAAGTGATTTTAAATGATGAGTTATATTCATGTCCAAATAAGGAAATGCCCGAAGTTAAAATGCTTTAGTTTCTAACAGACAACAGTAACGTTTTTCTACAAGGTTAAATCGTATGTGTGAGAGACTCACAAAGTGAAAATGGAGAGTGATTCACTGATTTTATTTTATTAAAGAGATGAGTACTTAGAATAATTTAATTTAAATGTGAAGGGCTGTTAATACAATCGATTTAGTTTTTAAATGTTGAATTTAATTTAGTGGCTGCACTGTTTGACTATAGTGCACTAAAATAAATAAGTTATTAAACAGAATTTTAATTGAAACTGGTGGTGGGGGGGGGAGTGGAATGTAAACATATATAACGAGATAATCGTTATATATATCACCTGGGACACCGCAAAAAAAAAAAACTTTTTTGTTGACCCGTGTGCATGGGCAAAACAGCAAGAAAAATAGTTACACATATAAATATATTTTCAAAACATAAAAGTTTTTTTTTAAACTAGTTGCTGTCATGAACACAAAAAAAAATCTCTTTCATCAATAGTTCAACAGTCCTAAGAGATTTTATGCATTAATATTTTCTAAATTAAGTTTATGGATCTCCACCTTCCGTAAAATTTTCTTCAAAATTGCATACCATGGTATATTTTTTTTAACTGAGTCGACTCTGACAGCAAATATTTAAGCAGCATATAACTAAGCCATTGGCTGCACATCATCAAAATATTGATCCTGATTCGGATCATTTTATGAAAAACACAAGTACTAACAATAAAAAAATGTAATATATAAACACAAATGCAACACTAGAAGTAAAGAGTAACTAATAATAAGTGAAATGTGTAATTTTAAACTAATAAGCAATTGTAATATGATTTAAGAGAAATTGGACATGATTAAAAAAAATTTAATGTTTATGCATGCAGCATAGGATGACAAAAAAAAGAGGTGCCTGAAGCACGCCCATGAAAAAGGTGTCACCCTGAATCTTGTGTAGACCACAAGTATTATGGCATCGGCTTATGGCTTCAGCCTTATATGAGGAGGGAGTTTTGAGACTCACACAGCGCCCGCTTATATGAGTCCCTGCTCCTCCGAAGACGCTAGCGGTCCTCTAAAGGAGCACACGTCGGTTTACAAGCAAAAGTTGACTTTTGTGAATTGGAAAACCAATTCCAAGGGTTTGTCTCTCAACACAATGAAGTTTTGGACCCTAAGGGCAATAATTTTGAACGGGAACAAAACATTCGAAAGGGAGAATTTAAAAAAAAAATAGATATATGTCACATATATATCAAATCAAAAAAGGGGTAGACAATCCTAGAGTGAAGAGAGACATAAAAATGAAAAGTCATAATCAGGTTAAATAATGCACAAGTCATATATTTAGAAGGTAACTAACTGGTTGACAAGAAAATGTTATCAAATTACATGTGAAAAAAATTTTTTTTTAAATAACTTCAATTATTAAATGTGTTAGTCATCACTTTTAACGGAAATGTAATCGTAAAAGAATGAAATGTAAAATAAATGTTAAACTGTAAATAATAGTTAAGTGTATGTAAATAACATAAAAGTGTACAGTAAAATAAAAAGAGTGTAAAGTGATTCAAAATATTGTTCACAAGAGATCTTCGAAGAAAACAGTCATGAACCAGCCATAATGTTGTCAAAGTTCTGTTGTAAACAACATACATACAACCTAGGCCTCTGGTTGTACACTTAGCTTCACAATACATGTCATAAGAAAAAATGTAAACAAAAGTATATTATTTTCTGCTTCTTAAATTATATGTATGTGGTTGATAAACATTAGGGAAGTTGTGATTGTTTAAGTGACTTGTAGCATCGAATAAATGTCCATATCGAGGTGGTGCAAGAAGTAACCTATCAATGTGTACACGAAATGCTGTATTATCAGCAGCATACAACCTCTTGATCGAGAATGACACAGGTGAATGTTTGAAAGTTACAATGTATGGTCCAGTGTATTTAGGTTTGAATTTATCAACAGATTTTAAGTACACAATATCTTTGAGAGAAATGGTTCTTAATTTAGCTTTTTGGCCGTACTGTTTATATCTTTTATCCTGTGCTGTTTTAATGTTAATGTAAGCCTTGTCATATATTTTGTGTAAATCTTCAAGTAGTTTATGTATTTCAGTATGTTTATCTAGAAAAGGTTGATTGCTATTCTGATCAAAAGTGTCAAAAATTAATGAAAGTTCACGTCCAAAGTGCAGAAGATTAGGAGTGAATAATGTAGTTGAATGTTTTGAACCATTATAGAGCGACTTGTGTATAAATATTGCATTTTCAAATGAGTGACCTTCTTGCAAAAGTATATTAACAGAGTATTTGATAGATTTATTTATTCTTTCCGAAAGAGCATTGCTTTGTGGCCTCGAAACAGAGCTGTAAAGTACCTTAAAGAGTATCATTAAAAATGTTGTATATTTGAGATGTATATTGGGGTCCTAAGTCTGATAAGACAACAAAAGGTCTCCGAAAGGTGGTTATGTAAGAGAATAAACATTTAACGGCTTTAGCTGCAGATGTATCATTAAGTGGAAAAAGTTCAACATGCCTTGAAAAGTGGTCTGTAATAGTTAAAATATGTTTACCATTAGAAAAAGGTCCAACGAGATCTGTACTAATAGTATGGCCAGGATATCTGGGCGTGTAGGTGGGTTGCAAGGGTGCAGGAGGGGTTTGATGATGTTTACATTGAAGACATTTGACACATGAAGCTACAAAGTTTAAGGTGTCAACATACATGCCTTTCCAAAAGTATCTTGATGATAGGAACTCATAGGTTTTATTAAAAGCAAAGTGAGATAAACTGTTGAGTGATGTTTAACTTTCCATTTAAATTTAACTTTTGGAGTAGTTAGGTTTATCAGTGGTTGTACTAACTCAGAAAAGGATGGAATTAAAGATTTGTAAAATGTAATTACACCAATGAGTCTTTTTAGTTGCCGTTTAGTTGTAGGTGTGGGAAAAGATGTTATTTTTATGATATTTGACTGAATTGGGGAAACAGACTGATTTTCTACATGAAATCCCAAATAGTCAATACTAGATTTATGAAAAGTACACTTGCTAGGAGACAGGGTCAAGTTATATTTGGTTAGGATAGAGAGAATTTTTTTTAATTTACTACACATTTCATCAAAAGAGTTTGCACCTACAATGAAATCATCCTGATATGTATATACACCATCTAATTGTAATTCATCAAGCAAAGAGTCCATTAAAGCTTGGAAAATAGAAGCACTGTTTTTTAATCCGAACACTAATCTCTTGTATCTAAAAGAACCGAACATAGTAGTAAATGTCAACTGATTTTGGAATTTTGCTGGCAAATCAATTTGATGATATGCCTGATGAAAGTCAAGAGAAGAAAAATATCGATACTGAGAAAGATTTGAAATGATGGTTTGAATTTTAGGTAGAGGGTAAGATGATCCTTGAATTACAGTATTTACCATTCGAAGATCTAAGGCGAGACGAAATTTTTGTTTACCAGTTCCGTCTGGTTTCTTTTTGACTAAAAGCATGGGGCAAGCCCATTCTGAACAGTGGCGTTCAATAATTTTGGCATCAAGCAGATCTTTAATTTGTTCTAAAGTACCTTTTTGCAAAGATTGAGGAAGGGGGAATGGAAGAGTTTTTATAGGGTAGTCATTAATAAATTTCAAATCAGGTACAATCTTATCAGTATGTCCAAGTGTATTTAATGATTTTGAAAAGGCAGGATAATAATTAAGTAACAGTTTAGTCATTGCATTTGCTTCATTAGAACTTAAATGTGTCAGATCGAAATCGGTAGCTGACAAATCCTCTTTCCTCTTTTTTAATGTTTCATTAGATGCCTGGATAAAATTTAGGAAGTGTTGTTCTGAGTTATGATGCTTGCCCAAATTATCAGAGGGGTATTCAAGAATTTCCTCAGCCTCAGATAAATGTCCAATTTTTGTGTGTTTAGGGAGATGAATGGTAGTGTCAGAATTATTTTTAAGTGAAATAGAAAAGAAATGATTTAATTGTACAGGCTTCTTTTTGCGTTTAGATTTCTTATCCATTTGAATAACGGCATCATGACCTATTACTTCTTTTTTATCTGCCAAATATTCAAATAGATAATTTATGTCATGTTTGATATTATTGTTTGTGTAAACTGAGCACCATGTTTGCTCTTGGGGTTCTAGAATTATTTTACGGGTTAAGAAAACTTTTTGATTTGTCACCACATCACATAAGGTGTTACATTGATTACTTTCACTGACTTTTGACTTAGTGTGTGATGTTTCAAGTGGAATAGTCAAGTTGTTGTTAATGTGGATGCATTTATTGAAAGTATCAATGATAATGTTAAATTTACTAATGAAATCAAAACCAAGAATGCCCTCAAAACTGGAGGATTCAGGAATATCCACAATATAAAAGTGGTGCGAGAAGGATTTTTTTTCTAACTTAATGTATGCTCTAATACATGAAGAAAAAGAAACATCCGAATTGACGGTTTTAATATTTATGGCTGTTGATAGTCTCTTGTATTTTAATACAGGTTTAAGTTCATTAAATAAATTTTGTGAAAGTAACGAAATGCTACTTCCAGAGTCAGCCAATAGGGTGATTTTATGGTTTGCAATAGTGGCCTTTACAAGAGGGAGTGATGGAGAATGCGTATTAACACTACAAATGATGTGAACATTGTTATCGCCTTCATTTTCTGTTTGAGTAGTGATATTTCTTGCGATTTTAATGTGATGTGAAGTTTGTGACCCGGTTGAATTGACTAACCTTTCTTTAGAGATCTTTGGTACTGTAGGGTCAATCGGAAATGTTGCTGATGTTAAGTCACATGGTTGAGACACAAAATCATCAGCATAAAAATTGTGTCTCTGTTCTAGTTTTCCTGAACCTGGTAATTGTTGCGTCTGTTAAAATTTTCCCTTCTCTGTGTATTAACTCTTTTCCATTTAAAACACTGATGGGCCGGGTGGCCATTGCGGAAACAGAGTTGACATGTCACAACTTTTCTTTGTGGAAATTTGTGAGGGGAAAATCGTTTTGGGAAATTTCGCGTTTTGACATTTTTCCTATAGCGCATCGCATTTGCGTTATACTTTGGGCTACCTTGCATATCATTTTTTTTAGTTTCAGTTTTGGGTCCAAGCGGTGCGAGTGTCAACGCATTTATTTTTTCCGAGAGTTCCTTCAATTGTTCTTCACGTTATTTTGAGATTTACTGACAGAGGGTAAGGAATGTAGAATCTTTTCGTTATGCAGAATTTCGTGCAACGTCTGTGCTCTTTCAACAGCAGCACGATATTCATTGACGCCTTCTTCTTGTAACTTTATTCGTCTGTTAGCTGGCACAGCCTCCATGAATTTCATAAGTTTAATTGTGTTACGGGCATTTTCGTCTTTAATATCTGAATAGACAGTTACGGCTAATACGTTTAATCGGTGTGGCAAATTTTTAATTGACTCCGCTGGCAGAAGAGATAAGCTCGAAAGTTCAACGCCAGCCACGCACTTGCTTGGGGGTGAGAAAAATGCGGCAAATTCTTTTTCAAGCGTATCTAGATTGTTGATTTTTTGAATTTCCGGATTCTGAGCATAAAATTTTTGCGCGGGACCAATTAACTTCCCTACAAGTACAGCAATGGTAGTCTGAGGGCTGTATTTGTTAATTTCAGAGACCGACCTAATTTGGTTAAAAAAGAATTTAAGCAAATCCGGGTCTCCATCAAATTGGTTAATGTTGATTTGAACTTGTTTAGCGGACATGGTCAACGGTTTACCTAACACAAATTCTCTAATCAAAAATTGTTACTGAAATTCTGCATACATATCTAAATATAACACACATATATCAGATAAAAATGTAAATGAAATAAAATAATGAAATAAAATAGTATAATAATCACATTAAAAAATAACACACAACTTAAAAAAATAAACAAAAGGTCTTTTTTTTAAACCTTTTATAGAAAAATAGAGAAAAAGAAAACTTATCCAGGGACAAAATTGTGTTTCTCGAAGTAAAAATAATACCGTTGCTTATTTTAAGCAAAAGAAAGAGAAACAGAAAAATATTTCGCAATAGCTCCTATTTTATTTATTTATTTTTTTTTTAAATGAATGGAACATGTACGTCTTTCAAAATAAAGCTGGTAGGAGCAAGCAACTGAAATAAAAACTTATTTTATCCTTTTTAACAGAGAAAAAAAATTGCTATCTGTCCTTGTTTCTGTAAAAGGACAGAAATTAAAAATCTCTCAAATTAAAATATTTTCAAGCCGAAAGGCAAACTAGAAAAAAATCTTATTATAACCTTCGTAGATAATAAAAAATATCTAGGACGAAGTATAATCCCCGTTAACTCTTTTTGAGAGAAAAATTTTTTTAAACATATTTTAATATGCATTAAGATTTAAGTAGAGGTGAATGTATTTCATAATAACTAAGAATAGTGGAACATTCAATGCAATGGGAAAAAAACTAATTATATTATATTTATAAATATTATAATAGACAACACAAAATATCAAAAATAGCAATATCACTGTGTTTTCGTATCCTGTACAAAAACACAATAATATTAATAAAATCAATTATCAAGTACTTGTGAGTACTTATGAAGTAAGAAAGCATAAAAATGGAATGAAACAACTTTAAAAATTTTAAAACAACGTTTCCAGAATTAACTGAAAAGAAAATTAGCCAAAGGAAAGCAATTAAATGGGGGGAATGAAAATATGCTTTCGTGCTCTAAAAATGTGCTATTTTAAGTAAATCTAGCACTATTGAAACTTTTTTTTTTTTAGCAAATGCACTTTAATTTTTTTTGGATTGTGAACTTTTGTTTTTATTAGTGCATATATATCTGACTCTCGACGATTTTTTCTATTTGTGTAATACGGAGAATTTATGGAGCACAACCTCAGGAGTCATTTGAATGTTTTTTTTGATTGACTCCTTTTATTAGAACGACTCAACACCCGTGCGCTCTAGCATTTTCACAAACAAATATTTTGCACATTCTGACTGTAGCATCAGAGATGTTGACCCACAACACACATAGCACACTTGAGCAGATCGCAGGGCAAATTGGGGTGGATATTTTAATCAAGAGTGATCACGAAAAAAAAACACTCTGAGGTATTTCTTTCACAAACAGCGGTGTCGTATGGTAAAAAGGTAACCAAAGACACTTTTCAGAATATTGAGGAGGCTGGCTGTGTAAATAGAAATGAGAGCGAGAGTCGTGATTCAATCGCTGACTCGCTCGGACGTTCCTTTCATTTTCGTTTTTTGCAGGTTTTTTTTTTTAACTGATAAGGCTTTTCTCACACTTTTGAATTGGGAGTTCACATCTCGCACGTGAAAATGTAGAGGCGTACTTTGAGCACTCACAAAGAGAAAAAAAACACTTAGCAGATAGATACGTTCATTCTTGCGGGAAATGCACACAATTTTTTTGCAGTGTATTTTTAAATGCAAATGACTCACTTGATTCGTTTGTTTTTGAAGACACAAATACGCGTTCACATATTTCACACAGTGAGGGCTCCTACAAATTCAGGCACTTATCACCAACTTGTGTAAGCACTGAGGATGCCTTTTAGGCGAGAAGGAAAAAAACAGGCTTCTTTTTCATCGCGCAGCATTTTTTCTTCTTATTTTTCTAATTAAACGGAAAGGCTTTTTTTTGTATTCTTGAGCACATACAAACGCACTTATACTTGTCATATTTTCACAAACAGTGAGTCGCAGCGATTCGGTGAAAGACACATAGAAGTTTATATTCGAAGATATCACAGAATTCAGGGCGATGTTCCGATTCAAACAAGAGGGGAGAAGCAGGATGGCAGGAGCAGGCAGACACGGATATTTCATCGGCGAAGAGCAGTCGTCCGGGGCGAAAAGTTCACTCCATGATGAAATCCACGCAGCCGGTAAGCGAAGATACGCAGCGCGTACCTCTGGGAAGCGAAGAAAATCAGCGTGTCGTTGTTTGCTTAGGTGACGGGGCGAGATACTCGAAGCTCATTGCAACAGAGCGGTGCGACAGCCGGGAGGAATCCATCGCTGCAAGAAGTCCATGCAGCTGCGGTTAAATGTAAAAAAAATAAAAGTGTTTCTGGAAAAGCCAAGTAACAGATCGAAATCGTTAGGCGAAAATGCATGAGAATGTATTTTTCTAGAGCAGATGTTATATCAAAGATGAACCGCTTTACCACAAAAATGCAGAATTGCCATACATCTGGACAAAAGGGTGTGAAGCGAAGATAATTCTAATAAATAGATTGCATGTAAAGTGATTTTAAATGATGAGTTATATTCATGTCCAAATAAGGAAATGCCCGAAGTTAAAATGCTTTACTTTCTAACAGACAACAGTAACGTTTTTCTACAAGGTTAAATCGTATGTGTGAGAGACTCACAAAGTGAAAATGGAGAGTGATTCACTGATTTTATTTTATTAAAGAGATGAGTACTTAGAATAATTTAATTTAAATGTGAAGGGCTGTTAATACAATCGATTTAGTTTTTAAATGTTGAATTTAATTTAGAGGCTGCACTGTTTGACTATAGTGCACTAAAATAAATAAGTTATTAAACAGAATTTTAATTGAAACTGGTGGGGGTGGGGAGTGGAATGTAAACATATATAACGAGATAATCGTTATATTCCCTTGATAAAATTCTATAATATTAAACACACAAGAATTTTACGAACTATAATAAGAAATAAATTTTACTTCAGTAATGCAGGTCAAAATAGAGTATTTCGCAAGCTTCCAAACAAAACAAAAAGAACAAGTAGCAACAATTGAAAAAATAAATCCATCTTTATTCTTAAACAGCACAAGTGTTGCCATGTGCATGTTGAAGATCGATTTAATAATATCTTCAGAATGTATTTTATTGGCAACGTTAGGCATTATAGCTTCAATATTATTCTAATAGTAGTGTTGTGTTAACCTGATACGCCAGCAGGAACTCGATTTTATTCCTTCTAAATTGAAGAGGTCCGAAAAAAGTTGACGCATACGCAGTTGTCTCGAATTTGAGTTCTAATCTAACAGAAATAGTTTTGCATTTTAATATTTATGATACCTTATTTTTTTTTCAACGAAGCAGTTCCCAATTTTCGTGTGTAACTATTGGCAATTCGTAAGACTTTTAGCCTCAAATCACTGTGTCTATCTTCTGTGTGTAATATCACCAAAACAATATGACACCCCGAAATAAACCGTATCTAGCTCTTAATATCGACACAATAAATTTTTGAATTGTTAATGATGCTGAAAGAGCCAAATAATATTAATTTTGTGAAAGAAAGAAAAGCTTGTTTCAGCATGATCGAATAGCAGACGAACTTGGGACAACTTCTACCTGCGATTTGATAATTCAACTGAGCGAGCATCTTTACGCATGTGCAGCGCGTCACTCCAAAGGCAGACTTGTAGTACTTATATACTGCGCATGCGCAACAGTAGAATTTTAATTTAAAATTACGGCTAATTAATAAAATATTTGATCAAACGAATGTACGATAACAAATCTGTAGCCAAATATCTTTCATTTCAAAAAAGATTGACGTAATTTGATGCAGTAGTTTCTTCTCACGGACTGTCAAAAGAAAACGCTTAGCGTTTTAAATATATAGATTTTTGTTACCACCATTTTCGAACGTTAGCTCCACATTCTTTTCTCGGTTTCTATGGCTCGATTTCATCGAAAATTGGTTCATTCAATTTAGCTTAGGATTGTTATACAGATTTTAGTTCCATCTTCTACCGTTAGGGGGGCATTCTAATCTCGGGCTCTATGGGCCCGATAACAACGAGGTTTGGGTCATTCAACTTGGTTTTTGATTGTCTTCGGCGCGTGCAGAGCACTTTGAGTATACGCTGCCTCAGAAGCGGCAACACAGGTTCGTTCAGAAAGAGGCAGTGGCGTAGCCAGGGAGGGGGTCCAAATGCTCTGGATACCAGTAATATTTTAAAGTTTTATTCGTCTTGATTAATAGCAGAAAATTCTGATTAGATAAGGCGATATGAATTTTACAAAATCACTGATATCCAGAGCATTTGGACTATCACCCTGACTAGGCCACTGGAAAGAGGTTTGTTGGGAACACACTCGCCGCTGCCGAAGGCATTGGGCCCCGGAAAAACTAAGCTCATTTGAAACATTCTATGACGCCGAAGGCATTTGGGCACCGGTTTTCCAAAGATATAAAATCATACAAACTTGAATTTTGTTTAAGGTTATTATAACGGGCCCGAGCAACGCCGGACGGGTCAGCTAGTAATCAATATTTTATTATTGCAATAGTTTTATTATTGCATCTTAAGTATTCATACTTTTTCCCTCTCATAAAATTCTCCACTTCCAGATCAAAAATGACACACGACAATCAAATATATCATTGACTGTCAAAGACAATGCCCCCCATAGTTTTCCCCAATATGAATTTTTTCCATTTTAGCAGATGTTTTGCTAATCGCAGTTCTGAAAGTGAAACTTTTACTTTTTTGGGACCATTTTTATGGCATTCGCTATTAAGACACACGCAATTACAAACGGATATACAGATTAGTTAATTAAATTGGTGTTTAAAAACTATCTGCCATATAAATATAAAATCCTAATGAAACGAATTTATGAAACGATTGGTTGCATTTCACAGCTATTATTCCTAAAATATGGAACCTTTGGCAGTGAAATTACCACCAATTGTCCGTATTGATCCGCATATGACAAAAATGGTATTAGAATTTTTAAATTTGATTTAGTTTTCGAGGTATTATTTATTTTCCTAATAGTAACAATATTTTTGTAATTATGGTAACTAAATGACTCCATTTTTATGGAGAAAAGGGAAAAATATAAGGATTATTAGATTTATTTTCTTTTTCATCATCTTCAAATTAAAATTGAAATCATCTTTTATTTCAGTCGAAAGTGAAGACAATATTGTGATTAAATTACATTTTTCAGGAAAATTTGAAAAAATAATTCATTAAATAATAATACGATTAAATAAATAATATTTTTTTACTTATTACAATCAAATTTTCTTCATTTCAAGATATATTTTTCAATAATTTAGAAAAGGTTACTATTTTATACTGTTGCCAATTTTAAAAACAGCGCAAAGAATAATGTTTCAATTTAAACTTTATTTACACTTGACGTTTGCAGGGGGCAGAGCCCTCTAGTATTTATAAAACATTGCAGTGCAGAGGTTATAAAACGATTCGTAGAGCTTCGAATTCTTTTTACATTCATAAAGCATTTGCCATTCTTTGAGCCCAGCTGTGTAACGGAAAGGAGAAAAATTTAATTTCATTTGGTTATAATTGATGAATTTATTTCATTTCTGAAATTGTTTTATTAAAACATGAAATTAAAACTGCAAGCAAGATAATAGCATGCAGTGCAGGCCGCTGCAGCCCAATGCATTAAAACCCCATACATTTATATCTTATTTCATGAAATAAATGAGCCAAAAACAAAAAGCAGCGAAAAGAGCTTTTGAGTTATAGCTCAGCGGGTTCTAAATATTGTCTCCTTAGTTTCTGATTAATTTTGGTTTGAATTATCATTTTATGTTATTAAAAAATTGAAAATAAAATAAAATACATAATTTTAGCACATTTATCCGTCACAGTATCTAAGTTCGTGTAGAATAATCTGATGTAATTTGAATATGAAATGAATTTCGTGCAATTAAGCCTTAACGATTTGAATACATTTTAATTTATTTGTTAGTAATTATTGTAATTAAGTTTTGAATAGCTATTATTTTTAAACTAGCTGACCTGCCAGGTATTGCCCGTGATGAATGACTCTTAAATGACCCTCAAATTTGTATGATTTTATATCTTTAACTCCATTTTGTCTGAATTATAATTTTTTTTAATGAAAAAATATTGAACTAAAAATACATGCTATTTCGTATTTTATTTTCTGCGTAATTTGATTTTTGGAGTCTATGCTTAACAAAAGTGAGCGAAACTGAGACGAAACACTCAGTTTTTTACTGATTTCGTCGAACTTTTCACACATTTTATTTTTACCGATTACATTATCGATTAGAAGAAGGTTTCAGCTTTAAGAACATATTTTTGCTTCGTCGGTACCTCTAAAATTACGCCCTGGAGGGGCGAAACCGCGACGAAACACTAAAGTTTCTACAGATTCCGCCGAAATTTTCACGCCATTTTATTTTGTAAAAAATATTTCTACCCGTCCGAACGTTTCATAATTTTTTTAGGTGATCTAAATCTAGTCTATTCTATAAAGAGACTGTGTTAACATACATACGGATGTTTAGTTACTTTTAGCGTGCAAAAAATATCGTCTCCGTGAGGCGCGAAGTGACCCAAGTTCGCCGATTATTTGGAAGAGTTAAAATTCATAGTTTGAAAAACCGATTGCCATAAGGGAGAAAAACGTTTTTTTTTTTTTTTTTGGTAAAACGATTTCGGTAGATTTCGCTAGCCATCGCGAATACACACACAGAGAGCGAATTTTTCTTTTATTAGTATAGATTATAAATGTACCCAATTTTTCAAGGTGGAAGGGCCCCAAAAAGTTCCAGTGAGAGGGGCCCCTCACTTCATAAATTCGCCCCTGCTCCTAATCTTGGAAGATCGCGTACACCTTTACCATCCTTCCACTTCTTTGCTATGTGGCCAACAGTTGATTTTGGAATTCCCAACTTGCTGGCGATAGCAGAATATGACATTTCCCCCCGCTTCTTTAATAATTAAAAGACGAACGGCCAAAGGCGTATTTTCCCCTACAGATACTACTAACATTAAGATTTTCACGTACGAAATAGAATTCGAATGCTTTAAGGATTAAGCAAGTGAGTTTCGCATACAACAACCCGGCTGAGGTGCCAGGTTGTTTCGTGCTTTATATAAGAAGCATCGCATATTCTAGAACATTCTGGGATAGCTACTAGTTTGTATATCTGCGCAAAGTTATCTAAATTGATAAGTCATTTGCATACAGCTCGTACAGAAAGGAAATAACGAAAATGTAATTTAAAATATTAAAGACGTGAATTATCACTAAGCGTAAACCAACAGAGTGAAAAATGTCCAAGCCGGGAATCAAACCCGGACCCCTGGAATAGCGCTCCAGTATTCTACCATTTAAGCCACGAGGATCTCTCACTCACATAAGTTGGTAAGACTGTTACCGCAGCTATTAGATGGAAAAGTCTTCATGAGCACACAATCTTGCGGCGTAACATGAGACAGCGTAATTTCACTGCTGAAAAGTAGTTGAAAAATTAATTTCAAAAAATTGTATGTTCACCGATGCTGGGTTCATTTGCATCTTATGTTGATTGTGTGCTCATCGGGGATAGAGGTAATCGGGGAAGTATACTATTTTTCAAATACTTTTTTCTGAAAAAAGTACAAACATATGAAACCAACATCAATTATTGAAGAGTATATTAGTTCACATTATATATTTTTTTAACATTTTTACACAAATTTTAACATAGAAAAATAAACAAATATATTTAAAAAAAATTGTTAATGTAGTAATTTTATATTTACACCAACCAAAAAATTACAGAATAATGCTCAATCACTTTTAAGAAAAGAAATCGTTAAAATCGAAGATGCGCCTTTTGAGTTATAACAAAAATAATGCTAGCAACTTGCTAATAAAATATTCGTAATTTACCCTGTTTGTATTTGCAGAAATACGTTGCTGTCAATGCATGGATCGATTCATGACATTTCCACTCGTGCAGGATGCGCAGTGCGCCAAAATAAGAGAATGTTTTCATACATACCAGGTCCCTATAGGTTTGTTTTGTGTTTATAAATATTCTGTTATTTTGGCGCACTCTGCATCCATCTCGAATAATAATATCAAGAACTGACAAACAATGGTAACATTTACCTAACATGATTTTCACATAGAAGAAGGCTATGAGGCTGTACTGCGTACATATAAAACGTTTCACTTAAGGTGGAAGTGTGTGTGTGTGTGTGTGGGGGGGGGGGGGTCTGGCACTTGACATCGGAAGATATCTGTAGGGGGAGGAGAGTTGTCATCCCATATAGCACAGGAGCTCCCAAATTCTTCCTTGGGAGCTCCAACTCATCCCAAATTCCTCCCAAAATTAAAATGACAAATCCAGGCTCTCCTGGGGAAGCTAATTTAATGATATCCTGGGTAGTAACGTCCTGAGAGATTCCCGAGGAGCAACCTCCCATGGATGACATTCCCAGGGAGGTACCTAGGAAGTCACCTTCTAGGAAGACCTTCCTGGGGTCATCTCTAGAAAGTTAAGTATTTAATAGATTTTTGTTGAAAATAGAAAATAATTTGACTTTATTATTTATAATTTGACTTTAAAATATAACATCCCATATAGCACGAAAGCTCCTCGATACTCACCCAGGCGCTCCTAGTCATCCCAAATTCCTGCTAATACTAAAATAACAAGATCAGGACTTCCTGGGGAAGAGACTTTTACGATTTCCTCAGGAATGGGCTCCCAGTAACGTCCCACGGAGCAACTTCCCAGGGACGCCACTCCTGAAGAAGTACCAAGGAAGTCTCAGTGCTGGCGCCATCTTATGAGTGATTCTGGAGTACAATACTCAATTTCTTTTTATTAAAATAAAGTTATTTCAATTTGATCGAAATCAATTTTTAATGAGTTAGTTTTATATTACTAATTATTCGATTCTTTATTTTTTAGAAAATTAGATAATTCTTATTAAATTGTAATTTTTTTAAAATCATTTACACAACTTTTAATCTTTTTTAGTTAAATTAAAAATTTTATTTAATATTTCAGTAAATTCATATTCCAAATAATAATCTTATACTATAATGCGAGCAAAAATTGTGTGTGTGTGTATATATAAATTTTATCTTAAAAACAGCTCTAACGATTTTGATGAAATTTCGTATTTTACCATTTTCGGTCATGGTAAGACCATTGGACTAGGTCACGTGTTCAAGAAAATTCGATTAGTGGGTCATTTTGGGTCGTAATGGGTCAAGGTCAAGAAAATTATATCTAAAAAACGGCTCAATCGATTTTGACGAAATTTCACATCTAACCGATTTTCGACACGAAGAAACTTTTGGGCTAGTTCACATGTTCGAGAAACTTCGATTAGTGGGTCATTTTTGGGTCACTATGGGTCAAGCCAATTTTATCTAAAAAACGGCTCTAACGATTTTCACTAAACTCTATATTCTACAGTTTTGGATTAAGATAAAACTATCGGGCTAAGTCACATGTTCGAGAACATTCGATTAGTGGGTCATTTTTAGGTCACCGTGGGTCAAGCTAAGTTTATCTATATAACGGCTTTAACGATTTTGACGAAAGTTTGCACCCTACTGTTTTCGGGCACGAAAAGACTACTGGGATGGTTCTTGTGTTCGAGAAAATTCGATTAGTGGGGCATTTTGGGTCATAATGGGTCAGGGTCAAGCTAATTATATCTAAAAAACGGCTCAATTGATTTTGACGAAATTTCACATCCAACCGTTTTTCGACACAAAGAAACTTTTGGGCTAGGTCACATGTTCGAGAAACTTAGATTAGTGGGTCATTTCTGGGTCAATATGGGTCAAGCCAATTTTATCAAAAAAAAGAGGCTCTAAAGATTTTCACTAAACTCTATATTCTACTGTTTTGGATTACGAGAAAACTATTGGGCTAAGTCACATGTTCGAGAAAATTCGGTTAGTGGGTGATTTTTGGGTCACCGTGGGTCAAGCTAAGTTTATCTAGATAACTTCTTTAACGATTTTGACGAAGTTTTTCACCCTACTTTTTTCGGGCACGAAAAGACCATTGAGATGGGTCTCGTGTTCAAGAAAATTACACTAGTGGGTCATTTTGGGTCATAATGGGTCAGGGTCAAGTTAATTATATCTAGAGAACGGCTCAATCGATTTTGACTAAATTTTGTATCTAAACATTTGCGGGCACAAAAAGATCATTGGGATGGGTCTCGTGTTCGAGAAAATTCGATTAGTGGGTCATTTTGGGTCATAATTTGTAAGGGTCAAACTAATTATAGCTAGAGAACGGCACAATCGATTTTGACGAAATTTTGTATTTCACTATTTTCGGGCATGATAAGACCATTGGGCTAGGTCAGGTGTTCGAGAAAATTCGATTAGTAGGTCATTTTGGGTCATAATGGGTCAAGGTCAAGCTAATTATATCTAAAAAACGGCTCAATCGATTTTGACAAAATTTCACATCCAACAGTTTTTCGACACTAAGAAACTATTGGGGTAGGTCACATGTTCGAGAAACTTTGATTAGTGGGCCATTTTTGGGTCACTATGAGTCAAGCCAATTTTATCTAAAAAACGGCTCGATCGATTTTCACTAAACTCTATATTCTACAGTTTTGGATTCCGAGAAAACTGTTGGGCTAAGTCACATGTTTGAGAAAATTCGATTAGTGGGTCATTTTTGGGTCACCGTGGGTCAAGCTAAGTTTATCTAAATAACTTCTTTAACGATTTTGAGGAAATTTTGCACCCTACTGTTTTCGGGCACGAAAAGACAATTGGGATGGGTCTCGTGTTCGAGAAAACTCTATTAGTGGATCATTTTGGGTCATAATGGGTCAGGGTCAAGCTAATTATATCTAAAGAACGGCTCAATCGATTTTAACTAAATTTTCTACCTAACCATTTTCGGGCACGAAAAGACCATTGGGATGGGTCACGTGTTCGAGAAAATTATATTAGTGGGTCATTTTTGGGTCACTGTGGGTCAAGCTATTTTTATCTAAAAAACGGCTCTAACGATTTTCACTAAACTCTGTATTATACAGTTTTGGATTACGAGAAGACCATTGAAAGTCACATGTTCGAGGAAATTGTATTAGTGGGTCATTTTTGGGTCACAGTGGCTCAAGCTAAGTTTATCTAGATAACGGTTCTAACGATTTTAACGAAATTTTGCACCCTACTGTTTTCGCGCACGAAAAGACCATTTGTATTGGTCTCGTGTTCGAGAAAATTCGATTAGTGGGTCATTTTGGGTCATAATGGGTCAGGGTCAAGCTAATTATATCTAGAGAACAGCTCAATCGATTTTGACTAAATTTTGTATCTAACCATTTTCGGGCACGAAAAAACCATTGGGATGGGTAACGTGTTCAAGAAAATTTTATAAGTGAGTCAATTTTGGGTCACCGTGGGTCCAGCTAAGTTTATCTAGATAACGGCACTACGATTTGACGAAATTCTGTAATCTATCGTTTTCGGGAACGAAAAGACCATTGTTATGGGTCACGAGTTCAAGAAAATTTGATTAGTGGGGCATTATGGGTCAGCATCAAGCTAATTATACCTAAAAACAGCTCAAGACATTTTTACAAAATTTTTTAATATACGGCCGTTTCTGGTCATGAGAGGACCATTGGGTTAAGTCACATGTTCGAGAAAATTCAATTAGTGGGTCATTTTGGGTCACAATGGGCCAGGGTCAAGCTAAATGAATCTAAAAACATGTTCAAAACATTTTGACCAAATTTTATATTACGTATACCGTTTCTGGGCATGAAAAGAGAATTGGGCTAAGTCACATGCTCGAGAAAATTTGATTAGTGTGTCATTTTGGGTCACAATTTCTCGGGGTCAAGCTAATTGTCTCTAAAAACGGCTTAAACTGTTTTGACTAAATTTTGTATTCTATTATTTTCGGGCTCGAGAAGACCATTGGGCTAGGTCGCATGTTCAAGAAAATTCGATTAGTGGGTCATTTTGGATCACAGTGGATCAGGGTCAAGCTAATTGTATTTAAAAAGCACTTCAAAACATTTTGACATAAAATTGTATAATACCGTTTCCGGGCATGATAAGAGCATTGGGCAGGGTCGAACGTTCAAGAAAATTCAATCAATGGGTCATTTTGGGTCAAAATGGATCAGGATCAAGCAAACTGTATTTAAAAGACCGCTCAAAAGATTTTGACAAAACTTTGTACGTTTCTGGACAAGATAAAATAATTGGGCTGGGTCACATGCTCAAGAAAAATCTATTAGTGGGTCATTTTGGTGATAATGTGTCGGGGTCAAGCTAAGGGCATCTCAAAAATGTTCAAACAATTTTGGCTATTTTTTTTTGTTATACCGTTTCACAGTACAAAAAGACCATTGAAATAGCTCACATCTGTCGATGAATTTCGGTTAGTGGTTTTTTGAATCAACGTGGATCAAGCTTATTTTACCTAGAAAACGACTAACGATTTTCACTAAATTTTGTATTCCATCGTTTTCAGGCTCGAGAAGGTTTGTGATAGGTCGTGATAGGTCGTGAATTGTGATAGGTGGCATGTTCGAAAAAATTCGATTACTGGGTCATTTTGGGTCACTATTTTTCTCGGTATAGCTAATTACATCTAAAACAGCAAGAATGATTCAGTGGGGAAAATATATCGAGATAAACAGAAAGCTAATTTTGACCGAGCTTAGCTCGGTCATTCCTGCTAGTTATATTATATGTCTTTTAAAACAAATTTTGTTCATTTATCATTATTTTATTTATTTTCAATAAATAACATAATGCATTTTCCTTTATTATTATTATTACTTTTTTAATTAAGTAATTAATCTAATTTTTTCAATAAACTAAATAACAAGTTTCTAAATTCATACACTAAAACCTCTAAATGGAAGACAATTTTGGATCATATATTATTTCCGATATTTAGAGGTAAAGGGTTATAAAAAGAAAAGAAGAGATCCTTACCATGTGTTAGTGTATAAGTAGCAGTCTGAACATTTGTTGTAAAAACACTCTAAATCGACTCCTGATGCACCTGAGGCTCAGATTTTTATTTTTTTGGTAATTAGCTAACATACTTATCAGACCCCGTATTTACAAAACAGACAACTGTATCTCGACGAAGAAGGGCATTTTTACCTTGGCATAAAACACCAACTTAAAGAGAATACAATTCACGTTAAAATGGCGCATTTGGTAAAAAAAGAAAAAAAAATTGAGCCCCCCCCCCTCCGATACGAGGTTTATTTGCAAACATTTTATGTTATAAAAAATACATTCTTATAAAATCGGTTAAAAAGTATAAAATCATGCAAATTTAAGGTTTAATTCAGGTTATTATCACGGGCCTGGGCAAAACCGCTAAGAATAATCTTGTTTAGTTTATACTAGCAGGAATGACCGAGCTAAGCTCGGTCAAAATTAGCTTTCTGTTTATGTCGATATATTTTCCCCAATGAATCATACTTGCTGTTTTAGATGTAATTAGCTTGACCGTGAAACACAGTGACCCAAAATGACCCAATAATCGAATTTTTTCGAACATGCAACCTATCACAATGCTCTTCTCGAGCCTGAAAACGATGGAATACAAAATTTAGTGAAAATCGTTAGTCGTTTTCTAGGTAAAATAAGCTTGATGCACATTGATTCAAAAAACCACTAACCGAAATTCATCGACAGATGTGAGCTATTTCAATAGTCTTTTTGTACTGTGAAACGGTATAACAAAAAAAAAAAATGCCAAAATTGTTTGAACCTTTTTGAGATGCCGTTAGCTTGACCCCGACACATTATCACCAAAATGACCCACTAATAGAATTTTCTTGAGCATGCGACCCAGCCCAATGGTTTTATCTTGTCCAGAAACGGTGTAGTACAAAGTTTTGTCAAAATCTTTTGAGCTATTTTTTAGATACAGTTAGCTTGATCCTGATCCATTAGGAACCAAAATGACCCATTGATTGAATTTTCTTGAACGTTCGACCCTGTCCAATTCTCTTATCATGCCCGGAAACGGTATTATACAAAATTATGTCAAAATGTTTTGAAGCGCTTTTTAAATGCAATTAGCTTGACCCTGATCTATTGTAATCCAAAATGATCCACTAATCGAATTTTCTTGAATTTGCGACCTAGCACAATAGTCTTCACGAGCCCGAAAACGATGGAATACAAAATTTAGTCAAAACAGTTTAAGCCGTATTTTAGATACAATTAGCTTGACCCTGACAAATTGTGACCCAAAATGACACCCTAATCGAATTTTCTCGAACATGTGACTTAGCCCAATTCTCTTCTCATGCCCAGAAACGGTATACGTAATATAAAATTTGGTCAAAATGTTTTGAACATGTTTTTAGATTCAATTAGCTTGATTAGCCCATTGTGACCTAAAATGACCCACTAATTGAATTTTCTCGAACATGTGACTTAGCCCAATGTTCCTCTCATGACCAGAAACGGCCGTATATTAAAAAATTTTGTGAAAATGTCTTGAGCCGTTTTTTTTAGATATAATTAGCTTGACCCTGACCCATAATGCCCCATTAATCGAATTTTCTTGAACTCGTGACCCATCCCAATGGTCTTTTCGTTCCCGAAAACGATATATTACAGAATTTTGTCAAATCGTAGTGCCATTACCTAGATAAACTTAGCTGGACCCACGGTGACCCAAAATTGACTCACTTATCGAACTTTCTTGAACACGTTACCCATCCCAATGGTTTTTTCGTGCCCGAAAATGGTTAGATACAAAATTCAGTCAAAATCGATTGAGCCGTTCTCAAGATATAACTAGCTTGACCCTGACCCATTATGACCCAAAATGACCCACTAATCGAATTTTCTCGAACACGAGACCCAACCCAATGGTCTTTTAGTGCGCGAAAACTGTAGGGTGCAAAATTTCGTTAAAATCGTTAGAGCCGTTATCTAGATAAACTTAGCTTGACCCACTGTGACCCAAAAATGACCCACTAATAGAATTTCCTCGAGCATGTGACTTAGCCCAATGGTCTTCTCGTAATCCAAAACTGTATAATACAGAGTTTAGTGAAAATCGTTACAGCCGTTTTTTAGATAAAAATAGCTTGACCCACAGTGACCCCAAAATGACCCACTAATAGAATTTTCACGAACCCGTGACCCATCCCAATGGTCTTTTCGTGCCCGAAAATGGTTAGATAGAAAATTTAGTTTAAATCGATTGAGCTGTTCTTTAGATATAATTAGCTTGACCCTGACCCATTATGACCCAAAATGATACACTAATAGAGTTTTCTCGAACACGAGACCTATCCCAATGGTCTTTTCGTGCCCGAAAACAGTAGGGTGCAAAATTTCGTCAAAATCGTTAAAGAAGTTATCTAGATAAACTTAGCTTGACGCACGGTGACCCAAAAATGACCCACTAATTGAATTTTCTCAAACATGTGACTTAGCCCAATAGTTTTATCTTAATCCGAAACTGTAGAATATAGAGTTTAGTGAAAATCGTTCGAGCCGTTTTTTAGATAAAATTGGCATGACCCATAGTGACCCAAATAATGACCCACTAATCGAAGTTTGTCGAACACGTGACCTACCCCAACAGTTTCTTAGTGTCGAAAAACTCTTGGATGTGAAATTTGGTCAAAATCGATTGAGCCGTTTTTTAGATATAATTAGCTTGACCTTGACCCATTACGACCCAAAATGACCCACTAACCGAATTTTCTCAAACACGTGACCTAGCCCAATGGTCTTATCATGCCCGAAAATAGTGAAATACAAAATTTCGTCAAAATCGATTGAGCTGTTCTCTAGCTATAATTAGTTGGATCCTGACAAATTATGACCCAAAATGTCCCACTAATCGAATTTTCTCGAACACGAGACCCATCCCAATGATCTTTTCGTGCCCGCAAATGTTTAGATACAAAATTTAGTCAAAATCGATTGAGCCGTTCTCTAGATACAATTAACTTGACCCTGACCCATTATGACCCACAATGACCCACTAATGGAATTTTCTCGAACACGAGACACATCTCAATGGTCTTTTCGAGTCCGAAAACGGTAGGGTGCAAAATTTCGTCAAAATCGTTAAAGAAGTTATCTAGATAAACTTAGCTTGACCCACGGTGACCCCAAAATCACCCACTAACAGAATTTTCTCGAACATATGACTCAGCCCAATAGTTTTCTCGTAATCCAAAACAGCAGAATATAGAGTTTAGTGAAAATCTTTAGAGCCTTTTTTTTGATAAAATTGGCTTGACCCATAGTGACCCAGAAATGACCCACTAATCGAAGTTTCTCGAACATGTGACCTAGTCCAAACGTTTCTTCGTGTCGAAAAACGGTTGGATGTGAAATTGCGTCAAAATCGATTGAGCCGTTTTTTAGATATAATTAGCTTGATCCTGACCCATTATGACCCAAAATGAACCACTAATCGAATTTTCTCGAACACGAGACCCATCCCAATGGTCTTTTCTTGCCCGAAAACAGTAGGGTGCAAAATTTCGTCAAAATCGTTAAAGCCGTTATATAGATAAACTTAGCTTGACCCACGGTGACCTAAAAATTACCCACTAATCGAATTTTCTCGAACATGTGACTTAGCCCAATAGTTTTATCTTAATCCAAAACTGTAGAATATAGAGTTTAGTGAAAATCGTTAGAGCCGTTTTTTAGATAAAATTGGCTTGACCCATAGTGACCCAAAAATGACCCACTAATCGAAGTTTCTCGAACATGTGACCTACCCCAATAGTTTCTTAGTGTCGAAAAACTGTTGGATGTGAAATTTGGTCAAAATCGATTGAGCCGTTTTTTAGATATAATTAGCTTGACCTTGACCCATTACGACCAAAAATGACCCACTAACCGAATTTTCTCGAACACGTGACCTAGCTCAATGGTCTTATCATGCCCAAAAATAGTGAAATACAAAATTTCGTCAAAATCGATTGAGCCGTTCTCTAGCTATAATTTGTTTGATCCTGACAAATTATGACCCAAAATGTCCCACTAATCGAATTTTCTCGAACACGAGACCCATCCCAATGATCTTTTCGTGCCCGCAAATGTTTAGATACAAAATTTAGTCAAAATCGATTGAGCCGTTCTCTAGATATATTTAACGTGACCCTGACCCATTATGACCCAAAATAACCCACTAATGGAACTTTCTCGAACACGAGACCCATCTCAATGGTCTTTTCGTGTCCGAAAATAGTAGGGTGCAAAATTTCGTCAAAATCGTTAAAGAAGTTATCTAGATAAACTTAGCTTGACCCACGGTGACCCAAAAATCACACACTAACCGAATTTTCTCGAACATGTGACTTAGCCCAATAGTTTTCTCGTAATCCAAAACAGTAGAATATAGAGTTTAGTGAAAATCGTTCGAGCCGTTTTTTAGATAAAATTGGCTTGACTCATAGTGACCCAAAAATGACCCACTCATCAAAGTTTCTCGAACATGTGACCTAGCCCAAAAGTTTCTTCGTGTCAAAAAACGGTTGGGTGTGAAATTTCGTCAAAATCGATTGCGCCGTTTTTTAGATATAATTAGCTTGACCCTGACCCATTATGACCCAAAATGACCCACTAATTGAATTTTCTCGAACACGAGACCCATCCCAATGGTCTTTTCGTGCCCGAACACAGTAGGGTGCAAAATTTCGTCAAAATCGTTAAAGCCGTTATATAGATAAACTTAGCTTGACCCACGGTGACCTAAAAATGGCCCACTAATCGAATTTCTCGAAGATGTGACTTAGCCAAATAGTTTTATCTTAATCCAAAACTGTAGAATATAGAGTTTAGTGAAAATCGTTAGAACCGTTTTTTAGATAAAATTGGCTTGACCCATAGTGACCCAAAAATGACCCACTAATCGAAGTTTCTTGAACATGTGACCTAGCCCAAAAGTTTCTTCGTGTCGAAAAACGGTGAGATGTGAAATTTCGTCAAAAACGATTGAGCCGTTTTTTAGATATAATTAGCCTGACCTTGACCCATTACGACCCAAAATGACCCACTAATCCAATTTTCTTGAACATGTAACCTAGACCAATGGTCTTATCATGCCCGAAAATGGTAAAATACAAAATTTCATCAAAATCGTTAGAGCCGTTTTTAAGATAAAATTTACATACACACACACACACGCGCGCATACATACACACACAATTTTTGCTCGCATTATAGTATAAGATAGGTGTTGGGAATGAGAAAATATTAACTAAATAGAACTGTTAATTTTAAGTGTCTGTTCCGGAGGTTTAGACATATTTTGTTTTATTTTATCTTTAATTTATTTTTTAATTATAAGTTTGACTTCTTAATTAATTATTTTTCTATTATCTTTTTTAAATTACCATACATAATAGTATTATTTTTTTCTAAATAATAACAGTGAAGTCTCCATTTAAAGAACCGTTTGAATCTCCATTTGAATATAAATATCATTATAAATTCAAAAAATATAGATAAATATTTATCTGTATTTCCTAAATAACAAATAATGTTTCTGCATAATTTTAAACTGAGGGGTATTTGCATTATATACATCGCATTAAAACTTCCATTTAAGAAACGTATTTTCTATTTAGCAAATTTTTAGTTTCGGATAGCTCTAAAAGATTATTTTTCACGGAACGTTTTTCTATTTTAGAAATGCATATATCCCACAGACTCATACAAGTATCTTTTCTCTGAGAAGTTAGGTGTCCCTAACTTCTCAGATTCTTTAGGTGTCCCTCAATTTCCCTAGCTAGGTGTCATTGAGAATATTTTAACTAGATTGCCATTTGACTCTGAATAGAGCTGATCCACCCCCACCCCACTCCTAATCACTTTTGTCAGCTAAGAATGTGTGTGCACGCTTGCGGTAAATATCTGGAAAAGAAAGTCTTTGAAAGGAGATGAAAAAGTGTTATTCCAAGAATTATCAGTAAACCCACTTCTTAATTGATTTGCGATTATACGTTCAGAAATGAGTGTAGAAATTCCAAAAAGATGGTTTAAATAATGTTTAATTCTCCCCCCCCCCCCCATCTTAAAAAAGAAACAGCAAAAATTATATGTATTTTTTCATAAATTTACTTAATAAGTGCGCATTTTACTAAGCGTAAAATAAACTTTTTTCTGTAAAAAAAAAAAAAAAAAAAAAAGAGAGAGAGAGAGAAAAAGAAAAAGTACTTACTTTGAAAGGATTCTCTTAATTGGAATTTTATAGTTTAGTAATCATAAAAAAATTCATATTTTGCATTTTAAATCTCTGGAAATATTATGTTTATTAACTAAAATTAAATTATGTCGCAAGATATCCTCAGAAACAATTAGCATCATTAATTGTATGAAAAACAGTAAAGAGTGAATTTTCTAAGTTCAGTACTCCCCCCGAATTTTCTAAGCACGGTACCGCCCCCCCCCCCCACCCCATCTTAACGGGACCTGGGCTTAGCCGATTAAGCGAAAAACCGGAGAAGTAAAAAAATTTAAATATGTAACTGCATATTTAATTAACTAAATTTTTTGTAGATCCATTTAGTTTTATAATTTGTGTAGTTTTAAAAAAAGTACGAATGTTCTATATTTCGTGAAATGAATACTAGTTGTAATTAACTGAATTTAAATAAAAATTATCACTAAAAACAAATAATGAACAATATTTAATACAAGTTAAAGTGTTGAGAATCTTGTCTCATACCTTTATAAGAAGTTGAAATTATGCTACATTATGTAAATTTGAGTTAATTAACAATAAAGAAATTAGAAACAAAATTTTCCTGATGTTCGGGGGAAAATGTTAAAGCGGAGTTCCGGCTAAGAGGAAGGCTACTGTACAGAATCATTTCAAAGGATTTTAAACATGAAAAGCTAAAAGAATATTATTGTCATTTAAAAATCTAATTTCATGTAGGAATTTGAAAATTGAAAGGCATTTATGTTATCTTAAATAATTATTGATAAGCTTTTTTTTTTTTTTTTTACTTATAAATTTAAATTTATATTGAATATATACAAAAGGCTATACATTTATATTTGCAATGAAAGTTAGATAATTCCGGCTTATAGGAAGCACATAAAATATGGATATTTTCCAGTTTTTCGTTTCAAAAGAGGGGGAAAATACATGAATATCTTAGAAACATTTCTTGTTCAACGGCCCTGTAGCATAATGGATAGAGCGCGTGTCTGGTGTTCGTAAGTACCATGGATCAAACCCGGAAGGCAAAATGAAGGTAAGAAATTTGTTCCCA
The DNA here is from genome assembly GCA_963932465.1 of Maratus speciosus. Taxonomy (NCBI): domain Eukaryota; kingdom Metazoa; phylum Arthropoda; class Arachnida; order Araneae; family Salticidae; genus Maratus; species Maratus speciosus. The sequence goes on along the minus strand of OZ010787.1, from coordinate 687,923,817 downwards.
AAAGCTGTTTTTCATGTAATTCTGTGCTCGTGTTTGGTAATTGTAATGTATGTTACATGTGAATCGGTCTAATAATTAGTTTAAAAAAGAACGTATTTATTTCTGAAAAAAAAAATTAAATTTTTTACATAAATTAATTTAAACCATAGCTTCAAAAATTTTTGTGGCCTATTAAGTGACCTTGAAGTCCTCCAAAGCTAAGGACCAAAGTCCTCCAGTATCACTTCCTAAAATCTTCCTCAGAACCTCCCGGGGAGGAACCTAAAGGAGGTCCTGGGGAGCTCTCCAGGATGCTGCAAGGCGGACATTTTCTGTTCCTGAGGACCTCCTGGTGACAATTTTCTGCATCCTCAGGGGTGCCCTGGGGATGATGGTATAACGACTATCTCGTTATATATGTTTGCATTCCATTTACCCCCCCCCCCACACACCAGTTTCAATTAAAGTTCTGTTTAATAACTTATTTATTTTAGTGCACTATAGTCAAACAGTGCAGCCCCTAAATTAAATTCAACATTTAAAAACTAAAGCGATTGTATTAATGGCCCTGCACATTTAAATTAAATTATTCTTGTTACTCATCTCTTTAATAAAATAAAATCAGTGAATCACTCTCCATTTTCACTTTGTGAGTCTCTCACACATACGATTTAACCTTGTAGAAAAACGTTACTGTTGTCTGTTAAAAACAAAACCATTTTAACTTCGGGCATTTCCTTATTTGGGCATGAATATAACTCATCATTTATAATCACTTAACAGGCAATCTGTTCATTAGAGTTTTCTTCCCAATACACTTTAACATTCACACCCTTTTGTTCATATGTATGTCAATTCTGCATTTTTGTGGTAAAGCGGTTTATCTTTGATCTAACATCTGGTCTAGAAAAATACATTCTCATGCTTTTTAGCCTAACGAATTCGGTCTGTTACTATGCCCTATCCAGATAACAATTTTTATTTTTTTTAACCGCAGCTGTATCAATGTACAGATTGGACTGCGCCTATCATGATTCAAGAATGTTTGCAGCCCACAATCTACCCCCCCCCCCTACACAATTAATATGGTAGAAGCCTACCGTATGTATTTGGCGAATCCATATCAGCTAATGCTTTTTCCACTCCTGTGCATGGCGCAAAATATTTGTAAATTGGCGATATTGTAGTCCGCCAAGCAAGAAAGTTGTAACTGTATATTCATGACACTCCTGCGCTGTCTCTTGCCTCGTGATGTCTCTTTAACAAGAAGCTCTGATCGCTTCCCTTGTACCTCTCCCTTCGCCTTTCATCATGCAATAAAGAAAAAGTTCGTTTAACAAGTTGGAGTTTTTTTTTTTTAATAGGACCTGGTGCTCTAAATTTCACCACGCTCTCAACAAAAACGGCCATCTCTTTTCTAGCGAAAACGTCTTCATATACATTGGTTGAATTTAATTTAGGGGCTGCACTGTTTGACTATAGTGCACTAAAATAAATAAGTTATTAAACAGAACTTTAATTGAAACTGGTGGGGGTGGGGGGGGGGATGGAATGCAAACATATATAACGAGATAGTCGTTATAGATGGTGTTTTATTGTAAATCGTCCTGGGGATGTAATAAATATCTATTATTAAAAACTTTTAAATAATATTTCTTTAAGATGTTATTTGATATAAAGTTATTTCTTATATAACAGTGATATTTTATGAATTTTTTCTCTTCATTTAAATCAATAAAATATGCGAATAAAAAATGTACAACCATATTTGTATACATTGCAAACGTATAAAAAAAAATTGTAAAAAAAAATAATTTTTAGACACTGATAACAATATTATTAGGTGGAGGGGGATTCGAGGATTGATAACGTATGGTATCGGAAGGTTGGGAGGGGGTCCGAAATTGCCAAAAAGTTGATAACCTTACTTGTCGATGACTAGACCATCGACTTAATGTTATTACATGAGAAGGATGCACAGTACGCCAAAATAACAGAATGTTTACAAACACGAAACAAACCTATAGAGAAGTGGTATGTATGGAAACATTTTGGCCCATTGCGCATCCTGCCCGAGTGGAAATGTCACGAATCGACCAATGCATTGATAGAAGAGTATTTCTGAAAATGCAAACAGAGAAAGTTACGAATATTTTAGCAAGTTGCTAGCATTATTTTTTTTATAACTCAAAAAGCGCATCTTTGATTTTAACGAAATCTTTTTTTCTTAAAAGTACATACTTTGAGCACTATTCTGTAATTTTTTGGATGGTGTAAATATAAAATTACTGCATTAATAATTTTTTTAGAAAATATTTTGTTTATTTTTCTATGTTAAAATTTGTGCAAAAATGTTAAAGATATATATAATGTGAACTAATATATTCTCCAATAATTGGTCTTGGTTACATTTTTTTTAACTTCTGTACTTTTTTGAGAAAAACGTATTTAAAAAATAGTAGCGCCGGCGCATACTTATCCGATTAACTCAAGGACAGGGGCTAAAAACACTCTATATATCGTATTCCCATGGTGAGTCTTATTACCACACATGTTATTTCAAACATCGACCGTGGGGGCCATTTCCCTATGCTTATCCGGCCAGACCCTTTAGAAACAAGAGTTTGTGTTCGACTTGGAATGAAACATCCCGTATTTTTGATTGAACAAATGGATTGAAACCCTGGTTTTCTACACAAAAGTTATTACCTTTCGTGTGTTCTTCCACTCGTTGAAGTTTGTCTTATCTTTGTTGAAACAATCTGTATAAATGAAATATTAGTTTTAGGTTATTTCAATGGTACATTTCAAGTTTTGTAACTTTAAGATAGTAAATGCATATCACTTTAAATGAATCCTATCTAACACAGCGTCTGAGTCTAAACGGAAAAATGTAGTATTTTCATTTAATATGTTTAAAAAGGCTGATTTGATCAACCAATGACTACAGGGCAAACTATCAATAACTCAAGTACCCCTAGAGCCAAATTCTGAGTTTTCTATTTGTCCAATTTTTATCCGGGAAGTGGGAGTTGATTTGAGATTGAGGTTCATTCTCACCGGTTCAACCCTAACAAAGAAAAGTTCATTTATCATTTAAGGTAGGTTTATTCGCGTTTAAATCACTCTCTTGGCCATTCTTTTTCAACCGTTCTGTGGTCATCAACAAAAGAAAGCGATGGAAAGAGGCAAAGATGGATTCGTCGAATAGATTTCGGACCGATTCGGATCCTACGAAAGTAATAAAACATGATAAACACCACCTGACCACTTAAAAGTTTCCGCTGTCAACGGCCGCTGTCTGTTTGGTTCTTTAAGGCTACTAGTTCCAAAGGTTCCTTTAAGGCCAGCTTCCAAATTCCCCTCGCCAATGCTAAGTCTATGGCCGTTTTATGCATTCGTCGATTTAAAATCTCTCCTTGGGAAATTATTTCTTTTTTGTGTACTCTTCTGAAAAGATGTCTCTTTTTTTCTTACTTCTCAAACTATTTCTAAAATCCATGGTTAATTTAATATTTTATGCGTTAAAAGAGGACGAACTGCGAGTAGGATTTTAGCACTTCATATAAAATGAAGCCTATAGTTTAGAAATATTTTGAGAACTAAGAAAAAAAGAAGTTCAAAATATTCATTTCCCGAGGAGATATTTTAAATACACGAATGCATCAAACGCCCATAGGCTTAACATTAGTGAAGGGAATTCAGAAGCTGAGTGACTAGCAGCCTTAACCCCCAATCTCCCGTGAAAAAAATCTTTTATTTTCAAAAAGTCTGCTACGGGAAGGCTTATATGTTTTGTATAAATCCAAAATGAGCAGTGACAGATGGACTTCCCGTTTTCGATTTTCTGCTAAATGTATATCCTTTTCAAGATTAACAAACCTGTTTAGTAATTTTTTTATAAGGTAAAGCAAGGAAAGTCTGCGCACATTTTTAAAAATAAATAAATAAATAAATAAATAAATCTATATATTAAATTTTTGCTAAACTATGCATGAATGATTTTGAGTTCACTTGTTCTTTATGCATTTCCATTGTTATTTTGTTGTTATGCTGTAATTTAATAGAACAGCAGTAATAAAAACAAGAAAACTATCTTGCGCAATCTCTCCTTACAGGGTTGGTAAGTGGATGAATACCCATTGAGCACATGGGTAGAAGGGGTGGTTATTAATAATAACTACAATTAAATTGTTAACAATAATAATTACACTTAAATGACATTGTTGTAAGTTTTTTGTGAGTAAATATTATTATATTAGGAGTGACTATTTCAACCTAATGTTTAAATAATAAAAAAGAAATCATTTTAACAAGAGTTAAAGAATTTTAATTTAAGAAGATTGAAATATCAGTAAAAGCAAACCCTACTAAGATTACAAAATAACATGTTTAACTTGAAAGTTACATCTTTTCAAATGAAAACCAAATTTCAAAGTAATTGCTTAATAGGCGCAAAGGCCAACATAGTGAAAAAGATTCCTAGCCGGCACTCGAACCCGAGCCATCATTATAGCGCACTGACTTTCTACCGACTAAACCACTTGGAACGATACCCAGCAAGGAAAATTTCTAATACTTTACTTTGAAATATTTACTTTGAAATTTGGTTTTCATTTGAAATATCGTATGCAAGGCGAATGTTTCCCTCTGGAATAATTTCCATGTGTTAATATAGTTTCTATCGATGCTGGATTTAATTATGTTCCGTGTTTGCCCCAGGTCGATGGCTCACGATAAATATTCCATCTTGTGCTGCGTTTGCAGCCTTGCCAACATATAATAGTGAGAAATTTTCCTTGCTGGGTATCATTCCAAGTGGTTTAGTCGGTAGAAAGTCAGTGCGTTATACTGATGGCTCGGGTTCGAGTCCCGGCTAGGAATCTTTTTCACTATGTTGGCCTTTGCGCCTATTAAGCAATTACTTTGAAATTGGGTTTTCATTTGAAATATCGTATGCAAGGCGAATGTTTCCCTCTGGAATAATTTACATGTGTTAATGAAAGTTACATCATTTTCATTTCCACAGTTTCAATGTATTTTGTTTGCTAACCGAAGTTGTCGTCGTCCACAATCGATGCACTTATTGTTGTAAATCATGCAGATTTCGTACAATCACCTTCCACAAGCAATACATTGAATCCAGTCAGCGGTCGAAGTTGTCTCCTTGTACAGTTCCAGACATTCAATTGACCCTCGTTTTTTTTTTATCCCACTTTTTCTGGAAACGCCTTAACTTCAGCTGTTTCTTTTCTTTTTTTTTTTTTTTTTTTTTTTTTTTTTTTGTAGCGGCATTATTCTTAAGTCTTTTTTCATGTATATTTTGTCGATCAGTCACATTAGTTGCACCCAGTTTCCTTTTGATTTCTATGGTATTACACTACTTGGAATGGGTGAAAGCTTTACCAAAACATTGTAGGTGTTATTAGAAGATGTTATTTATTATTAGATGATTAGAAGATGTTATTACATGTTATTTTAGTTAACAAAATTAATTTATTAGCAAATTAATTGTTCATAAATTAAAAAAATATATAAATATATTTAATTAATTTATTAACAAATATATTATTAATTTATTAACAAAAATAATTACATAAAATTAATTTAATAACAACTGTATTATTAATTTATTATTTCTTTTTTCTGCAAATGTATTTTTTTGTCAAATTTAGCTTTGATAATTATGCATTTTTCCGAAATCATTTCAAAATTGATTCATTCATATGTTTTACACGTAATTTGCAATTCATGCAAATTATCAATAAGCTGCGTAATCTCTCCTAGCACTGAAACTTATGGGGAAATGCGCCATCTCTGCTAAGTAGCAGATGCGCAAACTCTCCTATTTTGGTAGGAAAGATTGCGCGGCCTTTTATTTAAATATGGCTGCACCTCTAAAATGAATTGTTGGTGCTCGCATACTTAGTCTAGGTTAGTAGTTCGTAGGAAATTGTTTAAATTCAAAATATTCTGTACTACTGACATTCTATAAAAATTCTGACGAACAGTTATGATGGAAAAACAAAACAAAATAGCTATGCTTTATCCAAGACGCTTGGAACAATCAATGTGCACAATCATGTAGACACTGCACTAATGCTGCTGTACAACTACCTGGAGTCGCTGCGCGCGTACGCTACTCCTTCCCATCGAACCAAAACGGTATTATGCATCCTCACTGGAAATGACTTGGGGTGAAGCTCGAGCGTGGCGCAACCCGACCTGGGTCGCGCCAGTTTAAATCCACAAGACCCGGTCTGGGTCAGGTTTTCTCTCATTTAGAGCTGGGCCGTGCCCTGATCTTAAATTTTTCTGCAAATTCGGGTCGGGCAAGACTTCTTTTTCTTCCAGGTCGAGCCTGGCCTGGATTTCATTCTTCCTAGAGGTCAGCACTGAGCAAAATTTCCAGCTCGGGGCTCGTCCCGGAATAAAAGCTAAACGTTCGGTCCGTGTCAGACCGTATGATAAACAGTATTGGCCCGACCAGGCCCCGACTTATGCAGGAGCATGCGGGGCAGTTGCCCCGGGCCCCCTTCTTAGCCCCCCCCCCCATGAGAGTAATCAGGATTTTCATTAAAAGGTGCAAAATGATTAAAATTAGCCTAAATTGACCAGAATTCATAAATTTTTCAAACATTTAGGAAGAAGTGCGTCCCCCCCTTCCCCTCTCTACTTCCAGTACCTCCCGCACCCATGCAAAAAAAAAAAAAACTTTATGATTAGAAAACTGATGATTAAAATCTTATCATGATATCTTAGTATTCTATTATTTTCAAAAGAAATTCTTTATTTACGTTTTCCTCGCAACTGGTAATTTAAAACCATTAATTATGATCAATTTGGGACATTTTCTTTTAGACATCTTATAACGTACGTAGATAAGCAAAGTAAAAGTTTGCAAAAGATACTCGTGTCAACCAATCTATTATTTTTTCCACTATTATATTACAGTATTTTTTCTTAAAGTTGTGACCATCATTTTGTGATATCCTGTACACAGATGTGAGCAGTACTGGGTACAAAATTTATGCATCCATACAATATGTATGAAGTTTAGTACCAGCCACTTCCACATTATTCGCAAAAGAATTCTACAGATAGAAGAGCCCCCCCCCCGGAATGATGCTTGCCCCGTGGCCCCCCATAGCCTAAGTCGGGCCCTGGGCCCGACCGCGACCAGTGTACTTCTCTAATTTTTTCTCCCCGAGCCAAGTTGGTCGGGCATCTTACTTATTTATTGTCCGTAAAATTTATATTTATGTTGTACATTTGTAAACCGAAATCTTTAAAAATTTAATTTGATTTGATAAATTACAGAGATGCATATTTAAAAATCTACTTTTTTTTCTTTGTAGAGCTTTAAAATTGTGATTTTCTTTTATCATCCGTTTCTTTCATTCTAAACTGATTTTCTTACTGGATTTCCATTTGAATGTATTTGTCTAAGTAATGATTTTTACTTAGTGTTTATGTACATAATTGCCATTGCACATAATCTCATGCCATCTTACATAACCCACCTGCAAGATTTTTTTAAATTGTTGCCACAATTTGCAAGTTACTGAATTTTAAAATCAGTCAGTTCATTTTAGGACACCGGTATGTTTTTTAATAAGTTTCAAAGCATTCTTTATTGAATTACATCTCATCTTAGATATAAAGAGACAAGCGGTCTTATAACAAATTAGTATTTTTTACATAATCCTGAAAATTAAAAAGTATTATTAAAGAATTGTTTGGGCGTGTCAGTTATGGATTTTTTACTTTAGCTTTTATCTTCAAAACTATTTAGACTTTCTTTTCAAAATTCGGCTCGGCCCGAACCCTTCTCGCAAGAGTGAAAACCCAATCCGAAACTGACCCAAACCCGAAATAATGTATGCCAATCTGCCCCAAACCCAATGCGCTAGAGCGCAGCTAAAAATTAGAAGTCAACCCGACCCGCAGCAGAAAAGTAGAAGTCAACTGGACCCAAACCCGACCCGCAGCAAAAAGTAGAAGTAACACGACCCGTAGTGAAAAAAATTAGCCCCGACCCGCGCATCAGATTAGAGTCTCCAAATTTCTAAAATCGCCCCCCCCCCCCTTGAGGACTCTCCAGATCCGCCCTTGTCTCCTGGCTTTATCTTAAATAAATGTTTAATCTGATTATTGCTCCATTACATTAGCAATAAAAGCATTAGTATTGCTTTCAAGTTCTTTTAGTATTTGCTCATGTATTTACAACAAAATAGGTCAACATTTTTCATTACATGAAAAAAAAACAGTTCTAGAGTTCATATATCAGTTATTATATATATCATATATCAGTATATTATCAGTCATTATATAATATCAGTAATATTATATATTATATTTTTGTGTGAATGTAAGCTAATCTGACTGTAAAAATATCAGCAATATTATATTAAAAATTGCTTAGTGTAAAATGTCTATAAAAAAAAAGCAAAAACGTAAAATTGTCGGATGTTTTGTTGAAGAAGAAATACTGCCTTTAGATTTTGATCACATTTTTGTTTATTTATTTTTTAACTTTGGTGTGTTAATGAATTTAATGTTTTGATCAACATGGTGAATTCTTTATAACATTTTCTTTCGCGTTTAAAACTATATTTTATTTTCAACTGACCTTTAATTCAATTGTTTGTTCGCTATGAAGGATATGCAATTCACTCAATATATTTAATATTGGATAAAAATTGCGACATGCTCAATCACCTATTGTGATTTATTTTTATGTATGTTACAGACGTAGCATTTTGGGGGGAAACTTATTTAGCCAAAATCTGTTTTTGGCAAAATTGATTTGAGTTTTCCAAACCGATTTGGCAAAACTATTTTAACATTTGAAAATGTCAATTTAATTTTTTTATATAAGTTCCACGTGATATTAGTATTTGGTTTGAAATAAAATTTTAATTGTATTGCATATCCAACTTATGTTCTCTTAACTATATAAATGACAGTTAAAAGAAACAAATTACTGTTACTTTGTGATTCTAATAATATTATAAATGTGAAAATATGTGTAAATGTTTGAGTCCAGCCAACGTCAAAATGGATGAATGTATACGCCTTTGTAACGGAATGCCTTTGTATATTTGCATAGAGATGAGATAGCACCCAGAAATGAACATAGACTATGCTTTATTTATTTACCATCTTTCTTTATAGTTGCCAAAAAAAAAATCAAAACTCGGAATCCGTAGTCAACAATTCATTTTCAATCGAAAGAATTTCACATTAAAAAGGAAAATGAAATTAAAAAAAAATAAGAGTTAAAAAAAAAAGATGAATATGACGTCATATTGGAAATAAAATGGAAATTTTCAAGTATTTGTTAATAATACAAGGTGTATGAATATGAGTAAGTACGAAAAGCAGACGGATATGACGTCTCATATGGAAAATAAAATGGATGATGTTGAAATAAAGTGGTCTAAGGTTATGGAAATATTTCTTATTATTTTCTTTCTTTTTTTCATTACGTTCTTTCTTTTTCCTTTTTGTTTTGCACATGATACGAATGTATTTTAAATGCATGTAATATATGTACTTTAATGTATGCATAAAATGTATGCATGTATGTTCTGTATTTTAAATGAAATGAATCCAACATGGTAATGGCAATGGGAACACTATTTGGCCGTTTATTGTCTGCGCACGGCGAACACAAAGATTTAATTTTAAATTGAAAATTGAAAAAGTTAAAAAAAGTTTGAAAAGAAAATGGATAGTAAATGTGCACCGCAAAAACTATCCTTGTCGAAAATAGCGTTCATTTCTTTCTTAATACTAAACAATTAACTCGAGTACCTGAATGAAAAGCCAATTTTTGAGGAGTGTTAATATTTAAGCCGTTCATTTCAGAAAATATGGATAAAAATTATTCTATTTTTTAAAAGAAAGTTGCAGTTTCGTTCATAAAACCTAAAGATTTAATACGACTGCGTCAAAGTAACATAATTTTCCCTCTTGCCAGTATCGAAACTTGGGCTCGGGAGCTCGAAATATATTGGAGACACGTTTGTATACCGCGGTTTGGCAACCGGATTTTAATTTCACATTTCTTTTAGCTTTAAAAGAATAAAAATGTACTGTCATTTTTAAAAATAGTTTTCTTTAATGTGTTTTTTTTATAACAGATTTTTGTAAACTCATACAGAGGAAGAAAAATGGCATAACTTTTAATGCACTGTTTAAGTATATTAAATGTTTAATTTTTTTTAAGGTCTCGAAATTAAAATCAAATTTATCAAGAAATTCGCAGAATGCAAGAGCAAAGAAAAAGAAATAAACAATGTAATGAAACTAATAATGTAGTATAAATAATAATGTAATACGAAATATATAACGCATGCCTACACAAATAAACTATATAATAATACACCTTTAGCAGCAATGCGTAAATATACAAATTTCACACCAAATACGACCTAAGATGCGAATTTGGAATCTTCCCTCGATTCACGCACTTTTGGCGAGATTTGTTTGGCGAGAAATGCATTTTGAGATGAAATGAAAAATGTGGAACCGAAGTAGCGATCGTGCGCGAATCGAGGGAAATGCCCAAAGAGAGTTATTGTTATTATTTCACTGTCGCTTGTTGTGGTGCATTTTCGGTTGGGATTTTATTTGCGTTTTTCGTGTGTCAATAACAATAAACCTTTTTTATTTTATTTATTTATTTTGTGTTCGTGCTGAAGAACTAGCGATGTTATTGTATCAAGAAGCGTCCTTTTTAAAAAATATTCTGACACAATAAATATCTTTCAACTAACTGACACATTGAAGACTAGAATCAGAAGATTTCATGAAATACTTTTAAAACATACAAAGTTAAAGAATTGTTTATTAAACATAAACATTTGTCAATGATTAAAGTAAATTATTATTCTTAAATTTTTCTTTTCATTGTAACCAATATGTTTTTTAATATTATTAGTAAAATTATAAATAAAATATGATTGGAATATAATCCTTAATATAACTTTCTCTCCAAAACTTTGGAAAGGAATGTAGTTACTCCCTTAGTGTTGACTTTAGAAAAAAAGGGCCGCTGGGCGGAAATTTTTCAAAAAGGGGACACTATTTTACTACTAAACACTATATTAAATTCTTTTAAACAGGCCGGGTGAGCAGAATAAAGACAATTTTTGCTATAATGGTCTAAACCGAACTGATAAAAAAAATTAAGCGGGCTGACCGACACAGTACAACAAATTGGAAATAAACTACGCTGATAAAATAGAAACAATTTTCAATGGACATGACTGGTATGAGAATAAGTACAAATATGCTGCATGAGCTGATGCTAGTTTCACAACATCAATACAGAAACATAATATGTCCATTTTAGAGATTGGCATCGGACAGTTAGATGTGTGCGAGTCAGTGTTGAATTTTTTCAGCAGACTCTGAGAGTGCCAAAATCAAGCTTACATTTTCTCTACATACTCGGGCCAGGTCGAGCTATAACTGGACTTAATTAATCACAGAACGTATGAATGCAATTTATTGTAAAAATAGTAATAGCAATAATGAATTTCAGTTAACAGAATCTTTAAATATGTATTATAATAAATTCTAGAATTTAAAAAAAAAAAAAACTAATTTTAGTTTCTTCTATCTTTACAAGAAGAAAGTATTGGATTCATGAAAAATTTTGACTTCCGGTTTTCAATGGATTTATACGTTTTAGAAGATCCTGAACATGATTTGATGGTTTTTAGAAAATGTCTATCACTCTATGAGTCTGACGTTACTTTATAGGTAACTTTAGATAAAGGAAATCATCCATTTATTAAATATTGTGTTAATACTAAAAGTAATTCGTGAAATTTACGGGGAGAGGGGGGGGGGGGGTGCACCTTCCACTGCTTGGGCGCACATTCTTTCCTTGGGTTATAAGGGCCCAATTTCAACAGGATTTGGTTCATTCAATTTAGATTACAATTCAGCTACTTTCTGTATTATAAAATTTTATCTTAAGACTTCAGTTGCCAACATTTTTGAACATTAATGGTGCATTATTTTTTCGGGCTCTATGGGCTTGCTTGATTACTACGAGAACTGGCACATTCAACTTGGCTTTCGATTATCTCTGGCACATGCAGAGCACTTCCGGTACATGCTTGCCTTAAGTTGCCGGGAATGCAGTTCACAGGTTCCTTCACAAGGAGGTTTGCTGGGAACACACAAGACACTGCAGAAGATAATGGGGCCTCCAAAACTAGGTTCATTTATTTAAAATATTTTCAAAAGATATAAAATCATACAAACTTGAGTTTTATTTTAGGTTATTATAATGGGCCCTGGGCAACACCGGACATACAATATAGATTCAACTACACAGGGTGTTCCAAAAGTGCTGAAAGATGTTTCATGAAACACACAGGAAATTCAAGAAATGATAGAGGATGCTTCACGAGATCTAATGATTCAATTATACTTAAGAGGCTACTTCACTAGTGCTGTAAAAGTACCGACTAAATGAACACCTCGTATGTATTCGTTACTTTCAAACACACTACCCATTAGAAAATATTTGTTACTCATTACTCTTTAGAAAACGGATATTAAAAATTATCCTAAGTACTAGTACACATATATTCGATGTATTTTCTAATTTTCTGAGGTTTTTTTTTTTATTATTATAATTAGTTTTAACTGTTCCTTAAAATAATAGATAAAATCTATATGGATGCTTACACTAATTTAACATTTCATAAAGTATAAAATTGGGCATTCAAAATACGGCATGTGAAATATATGGTCATAAGACTACAGTAAATATAATTATATACCGTATGTGAGATCTTTTCAAAAATTTGTTACCGTTACATAGACCCATAATAAAGTTTTGTATGAAACCTTTCTGTAACAGAAATCTGTGTAAAAGTGGAATTTACCTTGAATTGAAACATTCCAAGATCTGATTTCCATAAAAAATAATACAAGGAAATGCATCTGCTAAGATGAAAAATTTCTCTGAAACAGAATTCCTTAGGGATTTCTCACAATTCTATCTCCGTAAATATTACTGTATGTATTAAAGAAAAAAATAGTAATTGAGTATATTAATAGAAATATTCACTGCTTACTGAAACCAGTAAAACATGACAACTGAACGTGTCTATAACGGAAACTAGCATGAAATCGGTTCTCAAAACATATTTACCTCTGCTCGACATTGCAAAACTTTCTGACACATTCATATACTCAACTAATGCATAAACTCATAAAATTGGCAGTGATGCGAATGATATGGAAACGAATAGCGTTTTTTCATTTTTCGATAAGTTCATTGCAGTTCAAGCTATAATCAAGTGCTTTTATATGATGGCCCTTCAATTACTGTCACATCCAGAAATTTGGTTCTAAACACACATTTTCATAGTATATCGTCAAACAAATCTTTTGAATTTAAAGGAAAAAGAGACACTAATCCATTTCTTAATTTCTGATCAAAAGTGCTTACAGATTTTTTGCGAATATGAGTAAAAAGCAATGATTTAAAAAGTTATATTTCATAAAAATACTTTATCATTCCTTAAATGCAGCTACAATAAATATTTTATTCTGTTATAAGCTTCAGTTTTTTTTACAGTAAAATTATGAGCAATCTTAATAGATTAAATGCATAATTAATACGAAATTAATCTAATTAAAATATTAAATGATAAACATATCTTGTCTCTTTATTGCTTGGATCCATGCTTCCTTTTTTTAAATGCATTCATAAAACCTCTTGGCAAAAAAAAAAAAAAAAAAAATCAATTATTCTCTCCATGTTTGAAAAAAGCATATAGCACTTCATATCTGAGAAATAAAAAAGAAAAATGCTCTTTAAACTGATGGCATTGATCTCACATGCCATTGACATTAATTGTATATTATACTCTTATTTCAAAGAATAATGCCCCTCGAAAAATAAATTAAGGGGGGATTACCTCCCTCCCGTTTCCCCTCTTTATACTTAACCAATGATCCTCCAAATGTCATCAGGGAAGCGCCTTATCAAAATAAATCGGTATGCCAAATTTGAAGCAAATCGGATAGAAAAAAACATTTATCTTAATTAAGTGGGTATTAGCCCCACGTTCCCCCCTTTATATTTAACCAATGAACTTCCAAATCTAATCAGGAAGTGCCTTATCAGAATTAACCGGTATACCAAATTTGAAGAAAATCCGATAATTCTGCATGGAAAACCCATTTATCTAAGTTAAGAGGAGGATTAGCCACCCGTTCCCTCCCTTTTATACTTAACCAATCAACCACCAAAACTAATCAGGAAAGTGCCGTATCAGAATGAACCTAGAAAAAAAATTGAAGCAAATCGGATATTTCTATCAAGAGTTATCGCGTTATGTACATACAGAACCGGCGGGCACATTATCTCTCGGGCTTTGATAGCCTGTGAGCTAAAAAGTACAATCCCTGAAAGAAAAAACGATCTCATAGTAATTGTTCTTCTAAAAGCAGTTTGTTCTGCTATTGACCATGTGACTTCAAAATCTTCCTTCCAAAATTATTCGCACGGACATTTTCGGCAAATAAACGAGTGCTGAAGCAAAGCCACTGAAGTAACGAAACGATTAAATGAATACCCATATGGGACACTAATACGGGAACAACTGATTTCCGAACACAAATTCACATCTTTCCGCATCAGACAATGCGGCTCTGTTCATGAATCACGAAATGAAAGTAACGTTTGAAGTTTGTTTCTAAGTTCTGCAGTAACGACTCATATTCCGAACTAATGATTTGGTGCTTCGTACCAGAGAGATTACCCGTTACTCAGTAAAGAATACATGCGGTTTGCAATGCCTCTATACTTCACTCATGCAAAAAAAGTGCTCAGAAATCTGTTAATCCTATGGGAGAAATTTTTAAAAATATCTTGTTTGGATTTCCACATTTTAATTTGTTTTGTTTTTTGCATTGGATAGCTGAGGTTGATCTCTACAAAGACTGCTTTTTACTTTCGATTTTGTTTACAGGTTTTTAGGTGCGTTCGTAATTATATAAATACGTAGCACCTATAGTCGTCGTTCAGTCCGTCCGTCCGTCTGTCCGTCCGTCTGTCCGTCTGTCCGTCCGTCCGTCTGTCCGCATGTAACAGAGCAAAAACTACCCAACCGAATGGTCTGAAATTTCAAATATATGATTGTTGCAAAATTTTGTCGAGCCATTTCAAATTTTATGAAAATCGGATGTACAGTTTAATTACAGGGACAGTCAAAAGTTTTTCTTTACATTACGGCCAATGGGAAAATTTATTGCAAGTGCATTTTAATGATATTAGAGCCTTCCGAATGATCTGAAATTTTAAAGATATAATTGTTGCAAAATTTTGTCGAGCCATTTCAAATTTTAGGAAAATCGGATGTATAGTTTAATTACAGGGACAGTCAAATTTTTTTCTTTACATTACGGCCAATGGGAAAAATTATTGCAAGTGCATTTTAATGATATTAGAGCCGTCCGAATGATCTGAAATTTTAAAGATATAATTGTTGCAAAATTTTGTCGAGCCATTTCAAATTTTAGGAAAATCGGATGTATAGTTTAATTACAGGGACAGTCAAAAGTTTTTCTTTACATTACGGCCAATGGGAAAAATTATTGCAAGTGCATTTTAATGATATTACAGCCTTCCGAATGGTCAAATTTTAAAGATATAGTTGTTGCAAAATTTTGTTGAGCTATTTCAAATTTTAGGAAAATCGGATGTATAGTTTAATTACAGGGACAGTCAAAAGTGTTCCGTTACATTACGGGAATGGGAAAAAATTATTGGAAGTGCATTTTAATGATGTATCAGACTATGCACTTTATGAAGTGCAAAAAATTATACATTCAGTACAATATGGGGTGCAAAAAATAATTATAAAACTAGTTATAGTACGAACGCACCTCATTTGCCACGTTTGACGAGCAATTTCCAACTTGTTATTTTTTAATTAGAATACTTTCCCTTTCTGAACTGGTTTTGAAAGTGGAAGTATCCTCATAAAAAGAATAAAATATATAGACAATTGAAAAAGTAAAACATTGCCTTTGAGGAGATCAACCTCAGCTATCCAATGAAAAAAAAAAAAAAAAAAAAAAAATATTGAAATGCAAGAGATATTTTTAATAATTTCTCCCATAGGATTAACATTAGCAAGTGGGTGTTTTCATATGAATGAAATAGCCCGGAAGATGAAATTAAAGACTACGAAGCTCGCAGAAAAATGTGTTGATTCCATAAAATGTAAAAGAGTTAAATGATGAATATGTTATATGTATGGATGCCTGACATCTAGCATGCAAGCAAATAAATCTACAATTTTTAACTAAACACTAGGACTACACAAAGCCTCAATATCTCCATTCCTGGCAAAAAATCCAGAGAATCAAAATAACGATAAGGCTAATTGTACAAAATCCGGTATTACCAAAAGATGTGCAACCCCCAAACAGACAGCAACAGCAATCAACCGAATGACTAAGAAGAGTCCCAACTGATCCTAGACTTATATTTTGCCCAGATGATGTTTTGGCTAACCCAACTCTAAAAGAATACGTATTGAAAAATGTTATTGCATGTTCAAAAGACATACATATTTACCGTATCTTTTATAGAATTTCTTATTAAATTAACATGTAAAAATTAACCGAGTATCCTGCACATTTTTTTTTTTTTTTTAGGGAATAACATGGAAAAGTACAGTCGTGAAAAAAAAAAGTAAACACCCCCTACTAACTCCTCAACAAATTATCGTAGAAGAAAGTTATTGGTACTGAACGATTGGAAATAAAGTCTACTTTTAAATGATGTATATAAAATTTGCTTAGGGGGCCATCTACATATTAAAACGAACCATAACTTTGTTTTTTTTAATAGCAGTACTCAATTCTGACAGCATAAATGAACTCTACACCCTTCAATTAGCCTAAAAACGAATTTTTATGCAATTCGTACCATAAGTTTCCGAGAAATTAATTATTTTAAAACAAGCTTATTTTAAGGGCTGTATCCAAATTGAAGTTCCGTACTGGATTGTTAACCGAGAGAGCCCCTTCCTTGATCAAGGCACCTTAAGCGCCACTCAAGGAGTCAATGAAGTGTGTTAGATTACAGTACAGCAGAATAAATTTCAAAATGTCTACTCACTTCCATCATAGACGGCCCCTTAAACCATCATTTTGCCGTTTTTTAAGCATAATTTGAAAACTACTTATAATAAAAATGTGAAATTCCATAAAGCAGGACTTAATAAATCTAAATCCACCAAAAAAATTGTAGGTTGCAATTCATAATTTTTTCGAATATTAATTTCATAATTCATATCATAAAATTATAAAAATTGCAAATTCAGCTTATTTATGTTTGGGTATATTAGTATTATTACTACAAAAAAAAAAAAAAAAATAGCACATTAGGAGCATAATTTCAGGAGATATGAAAATGTAATTTAACATTGGAAGCACTAAATTTTGAATGTTTATAATTCAAAAACTTATCATTCAAATGACTTGAAATTTCGTGTCTAGGCATAGTTTGAACTGAAGATTTGAAATATCTCGTTAAAATTGGGCATTGCTATTGAAAAAAATGAAGTTTGGATTCATTTTAATATGTAGATGACCCCTTAAGAAAATTTTATATACATCATTTAAAAGTAGACTTTATTTCCAATCGTTCGGCACCAGTAACTTTCTTCTACGATGATTTGCTGAGGAGTTAGTAGGGGGTGTTTACTTTTTTTTTCCACGACTGTACATAGACATGACGCTCGACATTGCTTTTAAAGCTATCCAGATGTATTTTAAGAATCACTGCAAGTGCGAAAACTCAGGTGACCAGATTGATAGTGCGACAGGAGATGACAGGGATGATCTATCTGAATTTGAGTTAGAAAAGCTTCGGGATAGTTCACGTGATGCGCTGCTTAGTTATTTTCTCACCGAAGATGAAATGCGTGCGTATGAGGCTAGAAAACAATTGTGCTGGGAAGCCGAGGACCCTTTAAAATGCAAAAAAGAACTAGATGCAGAATAGGGATGCACCGAATAGTGATTTTGGCCGAATACCGTATATTCGGCCAACAGGTGAACCGAATACTGAATATTCGGCTAGCCGAATAGTAACTGCTAGGCCGGATGCCGAATAGTAACTATTCGCTGAATACCGAATATTCGGCTTGTCGAATACTTTTATATTTCAAAGTTTAAAGGCATTAAAATGTTAAATTTTAAAACGATTTTACATAATATTTAAAACAGAAATTTTTATTCTAATAAACAAGAGCTTTTTTCAAGTAAACTTTATGCTGAAAAAAATCTGCTTTGAGTTATTTACAAAGAGGATAGTTATAAAAAATTTTTAATTAATAAAATTTTAAATTTCATAGCTTCTTCTGAGAATTAAAACAAATGAATAAAATTTTCTTAAATTCTAAAACAAACATTTTAAAATCAAAGAGAGATTGTAAAAAAATTGTACAGGATCATATATTTGCTTGTCAGGAAGAGACTAAAGTAAAAGTTAATAAATAATACAATCAATTCAAATTTTATATGGTGACAACTTAGCAAGAATAACTGTTCTACTCCCTTTGATTAAGCAAGGAAATTTTTAAATGCATCCTTGATCGGTGTCTGGAGTGGGTAATCATTTTCAGAGATTGTAAACGTTGTTCTTAAAATCTTAGCAAGAAACAGATTATTGAAAGTCGACAGTTGGGGCACAAAGTACCTGATATAACTAAAGATCTGTTTAAAGCAGGTCTTTCATCATTGATTTACTTTATACAAGAGTTTTCTTCACATGCAGGTTTCGAGGAAATCCAATGTAAAGTAGACCTGCAAAATAACTCTACTTGGATTCGAATTCCTCCTAAAATTTTGTGTATTGGTGAACCTTGCATGATATCGAACTAAAAACTGAAAAAGACTTAAAGCGTAAAAAAAAGTCCTCAGGAATGGAGGAAGGTGAAGAGCGATCTGCAATGCCCTTTGAAATATTCAAAAATACTCTGGAAAATTTTAATATGTGAAAAATATTAATCCTACCTTCAAAAAAAAAAAAAAATTAAACTATACTTACTTGTATTTTTTTTTTTTTTGTTTCTTGAGTAATTTGTTATTCTTTGTAATTGTAAATTTAGCAAGACCAAGGGGATCATCCCAAGTGAGTGGCCAGACATGTTGTCAGGCGCTACCCGCTCTAGATTCTCTCCAGGCTGTTGCCTTTTATTTACAATATTTTACATTTTGAATTTACATGCTGAGTAATCCTTGTTTTGACAGTCGATGCATACACTGCAGGCAATCACTTTTTTATGTTCTTTATGAGAAGGAAACAGGTTCCTCTGATAGGCTCTAGGTGAAGAAATGGCTGGGATGCACATCCATGCAGCCTGCCGAGGCCCCCAAAATGACACCCTTGCTGTTCTCCTGCGTTGTTAAAGTCCACTTCTAGCTGGTAAAGGAGTTGATGGTGTATCAGTGGAGGGCTTGGTGGGGTGTTGGGTACTAATACTTTCATCTGAGAGCAGTCATCGTCCGAACTAACCGAGGATGTTATTTTGGCACACTGTACAGTTCCGATGTTTTTTCTGAAATCCTAGAAATAGAAAAAAAATTAAGTAAAATAATATAAAAAATTATACTACTTAAAAATAAATATACTTACTTTTCAAACTGGCCGCGAGCTCATCCTTAAATAAATCTCTAAGATAGCTGGTCTCCGATATCAAATTTTAATCCCAATAGTTCACATACTAAAAAAAAAAAAAAAAAAAAAAAAAAAAAAAAAATGTATACGTACCTTGTTGAACCAATAGTTGAAAAATAATGCTAAAATGAAATTATTACTTACGTATAACAAGAGCCTTCTTATCAAAATGGACTTGCTCAAAATCCAGAAGATGGTGCTCAAAGAATTAGTTATTTGGTATAAATTTAAAAAGCTGGATTCTGACAGAGACACATTTGTGCATATCAGAATTAAAGTGCTCCTCATTAGTTGTTAGGATCCCCGGAGGAAAAAGAACAAGAAGTGGGTCTTTTTTTTTTTTTTCCCCCGATAGAAACGCAGTGATCACCATCCAGCATTTCTCTCATACATCTATCTATATTACGAAAACCGGTGGAGGTAACATCGTCTAGATGCACAAACCGTTGACCGATAGTCTGTCCCAGATGAAATGTCAATCTATTATCTTCATTTGTATTAACATTTATAGCAGGGCTGGCTATTTGCTGGCAAAAAAGGGTTTCTGCCATGCCAGTGGCAGAAAGTGGTTAAAACCGGTTTTAACCGGCAGAAACTGGCAACATCTGGCATAAACAGATTTCCATTTCGTGACATAATCTGAGACTTTTTTTACTAGTATTAAATTCCTTAAGTACATTTTATTCCGTTTAAATAACAAATGAAATATTGTGGGTAGTTTTAATTAAAAAATAAATAGATTTGTATTAGAAAAAATGAGTAATGTAACAGATAAAATTTCAGTTTAAAAATCAAATACAAAACTATATTCAATACTTATTTTAAATGAAACAATGAAAAGAAAAGAAAAATATTCAATACTTGCTCAAAATGCTTTTCTGTAATTTAACGTAATAATTTAATAACACTATAAATTATTTCTCATAGAAATGTTATAGTTATGTGTGGATCTTGTAATTCTGTCGATTTCAAAAAAATTTCATTTAAATACAGTATTCAAAGGAACAAATCTGACTTTTTTTTTTTTTTTAATTTAAGACTTATAAGCATAGATCAAACTTTGTGCGAATTTTAGTAGAAAAGCTAAAATCTTTATTTTACGCACAAATAACGTACAGACATGACAAAAAACAATCATATGGAATTTTTTTGTCATGTCTGTATGTTATTTGTGCGTAAAATCGTTGTTAAAGATTTTAGCTTTTTTATTGAGACTGTTAGTTGAAAATGTTCCAACCACATTTTGCACTTACAAAACAAACAACTACAAAGGTTCAAACCAGATTTAGTACAGTAATAACCGACTACCATATGCTAGCTTATTTATTTCATTCTAAGTATATGGGATCAAAATTGACATATGAGCATAAAGAAAAGGCAATGAAATTGCTTTCTGATATTAATCCCAATTTTGTGCCATCTATAATATCCATTGAAGCAAAATCGACTCCTGTCCCAGAAACATATTTCTCCAAGGAAGCCCTAGAAAATGTTTTGCCCTTGCCTGTGTGGTGGTCGTCTTCAAAAACGAATACTGGTGAAAATGAGGATTTTTCAAATTTTGCATCCTCAAAAATGACATTGCCAGCAAGTAATGATAGTCTTGAAAGAATATTTTCAAACTTTTCTTTCATTCAGAACAAATTAAGAAACAGTGTGTTCAGGAAGATTAGCAAAATTTTGTCCTATGCTATGGAATGCCCTGTGGAAAAAGTAATAATAGTATATTTGAGTGGCAATTTTGTTCTTTCAATATTGTAAAATAATTGTACAAGATATTTCATTAATTCTTTTTCCGTTTTTTATTGTGTTTCAATTATTTACTCATATATTTTCACAAGAATCATAATCTTTAAGTTATTGCATTGCATTATTTATTTAAAATTACTCTTGAAAAATACATTTGTTAAAATACAGATTTTTTTGTAAATTTCTTTTTTTTACTTTTAAATAAAAATTCAACTCTAAACAACAATATAAAATAGTTAAACTTGTACAGCATCAGGCTACCATTGAAAATTTCTGTTTTTCAAGTGAAAGAAAATTAGTACCTATTATTATTACATAAACAAAGTATATTTATAAGATCATTTTGAAACTTTTTTACAACTTTGAATAACATTCATAATCTTTAATTTTAATTTGTAACTTAATTGTTTACATATCAAATACATGTGTGAATTATGAATCATTGCACATTAAAGTTATTAATATTATTTCTTAGTTTCTGCCACTTACTGGCAGAAACTAGTTTTTGCCATGCCGGTTTTAACCGGTTATAACTGCTGGTTTTAACCACTCTGGCAGAAACTTGCCAACCCTGATTTATAGGAACCCCGTTAAAAAGTTCTACTATAGCCGAAGCAAAAGTTGTTTTACCCGAATTTTCTGGACCCTGAAGCGCGACCCATCTTTTTTTGGGTTCCCCAATTTGATAAGCCTGGAATACTTTAGTTAACAAATTTTTTAATTTAAACTCCCCATGCCATCTTTTAGTCAATTCAGCTAGGATAACATAGTCGTCCTGTTTGGTTTGTAGGGTCATTACGTCACCCCACCAGGTATAGATTTCTCAAAGTTGTGTTATTAGATAATCTGTATTAGTAGTCCTGTTAGTAATTTCTGAAATATATGAATGCACAACCCTCGATGCCGCAGTCTATCGTTTTTAGTTGCAAGCATCATTTCCACAACACAAAAACCCACTTCTTCGCATTTGCCAAGATACTTTCCAAAAATAAATACATTTGAGCATTTTAGTAGCAAAAAATTGGGTGATCAGTTCAAGTTTAGATAAGAAAAAAGCCAAAAAGAAGAATTTTCCTGTCCGGTTATTAGTGCCTGTGTGCTCAAATGCGTTAATAAACCGGGGTTTTTCAATAATCCATGGTTCGTATAATGGTAAACAAACATATTGAAACTTATGAATGAAATAGCATGTTAGTGAAGGTAAGAAAAGTTTAATTTACTGTAAATAACTGGTAATTTTCTTCTCATTTAGCAATCAAATAGAATGAATCATTTATATTTTGTATTTCTATACTATAATTAACATTTTTCTTTAATCAGGAAAAAAAAAAGGATAAAATAGTCACATTTTTAGGATTATCATATAAAAAAGGGGATACATCACCATTTAACAGCATCTTTACCTATTTCCTAATGTAAATAGTCTGATATTTAATTTGTTTGTTACTCTACAACTATTTCCTTAACATAAGCTGATTAATAATAAATATAGTAAATTAGAACATTCTAGATTTAATTTGTGGTACAGGATACAGTGAGAAAAAATCATTCATACACATGGTCTGTTTATATAAGGATAAGGGCAAACATATATATTGAAATTTATGAATGAAGTAGCTTGTTTGTTGGTAAGAAAAACTTTATTTACTGTAAATAAATAACTTTCTACTCATTTATCAAATAGAATGAAGCATTTAATAAAGATTAATATTTGACAATTTTGTTATTCTTTTTTCAAAACAAGATAAAATAATGATACTTTTAGGCTTATCATATAAAAAAGGTATTTTTAAGATAGCCTATTTTAGAATGTAACTAGTCTGATATTTTATTTAATTATTATTCAAACTATTTCTTTGGCATAAGCTGACTAAAAATAAATTTAATTTAATAAATTGGAATAGTGTAGATTTAACTTATGGTAGATACAGTGAGAAAAATTTATTCATACACATGATCAGTTTATATGCTATGCTAATGGTAAACAAACATGTTGAAATTTATGAATGAAATAGGTTGATTGTGTAGGTAAGAAAAACTATTTACTTGTATATAAATAACTTTATTCATTTATATCAATCAAATAGAATGAAACATTTAATAAAGATTAATATTTTGTTGAACTTTTAATCTATTTTTCAAAACAAGGATAAAATAATGGCACTTTTAGGCTTATCATATAAAAAGTTACATTTTTAAAATAATGTTAGCCTACTTTATAATGTAACTAGTTTGATATTTTATTTATTTATTACTCAAAAATTATTTCCTTGACATAAAGCTGGCTAAAAATAAATTTAATTTAATAAATTAGAATAGTGTACATTTAACTTATGGTGAGAAAAATATATGTACACATGGTCAGTTTTACGCTAATGGTAAACATATTGAAATTTATGAATGAAATGTTGATTGTGTAGGTAAGAAAAACTATTTACTTCTAAATAAATAACTTTCTTCATTTATCAATCAAATAGAATGAAACATTTAATAAAGATTAATATTTTGTTAAACTTTTAATCAATTTTTCAAAACAACAAAACTGCAGCATAAAATAATGGCACTTTTAGGCTTACATAAAAAGTTACATTTTTAAAATAATGTTAGCCTATTTTATTTGTAACTAGTGTGATATTTTATTTATTACTCAAACTATTTCCTGGATTTCAGCCAGGGTTAGAAAAAACCCGGGTTTTTTCGAAAAAACCCAACCCACTGGGCCCACTAGTCTAAAACCCGGGTTTTTTCGGGGTTTTCTGAAAAAACCCGGGTTTTTTCGGGCTTTATTGAATATTTTTGGAGAACACTTTAAACTTCTAATTTTTACATACATAATACCTGAATTCTCCATTTATCAGTAAAACCTGGCCATAATTTTGCATTAATTATGAATTAACAAAAGATATATAAAAAGAAAAAAAATCAAATCAATTTAAAAGGTGCATCTGTATCTCATTCTCATGGGACTAGTTTGCTGCACTAAGCATATATTAAGTGAACCACAGCTGGATTTCTTTATATAATTCTTACCTTAAGTTAAACATGTTAAATTTATATAGTTTCTTTCATTCACTTCAAATCAGAAATCAGTTGAAGACTTTTTTTTTTCGAAAGAAATGGGATTCGTAAAAATATATTTGAAAATTTTAGCAAAATTTGCTACATATATATTGCAATAGTATTAAATGTTAAATTAGATTGTCATGGAAGTTAGTGTCTGTGATATTTGTAAATTTAAATCGCAAATGGCAACACACTTATTACTAGCTTTGCTGCTTTATCAACTCCAAAATAATTACGTAACTTGCTCCAAACCAAACGTAGAAAAGTATTGTTCGATTGAAGCAGAGATAGCTGGTACTGAATGTAAAGAAAAGAAAAACTGACAAAATCCAGGAGGAAACTTTATCTGTTTCACTCTTTTTTACCATAATCTGTGTTGAAAACTCCTATATAACACTTTCATTGTACATTGAAGCAGGATAATAAATGGGATGATTAATCTTAAAAGCTATAACAATGCAAACAATCAGGACGGGGTTCAAGTGAGATCTTTTTGCATGCATGAAGATTTAAAGCATTTGGATACATTTTAGATTACAAACATGAAAATCTTCCTTCTTTTTTGGTCATTCTATCTCTGCTGAGAAATTCCTTTAAATCTGGTTCTTTTGAAATATATTTAAATTGGCATTTATCTTTGCATTCTCATATCTTAGATTAAATAATGATACAGTTGTGAAAGCACAAGAAAATTTGAAAAAACCCACAATGGGTTTTTTCGACGCCCGAAAAAATCTTTGTGGGTTTATTCAGGCTGGGCCCACTTGGGCAAACCCTGTCTAACAGCCACTATTAACCGAATTTTCCAGTTTTCACCTATTCTCATACCTTAGATTGAATAATGTTAGAGTTGTGAAAACATGAGAAAATTTGAAAAAACCCACAATGGGTTTTTTCGTGGGTTTTTTCAAGTGGGCCCGCCCGAAAAAACCCGGGCGGGTTTTTTCGGGTGGGCCCACTTGGGCAAACCCTGATTTCAGCTAACTAAAAATAAATTTAATTTAATAAATTAGAATATAAAACTTATGGTACAGTGAGAAAAATATATTCATACACATGGTCAGTTTATATGTTAATAAACAAACATTTAAATTTATGAATGAAATAGGTTGTCTAGGTAAGGAAAACTTTATGAATAAATGATTAGCTTTCTTTTCAATTATCAATCATAATTCATAATCGAATAGAATGAAACATTATTAATATTTTGCATTATTATTATTCTTTTCTCAAAGCAACAAAACAAAACTGCAGTATAAAACTATACTTTCAGGCTTATAATATAAACAGTTACATTTTTAAAATAATGTGAACGTATTTTATAATGTAACTAGTCTTTTTTTTTTTGGTAAAATCACCATCAATCAAGAATGTATAAGTCAAAATTAACTTTTTTACTCACTGGCCAGTACATGATTTTTTTTTTTTTATTAGCCAGATTTTTTATGCACTGGCCAGTAACAAATTTACAAATGTTTGATTAAAAAAAGTGCTTTTCATTACTGTTATATCTTTCATCGCATCAGGCAAAGACATTCACGAGCTAAAATCTACGAGAAGGTTCTTTTCCAATATCTCATTTGCATTTCAATATTTTAAAATAATTTTGTTCCCATTGGATAGCTGAGGTTGATCCCTACATTAGCCCTTATTTTACTTTGAGTGCATTTTTATGATGACACTTTTACTTTTGGAAATGATTCCAAAAGTGAAAATAACATTTAAAAATGTATGCAGCCAAAAAAAAGTAAAAAAGGGCAAATGTAGCGATCAATCCCAGCTATCCAATTAAAATTATTTAAATGTAAATGAGATATTAGAAAAGAACCTTCCATTAGGTTTAACATTAGCTAGCAAGTATCTTTGTGGGACGGGAGCCTTAAAATCATGACTTACTAACATCCTTTATTTACCCTTTGACAAGATTACACTCGACATAAAAAACTGGCATTTACTGCAGTCAAATTATAATATAAGTGATAAACTATATTTAAAGATATGCTGATATTGTATTTAAAGATATGCTGATATGTTATATAAACGAAAAATGGATTTTTGAAATTAGAATATATTTTAATTTAAAAAATGATTTCACATCATGGAAATTTCATTTTTACCTAGTGGAATCTATTATCACAATTGACGAGTGTCAAGTGGCAACTTAAATTTGCACAGTTGTGTCAATAAAGTCAATCTCCAAATTTTCAGTATTACTCGCTGATTGGCGAGTGCTAATTTTTTCTTGTACAATAATGCAGTTATTTTTCACAAATTTTTTTATAGTTTATATATAATAAAATCTGATGTTTAAGGGAAATAGCTACATAAATTTTCATCATCAACAATTTCAAATTTCACAAAGAAAAAATTCTCCTTGACTTTCAATGTTTATTACTCACCCCCACCCTCTCAACTTCATTCTATGAAATTTTTTTTAGTCAATGACCATTTTGTTTTTGTACTTTTAAAAATATCATTTTACCGCTTCAAATAAAGTCAATGAATATTTCCACTTAAAAAAACAAACAAAAAAACCTTAATTATATGTGTTATAGACACAAATTACATTGTTGATGTTGTCTTGCCAACAGAATTGGAACTGTACACTGGATAAAGGGTAAAACTTCCACACCCCTCCCCCTTTACGAAATCTGTTTTCACAAGATTATAAGCCATGGCCATAGATCTCCCACTCCCGAAATAAATTTTTTTCTGGGGTACAGACTTTGGCCCTTGAAAACCTAAACATTTATATAACTGAATCTTCTCAACTTATAAAAGGTTGTGCCCCCTAATATGCAGGATGTTTCTAAATTAATGGAACAAACTTTCAAGCATAACTACTCCTGAAAAAAATTTTGTACATAAAACCAGACCACGATATATTTATTTCAAGAATAAGATAGTGTACCTCGCTGAATTCAACCTTTCGTTCACACAGCTTTAACAATATTGAAGATTTTTATCAGATTAGTTTTGTATAAATGTGATAACATCATTGGAAGTGTGAAATTTCGATAAGTGACACAGCATGTACTGCAAAGTTTAGGTGTATATTTTTAATAACCACATACATATCATTTACAATATAAAGAATAAAATTTTCAGTTAAGGGGGTTGGTCACTCAGCTTCCAATTTCCCCTCCCTAATGTAAAGTCTATGGGCATTTGATGCATTCGTCTATTTAAAATATCTCCTCGGGAAATTAATATTTTTAACTTCTATTTTAGTGTACCTTTCCTAAGATGTCTCTTTTTTCCTTAGCTCTCAAAATATTTCTAAAGTATAGGCTTAATTTTATATGAAGTGTTAAAATTTTACTCACAGTTTGCCGCTTTTAACACATAAAATATTAAATTCAGCATAGATTTTAGAAATATTTTGAAAACTAAGAAAATAAAAAAGATGTTAAAAATAGGAATTTCCCGGAGAAGATAATTTAAATATATGAATGCATCAAAAGTCCACAGACTTAACATTACGGAGGAGAATTCCAAAGCTGAGTGACCAGCCACTTTAAGATTCAGATTAAAAAAAAATCAAAATAGTCATTTTGATTAGCTTATTAGATACTGGGGTAAAAAAATGTGTTGGTAAAGCAGAATATCATTTCATAAATGAAAAAAATTATACTAGGCTCATTAAATCTTCTAAGCAATCATCAATTACTGAATCAGAGGTGGAAAAAGTATTATAGTATATTTATATACAAGCTGTTTTATTATTCTTAATTATTTATAATTATCTCAAGCTGTTTGGCTTTTTTTAAGAGTGGCAAAGGTATATTGGAAATTTCCTTAATATAATTTCTTTCGAGACGCGCTTGAAAAATATTTAAAAAGGCTTTTAAAATTGGAAAACACATTAAAACTAATGCGTAACAAAAAAAATTGCATGAATGTACTCTTGCCGTAATAAACATTTAGTTATTTAACCAAGAACATTTATGAATGCATTAAAAATAAATTAATGCAAATTAACTGTAAGCCACCTTTATTTAAAAAAAAAAAATCCCGCTTTTCCTGGTAAAAAGGAGAAGGAAAATTAACACTAAATTAAGTACTTCATGATAAGCAATGACCAAAAGGTGTTATGTATATAACTGTAGCACGATATAGCAACATGTAAATAATATAATTATATTAAAACAACAAATTAAACCTTCGCAACAAGAAAAATATGATATAGATATGTTTTACACACTAAAAAGAAGAAAAAAAAAGACTTACTGCATCAAATCCCTAACAAAAATACCCGTGCAAAACCACATGGTAATATATTTTCTAGCGGGCGGGGAACGTACAGCAACGTTTACAGCAACCCAGAGTACCGGTTTTTCAACCGCGCCATTGACCACGCCAAGCTTGCTTCGCCAAATGCGCGAATCGAGGGAAGATTCCAAAATCGCACCTAAGATATACCTTTGTAGTAGAATTCTCCCAGCGCTGTTTTTTCGTTTTACGAAGAGAGATTCGTCGATTTCCACTATTTTATTTGGCCCGCTTTTTTCATTGGTTGCAGTTTTTTTTCCGCGATTGTTTCTGTTATTTGGCACAAAATTTCACATTTTTATGACTGAGTTATGTCAAGGTCCTTATAAATAAGAATTAGCGTATTGTCTCCTATAAAACAGGATAAGGAATTGGTTAATTATATTAGTTCTTAATTATCGAGATTGAAATGTTTTGCTTAGTTAATACATTTACTTTTTTTAGTGTAACTTGAATGACGTTACGCGTAACAGCTAGTATTATAAATGGGAAAGTGTGTGTGAATGTTTGAGACAAGTCAACGTCAAAACGGATTCAATAATGCCTTTGTGTTAAAGTTATCCTATACTTATAATAAAAACCACTTAACTATTAGAATCCCGAGATTATTTAATATATTTAGCAAAAGGGTTGACTACAGACAGACACTCACACACTCGTTATGTGTGCATATTCGGAGTGTCAACAACAAGAAGTTTACATTTTTGCATTTTAACACTTTCTCAAAAAATATACTTTAAATGACTGCATTCTACATCATTGACATTAAATATAGAAAAATAATTTCAGTTAACAGATTTCCCTCCTAAAGAATGCCTAATATTTTCAAAAATAATTCTAGCAAGAGGTTTTGTCATAATGTCAGCAGCCTGATTTTGGCTGTCAATATGTTCAATGTTCATTATCTTTTCATGAAAATTTTCACTCACTTCAATATGTTGTGAACGCTTGTGAAATTCGGGATTTTTTAAAAGTTTGATTGCTGTAGCATTATCCACAAAGAGGGTTGGAATATTTTTAAGCACTGAAATTTCACAAAATAGACGTGCCAACCAAATACTTTCGTAGCTTCACTGGCTGCCAAATATTCTACTTCAGTTGTCGAAAGCACTATGTTTTTTTGTTTTGGGCTAGTCCATGTAATAGCACGACCAGAATACAAACACAAGATTCCAGTACACACACCAGCAAAATGAGCATCACTGAAAATTTTAAGATCACCAACTAGACAATTTGCTTTCGAAAGCAATCAATGCTCAGAAGTTCCTTTTAAATATTTAAAAGTTCTTTTGACTGTTTGCCTATGACACAACAAAGGTGAATCCAAATTTTCAGACACAGCAGAAACTGCATAGGCAATATCAGGACGTGTGAGAGTAGACAGATACATCAAACTTCCCACGGCTTCCCGATAAGGAACTTTCGCATCAAGAGTTTGATCACTTGTTTCATACTTTTCAGATGGAGTTGCAACAGCATTAGCATATCACTCATTCCAAATTTTTCAAGGATTTTCTTGATATAATTACCTTGACTTATAAAGACTGAGCCATCATTCAACTTGGTATTTTGCATTCCCAAAAAACAATCTAAGGAGCCAACTATAATTTTAAATTCAGCTTTTAGCTTTTCCAATTCAAATATTTCGTTTTTCTCAGAACCCGCTATCAAACTATCATCTACATAAATGGTTACCATGAGCTTCTTTTCCTTATTTTTACAGAAGAATATACATGGATCAGCTTGACTACAATTTAATCCTTGGTTTTGAATAAAGCTTACAAAGCATTTGTTCCAGCACCTAGTGTAGCGAAGCTTTGGATTTTGTACATTTGTGTTGAATTTTTCCGATGGCTGTAAGAGTTGATAACGAAGTGAAACAATATTAACAGAACGAATTAATCCATATTGCAGATAGAGACAAGCCGAATGTTACAACTAATTCTTTATTGACCAAATCGGACACCAGGTTCGGGTAGTTTTTTTTGCAAGGCGAGCCCTCGGCCGGAGCCGGGCGTTGGAGAGAGAGTCTCGCTACATTCTTATGCTCAGAGCATGCGAGTTCAGAAGATAGTCTGACTCAAAAAAACACTTTCTCGAAATCTGGAGTGTTGGCAAGGCTTACATACACAATTTCGCCAAATACATATACCATATGGCGAGATCAAAGAGAGGAAGACATGTGGTCAAAGTACAGTAATTGAAATTGAATGGGGAATGTAAAAGAGTAATAAGAAATATTTAACGCCAATGGCTACTTAGGAATTCTAGCTCATAAACCGCGAAATACATTCTATAGGGGTTGCTAAAGTTCTCATGGGATTGAAGCGGCCGAAGCGCCCGTTAAAAAAACAAAAACAAAAAAAAGACAGGGTTAATAACTGAAATGACTAATATCTTACATCTGGACCAACGGCTAAAAATGTAGAAGTAATATGTCTGACTAATTTCTGCATATCATCAAAACTAAGGCAGAAGGATGAAAATTAGAATCCAGTTATTAGGCGAGAAAAGGAAATGATTTCTTTTCTTTTAACTGTAGTGCGCTGTGGTTAAAATATTAAAGAGACTGAGAATTGAATGCTTAATTTATGAAGGGAAAAGAGTGCTAAAAACAGATTGAATCCGATTGCAGACAGATAATTAAATTTAAGAATTTAAAAAAATGTAATTTTAAAGGGGGGAAAGAGGAAAAGTCTTAATATTAATATGTGAAGGTAGGCGCCTTCACATATATCTCCCCAACAGCCGAAAAAGAACGAAGTGAACCGCGAGAGAAAAAAAAAGTTACCCCATGTCTTCCCTCAAATACATTACACATAAAGAAAATATGTAAAAATGTAATATTTTGTAGAGGGAACCCGGTGACCAACAGTTTATAAACATATACAGCAATACTAAATATGTAAGGAACAAATAAATCATGTCTCATATAAAAAGCATGCCTATAAGCATGACAAAGCAAGTTGGTACCAAAGACTTGCCAAGAATAAAAAATATTGAAATTTTTTTTTGAACTGCAGTTAATACTTCTGGACAGCTGTTTTCTTATTTTCTTCTTATTTTTTTTAACGTGTGCACACCATTATTTTTTTTATAAAGTTCCAGAAGATTTTAATATATAAATTGCTTGAACTTTCACTGCAAGCAAGAGCAATTTCCACAATTGCTACAAATGTTGGTCATACTCCAACTTATAAAAATATTTTGAGACATGAACTGTATATAAATACAAAACATTACATAATATAGTAAATATAAAATTGTAACCTTTTCAGCACTAGTTGTGACATCTCTAGTTTTTAAAAGTAATGTAACTAGTAAAAGGAGAGGAAGATGGAGGTAAATTATTTGTTAAAAGTTGAAAGTTGCCATCCTTTTATCTTGTAACCAAAGACTGAATGTGTTTTACTGAGAACCTACTTTAACTAAAGTGTATTTTAAAACATATTGCACTCCTATAAGGTATAAACAAGATGTAATAAGAACTTTCCAGAGAAAGTACCCTTTACAAAAATGGTAAAAAATGTACAGTAAATTTAATGAAATTTAATAAGCATTATACAACAGGTGACACAAAAGTATGTATGTGTGTGAATGTAGTCATAAATAACACCGTTTGATGTTACGACTGGTTTATACCAGTAATAAACCACATGTGTCAATGAGCATAACAAAAACCAAAAAAAAAATAATGCACACCTGTGTACTGAGTGATTGGAAAATCGTGCATAAGAAAACTACCTTATCACGTGAAATACCTTGAATAGCCAAGAAAGGTACCGAATGAAAAAAAATAAAAGTAAAGTGTAATCCTGTAAAGTTACCAAAAAAGGAAACCCTTTTTTTGTTACCGATTAAATTAAAATAACACTTAACTAAAAGGTCAACAGATTTCAATCATATGCCATGTTAATGTGAAAGAAGTGTACATTTCCTACCTTTTTTTTTACGGAAAAAAATATCAATAATGCGAAACTAACAAAAAAAACTGTAATTTATAATGTGTAACTACCATTAAAAAAAAAATGCTGCCTAAAAATGAGCAATCCCACGCGCAGTACCTATGATTAACCATTGTATGTAACCTTTGTAGAAACCTTTGTATAGAGTACCTGCCTGTAAAATTGCACAAACGAAAAAAAAACTGAAAGAATATTCACTAATGTTGAACAAGACAAACTTTTAAGTTTAATACCATTGTAAGTTATAAACATCAGTAAAATACCTAACAGATGCAACAAGCGCTTATTCTTTTTTTTGTTTTTTTGAAAAAAAAAGAAAAGCATGTGTGACATAATAAAATTAAATGCTGACTACAAAAATAATATGTGTGTAAATAAACGTGGAAAAAGTTTAAATAAATTCCCTCAATGTGAAAAAAGAAACTTTTGTTATAGAACCAAAAAAAACAAACAAACAAAGAGCAAACGTGTGCAATAATTCCAAAGAACCAAAGAAGTGCATCACTGTGACCTCAAGTGTAAAATTGTAACAATGAACCGAAGAAATGTGTCACACTGACCTCAAGTGTAAATAAATAACAATGAACAAAAGAAGTGTATTAATGAAGTAAAATGCCTAAGTGTTTTGAAAATCAGTTGTAAAAACAGTGACAATTAGTCCCTGATGCACGCAAAGAATTGACAAAGCAATGAACTCGTGTGAGGGTTTTTTTCTATGAACTAAGATAAACTATGAACTACTGTGTGTGTTAACTATGAACAAAAATTCTCTACATGCACCAAGCACCAAACAGCAAAATGTAACTGAAGAGAAAAAAGTGTACCGTATTAAAAAAAAAATCGTTACCAAAGGGTTAAATTTAATTTTTTTTTTTTTTTTTTTTTTTTTTTTTACTGTAAATTTCATAAGATATTGCTGCATTCGTTGAAAAAAATCTATCTATCTCTACTCAAAACGCATCAGTGTAAAATTGACAGGAGCCATACCTTTACGTTAAATACACAAAAAAGGAACAGGAGTGTTACCGCAAAAGATAAACTGTCTCTTGCAAAATATAGAAAAAGAAGTGTTGTTTACCAAAAAGAAATCCTTAAAATCCTGACATATGAGTGTGAAAGAAAAAAGAAATTTCCCTCGATAACCAGTGAGAATCAAACACAGTAAATGAAATTTGCCACAAAAAAAAGGATATGTAAAGGTTTTAGTTTTTCTGAATTTTCATGTATAGACCATCTGTGCATTTATTAAAATTTAACACCTGGCCAAAATATTAAAAACATCTACTAAGAAATTGCATACGCTTTAATATAGTGTGACAAGACACCTTACTAGATCTGCCACCTTCAAGTAAGATGTATCTAATGAAAGTGTTAAAAAAAATGTTGCATGTTAAAAGTAAACAGATTCGAAATGTGTGTGTAGTTTAACATGTCATGTGACGGATAACTCTTAGTAACTTTAAAATCTTTGTACATAGACAAAGTGATGGTGTCATTGATATGTTATGACATTATGCAAACACATAAAATAAATAAAAACAACTCTGTTAAAATTTAAAAATAAAAAAAAAACTGATAGAACATTTTAATATCGAAACATGGTGTAAAGTTTAAAAGATAGAAAAGTAACAGGAAAAAAAAACTGTATGTGTGTGAAGGGAGGGGAAAAAGAAACCTCAAACTCATGAACTAAATGAAATAAAA
Source organism: Maratus speciosus (assembly GCA_963932465.1). Taxonomy (NCBI): domain Eukaryota; kingdom Metazoa; phylum Arthropoda; class Arachnida; order Araneae; family Salticidae; genus Maratus; species Maratus speciosus. The sequence continues at coordinate 687,889,350 of OZ010787.1, read as the reverse complement.
CACATGAATAAGTGTGTACGCAAGCATACACAACGTGTAAGTAAACACATGAACAAATTGTATAATTCCACATGAACTACTTGTAATAATGTCTCAATGAACTAACATTTTTTATGCATTTGCTAACAAAATATACGGACAGTATGTGTGTGATAACCCAAAACACTAACATACGAGTGAGATTCAATTACATAATTAGTGAGTTAATCACCAAAATGTAATGAATGAGGGTTAATAAAGACAATGAACTCCGTGTAATGTGTGAAAACTCTGGTTATACTCTAAACCAGCCAGTGTGTATTACTCAATGAACTACTTGTGAGAAAAAAAAAGGAATACTGTCGAATAGATCGCAAGCAAAGTACAATGTGTAAAAGCAAATGAACAAAATATGTAAATCAACACATGAACTAGTGTAATGTATGTATATGAATGAACAAAATTGTATTCTAACTGAGCAAATTTTGTGTAACATAAATAAATATCCAACACACGAAGTACTTGTGAAAAGAAAAAAAAGTTGCATAAATGGTTAACAAAGGGTTAAAATTAAAAAAAAGTTGTATTTGCGAGAGTTATTTCTGTATGAAGTTAAAAGAAGCGTGCATAAAATGTACGAGTGCACGACAGATTGCATAACTCTACGCTAAACTGTAGCAGTTATGCCAAGCCAAACATGTTCCAAGTAAAGGGTTGGAAAAGAGAAAAAAAACGAATAGCAAAATAACAAGCGTTATACTTTATGGTATATGAGTGTATGTATCCGTCACAAGACAACTGTGAGACTATAACTCACTAATTAAAAAATTAAAATGTGAGAGAATGCCAAAGAATTAGTTTAATGACTATATGTGAATAGCCTTTTTTTTAAAAAAAAAATAAAGTGTACATAACAGCTCACATTATGCATTTGAATAAATTTAAAAAAAACAACATTTTAAACGATATCAAATATCATGTCAGTTATAATAAAATACCTTATGTTATAAATAAAATAGCAACGAGTCACCAGCCGCGCGTAAACAACAAAATTAACCAATGTGTAAAAAATACTAGCTAGAAATTAACTCATGCATGTAAATTTAAGGTGCATGTGCAAATATTGCATTGAAGTACATTATGTAAAAAAAAAAAAAAAAATCCGTAACAATCCGAAAATAAAAAAAAATGTCAAGGCAACAAAAATACACAAACTTTAAAATAGTGTAAAACTATGTATTTGTAAAAATGTACACAATGTTGAGAAAGAATGTAAAAAAAATGTACAAGCACACAGAATCATGACCATGTTTAACCAAGGTGAGTGTCATAAAATTATTACAAAACAAGACCATATGAAATGCAAATGTAAATATGTGTGTGTATGTAGTACCAGGTTAAACTTGAAATCATAAAAGTGTGTACATGAGATTTAAAAAAAATGATGAAGGGAAACATCTAACTTCACTATCTGCCCATAGTAAGCTAGAGTGGGGGGGGGGGGGGGAATCATGTACGGAGTATCAAATAGTATGAGAGATATGTCATTATGCATTTAAAAAATATAAAAGAGAGCGCGAACGCCTTGTAAATTAATGTGAGGTATTGAACATTTTGTATCATGTAAGTAATATATTCCACTTTTGAGAAAGTGGACGGCCGATCCACTTAGCCAAAACTGAAACATATACCTTTAATCATTGGGCTATTTCCGGATCATAGCGCAATGAAAAAAAGGCACTTACACAACACAGGAAACAATAATTAAAAATTAACCTCAAGTAATATAATGACATGTAAAATGTAGTGTGCGTGTAAATTGTGTGTGTATGCAGTAACAAGCATACTGATATCTAACACATGCATAAAATGTTTACGACTCATGTTATGAAAATTTTTATAAAGTAGAAATAGAAATCAAAAGGAAAAAGAGACTTTTTTTTATGAAAAAAAAATTTAAGATATGATGACTCGCGCTATATTTTAAAACTAAGAAGCCCAATATATGCTATAAAAATAAATTAATGAGACGTGAATAAATGTATAAAATCCGTGCAAACTGGAATCTGAAAGATGTATATAAACAGAACATTGTACTGTATAGATAGCAAATGGAATTTTCTCAAATTAGTAGCAACCAACTGAAAAAGATTAAATACTGAGCAAATTTAACTGCCATTAATGGTTAATTCCTCTCTCTTTTTTTTTTTATATGTCACTAGTGCTTATCCTTAAGTATAAAAGTTGCAAGACCTATATTTATAGTAATCTAGAGTATTAAAATTTTCATATCTTATTGATATGGATGACTGACAAAACATATAATATACACATAAAAAAAACATATAAAATGTTATATATAAAAAGAAATTACCTGTAGGAAGTGCTACCACAAGAAATATAATAAGCACAACAAGTAAGAAGAAAAAAAAATCAAAAATAATATCAGTCCAGTATCAGTTTAAGCTTTTTCATTTCTTTTTTTATTTATATTTTTTTTTTCCTCTTTTTTTTATTTATGTCGGATAACATTACATTATGCTCTGTGAGAGAAATCTTTATATTACCTTATTTATTTTATATTTTTTTTTTACGATATGCCCCCTTTTTTATAACTAAGTTTTCATTTTCATTGTGAAAGCCTGCCTGATTACAACAGGATTGCTGAGTTTTAAAAGCTACCCGAACAAAAACAGAAAAAATACTGCCTGTGATCATAAGAGATAACATTTTTATATAAGATGCAATGTGACACATATATGGTGCAGACGCATAATGTCAAAAAAGAGAAAAGAAAAAAAAATGCGACCAGCGCCTAATTACGCGAGAACAACCATATCGACAACCCTAGGCCAACAGAGATAAGAAAAACAGCATCTCATCTCAGGATTGCGACATTGTGTGACACTGCAAGATATATATAATGAGTTAAATAAGAATCGGAAATGTGAAAAGAAAAAAAAATATTTTGGACAATCTTTTATCTAAATTTTTAAAAAAACTTTGAAACTGAACTGGATATGCAGTGCATCCCTAGACATACAAAATCTTAGCATGTTACTAATAAAAATAAATGCTTAATTTTTAGTACGAAGCCATCAAAACTTATATATATAGATATATATTAAAAGAGCAATATAATCCAGCCATGAGGATTTTTTTTATATTTTATTATTTTTGGTAATTAATCCTCATAACTGAATCAACATTAACTGACTTATTATACCATTTTAATATCCACTGCACAAAAAGGAAAAGTAGAAATTTTTTTTTAAACAAGCACTGTCTACTCTGTATTATTCAGTAGTTAATATAAAAGTATAAATCAACACTTACCTTAAGCATACTAGAATGAAAAAGCCAATTTAACAACCTTTTTTTTTTTTTTTTGAGTGAGTAAATAATAATATGTAATAGTAGTGAGTAAATAACAAATATGTAACTTATATGCTAAAACACAATACCTTTTAAAACCTAGAAAAGTGTATCTAACTTAAAAAAAAAAAAAATTGTCATCGTTAAAAATCTAGCCAGCAGAAAAGTTAATTTCATCACAACAAAGAATTTTCTCTATACACCAATAAATGTGTTTGTAACAAACCAAACATTTAAAACAAACACATCCCCTTAATATAATCTAAAAAAATGAATTTGATTTTTTTTATCTATATTTATCAAAGTCTAGAAAGGTAATCTCACACAATATGATCTATATTTGAAAAATGGCTCTTCAAAAGTTAACTCTTCAAACACTTAAAGCAAAATAAAACTTACCTTGAGCAAACAAGGAAATGTTATAAGTAAAGACATAATAATGTAAGAAAATAATAACTGAAATCAAAACATATGTGTGGGTTTTTTTATGCAGCAGCAGGAATACTCTTTTCTTAAAAAATATGTTTAGGTATATCTGCGTATAGTTGAATGTGGAGTTCACCTAAATATTCATTACTTATATTTTATCATTTTACTTTTTGTTCTAAGGAAACTGCATGTTAACTGTCTTTCTGTGAACAAGAAACTTAAACATTATTATTATTTTTTTAAGTTCCTTGAAATGCAATAGAATACATGTAGATCCATGAACACGCTTTCTTCATAGAGTTACTGGGGAAGGAGAAAAAAATTTCTTTAATGTAGAAGAACAAATCATTTTTACTGTTCTGTTTCTTCTTTTTTTAAAAAATAAATTCGGCCGATACAAGACATAGTCTGGAATATCTTAGAAACTCTGATCCAGCTGCGTAAATCAGCATAGGAGAAACAGAAGAGGAGAAGAAAAACAAAAACAGGCGATGGAGGATTTATGACTCATTCCGAAGGCGCTCACGTATTTTCGGTATCGGCAAGTCTTTTTTTTTTATGCCGGTCGAAAGGATGGCGGTTATCGGCTAGTTGTGACGGAAGCTGACGGCATGACGATATAGAAAAACCTCGGTGAACATTGTGTTGGGAAACGCTTTGCAAAGAATCTCGAGTCATTATTTTGATCGGAATTTATTTGTTGTAGCTGTGGTTATTTCAGGAGAGAGAGTGCAGAAATTCACCGCAATGAGCATAGTTCAGAATTTTGCAGGCTTGATGATGTTAGTTGATAAATTTTAACATTTTTTTTTTGCATTGTGTACTCCTGTACACGACAACATCAGGATGCAGAAAAGTCAAGTCAATTGATGAGCATCGAAAGTTTCCACCAAATACTTTTAGGAAATCGATAAATTATAGTCTATTATACCGTAAAAAATTTCTCCTCTCTCCAACTGGAACTCGCTTGCGCCTGAACGGCACCAATTGTCTGTAGCGAAGCTTTGGATTTTGTACATTTGTGTTGAATTTTTCCGATGGCTGTAAGAGTTGATAACGAAGTGAAACAATATTAACAGAACGAATTAATCCATATTGCAGATAGAGACAAGCCGAATGTTACAACTAATTCTTTATTGACCAAATCGGACACCAGGTTCGGGTAGTTTTTTTTGCAAGGCGAGCCCTCGGCCGGAGCCGGGCGTTGGAGAGAGAGTCTCGCTACATTCTTATGCTCAGAGCATGCGAGTTCAGAAGATAGTCTGACTCAAAAAAACACTTTCTCGAAATCTGGAGTGTTGGCAAGGCTTACATACACAATTTCGCCAAATACATATACCATATGGCGAGATCAAAGAGAGGAAGACATGTGGTCAAAGTACAGTAATTGAAATTGAATGGGGAATGTAAAAGAGTAATAAGAAATATTTAACGCCAATGGCTACTTAGGAATTCTAGCTCATAAACCGCGAAATACATTCTATAGGGGTTGCTAAAGTTCTCATGGGATTGAAGCGGCCGAAGCGCCCGTTAAAAAAACAAAAACAAAAAAAAGACAGGGTTAATAACTGAAATGACTAATATCTTACATCTGGACCAACGGCTAAAAATGTAGAAGTAATATGTCTGACTAATTTCTGCATATCATCAAAACTAAGGCAGAAGGATGAAAATTAGAATCCAGTTATTAGGCGAGAAAAGGAAATGATTTCTTTTCTTTTAACTGTAGTGCGCTGTGGTTAAAATATTAAAGAGACTGAGAATTGAATGCTTAATTTATGAAGGGAAAAGAGTGCTAAAAACAGATTGAATCCGATTGCAGACAGATAATTAAATTTAAGAATTTAAAAAAATGTAATTTTAAAGGGGGGAAAGAGGAAAAGTCTTAATATTAATATGTGAAGGTAGGCGCCTTCACACCTAGGAGCTTGTTTCAAGCCATATAAGCTTCTATCAAGTTTACATACATGGTCTGATCCATCATCATAGCCTTCTGGCTGTTTAATAAAAATGTTCATTATTTTCTCCATATAAAAAGTTGTTTTTATATCAAATTGCAAAAGATGAAGATTTTCTGATGCTGCAACACTCTGTATTGTTCTAACGATATCAAACTTAGCCAGAGGACTGAAGGTTTCATCATAGTCTATACCATGTTTCTACACACTCAGAAATGAATACTCAGATTTCACGAAATTTACTTTGTTTTTGACGAAACGGTTTCCTGGAATATGCTCCGAGCGAACATTTCGTCAAATTGATGAAATTACTTTCTTCACTTGTTTGACGATATAAATTTCCTCAAAAGTTTCGTCAAAAAAGGGCTGGTGGCACCATCTATTGAACAGTTTGGAAGCTCCTCTACCAAGGGAAGAAAAAAGTCACTTCTCGTTTTCCTCGGCGTTATTTGAACCCGCGGGCTTTGGGGTGGAAGACACTTGCTCTACCGATCAGGCTATTGGGGACTTATATGAATGTGCTTTTAGACTGATCTAATGAAAGCTGCCGCGTGATTATATTTTTATAAGATAGAATGTAATTTTATTGGAGCTGAAAATTTTAAGGAAAGCTAATTTATTATTATGTTTTTCTCATGGTCAATGAATAATTATAATATGGCTTGATTAAATCATTTATTAGTGAAATTTTCTTTGCTCAATGAATGGTTAGAATATGGTCTGGTTAATTTGTTGCACACAAATAACGAACTGTGGAGTGCATATTGTGTGAGATTTTATCACGTTGAATAGATGGATAAGATTTTAACACTTTACTGTTTATAAAAGGGAGAGGGATCAATTATATTTATTTTTAATCTGATTGAAAACAGAATATACTTCTTAAATAAATTTAAAAAAAAAGATATCCCGGATCTTTGAAATTTTATTGATTAAATTTTCTTTTTGGATGTTTTTGAACACAGGAAATATATTCTTTTCGAATTAAAACATAACGAACAACAACATAAGTAATAATAATAATAATAATAATAAGCATTCCTAAAAATTTTAACAGCTAAAAAAATAACTTATGAAGAAACAATAACTACCTATATTTCAGTATTTTCTGAAAAGCACTAAAAAGTACTGTTTTAAAAATAAATTATTACGGGACTAATACAAACAAGCAAATATCTGCTTGCTAAAATCGCAGGATTTGAGGAGGTACAGCAACGGTTTCCTTAAAATGCATTGAGTCAGACCGTGATTGAGGAAAAACTTTCGTCAAATATCTGAGAGTTTACCTTTCCTTAAAAGTCACGTGATGGTGATAGGAAATGATCGTCAAAAACGACGAAATACAGTTTGAGGATTGCTAAATCGTCAAAAGTGAGAATTCTATTTCTGAGAGTGTAACTATAAGCTTTTGCTACCGATCTTGCTTTATATCTGTCAGCTTTAGTCTTTACTTTTAGCACCCAGCGATTTGATATCACCTTTTCTCCAGATGTTAAATCCACAAGACTCCAAACTTTATTTTCTGCTAAAGAAGCCATGCAATTTTCCAATAGGTAGGAGGCTCAGATTCCATGACTGGTCCATACGAGTCAGGTATATCAAAATCTACTAGTAGTAAACTAGCAAAAGCCATGCTTTGTTTGGATTTGCGAAGCGTTATTTAATAAGATAAATATTTGAAAGTAACAATATTTTTTTATATTATTTTTGCATCTTTATTCAGAAAAAACCTTATTTTATGTTTTGGCGCATTTTAATTGTACAAATGTAAATTCAGCCAAATAACTAAGAATTTCCGCGGGATTTTTTATTTATGATATAAGACTGGTATAAATAAAAATATTTTTTAAGCAAAATGTTACAAAATATTTTTTAAATTTCAACTAAAAACTCTTTTAAAGATGTTTTTACATTTTCCAATGGCCTCTGGTGTTTTCTCAAATGGTTTGAAATAGGTGTGTTTCCAATCTTTCTAATTCACAACAAATAATCTTCGATAGCAATCTTAGAATAATATATTCGAAGAAAGCTTGAAGAAATTACTTCTTCAAAATACCATTTTCTGAAAAAAACATTTGGAATCTGCTCTCGTTGATACTAAGAATTATTAACTTATTATAATATTGTTATTATTCAACTTTCGAATTCGAATAACACTTTATAAAACGAATTTAACAATTAATTTTATTTGTTTACAATTCTTTTGTTGCCACTTTAGAAAAAGAAAATCATAATATAATTCTTTTAAAATGTGTAAGTATCGTCTGCGTAAATGATTTCACATAATAAGAATAAATTGTGTATTTAAACTCTTAAGACTGAAAAATACTTTTATAATTGAACGTAAATAATTGAATTTTCACAAATTTTAATTCATTAAAAATATGCTATAATTTTCATAAAAAGGGGATTTTAAAAATTTCATAAAAGAAATCGTGAAATCATTATACGATTAAAAGGTATGAGCACCAAAATATGCGCCATTTCCAACCAATCTTAATGAAGTATTCTATTAAAATGTATATTATCCTCTCAAATAACATACATTTTTAATATAAGAAAGTTTAATGTTCTTTTACGGTTTGAAGTATAAATTCTGCAGTTATTTTCAATATTTAAAATATATCGTCTTCGCAAAATGCAGATATGTAGGTTTCTTCCCTTATTTAAATATTTTTTGTTTTTTAAATGGGAAATTTTGATGCAACGATAATAATTTACGTATTTAATCATTCCTGACTTTATTTATTTTTACTGACTCAATGATTTTCATTTACTGCAAGAAATACGCAGGTTTCATTATCGTTTACAAAAATAACTCCGTATAATGGAAAAATATATTCAACAAAATAATAAAAAATGGTTTTTGTTAAATCATTTGATAAGAAAATAATATTGTCAGAATCTACAGATCATGTTTTATTTCTATCAAGTCCAAAAACATTTCTTTTCTTAATTAAATTTATAAAACAGTTTTTGAGATATTTTGGCGGAATAATGAAAATATATTTTTTTATTTAATTTATCATGATTCTATCGATAATTATTAACTCCATGATTTATTTTTTCTTCTGAAAATACACGTGTTTCATTTTTTAATTGCAAAAATGCGTCCGTAATGGAAAAACACGTAAAATAAATTAATTAAAATAATAAGTTTTTTAAGGTTATTCTGCAAAAAAAATAATATTGTGCAAATCTACAGATCATAATTTATTTTTATGTTTAATTTCAAGTCAAAATACTGAATAGTTATTTTGTAAAGTATACGAAAAAATGATTTATTTTTCATGATTTATTTTTTGTTCTGAAAATATACGTGTTTCATTTTTTATTTGCAAAAATGCGTCCGTAATGGAAAAACACGTAAAATTAATTAATTAAAATAATAAATTTTTAAGCTTATTCTGTAAAAAAAAGTAATATTGTGCAAATCTACAGATCATAATTTATTTTTATGTTTAATTTCAAGTCAAAATACTGAATGGTTATTTTGTAAAGTGTACGACAAAATGTAATTTGTGTAGCCTAGTAGAGGATTCGCTTCACTCATCCTAATAATCATTGAGATAGGCAGGTTTATTTATTGACGCTTGCTAGGATTGCGTTTCTTCTTTATCTGAAGAGACAGATTACCTTTCATTTGGAAACTGTGCTTCCCTCTAAAACATTATCCTTACTAACAGAGAATTTTCTTGACACTGAACTGTCAACTATACTTTCTTTTCACGCATAGCTTCATTTTGAAACTTGACATCTCAACTGAGTAGAATTTTAGTTTCCTTTGGAAGCCAAATAGTATATCAATCTCTTTCGCAATAGCCAACACATGAAACTTTAACACTCTTTTTATCCCACTTGTGTATTTTTTGCTTTGTCACATGAACATAACACAGTGTGCTGAATACTCGAAGATGGTCAATTTTTATTTCCTTTTTGAACCACAGTTCAGCAGGTGTCTTGCGTTTAACAACTGATGGGGCAGTTAAATTTAACACGTAGGTTGCAGTATTTACGGCTTCTGCCCAGAGTTTAATAAGCAGATTCCGTGCATGGATCATGGATCTAGCGCTTTCAACTAAAATCCTTTTTCCCCTTTCTGCACACCCGTTCTGCTGTGGAGTGTAAAGCATTACAACTCTAAGTTTAATACCTTTTCTGTGGAGCACTTCATACATACTGATGAAGAAAACTCTTCTGAAATTTGAAAAATCATCTTTAAAGGATAAAAAATACCTTGAGCCACCTACAGATATTTTCTCTAGGACAGATATTTTCCACCGTCCGGTTACTGAGACCGTCCGCAAGTACGGTCTCGTCCCACATGAACCGCCGCCAAAGTCTGTAGCTCGTCCTCTACGCCGTCCGCAGGCCGCTCTTAGTATTGCCGTAAACCGCCCTTACATCACCGCAGACCTCGACACCCGTCCTTTGGAATTTGCGTATCGATAAAACTCCGGGAACCGTTCTCAAATCTTCAATTTTTATTCCCAACCTTCTTTTGCCCAGACAAGAGAACTAACTATCTTTTTTTCTTTTTCAACGTCACCCTTACTCCGTTAAAACAACCCCCCCCCCCCATAAACAACACTCATCCTCTGAAAAGCCCTAACGAATCAACCGATTCCAGACATCCGAACATATTACTCCCCTTCCAAAAACTAAATACATTCCTTTTCATTGACCTAAAAGCTTGATGGAGATCAATCCCATCCCCGCACCATCACCTAACTCCAAGCCATCCCACGTGGTATCAACACAGCTGTCCAAGGGGCAGTTTGCTAGGCCATAAAGATTTCGAAATATAAACAACCACTTAAGCCTTCAGGAATTGCGAAATTTTATAACCCCAAATTTAGGTTCAGTGTGACGAATCTCTAACTTTACGTAAACAAGCCTGTTCTACGATTTATTGCATCTCTTTGGTGTTCCCATAGATAGGATAGATACTACGTGCACACAACTGCAAGATTTAAAAGCCGATTTACGACGACTTAAAATGCGTACACAAGCAATAAACAAAAGTCCTAGGAAAAAATAAACAACGTGTTGTGCATTTTGCGCCTGCTACTAGCCAGCCCTGCGTTGCAGTATGCTGACCGAAAAACAGAATGTAAAAGTAGGAAAACAGGCATATAAATTCTGCTATGTGCAATAAACTAGTAACAATGTCCCATTTGGATTCTTATATTCATTTCATAGAAGAAATAGCATTAGTCTTTAAATTGTATTAATATAATTTGATTATATATGCTTTTAACTAACTTACATTATTCTTATTGCAATAAGGGGGGGGGGGGGAGGGAAGAAAGCTAGACCCATTTTAAAAGTGAAAACAAACTTATCTTACATAAAATGATGCTACTTTAAATAAATACAAAAAAGGGGACAAACATTAAGAGAATGTCACACACTATTCTAACTATGATTCTATTTAATTAATCTAGACGAAGGTAAGATAGAAACGCGTCACTCCTACCATAAAATTTTTTTGCATGTCAGTGAACAGGTTTCTCAGAACACCTTCACATCTTGTGATACCTCTAAGGGTATTCATCTGCTTGGAGGGCGTAAAAATTCACCATTTTTCATTTTCAACTTTACTAGACGGATATGTCCATCCTCAGACGGATAAATTTCAGTTACTTTGGCCAGAGGCCAATCAATTCTTTTATTATTATAAACTTTCATAATTCTTTTACTATTGAAACAATCACAATATCACCTATTGCAAAAGGTTTCTCTATCTTGTTATGTCTACTAGGCTGTCGCAATTGACCCAAATATTCAGATCTAAATCTTTTACGAATATCTTGTCTTAGCTTTTTTTTATAAATATGCCTTTTGTTCAACGATTCGGCATCCAGAACGTCACTATCTGGTGTACCACTTCCTTTCAATTCTTGCAAAAACATGGACGGAGTGAGAGGGACTATATCATTTAAATCTTCTGACACATATGTAAGGGGGCGACTGATGATAACACTTTCAATGTCACACATAACGGTTTGCATTTCTTCATAATTCAGACTGTTTTTTCCCAAGACTTTTCTGAGTATTCTTTTTGTTATGCCAATTAGCCGCTCCAACCACGGAACTGAAGGAGGTATAAATTACCAAACAACTTTTCTAGATATACTGGCATTTGTTACTGAATTCCAGTCAATTTCTTTCAACAAATTTGCGGCTCCTACAAATTTTTTACCATTGTCTGTGTATATAATAGAAGGTCTGCCTCTACGTGCTATGAATCTCCTCGAAGTTCGTTAGAAGACTTCCGTTGATAATAAAGTAGCTAATTCAAAATGAACTGCTCAAAAGCAGCACAGGTGTATATTACCAGCCAGACCTCCCTATTTTCTTTAAGAATAAGCGGACCTGCATAATCCAGACCAATAATCTAAAAAATGACAGTTTCTCTTACTCAATCTGCAGGTAAGGAAGGAGTAGAAATTTCTACTAGCAAAATAGTTTCTTTTACATCTCACACAGGTTCTAATAATTTTACTTATAGTTTTTCGGAATTTTAAGATCCAGAAATCTTCTCTTAAATTGGACATCGTAATTTGTACCCCCACATGTCCTAGTTTTAAATGTTTTGATCTAATTAGTTTTTCAATTACGGGATGGTAGCTTGGAAGTATAACAGGAATTCTGAAATTCATTATGTCTTCTCTCAAAAGTATGCGTGATTTCAGCCTCAGAACTCCAGCAGAAACTATCATGATCTGAAATGCCTGTAAACGTTTAACTGCGGGACCAGTAAACGACTGTTGTTGAGCTATTTTTAATAATACATTTTCAGCTTCATTCTGCTCTTCCATAGTTAAAAACCCCAATTATCTACCTTTTTTAACTTTCTTGCAATTTTTGTAAAATTTATATATCCACGCGATTACTTTGCCTAATTTATCGTAGGAAGAAATTTTTAAGTAAATTTGTTCAATGTGAACATCTATATTGTGAGCACTGATAACTGTCTTTCTTCTTTCGGCATCTATAATTTCAAAATCGGGAAAATACTTCTGATTTAGGCCTCTAGTCCATTGGTTTTCTCTCCCACCATTTACCTCGGGTTAAAACCTCAGCTGTACAACCCTTGAAGGCAGGTCAGCGGGATTCAATTGGCCAGAAATAAAGTTGCACTTTTCAGGATCACTTAATGAGCAAATTTCTGGTACCCTGTTATCAACAAAAGGTGCCCGATTTTCATTTCCAATAAAGTGCATTGGCCGAATCAGTCCAATAAAAGATGGCAATGTCATCTAATTTTAAATCAGTTTTAACACTGTTTGCTAATCTAGCCCCAATATTACAAGCCAACAATTCCAACCCCGGGATGGAAATTGTTTTCATAGGAGCAACTTGAAAAATGAGAAATGACTTTGCTCATTTTCGGTCCTTATCAATATACACGCAGCATACGCTATTTTGCAAGCGTAGCAAAAGACGGTTAGGCCCCTTTTCAATACAATCATTTATCGATGGTAACTCTTTTTCCCGAACTGAACCATCAAAAACTGGCCGCACCTTTGTAGTGGAGTTTTCTTTAAACACCGCTCTATGAGGAAGGAAATGCTCACTACCTAATGCTTTGCTCTGATCAACTTTTTCTATTATTTTCTCGTCTAACCGTTCCTAAAATTGATTATAATCGCCTAATTTTCCTGCCTTTTTCAATGAATCGACACGTGTTTTTAATCTACGTCGAGCGATATTTTCGTAACTGGGTAAACGAGGCTCCGTATCCATGGAAGACTAACTTTATATCTACCCTCGTCATCTACTCTTATATTACTGAGAAAATGTTCTTTAGTGGCTAATTCTATCTCTTCTCTACCTATTTTCTCGTCAGGATCGCGAATTCCTAAAGTGTTAAGGTGCCATAACTCGTTAATTTTCGCCTCTTTGTCATGGAGCGAAAAAAATTGGATTAATCATGTTTTTATTTTCATAATCCCCAGTTTTCTCAAGAACTGTCCATCCTAAACGAGTTCCCATGCAAACTAATCCGCCCTGTAATTGTTTTAAATGTACGGTAAATAATTTTCCGGCGACATCTGCACCAATTAACACGGGAATTTCGTCAGGGGAAAATTCGTATAATAAACCATTAACTTTAGTGACTCTATCGGTCAATAAAATTCCGTACCTTTTTATTTTATTAACAAAGTATCCTTCTGGTATAGAGGCAATTTCAAAGCAAATTTTTTGTTGCTCTAATACTTAAAATTTACATCGGAAACTATTATGCATATTTCCCAAATAAATATCTATCGTGTAGTTCTTCACATTGTCGCCCCCCCCCCAAATAAACTATGCACCCCTCTTTCTTACCTTATACTATTATATCCTAACATTTTGGCAGCAAATTTCTGTATATACGAACGTTGCGAATCTGTATCATATAAAATTCTGACATTTCTTTTTATATTCCCGTTGTATATACGTACAACGGAGCAAAACCTTTTCTCTAGAAATTGTATTCGCAAGCATATAATCTTTATTAGCCTTAAAATCCTCTTTAGAATTATCTCTCAAGTTAATTTTATTCTTTTCTATGCACAGGAACTGGTGATGATTTTTCCCACGATAAGTGCAGTTAATTTTGAATTTGCAAACCTTTGCTAAATGATTGACATTGGAACAACGAAAACCTTTTCTTAATAAAGCGACTTTTCTCTTTCTTTCGAGGGTCATTTCCCATACCGCTCTATCATTTTGACTACGGTGTTTGTTTTCGCAAAAGACATACAGTTCTTCCAATTTTCCATCAAACGTATTATATACAGCCTTCCACAAAAGTGATGGTACAGAGAGTAGCTCTCGAAAAATATGCAAATTTCACAGAGTTGAATAGAAATAACATTTGTTAATAAATTGGAATAATTAATTAGCAGCCTTTGTTACATTATACAATAAAATGTTAATGGAAATTTCCTTTGAACATACTGAAAAATTATTATAAACTTATTATAGTTCAAAAATACTTCCACAAAACTCATGGTACATTCGTGAAATCCTTTGTAGAGATTTGATCAACCGTTTTTAGCTTTTGATCAAACCCGGAAATGCGCCCAATATCGAGATTTTTAGCAGCGGACCCCTAAAAGTTAGCACTTCCTTGACGAAATTTCGGGACAAAAAATGTGCCATCTAAAGTGAAATTGTTTGTAGAGATATTATCAACCATTTTTAGCAAGAAATCAAACCAGGAAATGCGCTCAAAATCGATATTTTTAGCAGCGAACCCCTAAAATTTAGCCCCTCCTTTACGGAATTTCGGGACAAAAATGGTGGCATCTAACGTGAAATCGTTTGTAAAGATTTGATCAACCATTTTTAGCGAGAGATCAAACTCGGAAATGCGCCCAACATCGATATTTTTAGCAGCTTACACCTAAAAGTTAGCCCCACCTTTACGGAATTTCGGGACAAAAATGGTGGCATCTAACGTGAAATCGTTTGTAGAGATTTGATCAACCATTTTAGCGAGAGATCAAACTCGGAAATATGCCAAAAATCGATATTTTTAACAGCGGACCCATAAAAGTTAGCCCTTCCTTGACGGAATTTCGGGACTAAAATGGTGCCATCTAACGTGAAATCGTTTGTAGAGATATTATATACCATTTTTAGCAAGAGATCAAACACGGAAAATGCGCTCAAAATCGATATTTTTAGCAGCGAACCCCTAAAAGTTAGCCCCACCACTACAGAATTTCGGGACAAAAATGGTGGCATCTAACGTGAAATAACTTGTAAGGATTTGATCAACCATTTTTAGCGAGAGATCGAACTCGGAAATGCGCCCAATAACGATATTTTTAACAGCGGACCCCAAAAAGTTATCCCCCCTTTACGGAATTTCGTGACAAAAATGCTGTCATCTAACGTGAAATCGTTTGTAGAGATATTATCAACCATTTATAGCGAGAGATCAAACTAGGAAATGCGCCCAACGTCGATATTTTTAGCAGCTTACACCTAAAAGTTAGCCCTTCCTTGGCGGAATTTCGGGACACAAATGCTGTCATCTAACGTGAAATTGTTTGTAGAGATTTGATCAACCATTTTTAGCGTTTGATCAAACCCGGAAATTAAAATAAAATGGATATATTTAGCAGCGAACCCCTAAAAGGTAGCCCCTCCTTTACGGAATTTCGGGACAAAAAGGGTGGCATCTAACGTGAAAACGTTTGTAAAGATTTGATCAACCAGTTTTAGCGAGAGATCAAACTCGGAAATGCGCCCAAAATCGATATTTTTAACAGCGGACCCATAAAAGTTAGTCCCCCTTGAAGGAATTTCGGGACAAAAATGGTGCCATCTAACGTGAAATTGTTTATAGAGATATTATCAGCCATTTTTAGCAAGAAATCAAACCCGGAAATGCGCTCAAAATCGATATTTTTAGCAGCGAACCCCTAAAATTAGCCCCTCCTTTACGGAGTTTCGGAACAAAAATCGTGGCATCTAACGTGAAATCGTTTGTAAAGATTTGATCAACCATTTTTAGCGAGAGATCAAACTCGGAAATGCGCCCAATAACGATAATTTTAACAGCGGACCCATAAATTTAGACCCCCTTGACGGAATTTCGGGACAAAAATGGTGCAATCTAACGTGAAATCGTTTGTAGAGATTTGATCAACTATTTTTAGCGAGAGATAGAAGCGGGAAATGCGCCCAAAATCAATATTTTTAGCAGCGGACCCCGAAAAGTTAGCCCCCCTTGACGGAATTTCGGGACCAAAATGGGGTCATCTAACGTGAAATCGTTTGTAGAGATATTATCAACCATTTTTAGCAAGAGATCAAACACGGAAATGCGCTCAAAATTGATATTTTTAGCAGCGAACCCCTAAATTTTAGCCCCACCTTTACGGAATTTCGGGACAGAAATGGTGGCAATTAACGTGAAATCGTTTGTAAGGATTTGACAACCATTTTTAGAGAGAGATCAAACTCGGAAATGCGCCCAACTTCGATAATTTTAGCAGCTTACACCTAAAAGTTAGCCCTTCCTTGGCGGAATTTCGGGACTAAAATGGTGTCATCTAACGTTAAATCGTTTGTAGAGATATTATCAACCATTTTTAGCAAGAGATCAAACACGGAAAATGCGCCCAAAATCGATATTTTTAACAGCGGACCCATAAAAGTTAGCCCTTCCTTGACGGAATTTCGGGACTAAAATGGTGCCATCTAACGTGAAATCGTTTGTAGAGATATTATCAACCATTTTTAGCAAGAGATCAAACACGGAAAATGCGTTCAAAATCGATATTTTTAGCAGCGATCCCCTAAAAGTTAGCCCCACCATTACGGAATTTCGGGACAAAAATGGTGGCATCTAACGTGAAATCGTTTGTAAGGATTTGATCAACCATTTTTAGTGAGAGTTCAAACTAGGAAATGACACAACGTCGATATTTTTAGCAGCTTACACCTAAAAGTTAGCCCTTCCTTGGCGGAATTTCGGGACTAAAATGGTGGCATCTAACGTGAAATCGTTTGTAAAGATTTGATCAACCAATTTTAGATCAAACTCGGAAATGCGCCCAAAAACGATATTTCTAACAGCGGACCCATAAAAGTTAGTCCCCCTTGACGGAATTTCGGGACAAAAATGGCGTCATCTAACGTGAAATCGTTTGTAGAGATTTGATCAACCATTTTTAGCGAGAGATAAAACTCGGAAATGCGCCCAACGTCGATGTTTTTAGCAGCTTACACCTAAAAGTTAGCCCTTCCGTGGCGGAATTTCGGGACAAAAATGCTGTCATCAAACGTGAAATTGTTTGTAGAGATTTGATCAACCATTTTTAGCGTTTGATCAAATCCGGAAATTAAAACAAAATGGATATATTTAGCAGCGGACCCCTAAAAGTTAGCCCCTCTTTTACGGAATTTCGGGACAAAAATGGTGGCATCTAATGTGAAATCGTTTGTAAAGATTTGATCAACCATTTTTAGCGAGAGATCAAACTCGGAAATGCGCCCAACGTCGATATTTTTAGCAGCTTACACCTAAAAGTTAGCCCTTCCGTGGCGGAATTTCGGGACAAAAATGCTGTCATCTAACGTGAAATTGTTTGTAGAGATTTGATCAACCATTTTTAGCGTTTGATCAAACCCGGAAATTAAAATAAAATGGATATATTTAGCAGCGAACCCCTAAAAGGTAGCCCCTCCTTTACGGAATTTCGGGACAAAAATGGTGGCATCTAACGTGAAATCGTTTGTAAAGATTTGATCAACCATTTTTAGCGAGAGATCAAACTCGGAAATGCGCCCAAAATCGATATTTTTAACAGCGGACCCCTAAAAGTTAGCTCTTCCTTGACGGAATTTCGGGACTAAAATGGTGCCATCTAACGTGAAATCGTTTGTAGAGATATTATCAACCATTTTTAGCAAGAGATCAAACACGGAAAATGCGCTCAAAATCGATATTTTTAGCAGCGAACCCCTAAAAGTTAGCCCTTCCTTGACGGAATTTCGGGACAAAAATGGTGCCATCTAACGTGAAATTGGTTGTAGAGATATTAACAACCATTTTTAGCAAGAAATCAAACCCGAAAATGCGCTCAAAATCGATATTTTTAGCAGCGAACCCCTAAAAGTTAGTCCCTCCTTTACGGAGTTTCGGGAGAAAAATCGTGGCATCTAACGTGAAATCGTTTGTAAAGATTTGATCAACCATTTTTAGCGAGAGATCAAACTCGGAAATGCGCCCAATCACGATATTTTTAACAGCGGACCCATAAAAGTTAGACCCCCTTGACGGAATTTCGGGACAAAAATGGGGTCATCTAATGTGAAATCGTTTGTAGAGATTTGATCAACCATTTTTAGCGAGAGATGAAACTCGGAAATGCGCCCAACGTCGATATTTTTAGCAGCTTACACCTAAAAGTTAGCCCTTCCTTGACGGAATTTCGGGACTAAAATGGTGCCATCTACCGTGAAATCGTTTGTAGATATATTATCAACCATTTTTAGCAAGATATCAAACACGGAAATGCGCCCAAAATCGATATTTTTAACAGCGGACCCATAAAAGTTAGTCCCCCTTGACGTAATTTCGGGACAAAAATGGTGCAATCTAACGTGAATTCGTTTGTAGAGATTTGATCAACTATTTTTAGCGAGAGATCAAACCGGGAAATACGCCCAAAATCAATATTTTTAGCAGCGGACCCCAAAAAGTTAGCCCCCCTGTACAGATTTTCGGGACAAAAAGGCTGTCATCTAACGTGAAATTGTTTGTAGAGATTTGATCAACCATTTTTAGCGTTTGATCAAACCCGGAAATTAAAACAAAATGTATATATTTAGCAGAGGACCCCTGAAACTTAGCCCCTCCTTTACGGAATTTCGGGACAAAAATGGTGGCATCTAACGTGAAATCGTTTGTAAAGATTTGATCAGCCATTTTTAGCGAGAGATCAAACTCGGAAATGCGCCGAAAATCGATATTTTTAACAGCGGACCCATAAAAGTTAGTCCCCCTTGACGTAATTTCGGGAATAAAATGGTGGCATCTAACGTGAAATCGTTTGTAAAGATTTGATCAACCATTTTTAGCGTTTGATCAAATCCGGAAATTAAAACAAAATGGATATATTTAGCAGCGGACCCCTAAAAGTTAGCCCCTCCTTTACGGAATTTCTGGACAAAAATGGTGGCATCTAACGTGAAATCGTTTGTAAAGATTTGATCAACCATTTTTAGCGAGAGATCAAACTCAAAATTTGCGCCCAACGTCGATATTTTTAGCAGCTTACACCTAAAAGTTAGCCCTTCCGTGGCGGAATTTCGGGACAAAAATGCTGTCATCTAACGTGAAATTGTTTGTAGAGATTTGATCAACCAATTTTAGCGTTTGATCAAATCCGGAAATTAAAACAAAATGGATATATTTAGCAGCGGACCCCTAAAAGTTAGTCCCCCTTTGACGGAATTTCAGGACAAAAATGGTGCCACATAAAGTGAAATCCTTTGTAGAGATTTGATCAACCGTTTTTAGCTTTTGATCAAACCCGGAAATGCGCCCAATATCGAGATATTTAGCAGCGGACCCCTAAAAGTTAGCCCTTCCTTGACGAAATTTCGGGACAAAAATGGTGCCATCTAAAGTGAAATTGTTTGTAGAGATATTATCAACCATTTTTAGCAAGAAATCAAACCCGGAAATGCGCTCAAAATCGATATTTTTAGCAGCGAACCCCTAAAAGTTAGCCCCTCCTTTACGAAATTTCGGGACAAAAATGGTGGCATCTAACGTGAAATCGTTTGTAAAGATTTGATCAACCATTTTTAGCGAGAGTTCAAACTCGGAAATGCGCCCAACATCGATATTTTTAGCAGCTTACACCTAAAAGTTAGCCCCACCTTTACAGAATTTCGGGACAAAAATGCTGTCATCTAACGTGAAATGGTTTGTAGAGATTTGATCAACCATTTTTAGCGTTTGATCAAACCCGGAAATTAAAATAAAATGGATATATTTAGCAACGAACCCCTAAAAGGTAGCCCCTCTTTACGGAATTTCGGGACAAAAATGGTGGCATCTAACGTGAAATCGTTTGTAAAGATTTGATCAACCATTTTTAGCTAGAGATCAAACTCGGAAATGCGCCCAAAATCGATATTTTTAACAGCGGACCCATAAAAGTTAGTCCCCCTTGGCGGAATTTCGGGACAAAAATGCTGTCATCTAACGTGAAATTGTTTGTAGAGATTTGATCAACCATTTTTAGCGTTTGATCAAACCCGAAAATTAAAACAAAATGGATATATTTAGCAGCGGACCCCTAAAAGTTAGTCCCCCCTTGACGGAATTTCAGGACAAAAATGGTGCCACATAACGTGAAATACTTTGTAGAGATTTGATCAACCATTTTTAGCTTTTGATCAAACCCGGAAATTAAAACAAAATGGATATATTTAGTAGCGGACCCTTAAAGTTAGCTCTTCCTTGACGGAATTTCGGGACAAAAATGGTGCCATCTAACGTGAAATTGTTTGTAGAGATATTATCAGCCATTTTTAGCAAGAAATCAAACCCGGAAATGCGCTCAAAATCGATATTTTCAGCAGTGAACCCCTAAAATTAGCCCCTCCTTTACGGAGTTTCGGAACAAAAATCGTGGCATCTAACGTGAAATCGTTTGTAAAGATTTGATCAACCATTTTTAGCGAGAGATCAAACTCGGAAATGCGCCCAATAACGATAATTTTAACAGCGGACCCATAAATTTAGACCCCCTTGACGGAATTTCGGGACAAAAATGGGGTCATCTAACGTGAAATCGTTTGTAGAGATATTATCAACCATTTTTAGCAAGAGATCAAACACGGAAATGCGCTCAAAATTGATATTTTTAGCAGCGAACCCCTAAATTTTAGCCCCACCTTTACGGAATTTCGGGACAGAAATGGTGGCAATTAACGTGAAATCGTTTGTAAGGATTTGACAACCATTTTTAGAGAGAGATCAAACTCGGAAATGCGCCCAAAATCGATATTTTTAACAGCGGACCCATAAAAGTTAGCCCTTCCTTGACGGAATTTCGGGACTAAAATGGTGCCATCTAACGTGAAATCGTTTGTAGAGATATTATCAACCATTTTTAGCAAGAGATCAAACACGGAAAATGCGCTCAAAATCGATATTTTTAGCAGCGAACCCCTAAAAGTTAGCCCCACCATTATGGAATTTCGGGACAAAAATGGTGGCATCTAACGTGAAATCGTTTGTAGAGATTTGATCAACCATTTTTAGCGTTTGATCAAACCCGGAAATTAAAACAAAATGGATATATTTCGCAGGGGATGCCTAAAAGTTAGCCCCTCCTTTACGGAATTTCGCGACAAAAATGGTGCAATCTAACGTGAAAACTTTTGTAGAGATTTGATCAACTATTTTTAGAGAGAGATCAAACCGGGAAATGCGCCCAAAATCAATATTTTTAGCAGCGGACCCCTAAAAGTTAGCCCTTCCTTGACGGAATTTCGGGACTAAAATGGTGCCATCTAACGTGAAATCGTTTCTAGAGATATTATCAACCATTTTTAGCAAGAGATCAAACACGGAAAATGCGCTCAAAATCGATATTTTTAGCAGAGAGCCCCTAAAAGTTAGCCCCACCATTACGGAATTTCGGGACAAAAATGGTGGCATCTAACGTGAAATCGTTTGTAAGGATTTGATCAACCATTTTTAGCGAGAGATCAAACTAGGAAATGCGCCCAACGTCGATATTTTTAGCAGCTTACACCTAAAAGTTAGCCCTTCCTTGGCGGAATTTCGGGACTAAAATGGTGGCATCTAACGTGAAATCGTTTGTAAAGATTTGATCAACCATTTTTAGATCAAACTCGGAAATGCGCCGAAAAACGATATTTTTAACAGCGGACCCATAAAAGTTAGTCCCCCTTGACGGAATTTCGGGACAAAAATGGCGTCATCTAACGTGAAATCGTTTGTAGAGATTTGATCAACCATTTTTAGCGAGAGATAACACTCGGAAATGCGCCCAACGTCGATGTTTTTAGCAGCTTACACCTAAAAGTTAGCCCTTCCGTGGCGGAATTTCGGGACAAAAATGCTGTCATCAAACGTGAAATTGTTTGTAGAGATTTGATCAACCATTTTTAGCGTTTGATCAAATCCGGAAATTAAAACAAAATGGATATATTTAGCAGCGGACCCCTAAAATTTAGTCCCCCTTTGACGGAATTTCAGGACAAAAATGGTGCCACATAACGCTAAATCCTTTGTAGAGATTTGATCAACCGTTTTTAGCTTTTGATCAAACCCGGAAATGCGCCCAATATCGAGATTTTTAGCAGCGGACCCCTAAATTTAGCCCTTCCTTGACGAAATTTCGGGACAAAAATGGTGCCATCTAAAGTGAAATTGTTTGTAGAGATATTATCAACCATTTTTAGCAAGAAATCAAACCCGGAAATGCGCTCAAAATCGATATTTTTAGCAGCGAACCCTTAAAAGTTAGCCCCTCCTTTACGGAATTTCGGGACAAAAATGGTGGCATCTAACGTGAAATCGTTTGTAAAGATTTGATCAACCATTTTTAGCGAGAGATCAAACTCGGAAATGCGCCCAACGTCGATATTTTTAGCAGCTTACACCTAAAAGTTAGCCCCACCTTTACGGAATTTCGGGACAAAAATGGTGGCATCTAACGTGAAATCGTTTGTAGAGATTTGATCAACCATTTTAGCGAGAGATCAAACTCGGAAATGCGCCAAAAATTGATATTTTTAACAGCGGACCCATAAAAGTTAGCCCTTCCTTGACGGAATTTCGGGACTAAAATGGTGCCATCTAACGTGAAATCGTTTGTAGAGATATTATCAACCATTTTTAGCAAGAGATAAAACACGGAAAATGCGCTCAAAATCGATATTTTTAGCAGCGAACCCCTAAAAGTTAGCCCCACCATTACAGAATTTCGGGATAAAAATGGTGGCATCTAACGTGAAATAAATTGTAAGGATTTGATCAACCATTTTTAGCGAGAGATCGAACTCGGAAATGCGCCCAATAACGATATTTTTAACAGCGGACCCCAAAAAGTTAGCCCGCCTTTACGGAATTTCGTGACAAAAATGCTGTCATCTAACGTGAAATCGTTTGTAGAGATATTATCAACCATTTTTAGCGAGAGATCAAACTAGGAAATGCGCCCAACGTCGATATTTTTAGCAGCTTACACCTAAAAGTTTGCCCTTCCTCGGCGGAATTTCGGGACAAAAATGCTGTCATCTAACGTGAAATTGTTTGTAGAGATTTGATCAACCATTTTTAGCGTTTGATCAAACCCGGAAATTAAAATAAAATGGATATATTTAGCAGCGAACCCCTAAAAGGTAGCACCTCTTTACGGAATTTCTGGACAAAAATGGTGACATCTAACGTGAAATCGTTTGTAAAGATTTGATCAATCATTTTTAGCGAGAGATCAAACTCGGAAATGCGCCCAAAATCGATATTTTTAACAGCGGACCCCTAAAAGTTAGTCCCCCCTTGACGGAATTTCAGGACAAAAATGGTGCCACATAACGTGTAATCCTTTGTAGAGATTTGATCAACCATTTTTAGCTTTTGATCAAACCCGGAAATTAAAACAAAATGGATATATTTAGCAGCGGACCCCTAAAAGTTAGCCCTTCCTTGACGGAATTTCGGGACAAAAATGGTGCCATCTAACGTGAAATTGTTTGTAGAGATATTATCAACCATTTTTAGCAAGAAATCAAACTCGGTAATGCGCCCAATAACGATAATTTTAACAGCGGACCCATAAATTTAGACCCCCTTGACTGAATTTCGGGACAAAAATGGTGCAATCTAACGTGAAATCGTTTGTAGAGATTTGATCAACTATTTTTAGCGAGAGATAGAAGTGGGAAATGCGCCCAAAATCAATATTTTTAGCAGCGGACCCCGAAAAGTTAGCCCCCCTTGAAGGAATTTCGGGACAAAAATGGGGTCATCTAACGTGAAATTGTTTGTAGAGATATTATCAACCATTTTTAGCAAGAGATCAAACACGGAAATGCGCTCAAAATTGATATTTTTAGCAGCGAACCCCTAAATTTTAGCCCCACCTTTACGGAATTTCGGGACAGAAATGGTGGCAATTAACGTGAAATCGTTTGTAAGGATTTGATAACCATTTTTAGCGAGAGATCAAACTCGGAAATGCGCCCAATTTCGATAATTTTAGCAGCTTACACCTAAAAGTTAGCCCTTCCTTGGCGGAATTTCGTGACAAAAATGCTGTTATCTAAGGTGAAATCGTTTGTAGAGATTTGATCAACCATTTTTAGCGTTTGATCAAACCCGGAAATTAAAATAAAATGGATATATTTAGCAACGAACCCCTAAAAGGTAGCCCCTCTTTACGGAATTTCGGGACAAAAATGGTGCCACATAACGTGAAATCCTTTGTAGAGATTTGATCAACCATTTTTAGCTTTTGATCAAACCCGGAAATTAAAACAAAATGGATATATTTAGTAGCGGACCCCTAAAAGTTAGCTCTTCCTTGACGGAATTTCGGGACAAAAATGGTGCCATCTAACGTGAAATTGTTTGTAGAGATATTATCAGCCATTTTTAGCAAGAAATCAAACCCGGAAATGCGCTCAAAATCGATATTTTTAGCAGCGAACCCCTAAAATTAGCCCCTCCTTTACGGAGTTTCGGAACAAAAATCGTGGCATCTAACGTGAAATCGTTTGTAAAGATTTGATCCACCATTTTTAGCGAGAGATCAAACTCGGAAATGCGCCCAATAACGATAATTTTAACAGCGGACCCATAAATTTAGACCCCCTTGACGGAATTTCGGGACAAAAATGGTGCAATCTAACGTGAAATCGTTTGTAGAGTTTTGATCAACTATTTTTAGCGAGAGATAGAAGCGGAAATGCGCCCAAAATCAATATTTTTAGCAGCGGACCCCTAAAAGTTAGCCCTTCCTTGAGGGAATTTCGGGACTAAAATGGTGCCATCTAACGTGAAATCGTTTGTAGAGATATTATCAACCATTTTTAGCAAGAGATCAAACACGGAAAATGCGCTCAAAATCGATATTTTTAGCAGCGAACCCCTAAAAGTTAGCCCCACCATTATGGAATTTCGGGACAAAAATGGTGGCATCTAACGTGAAATCGTTTGTAGAGATTTGATCAACCATTTTTAGCGTTTGATCAAACCCGGAAATTAAAACAAAATGGATATATTTCGCAGGGGATGCCTAAAAGTTAGCCCCTCCTTTACGGAATTTCGCGACAAAAATGGTGCAATCTAACGTGAAAACTTTTGTAGAGATTTGATCAACTATTTTTAGAGAGAGATCAAACCGGGAAATGCGCCCAAAATCAATATTTTTAGCAGCGGACCCCTAAAAGTTAGCCCTTCCTTGACGGAATTTCGGGACTAAAATGGTGCCATCTAACGTGAAATCGTTTCTAGAGATATTATCAACCATTTTTAGCAAGAGATCAAACTCGGAAATGCGCCGAAAAACGATATTTTTAACAGCGGACCCATAAAAGTTAGTCCCCCTTGACGGAATTTCGGGACAAAAATGGCGTCATCTAACGTGAAATCGTTTGTAGAGATTTGATCAACCATTTTTAGCGAGAGATAAAACTCGGAAATGCGCCCAACGTCGATGTTTTTAGCAGCTTACACCTAAAAGTTAGCCCTTCCGTGGCGGAATTTCGGGACAAAAATGCTGTCATCAAACGTGAAATTGTTTGTAGAGATTTGATCAACCATTTTTAGCGTTTGATCAAATCCGGAAATTAAAACAAAATGGATATATTTAGCAGCGGACCCCTAAAAGTTAGTCCCCCTTTGACGGAATTTCAGGACAAAAATGGTGCCACATAACGCTAAATCCTTTGTAGAGATTTGATCAACCGTTTTTAGCTTTTGATCAAACCCGGAAATGCGCCCAATATCGAGATTTGTAGCAGCGGACCCCTAAATTTAGCCCTTCCTTGACGAAATTTCGGGACAAAAATGGTGCCATCTAAAGTGAAATTGTTTGTAGAGATATTATCAACCATTTTTAGCAAGAAATCAAACCCGGAAATGCGCTCAAAATCGATATTTTTAGCAGCGAACCCTTAAAAGTTAGCCCCTCCTTTACGGAATTTCGGGACAAAAATGGTGGCATCTAATGTGAAATCGTTTGTAAAGATTTGATCAACCATTTTTAGCGAGAGATCAAACTCGGAAATGCGCCCAACGTCGATATTTTTAGCAGCTTACACCTAAAAGTTAGCCCCACCTTTACGGAATTTCGGGACAAAAATGGTGGCATCTAACGTGAAATCGTTTGTAGAGATTTGATCAACCATTTTAGCGAGAGATCAAACTCGGAAATGCGCCAAAAATCGATATTTTTAACAGCGGACCCATAAAAGTTAGCCCTTCCTTGACGGAATTTCGGGACTAAAATGGTGCCATCTAACGTGAAATCGTTTGTAGAGATATTATCAACCATTTTTAGCAAGAGATAAAACACGGAAAATGCGCTCAAAATCGATATTTTTAGCAGCGAACCCCTAAAAGTTAGCCCCACCATTACAGAATTTCGGGATAAAAATGGTGGCATCTAACGTGAAATAAATTGTAAGGATTTGATCAACCATTTTTAGCGAGAGATCGAACTCGGAAATGCGCCCAATAACGATATTTTTAACAGCGGACCCCAAAAAGTTAGCCCGCCTTTACGGAATTTCGTGACAAAAATGCTGTCATCTAACGTGAAATCGTTTGTAGAGATATTATCAACCATTTTTAGCGAGAGATCAAACTAGGAAATGCGCCCAACGTCGATATTTTTAGCAGCTTACACCTAAAAGTTTGCCCTTCCTCGGCGGAATTTCGGGACAAAAATGCTGTCATCTAACGTGAAATTGTTTGTAGAGATTTGATCAACCATTTTTAGCGTTTGATGTAACCCGGAAATTAAAATAAAATGGATATATTTAGCAGCGAACCCCTAAAAGGTAGCACCTCTTTACGGAATTTCGGGACAAAAATGGTGACATCTAACGTGAAATCGTTTGTAAAGATTTGATCAATCATTTTTAGCGAGAGATCAAACTCGGAAATGCGCCCAAAATCGATATTTTTAACAGCGGACCCCTAAAAGTTAGTCCCCCCTTGACGGAATTTCAGGACAAAAATGGTGCAATCTAACGTGAAATCGTTTGTAGAGATTTGATCAACTATTTTTAGTGAGAGATAGAAGTGGGAAATGCGCCCAAAATCAATATTTTTAGCAGCGGACCCCGAAAAGTTAGCCCCCCTTGAAGGAATTTCGGGACAAAAATGGGGTCATCTAACGTGAAATTGTTTGTAGAGATATTATCAACCATTTTTAGCAAGAGATCAAACACGGAAATGCGCTCAAAATTGATATTTTTAGCAGCGAACCCCTAAATTTTAGCCCCACCTTTACGGAATTTCGGGACAGAAATGGTGGCAATTAACGTGAAATCGTTTGTAAGGATTTGATAACCATTTTTAGCGAGAGATCAAACTCGGAAATGCGCCCAACTTCGATAATTTTAGCAGCTTACACCTAAAAGTTAGCCCTTCCTTGGCGGAATTTCGTGACAAAAATGCTGTTATCTAAGGTGAAATCGTTTGTAGAGATTTGATCAACCATTTTTAGCGTTTGATCAAACCCGGAAATTAAAACAAAATGGATATATTTCGCAGGGGACCCCTAAAAGTTAGCCCCTCCTTTACGGAATTTCGCGACAAAAATGGTGCAATCTAACGTGAAATGTTTTGTAGAGATTTGATCAACTATTTTTAGCGAGAGATCAAACCGGGAAATGCGCCCAAAATCAATATTTTTAGCAGCGGACCCCTAAAAGTTAGCCCTTCCTTGACGGAATTTCGGGACTAAAATGGTGCTATCTAACGTGAAATCGTTTCTAGAGATATTATCAACCATTTTTAGCAAGAGATCAAACACGGAAAATGCGCTCAAAATCGATAATTTTAGCAGCGAACCCCTAAAAGTTAGCCCCACCATTACGGAATTTCGGGACAAAAATGGTGGCATCTAACGTGAAATCGTTTGTAAGGATTTGATCAACCATTTTTAGCGAGAGATCAAACTAGGAAATGCGCCCAACGTCGATATTTTTAGCAGCTTACACCTAAAAGTTAGCCCTTCCTTGGCGGAATTTCGGGTAAAAAATGCTGTCATCTAACGTGAAATTGTTTGTAGAGATTTGATCAACCATTTTTAGCGTTTTATCAAACCCGGAAATTAAAACAAAATGGATATATTTAGCAGCGGACCCCTAAATTTAGTCCCCCCTTGACGGAATTTCAGGACAAAAATGGTGCCACATAACGTGAAATCCTTTGTAGAGATTTGATCAACTATATTTAGCGTTTGATCAAACCCGGAAATTAAAACAAAATGGATATATATAGCAGCGGACCCCTAAAAGTTAGCCCTTCTTTTACGGAGTTTCGGGACAAAAATCGTGGCATCTAACGTGAAATCGTTTGTAAAGATTTGATCAACCATTTTTAGCGAGAGATCAAACTCGGAAATGCGCCCAATAACGATAATTTTAAGAGCGGACCCATAAATTTAGACCCCCTTGACGGAATTTCGGGACAAAAATGGTGCAATCTAACGTGAAATCGTTTGTAGAGATTTGATCAGCCATTTTTAGCAAGAGATCAAACACGGAAATGCGCTCAAAATTGATATTTTTAGCAGCGAACCCCTAAAATTTAGCCCCACCTTTACGGAATTTCGGGACAAAAATGGTGGCAATTAACGTGAAATCGTTTGTAAGGATTTGACAACCATTTTTAGCGAGAGATCAAACTCGGAAATGCGCCCAACGTCGATATTTTTAGCAGCTTACACCTAAAATTTAACCCTTCCTTGACGGAATTTCGGGGCTAAAATTGTGCCATCTACCGTGAAATCGTTTGTAGAGATATTATCAACCATTTTTAGCAAGAGATCAAACACGGAAATGCGCTCATCGATATTTTTAGCTGCGAACACCTAAAAGTTAGCCCTTCCTTGGCGAAATTTCGTGACAAAAATGCTGTCATCTAACGTGAAATCGTTTGTAGGGATTTGATCAACCATTTTTAGCGTTTGATCAAACCCGGAAATTAAAATAAAATGGATATATTTAGCAGCGAACCCCTAAAATTTAGCCCTTCCTTGACGGAATTTCGGGACAAAACTGGTGCCATCTAACATGAAATTGTTTGTAGAGATATTATCAACCATTTTTAGCAAGAAATCAAACCCGGAAATGCGCTCAAAATCGATATTTTTAGCAGAGAACCCCTAAAAGTTAGCCCCACCATTACGGAATTTCGGGACAAAAATGGTGGCATCTAACGTGAAATCGTTTGTAAGGATTTGATCAACCATTTTTAGCGAGAAATGAAACTCGGAAATGCGCCCAACGTCGATATTTTTAGCAGCTTACACCTAAAATTTAACCCTTCCTTGACGGAATTTCGGAGCTAAAATTGTGCCATCTACCGTGAAATCGTTTGTAGAGATATTATCAACCATTTTTAGCAAGAGATCAAACACGGAAATGCGCTCATCGATATTTTTAGCTGCGAACACCTAAAAGTTAGCCCCACCTTTACTTAATTTCGGGACAAAAATGCTGTCATCTAACGTGAAATTGTTTGTAGCGATTTGATCAACCATTTTTAGCGTTTGATCAAACCCGGAAATTAAAACAAAATGGATATATTTAGCAGCGGACCTCTAAAAGTTAGCCCCTCCTTTACGGAGTTTCGGGACAAAAATCGTGGCATCTAACGTGAAATCGTTTGTAAAGATTTGATCAACCATTTTTAGCGAGAGATCAAACACGGAATTGCGCCCAATAACGATAATTTTAACGGCGGACCCATAAAAGTTAGAAACCCCTTGACGGAATTTCGGGACAAAAATCCTGGCATCTAACGTGAAATCTTTTGTAAAGATGTGATCAACCATTTTAAGCGAGAGATAGAACCGGGAAATGCGCCCAAAATAAATATTTTTAGCAGCGGACCCCGAAAAGTTAGCGCCCCTTGACGGAATTTCGGGACAAAAATGGGGTCATCTAACGTGAAATCGTATGTAGAGATATTATCAACCATTTTTAGCAAGAGATCAAACACGGAAATGCGCTCAAAATAGATATTTTTAGCAGCGAACCCCTAAAATTTAGCCCCACCTTTACGGAATTTCGGGACAAAAATGGTGGCAATTAACGTGAAATCGTTTGTAAGGATTTGATCAACCATTTTTAGCGAGAAATGAAACTCGGAAATGCGCCCAACGTCGATATTTTTAGCAGGTTACACCTAAAATTTAGCCCTTCCTTGACGGAATTTCGGGACTAAAATTGTGCCATCTACCGTGAAATCGTTTGTAGAGATATTATCAACCATTTTTAGCAAGAGATCAAACACGGAAATGCGCTCATCGATATTTTTAGCAGCGAACCCATAAAAGTTAGACCCCTTGGCGGAATTTCGGGACAAAAATGCTGTCATCTAACGTGAAATTGTTTGTAGAGATTTGATCAACCATTTTTAGCGTTTGATCAAACCCGGAAATTAAAAAAAATGGATATATTTAGCAGCGGACCCCTAAAAGTTAGTCCCCCCTTGACGGAATTTCAGGACAAAAATGGTGCCACATAACGTGAAATCCTTTGTAGAGATTTGATCAACCATTTTTAGCGTTTGAACAAACCCGGAAATTAAAACAAAATGGATATATTTAGCAGCGGACCCCTAAAAGTTAGCCCATCCTTTACGGAGTTTCGGGACAAAAATCGTGGCATCTAACGTGAAATCGTTTGTAAAGATTTGATCAACCATTTTTAGCGAGAGATCAAACACGGAAATGCGCCCAATAACGATAATTTTAACGGCGGACCCACAAAAGTTAGAAACCCCTTGACGGAATTTCCGGACAAAAATGGTGCAATCTAACGTGAAATCGTTTGTAGAGATTTGATCAACTATTTTTAGCGAGAGATCAAACAGGGAAATGCGCCCAAATTCAATATTCTTAGCAGAGGACCCCTAAAAGTTAGTCCCTCCTTGACGGAATTTCAGGACAAAAATGGTGCCACATAACGTGAAATCCTTTGTAGAGATTTGATCAACCATTTTTAGCGTTTGATCAAACCCGGAAATTAAAACAAAATGGATATATTTAGCAACGGACCCCTAAAAGTTAGCCCCTCCTTTACGGAGTTTCGGGACAAAAATCGTGGCATCTAACGTGAAATCGTTTGTAAAGATTCTATCAACCATTTTTAGCGAGAGATCAAACTCGGAAATGTGCCCAATAACGATAATTTTAAGAGCGGACCCATAAATTTAGACCCCCTTGATGGAATTTCGGGACAAAAATGGTGCAATCTAACGTGAAATCGTTTGTAGAGATTTGATCAACTATATTTAGCGAGAGATAGTACCGGGCAATGCGACCAAAATAAATATTTTTAGCAGCGGACCCCGAAAAGTTAGCGCCCCTTGACGGAATTTCGGGACAAAAATGGGGTCATCTAACGTGAAATCGTTTGTAGAGATATTATCAACCATTTTTAGCAAGAGATCAAACACGGAAATGCGCTCAAAATTGATATTTTTAGCAGCGAACCCCTAAAATTTAGCCCCACATTTACGGAATTTCGGGACAAAAATTTTGGCAATTAACGTGAAATCGTTTGTAAGGATTTGACAACCATTTTTAACGAGAGATCAAACTCGGAAATGCGCCCAACTTCGATATTTTTAGCAGCTTACACCTAAAAGTTAGCCCTTCCTTGGCGGAATTTCGTGACAAAAATGCTGTCATCTAACGTGAAATCGTTTGTAGAGATTTGATCAACCATTTTTAGCGTTTGATCAAACACGGAAATTAAAACAAAATGGATATATTTCGCAGGGGACCCCTAAAAGTTAGCCCTTCCTTGACGGAATTTCGGGACTAAAATGGTGCCATCTAACGTAAAATCGTTTGTAGAGATATTATCAACCATTTTTAGCAAGAGATCAAACACGGAAAATGCGCTCAAAATGGATATTTTTAGCAGCGAACCCCTAAAAGTTAGCTCCACCATTACGGAATTTCGGGACAAAAATGGTGGCATCTAACGTGAAATCGTTTGTAGAGATTTGATCAACCATTTTTAGCGTTTGATCAAACCCGGAAATTAAAACAAAATGGATATATTTAGCAGCGGACTCCTAAAATTTAGTCCCCCCTTGACGGAATTTCAGGACAAAAATGGTGCCACATAAAGTGAAATCCTTTGTAGAGATTTGATCAACCATTTTTAGCGTTTGATCAAACACGGAAATTAAAACAAAATGGATATATTTCGCAGGGGACCCCTAAAAGTTAGCCCTTCCTTGACGGAATTTCGGGACTAAAATGGTGCCATCTAACGTAAAATCGTTTGTAGAGATATTATCAACCATTTTTAGCAAGAGATCAAACACGGAAAATGCGCTCAAAATGGATATTTTTAGCAGCGAACCCCTAAAAGTTAGCTCCACCATTACGGAATTTCGGGACAAAAATGGTGGCATCTAACGTGAAATCGTTTGTAGAGATTTGATCAACCATTTTTAGCGTTTGATCAAACCCGGAAATTAAAACAAAATGGATATATTTAGCAGCGGACTCCTAAAATTTAGTCCCCCCTTGACGGAATTTCAGGACAAAAATGGTGCCACATAAAGTGAAATCCTTTGTAGAGATTTGATCAACCATTTTTAGCGTTTGATCAAACCCGGAAATTAAAACAAAATGGATATATTTAGCAGCGGACCGCTAAAAGTTAGCCCCTCCTTTACGGAATTTCGGGACAAAAATGGCGGCATCTAACGTGAAATCGTTTGTAAAGATTTGATCAACCATATTTAGCGAGAGATCAAACTCGGAAATGCGCCCAAAATCGATATTTTTAACAGCGGACCCATAAAAGTTAGTCCCCCTTGACGTAATTTCGGGACAAAAATGGTGCAATCTAACGTGAAATCGTTTGTAGAGATTTGATCAACTATTTTTAGCGAGACATCAAACCGGGAAATGCGCCCAAAATCAATATTTTTAGCAGCGGACCCCTAAAAGTTAGCCCCCCTTTACGGGATTTCGGGACAAAAATGCTGTCATCTAACGTGAAATTGTTTGTAGAGATTTGATCAACCATTTTTGGCGTGTGATCAAACCCGGAAATTAAAACAAAATGGATATATTTAGCAGCGGACCCCTAAAAGTTAGCCCCTCTTTTACGGAATTTCGGGACAAAAATGGTGGCATCTAACGTGAAATCGTTTGTAAAGATTTGATCAACCATTTTTAGCGAGAGATCAAACTCGGAAATGCGCCCAAAATCGATATTTTTAACAGCGGACCCATAAAAGTTAGTCCCCCTTGACGGAATTTCGCGACAAAAATGGTGCAATCTAACGTGAAATCGTTTGTAGAGATATTATCAACCATTTTTAGCCAGAGATCAAACACGGAAAATGCGCTCAAAATCGATATTTTTAGCAGAGAACCCCTAAAAGTTAGCCCCACCATTACGGAATTTCGGGACAAAAATGGTGGCATCTAACGTGAAATCGTTTCTAAGGATTTGATCAACCGTTTTTAGCGAGAGATCAAACTCGGAAATGCGCCCAATAACGATATTTTTAACAGCGGACCCCGAAAAGTTAGCTCCCCTTGACGGAATTTCGTGACTAAAATTGTGCCATCTACCGTGAAATCGTTTGTAGAGATATTGTCAACCATTTTTAGCAAGAGATCAAACACGGAAATGCGCTCATCGATATTTTTAGCAGGGAACCCATAAAAGTTAGTTCCCCTTGGCGGAATTTCGGGACAAAAATGCTGTCATCTAACGTGAAATTGTTTGTAGAGATTTGATCAACCATTTTTAGCGATTGATCAAACCCGGAAATTAAAATAAAATGGATATATTTAGCAGCGGACCCCTAAAAGTTAGTCACCACTTGACGGAATTTCAGGACGAAAATGGTGCCACATAACGTGAAATCCTTTGTAGAGATTTGATCAACCATTTTTAGCTTTTGATCAAACCCGAAAATGCGCTCTATATCGAGATTTTAGCAGCGGTCCCCTAAAAGTTAGCCCTTCCTTGACGGAATTTCGGGGCAAAAATGGTGCCATCTAACGTGAAATTTTTTGTAGAGATATTATCAACCATTTTTAGCAAGAAATCAAACCCGGAAATGGGCTCAAAATCGATATTTTTATCAGCGAACCCCTAAAAGTTAGCCCCTCCTTTTCGGAGTTTCGGGACAAAAATCGTGGCATCTAACGTGAAATCGTTTGTAAAGATTTGATAAACCATTTTTAGCGAGAGATCAAACTCGGAAATGCGCCCAATAACGATAATTTTAACAGCGGACCCATGAAAGTTAGAAACCCCTTGACGGTATTTCGGGACAAAAATGGTGCAATCTAACGTGAAATCGTTTGTAGAGATTTGATCGACTATTTTTAACGAGAGATCAAACCGGGAAATGCGCCCAAAATCAATATTTTTAGCAGCGAACCCCTAAATTTTAGCCCCACCTTTACGGAATTTCGAGACAAAAATGGTGGCAATTAACGTGAAATCGTTTGTAAGGATTTGACAACCATTTTTAGTTAGAGATCAAACTCGGAAATGCGCCCAACTTCGATATTTTTAGAAGCTTACACCTAAAAGTTAGCCTTTCCTTGGCGGAATTTCGGGACAAAAATGCTGTCATCTAACGTGAAATTGTCTGTAGAGATTTGATCAACCATTTTTAGAGTTTTATCAAACCCGGAAATTAAAACAAAATGGATATATTTAGCAGCGGACCCCTAAAAGTTAGCCCCTCCTTTACGGAATTTCGGGACAAAAATGGTGGCATCTAACGTGAAATCGTTTGTAAAGATTTGATAAACCATTTATAGCGAGAGATCAAACTCGGAAATGCGCCCAAAATCGATATTTTTAACAGCGGACCCATAAAAGTTAGTCCCCCTTGACGTGATTTCGGGACAAAAATGGTGCAATCTAACGTGAAATCGTTTGTAGAGATTTGATCAACTATTTTTAACGAGAGATCATACCGGGAAATGCGCCCAAAATCAATATTTTTAGCAGCGGACCCCAAAAAGTTAGCCCCCCTTTACGGAATTTCGGGACAAAAATGCTGTCATCTAACGTGAAATTGTTTGTAGAGATTTGATCAACCATTTTTGGTATTTGATCAAACCCGGAAATTAAAACAAAATGGATATATTTAGCAGCGGACCCCTAAAAGTTGGCCCCTCTTTTACGGAATTTCGGGACAAAAATGGTGGCATCTAACGTGAAATCGTTTTTAAAGATTTGATCAACCATTTTTAGCGAGAGATCAAACCGGGAAATGCGCCCAAAATCAATATTTTTAGCAGCGGACCCCTAAAAGTTAGCCATTCCATGACGGAATTTCGGGACAAAAATGGTGGCATCTAACGTGAAATCGTTTGTAAGGATTTGATCAACCGTTTTTAGCGAGAGATCAAACTAGGAAATGCGCCCAACGTCGATATTTTTAGCAGCTTACACCTAAAATTTAGCCCTTCCGTGGCGGAATTTCGGGACAAAAATGCTTTCATCTAACGTGAAATTGTTTGTAGAGATTTGATCAACCAGTTTTAGCGTTTGATCAAACCCGGAAATTAAAATAAAATGGATATATTTAGCAGCGAACCCCAAAAAGTTAGCCCCTCCTTTAAGGAATTTTGGGACAAAAATGGTGGCATCTAACGTGAAATCGTTTGAAAAGATTTGATCAACCATTTTTAGCGAGAGATCAAACTCGGAAATGCGCGCAAAATCGATATTTTTAACAGCGGACCCATAAAAGTTAGTCCCCCTTGGCGGAATTTCGGGACAAAAATGCTGTCATCTAACGTGAAATCATTTGTAGAGATTTGACCAACCATTTTTAGCTTTTGATCAAACCCGGAAATTAAAACAAAATGGATATATTTAGCAGCGGACCCCTAAAAGTTAGTCCACCCTTGACGGAATTTCAGGACAAAAATGGTGCCACATAACGTGAAATCATTTGTAGAGATTTGACCAACCATTTTTAGCTTTTGATCAAACCCGGAAATGCGCCCAATATCGAGATTTTTAGAAGCGGACCCCTAAAATTTAGCCCTTCCTTGACGGCATTTCGGGACAAAAATGGTGCCAGTTAACGTGAAATTGTTTGTAGAGATATTATCAACCATTTTTAGCAAGAAATCAAACCCGGAAATGCGCTCAAAATCGATATTTTTAGCAGCGGACCCCTAAAAGTTAGCTCCTCGTTTACGGAGTTTCGGGACAAAAATGGTGGCATCTAACGTGAAATCGTTTGTAAAGATTTGATCAACCATTTATAGCGAGAGATCAAACTCGGAAATGCGCCCAAAATCGATATTTTTAACAGCGGACCCATAAAAGTTAGTCCCCCTTGACGTGATTTCGGGACAAAAATGGTGCAATCTAACGTGAAATCGTTTGTAGAGATTTGATCAACTATTTTTAACGAGAGATCATACCGGGAAATGCGCCCAAAATCAATATTTTTAGCAGCGGACCCCAAAAAGTTAGCCCCCCTTTACGGAATTTCGGGACAAAAATGCTGTCATCTAACGTGAAATTGTTTGTAGAGATTTGATCAACCATTTTTGGTATTTGATCAAACCCGGAAATTAAAACAAAATGGATATATTTAGCAGCGGACCCCTAAAAGTTAGCCCCTCTTTTACGGAATTTCGGGACAAAAATGGTGGCATCTAACGTGAAATCGTTTTTAAAGATTTGATCAACCATTTTTAGCGAGAGATCAAACCGGGAAATGCGCCCAAAATCAATATTTTTAGCAGCGGACCCCTAAAAGTTAGCCCCTCCTTTACGGAGTTTCGGGACAAAAATCGTGGCATCTAACGTGAAATCGTTTGTAAAGATTCTATCAACCATTTTTAGCGAGAGATCAAACTCGGAAATGTGCCCAATAACGATAATTTTAAGAGCGGACCCATAAATTTAGACCCCCTTGACGGAATTTCGGGACAAAAATGGTGCAATCTAACGTGAAATCGTTTGTAGAGATTTGATCAACTATATTTAGCGAGAGATAGTAAGGGGCAATGCGACCAAAATAAATATTTTTAGCAGCGGACCCCGAAAAGTTAGCGCCCCTTGACGGAATTTCGGGACTAAAATGGTGCCATCTAACGTGAAATCGTTTGTAGAGATATTATATACCATTTTTAGCAAGAGATCAAACACGGAAAATGCGCTCAAAATCGATATTTTTAGCAGCGAACCCCTAAAAGTTAGCCCCACCACTACAGAATTTCGGGACAAAAATGGTGGCATCTAACGTGAAATAACTTGTAAGGATTTGATCAACCATTTTTAGCGAGAGATCGAACTCGGAAATGCGCCCAATAACGATATTTTTAACAGCGGACCCCAAAAAGTTAGCCCCCCTTTACGGAATTTCGTGACAAAAATGCTGTCATCTAACGTGAAATCGTTTGTAGAGATATTATCAACCATTTATAGCGAGAGATCAAACTAGGAAATGCGCCCAACGTCGATATTTTTAGCAGCTTACACCTAAAAGTTAGCCCTTCCTTGGCGGAATTTCGGGACACAAATGCTGTCATCTAACGTGAAATTGTTTGTAGAGATTTGATCAACCATTTTTAGCGTTTGATCAAACCCGGAAATTAAAATAAAATGGATATATTTAGCAGCGAACCCCTAAAAGGTAGCCCCTCCTTTACGGAATTTCGGGACAAAAAGGGTGGCATCTAACGTGAAAACGTTTGTAAAGATTTGATCAACCAGTTTTAGCGAGAGATCAAACTCGGAAATGCGCCCAAAATCGATATTTTTAACAGCGGACCCATAAAAGTTAGTCCCCCTTGAAGGAATTTCGGGACAAAAATGGTGCCATCTAACGTGAAATTGTTTATAGAGATATTATCAGCCATTTTTAGCAAGAAATCAAACCCGGAAATGCGCTCAAAATCGATATTTTTAGCAGCGAACCCCTAAAATTAGCCCCTCCTTTACGGAGTTTCGGAACAAAAATCGTGGCATCTAACGTGAAATCGTTTGTAAAGATTTGATCAACCATTTTTAGCGAGAGATCAAACTCGGAAATGCGCCCAATAACGATAATTTTAACAGCGGACCCATAAATTTAGACCCCCTTGACGGAATTTCGGGACAAAAATGGTGCAATCTAACGTGAAATCGTTTGTAGAGATTTGATCAACTATTTTTAGCGAGAGATAGAAGCGGGAAATGCGCCCAAAATCAATATTTTTAGCAGCGGACCCCGAAAAGTTAGCCCCCCTTGACGGAATTTCGGGACCAAAATGGGGTCATCTAACGTGAAATCGTTTGTAGAGATATTATCAACCATTTTTAGCAAGAGATCAAACACGGAAATGCGCTCAAAATTGATATTTTTAGCAGCGAACCCCTAAATTTTAGCCCCACCTTTACGGAATTTCGGGACAGAAATGGTGGCAATTAACGTGAAATCGTTTGTAAGGATTTGACAACCATTTTTAGAGAGAGATCAAACTCGGAAATGCGCCCAACTTCGATAATTTTAGCAGCTTACACCTAAAAGTTAGCCCTTCCTTGGCGGAATTTCGGGACTAAAATGGTGTCATCTAACGTTAAATCGTTTGTAGAGATATTATCAACCATTTTTAGCAAGAGATCAAACACGGAAAATGCGCCCAAAATCGATATTTTTAACAGCGGACCCATAAAAGTTAGCCCTTCCTTGACGGAATTTCGGGACTAAAATGGTGCCATCTAACGTGAAATCGTTTGTAGAGATATTATCAACCATTTTTAGCAAGAGATCAAACACGGAAAATGCGTTCAAAATCGATATTTTTAGCAGCGATCCCCTAAAAGTTAGCCCCACCATTACGGAATTTCGGGACAAAAATGGTGGCATCTAACGTGAAATCGTTTGTAAGGATTTGATCAACCATTTTTAGTGAGAGTTCAAACTAGGAAATGACACAACGTCGATATTTTTAGCAGCTTACACCTAAAAGTTAGCCCTTCCTTGGCGGAATTTCGGGACTAAAATGGTGGCATCTAACGTGAAATCGTTTGTAAAGATTTGATCAACCATTTTTAGATCAAACTCGGAAATGCGCCCAAAAACGATATTTTTAACAGCGGACCCATAAAAGTTAGTCCCCCTTGACGGAATTTCGGGACAAAAATGGCGTCATCTAACGTGAAATCGTTTGTAGAGATTTGATCAACCATTTTTAGCGAGAGATAAAACTCGGAAATGCGCCCAACGTCGATGTTTTTAGCAGCTTACACCTAAAAGTTAGCCCTTCCGTGGCGGAATTTCGGGACAAAAATGCTGTCATCAAACGTGAAATTGTTTGTAGAGATTTGATCAACCATTTTTAGCGTTTGATCAAATCCGGAAATTAAAACAAAATGGATATATTTAGCAGCGGACCCCTAAAAGTTAGCCCCTCTTTTACGGAATTTCGGGACAAAAATGGTGGCATCTAATGTGAAATCGTTTGTAAAGATTTGATCAACCATTTTTAGCGAGAGATCAAACTCGGAAATGCGCCCAACGTCGATATTTTTAGCAGCTTACACCTAAAAGTTAGCCCTTCCGTGGCGGAATTTCGGGACAAAAATGCTGTCATCTAACGTGAAATTGTTTGTAGAGATTTGATCAACCATTTTTAGCGTTTGATCAAACCCGGAAATTAAAATAAAATGGATATATTTAGCAGCGAACCCCTAAAAGGTAGCCCCTCCTTTACGGAATTTCGGGACAAAAATGGTGGCATCTAACGTGAAATCGTTTGTAAAGATTTGATCAACCATTTTTAGCGAGAGATCAAACTCGGAAATGCGCCCAAAATCGATATTTTTAACAGCGGACCCCTAAAAGTTAGCTCTTCCTTGACGGAATTTCGGGACTAAAATGGTGCCATCTAACGTGAAATCGTTTGTAGAGATATTATCAACCATTTTTAGCAAGAGATCAAACACGGAAAATGCGCTCAAAATCGATATTTTTAGCAGCGAACCCCTAAAAGTTAGCCCTTCCTTGACGGAATTTCGGGACAAAAATGGTGCCATCTAACGTGAAATTGGTTGTAGAGATATTAACAACCATTTTTAGCAAGAAATCAAACCCGAAAATGCGCTCAAAATCGATATTTTTAGCAGCGAACCCCTAAAAGTTAGTCCCTCCTTTACGGAGTTTCGGGAGAAAAATCGTGGCATCTAACGTGAAATCGTTTGTAAAGATTTGATCAACCATTTTTAGCGAGAGATCAAACTCGGAAATGCGCCCAATCACGATATTTTTAACAGCGGACCCATAAAAGTTAGACCCCCTTGACGGAATTTCGGGACAAAAATGGGGTCATCTAATGTGAAATCGTTTGTAGAGATTTGATCAACCATTTTTAGCGAGAGATGAAACTCGGAAATGCGCCCAACGTCGATATTTTTAGCAGCTTACACCTAAAAGTTAGCCCTTCCTTGACGGAATTTCGGGACTAAAATGGTGCCATCTACCGTGAAATCGTTTGTAGATATATTATCAACCATTTTTAGCAAGATATCAAACACGGAAATGCGCCCAAAATCGATATTTTTAACAGCGGACCCATAAAAGTTAGTCCCCCTTGACGTAATTTCGGGACAAAAATGGTGCAATCTAACGTGAATTCGTTTGTAGAGATTTGATCAACTATTTTTAGCGAGAGATCAAACCGGGAAATACGCCCAAAATCAATATTTTTAGCAGCGGACCCCAAAAAGTTAGCCCCCCTGTACAGATTTTCGGGACAAAAAGGCTGTCATCTAACGTGAAATTGTTTGTAGAGATTTGATCAACCATTTTTAGCGTTTGATCAAACCCGGAAATTAAAACAAAATGTATATATTTAGCAGAGGACCCCTGAAACTTAGCCCCTCCTTTACGGAATTTCGGGACAAAAATGGTGGCATCTAACGTGAAATCGTTTGTAAAGATTTGATCAGCCATTTTTAGCGAGAGATCAAACTCGGAAATGCGCCGAAAATCGATATTTTTAACAGCGGACCCATAAAAGTTAGTCCCCCTTGACGTAATTTCGGGAATAAAATGGTGGCATCTAACGTGAAATCGTTTGTAAAGATTTGATCAACCATTTTTAGCGTTTGATCAAATCCGGAAATTAAAACAAAATGGATATATTTAGCAGCGGACCCCTAAAAGTTAGCCCCTCCTTTACGGAATTTCTGGACAAAAATGGTGGCATCTAACGTGAAATCGTTTGTAAAGATTTGATCAACCATTTTTAGCGAGAGATCAAACTCAAAATTTGCGCCCAACGTCGATATTTTTAGCAGCTTACACCTAAAAGTTAGCCCTTCCGTGGCGGAATTTCGGGACAAAAATGCTGTCATCTAACGTGAAATTGTTTGTAGAGATTTGATCAACCAATTTTAGCGTTTGATCAAATCCGGAAATTAAAACAAAATGGATATATTTAGCAGCGGACCCCTAAAAGTTAGTCCCCCTTTGACGGAATTTCAGGACAAAAATGGTGCCACATAAAGTGAAATCCTTTGTAGAGATTTGATCAACCGTTTTTAGCTTTTGATCAAACCCGGAAATGCGCCCAATATCGAGATATTTAGCAGCGGACCCCTAAAAGTTAGCCCTTCCTTGACGAAATTTCGGGACAAAAATGGTGCCATCTAAAGTGAAATTGTTTGTAGAGATATTATCAACCATTTTTAGCAAGAAATCAAACCCGGAAATGCGCTCAAAATCGATATTTTTAGCAGCGAACCCCTAAAAGTTAGCCCCTCCTTTACGAAATTTCGGGACAAAAATGGTGGCATCTAACGTGAAATCGTTTGTAAAGATTTGATCAACCATTTTTAGCGAGAGTTCAAACTCGGAAATGCGCCCAACATCGATATTTTTAGCAGCTTACACCTAAAAGTTAGCCCCACCTTTACAGAATTTCGGGACAAAAATGCTGTCATCTAACGTGAAATGGTTTGTAGAGATTTGATCAACCATTTTTAGCGTTTGATCAAACCCGGAAATTAAAATAAAATGGATATATTTAGCAACGAACCCCTAAAAGGTAGCCCCTCTTTACGGAATTTCGGGACAAAAATGGTGGCATCTAACGTGAAATCGTTTGTAAAGATTTGATCAACCATTTTTAGCTAGAGATCAAACTCGGAAATGCGCCCAAAATCGATATTTTTAACAGCGGACCCATAAAAGTTAGTCCCCCTTGGCGGAATTTCGGGACAAAAATGCTGTCATCTAACGTGAAATTGTTTGTAGAGATTTGATCAACCATTTTTAGCGTTTGATCAAACCCGAAAATTAAAACAAAATGGATATATTTAGCAGCGGACCCCTAAAAGTTAGTCCCCCCTTGACGGAATTTCAGGACAAAAATGGTGCCACATAACGTGAAATACTTTGTAGAGATTTGATCAACCATTTTTAGCTTTTGATCAAACCCGGAAATTAAAACAAAATGGATATATTTAGTAGCGGACCCTTAAAGTTAGCTCTTCCTTGACGGAATTTCGGGACAAAAATGGTGCCATCTAACGTGAAATTGTTTGTAGAGATATTATCAGCCATTTTTAGCAAGAAATCAAACCCGGAAATGCGCTCAAAATCGATATTTTCAGCAGTGAACCCCTAAAATTAGCCCCTCCTTTACGGAGTTTCGGAACAAAAATCGTGGCATCTAACGTGAAATCGTTTGTAAAGATTTGATCAACCATTTTTAGCGAGAGATCAAACTCGGAAATGCGCCAAATAACGATAATTTTAACAGCGGACCCATAAATTTAGACCCCCTTGACGGAATTTCGGGACAAAAATGGGGTCATCTAACGTGAAATCGTTTGTAGAGATATTATCAACCATTTTTAGCAAGAGATCAAACACAGAAATGCGCTCAAAATTGATATTTTTAGCAGCGAACCCCTAAATTTTAGCCCCACCTTTACGGAATTTCGGGACAGAAATGGTGGCAATTAACGTGAAATCGTTTGTAAGGATTTGACAACCATTTTTAGAGAGAGATCAAACTCGGAAATGCGCCCAAAATCGATATTTTTAACAGCGGACCCATAAAAGTTAGCCCTTCCTTGACGGAATTTCGGGACTAAAATGGTGCCATCTAACGTGAAATCGTTTGTAGAGATATTATCAACCATTTTTAGCAAGAGATCAAACACGGAAAATGCGCTCAAAATCGATATTTTTAGCAGCGAACCCCTAAAAGTTAGCCCCACCATTATGGAATTTCGGGACAAAAATGGTGGCATCTAATGTGAAATCGTTTGTAGAGATTTGATCAACCATTTTTAGCGTTTGATCAAACCCGGAAATTAAAACAAAATGGATATATTTCGCAGGGGATGCCTAAAAGTTAGCCCCTCCTTTACGGAATTTCGCGACAAAAATGGTGCAATCTAACGTGAAAACTTTTGTAGAGATTTGATCAACTATTTTTAGAGAGAGATCAAACCGGGAAATGCGCCCAAAATCAATATTTTTAGCAGCGGACCCCTAAAAGTTAGCCCTTCCTTGACGGAATTTCGGGACTAAAATGGTGCCATCTAACGTGAAATCGTTTCTAGAGATATTATCAACCATTTTTAGCAAGAGATCAAACACGGAAAATGCGCTCAAAATCGATATTTTTAGCAGAGAGCCCCTAAAAGTTAGCCCCACCATTACGGAATTTCGGGACAAAAATGGTGGCATCTAACGTGAAATCGTTTGTAAGGATTTGATCAACCATTTTTAGCGAGAGATCAAACTAGGAAATGCGCCCAACGTCGATATTTTTAGCAGCTTACACCTAAAAGTTAGCCCTTCCTTGGCGGAATTTCGGGACTAAAATGGTGGCATCTAACGTGAAATCGTTTGTAAAGATTTGATCAACCATTTTTAGATCAAACTCGGAAATGCGCCGAAAAACGATATTTTTAACAGCGGACCCATAAATGTTAGTCCCCCTTGACGGAATTTCGGGACAAAAATGGCGTCATCTAACGTGAAATCGTTTGTAGAGATTTGATCAACCATTTTTAGCGAGAGATAACACTCGGAAATGCGCCCAACGTCGATGTTTTTAGCAGCTTACACCTAAAAGTTAGCCCTTCCGTGGCGGAATTTCGGGACAAAAATGCTGTCATCAAACGTGAAATTGTTTGTAGAGATTTGATCAACCATTTTTAGCGTTTGATCAAATCCGGAAATTAAAACAAAATGGATATATTTAGCAGCGGACCCCTAAAATT
This sequence comes from Maratus speciosus, assembly GCA_963932465.1. NCBI lineage: Eukaryota > Metazoa > Arthropoda > Arachnida > Araneae > Salticidae > Maratus > Maratus speciosus. Next base: position 687,844,612 of record OZ010787.1, on the reverse strand, counting down.
TAGTCCCCCTTTGACGGAATTTCAGGACAAAAATGGTGCCACATAACGCTAAATCCTTTGTAGAGATTTGATCAACCGTTTTTAGCTTTTGATCAAACCCGGAAATGCGCCCAATATCGAGATTTTTAGCAGCGGACCCCTAAATTTAGCCCTTCCTTGACGAAATTTCGGGACAAAAATGGTGCCATCTAAAGTGAAATTGTTTGTAGAGATATTATCAACCATTTTTAGCAAGAAATCAAACCCGGAAATGCGCTCAAAATCGATATTTTTAGCAGCGAACCCTTAAAAGTTAGCCCCTCCTTTACGGAATTTCGGGACAAAAATGGTGGCATCTAACGTGAAATCGTTTGTAAAGATTTGATCAACCATTTTTAGCGAGAGATCAAACTCGGAAATGCGCCCAACGTCGATATTTTTAGCAGCTTACACCTAAAAGTTAGCCCCACCTTTACGGAATTTCGGGACAAAAATGGTGGCATCTAACGTGAAATCGTTTGTAGAGATTTGATCAACCATTTTAGCGAGAGATCAAACTCGGAAATGCGCCAAAAATTGATATTTTTAACAGCGGACCCATAAAAGTTAGCCCTTCCTTGACGGAATTTCGGGACTAAAATGGTGCCATCTAACGTGAAATCGTTTGTAGAGATATTATCAACCATTTTTAGCAAGAGATAAAACACGGAAAATGCGCTCAAAATCGATATTTTTAGCAGCGAACCCCTAAAAGTTAGCCCCACCATTACAGAATTTCGGGATAAAAATGGTGGCATCTAACGTGAAATAAATTGTAAGGATTTGATCAACCATTTTTAGCGAGAGATCGAACTCGGAAATGCGCCCAATAACGATATTTTTAACAGCGGACCCCAAAAAGTTAGCCCGCCTTTACGGAATTTCGTGACAAAAATGCTGTCATCTAACGTGAAATCGTTTGTAGAGATATTATCAACCATTTTTAGCGAGAGATCAAACTAGGAAATGCGCCCAACGTCGATATTTTTAGCAGCTTACACCTAAAAGTTTGCCCTTCCTCGGCGGAATTTCGGGACAAAAATGCTGTCATCTAACGTGAAATTGTTTGTAGAGATTTGATCAACCATTTTTAGCGTTTGATCAAACCCGGAAATTAAAATAAAATGGATATATTTAGCAGCGAACCCCTAAAAGGTAGCACCTCTTTACGGAATTTCTGGACAAAAATGGTGACATCTAACGTGAAATCGTTTGTAAAGATTTGATCAATCATTTTTAGCGAGAGATCAAACTCGGAAATGCGCCCAAAATCGATATTTTTAACAGCGGACCCCTAAAAGTTAGTCCCCCCTTGACGGAATTTCAGGACAAAAATGGTGCCACATAACGTGTAATCCTTTGTAGAGATTTGATCAACCATTTTTAGCTTTTGATCAAACCCGGAAATTAAAACAAAATGGATATATTTAGCAGCGGACCCCTAAAAGTTAGCCCTTCCTTGACGGAATTTCGGGACAAAAATGGTGCCATCTAACGTGAAATTGTTTGTAGAGATATTATCAACCATTTTTAGCAAGAAATCAAACTCGGTAATGCGCCCAATAACGATAATTTTAACAGCGGACCCATAAATTTAGACCCCCTTGACTGAATTTCGGGACAAAAATGGTGCAATCTAACGTGAAATCGTTTGTAGAGATTTGATCAACTATTTTTAGCGAGAGATAGAAGTGGGAAATGCGCCCAAAATCAATATTTTTAGCAGCGGACCCCGAAAAGTTAGCCCCCCTTGAAGGAATTTCGGGACAAAAATGGGGTCATCTAACGTGAAATTGTTTGTAGAGATATTATCAACCATTTTTAGCAAGAGATCAAACACGGAAATGCGCTCAAAATTGATATTTTTAGCAGCGAACCCCTAAATTTTAGCCCCACCTTTACGGAATTTCGGGACAGAAATGGTGGCAATTAACGTGAAATCGTTTGTAAGGATTTGATAACCATTTTTAGCGAGAGATCAAACTCGGAAATGCGCCCAATTTCGATAATTTTAGCAGCTTACACCTAAAAGTTAGCCCTTCCTTGGCGGAATTTCGTGACAAAAATGCTGTTATCTAAGGTGAAATCGTTTGTAGAGATTTGATCAACCATTTTTAGCGTTTGATCAAACCCGGAAATTAAAATAAAATGGATATATTTAGCAACGAACCCCTAAAAGGTAGCCCCTCTTTACGGAATTTCGGGACAAAAATGGTGGCATCTAACGTGAAATCGTTTGTAAAGATTTGATCAACCATTTTTAGCTAGAGATCAAACTCGGAAATGCGCCCAAAATCGATATTTTTAACAGCGGACCCATAAAAGTTAGTCCCCCTTGGCGGAATTTCGGGACAAAAATGCTGTCATCTAACGTGAAATTGTTTGTAGAGATTTGATCAACCATTTTTAGCGTTTGATCAAACCCGGAAATTAAAACAAAATGGATATATTTAGCAGCGGACCCCTAAAAGTTAGTCCCCCCTTGACGGAATTTCAGGACAAAAATGGTGCCACATAACGTGAAATCCTTTGTAGAGATTTGATCAACCATTTTTAGCTTTTGATCAAACCCGGAAATTAAAACAAAATGGATATATTTAGTAGCGGACCCCTAAAAGTTAGCTCTTCCTTGACGGAATTTCGGGACAAAAATGGTGCCATCTAACGTGAAATTGTTTGTAGAGATATTATCAGCCATTTTTAGCAAGAAATCAAACCCGGAAATGCGCTCAAAATCGATATTTTTAGCAGCGAACCCCTAAAATTAGCCCCTCCTTTACGGAGTTTCGGAACAAAAATCGTGGCATCTAACGTGAAATCGTTTGTAAAGATTTGATCCACCATTTTTAGCGAGAGATCAAACTCGGAAATGCGCCCAATAACGATAATTTTAACAGCGGACCCATAAATTTAGACCCCCTTGACGGAATTTCGGGACAAAAATGGTGCAATCTAACGTGAAATCGTTTGTAGAGTTTTGATCAACTATTTTTAGCGAGAGATAGAAGCGGAAATGCGCCCAAAATCAATATTTTTAGCAGCGGACCCCTAAAAGTTAGCCCTTCCTTGAGGGAATTTCGGGACTAAAATGGTGCCATCTAACGTGAAATCGTTTGTAGAGATATTATCAACCATTTTTAGCAAGAGATCAAACACGGAAAATGCGCTCAAAATCGATATTTTTAGCAGCGAACCCCTAAAAGTTAGCCCCACCATTATGGAATTTCGGGACAAAAATGGTGGCATCTAACGTGAAATCGTTTGTAGAGATTTGATCAACCATTTTTAGCGTTTGATCAAACCCGGAAATTAAAACAAAATGGATATATTTCGCAGGGGATGCCTAAAAGTTAGCCCCTCCTTTACGGAATTTCGCGACAAAAATGGTGCAATCTAACGTGAAAACTTTTGTAGAGATTTGATCAACTATTTTTAGAGAGAGATCAAACCGGGAAATGCGCCCAAAATCAATATTTTTAGCAGCGGACCCCTAAAAGTTAGCCCTTCCTTGACGGAATTTCGGGACTAAAATGGTGCCATCTAACGTGAAATCGTTTCTAGAGATATTATCAACCATTTTTAGCAAGAGATCAAACTCGGAAATGCGCCGAAAAACGATATTTTTAACAGCGGACCCATAAAAGTTAGTCCCCCTTGACGGAATTTCGGGACAAAAATGGCGTCATCTAACGTGAAATCGTTTGTAGAGATTTGATCAACCATTTTTAGCGAGAGATAAAACTCGGAAATGCGCCCAACGTCGATGTTTTTAGCAGCTTACACCTAAAAGTTAGCCCTTCCGTGGCGGAATTTCGGGACAAAAATGCTGTCATCAAACGTGAAATTGTTTGTAGAGATTTGATCAACCATTTTTAGCGTTTGATCAAATCCGGAAATTAAAACAAAATGGATATATTTAGCAGCGGACCCCTAAAAGTTAGTCCCCCTTTGACGGAATTTCAGGACAAAAATGGTGCCACATAACGCTAAATCCTTTGTAGAGATTTGATCAACCGTTTTTAGCTTTTGATCAAACCCGGAAATGCGCCCAATATCGAGATTTGTAGCAGCGGACCCCTAAATTTAGCCCTTCCTTGACGAAATTTCGGGACAAAAATGGTGCCATCTAAAGTGAAATTGTTTGTAGAGATATTATCAACCATTTTTAGCAAGAAATCAAACCCGGAAATGCGCTCAAAATCGATATTTTTAGCAGCGAACCCTTAAAAGTTAGCCCCTCCTTTACGGAATTTCGGGACAAAAATGGTGGCATCTAATGTGAAATCGTTTGTAAAGATTTGATCAACCATTTTTAGCGAGAGATCAAACTCGGAAATGCGCCCAACGTCGATATTTTTAGCAGCTTACACCTAAAAGTTAGCCCCACCTTTACGGAATTTCGGGACAAAAATGGTGGCATCTAACGTGAAATCGTTTGTAGAGATTTGATCAACCATTTTAGCGAGAGATCAAACTCGGAAATGCGCCAAAAATCGATATTTTTAACAGCGGACCCATAAAAGTTAGCCCTTCCTTGACGGAATTTCGGGACTAAAATGGTGCCATCTAACGTGAAATCGTTTGTAGAGATATTATCAACCATTTTTAGCAAGAGATAAAACACGGAAAATGCGCTCAAAATCGATATTTTTAGCAGCGAACCCCTAAAAGTTAGCCCCACCATTACAGAATTTCGGGATAAAAATGGTGGCATCTAACGTGAAATAAATTGTAAGGATTTGATCAACCATTTTTAGCGAGAGATCGAACTCGGAAATGCGCCCAATAACGATATTTTTAACAGCGGACCCCAAAAAGTTAGCCCGCCTTTACGGAATTTCGTGACAAAAATGCTGTCATCTAACGTGAAATCGTTTGTAGAGATATTATCAACCATTTTTAGCGAGAGATCAAACTAGGAAATGCGCCCAACGTCGATATTTTTAGCAGCTTACACCTAAAAGTTTGCCCTTCCTCGGCGGAATTTCGGGACAAAAATGCTGTCATCTAACGTGAAATTGTTTGTAGAGATTTGATCAACCATTTTTAGCGTTTGATGTAACCCGGAAATTAAAATAAAATGGATATATTTAGCAGCGAACCCCTAAAAGGTAGCACCTCTTTACGGAATTTCGGGACAAAAATGGTGACATCTAACGTGAAATCGTTTGTAAAGATTTGATCAATCATTTTTAGCGAGAGATCAAACTCGGAAATGCGCCCAAAATCGATATTTTTAACAGCGGACCCCTAAAAGTTAGTCCCCCCTTGACGGAATTTCAGGACAAAAATGGTGCAATCTAACGTGAAATCGTTTGTAGAGATTTGATCAACTATTTTTAGTGAGAGATAGAAGTGGGAAATGCGCCCAAAATCAATATTTTTAGCAGCGGACCCCGAAAAGTTAGCCCCCCTTGAAGGAATTTCGGGACAAAAATGGGGTCATCTAACGTGAAATTGTTTGTAGAGATATTATCAACCATTTTTAGCAAGAGATCAAACACGGAAATGCGCTCAAAATTGATATTTTTAGCAGCGAACCCCTAAATTTTAGCCCCACCTTTACGGAATTTCGGGACAGAAATGGTGGCAATTAACGTGAAATCGTTTGTAAGGATTTGATAACCATTTTTAGCGAGAGATCAAACTCGGAAATGCGCCCAACTTCGATAATTTTAGCAGCTTACACCTAAAAGTTAGCCCTTCCTTGGCGGAATTTCGTGACAAAAATGCTGTTATCTAAGGTGAAATCGTTTGTAGAGATTTGATCAACCATTTTTAGCGTTTGATCAAACCCGGAAATTAAAACAAAATGGATATATTTCGCAGGGGACCCCTAAAAGTTAGCCCCTCCTTTACGGAATTTCGCGACAAAAATGGTGCAATCTAACGTGAAATGTTTTGTAGAGATTTGATCAACTATTTTTAGCGAGAGATCAAACCGGGAAATGCGCCCAAAATCAATATTTTTAGCAGCGGACCCCTAAAAGTTAGCCCTTCCTTGACGGAATTTCGGGACTAAAATGGTGCTATCTAACGTGAAATCGTTTCTAGAGATATTATCAACCATTTTTAGCAAGAGATCAAACACGGAAAATGCGCTCAAAATCGATAATTTTAGCAGCGAACCCCTAAAAGTTAGCCCCACCATTACGGAATTTCGGGACAAAAATGGTGGCATCTAACGTGAAATCGTTTGTAAGGATTTGATCAACCATTTTTAGCGAGAGATCAAACTAGGAAATGCGCCCAACGTCGATATTTTTAGCAGCTTACACCTAAAAGTTAGCCCTTCCTTGGCGGAATTTCGGGTAAAAAATGCTGTCATCTAACGTGAAATTGTTTGTAGAGATTTGATCAACCATTTTTAGCGTTTTATCAAACCCGGAAATTAAAACAAAATGGATATATTTAGCAGCGGACCCCTAAATTTAGTCCCCCCTTGACGGAATTTCAGGACAAAAATGGTGCCACATAACGTGAAATCCTTTGTAGAGATTTGATCAACTATATTTAGCGTTTGATCAAACCCGGAAATTAAAACAAAATGGATATATATAGCAGCGGACCCCTAAAAGTTAGCCCTTCTTTTACGGAGTTTCGGGACAAAAATCGTGGCATCTAACGTGAAATCGTTTGTAAAGATTTGATCAACCATTTTTAGCGAGAGATCAAACTCGGAAATGCGCCCAATAACGATAATTTTAAGAGCGGACCCATAAATTTAGACCCCCTTGACGGAATTTCGGGACAAAAATGGTGCAATCTAACGTGAAATCGTTTGTAGAGATTTGATCAGCCATTTTTAGCAAGAGATCAAACACGGAAATGCGCTCAAAATTGATATTTTTAGCAGCGAACCCCTAAAATTTAGCCCCACCTTTACGGAATTTCGGGACAAAAATGGTGGCAATTAACGTGAAATCGTTTGTAAGGATTTGACAACCATTTTTAGCGAGAGATCAAACTCGGAAATGCGCCCAACGTCGATATTTTTAGCAGCTTACACCTAAAATTTAACCCTTCCTTGACGGAATTTCGGGGCTAAAATTGTGCCATCTACCGTGAAATCGTTTGTAGAGATATTATCAACCATTTTTAGCAAGAGATCAAACACGGAAATGCGCTCATCGATATTTTTAGCTGCGAACACCTAAAAGTTAGCCCTTCCTTGGCGAAATTTCGTGACAAAAATGCTGTCATCTAACGTGAAATCGTTTGTAGGGATTTGATCAACCATTTTTAGCGTTTGATCAAACCCGGAAATTAAAATAAAATGGATATATTTAGCAGCGAACCCCTAAAATTTAGCCCTTCCTTGACGGAATTTCGGGACAAAACTGGTGCCATCTAACATGAAATTGTTTGTAGAGATATTATCAACCATTTTTAGCAAGAAATCAAACCCGGAAATGCGCTCAAAATCGATATTTTTAGCAGAGAACCCCTAAAAGTTAGCCCCACCATTACGGAATTTCGGGACAAAAATGGTGGCATCTAACGTGAAATCGTTTGTAAGGATTTGATCAACCATTTTTAGCGAGAAATGAAACTCGGAAATGCGCCCAACGTCGATATTTTTAGCAGCTTACACCTAAAATTTAACCCTTCCTTGACGGAATTTCGGAGCTAAAATTGTGCCATCTACCGTGAAATCGTTTGTAGAGATATTATCAACCATTTTTAGCAAGAGATCAAACACGGAAATGCGCTCATCGATATTTTTAGCTGCGAACACCTAAAAGTTAGCCCCACCTTTACTTAATTTCGGGACAAAAATGCTGTCATCTAACGTGAAATTGTTTGTAGCGATTTGATCAACCATTTTTAGCGTTTGATCAAACCCGGAAATTAAAACAAAATGGATATATTTAGCAGCGGACTCCTAAAAGTTAGTCCCCCCTTGACGGAATTTCAGGACAAAAATGGTGCCACATAACGTGAAATCGTTTGTAGAGATTTGATCAACCATTTTTAGCGTTTGATCAAACCCGGAAATTAAAACAAAATGGATATATTTAGCAGCGGACCTCTAAAAGTTAGCCCCTCCTTTACGGAGTTTCGGGACAAAAATCGTGGCATCTAACGTGAAATCGTTTGTAAAGATTTGATCAACCATTTTTAGCGAGAGATCAAACACGGAATTGCGCCCAATAACGATAATTTTAACGGCGGACCCATAAAAGTTAGAAACCCCTTGACGGAATTTCGGGACAAAAATCCTGGCATCTAACGTGAAATCTTTTGTAAAGATGTGATCAACCATTTTAAGCGAGAGATAGAACCGGGAAATGCGCCCAAAATAAATATTTTTAGCAGCGGACCCCGAAAAGTTAGCGCCCCTTGACGGAATTTCGGGACAAAAATGGGGTCATCTAACGTGAAATCGTATGTAGAGATATTATCAACCATTTTTAGCAAGAGATCAAACACGGAAATGCGCTCAAAATAGATATTTTTAGCAGCGAACCCCTAAAATTTAGCCCCACCTTTACGGAATTTCGGGACAAAAATGGTGGCAATTAACGTGAAATCGTTTGTAAGGATTTGACAACCATTTTTAGCGAGAGATCTAACTCGGAAATGCGCCCAACTTCGATATTTTTAGCAGCTTACACCTAAAATTTAGCCCTTCCTTGGCGGAATTTCGTGACAAAAATGCTGTCATCTAACGTGAAATCGTTTGTAGGGATTTGATAAACCATTTTTAGCGTTTGATCAAACCCGGAAATTAAAATAAAATGGATATATTTAGCAGTGAACCCCTAAAAGGTAGCCCCTCCTTTACGGAATTTTGCGACAAAAATGGTGCAATCTAACGTGAAATCTTTTGTAGAGATTTGATCAACCATTTTTAGCAAGAGATCAAACACGGAAAATGCGCTCAAAATCGATATTATTAGCAGCGAACCCCTAAAAGTTAGCCCCTCCTTTACGGAGTTTCGGGACAAAAATCGTGGCATCTAACGTGAAATCGTTTGTAAAGATTTGATCAACTATTTTTAGCGAGAGATCAAACTCGGAAATGCGCCCAATAACGATATTAACAGCGGACGCATAAAAGTTAGACCCCCTTGACGGAATTTCGGGACAGAAAGGGTGCAATCTAACGTGAAATCGTTTGTAGAGATGTGATCAACTATTTTTAGCGAGAGATAGAACCGGGAAATGCGCCCAAAATCAATATTTTTAGCAGCGGACCCCGAAAAGTTAGCTCCCCTTGACGGAATTTCGGGACAAAAATGGGGTCATCTAACGTGAAATCGTTTGTAGAGATTTGATCAACCATTTTTATCGAGAAATGAAACTCGGAAATGCGCCCAACGTCGATATTTTTAGCAGGTTACACCTAAAATTTAGCCCTTCCTTGACGGAATTTCGGGACTAAAATTGTGCCATCTACCGTGAAATCGTTTGTAGAGATATTATCAACCATTTTTAGCAAGAGATCAAACACGGAAATGCGCTCATCGATATTTTTAGCAGCGAACCCATAAAAGTTAGACCCCTTGGCGGAATTTCGGGACAAAAATGCTGTCATCTAACGTGAAATTGTTTGTAGAGATTTGATCAACCATTTTTAGCGTTTGATCAAACCCGGAAATTAAAACAAAATGGATATATTTAGCAGCGGACTCCTAAAAGTTAGTCCCACCTTGACGGAATTTCAGGACAAAAATGGTGCCACATAAAGTGAAATCCTTTGTAGAGATTTGATCAACCATTTTTAGCGTTTGATCAAACCCGGAAATTAAAAAAAATGGATATATTTAGCAGCGGACCCCTAAAAGTTAGTCCCCCCTTGACGGAATTTCAGGACAAAAATGGTGCCACATAACGTGAAATCCTTTGTAGAGATTTGATCAACCATTTTTAGCGTTTGAACAAACCCGGAAATTAAAACAAAATGGATATATTTAGCAGCGGACCCCTAAAAGTTAGCCCATCCTTTACGGAGTTTCGGGACAAAAATCGTGGCATCTAACGTGAAATCGTTTGTAAAGATTTGATCAACCATTTTTAGCGAGAGATCAAACACGGAAATGCGCCCAATAACGATAATTTTAACGGCGGACCCACAAAAGTTAGAAACCCCTTGACGGAATTTCCGGACAAAAATGGTGCAATCTAACGTGAAATCGTTTGTAGAGATTTGATCAACTATTTTTAGCGAGAGATCAAACAGGGAAATGCGCCCAAATTCAATATTTTTAGCAGAGGACCCCTAAAAGTTAGTCCCTCCTTGACGGAATTTCAGGACAAAAATGGTGCCACATAACGTGAAATCCTTTGTAGAGATTTGATCAACCATTTTTAGCGTTTGATCAAACCCGGAAATTAAAACAAAATGGATATATTTAGCAACGGACCCCTAAAAGTTAGCCCCTCCTTTACGGAGTTTCGGGACAAAAATCGTGGCATCTAACGTGAAATCGTTTGTAAAGATTCTATCAACCATTTTTAGCGAGAGATCAAACTCGGAAATGTGCCCAATAACGATAATTTTAAGAGCGGACCCATAAATTTAGACCCCCTTGATGGAATTTCGGGACAAAAATGGTGCAATCTAACGTGAAATCGTTTGTAGAGATTTGATCAACTATATTTAGCGAGAGATAGTACCGGGCAATGCGACCAAAATAAATATTTTTAGCAGCGGACCCCGAAAAGTTAGCGCCCCTTGACGGAATTTCGGGACAAAAATGGGGTCATCTAACGTGAAATCGTTTGTAGAGATATTATCAACCATTTTTAGCAAGAGATCAAACACGGAAATGCGCTCAAAATTGATATTTTTAGCAGCGAACCCCTAAAAGTTAGCTCCACCATTACGGAATTTCGGGACAAAAATGGTGGCATCTAACGTGAAATCGTTTGTAGAGATTTGATCAACCATTTTTAGCGTTTGATCAAACCCGGAAATTAAAACAAAATGGATATATTTAGCAGCGGACTCCTAAAATTTAGTCCCCCCTTGACGGAATTTCAGGACAAAAATGGTGCCACATAAAGTGAAATCCTTTGTAGAGATTTGATCAACCATTTTTAGCGTTTGATCAAACCCGGAAATTAAAACAAAATGGATATATTTAGCAGCGGACCGCTAAAAGTTAGCCCCTCCTTTACGGAATTTCGGGACAAAAATGGTGGCATCTAACGTGAAATCGTTTGTAAAGATTTGATCAACCATATTTAGCGAGAGATCAAACTCGGAAATGCGCCCAAAATCGATATTTTTAACAGCGGACCCATAAAAGTTAGTCCCCCTTGACGTAATTTCGGGACAAAAATGGTGCAATCTAACGTGAAATCGTTTGTAGAGATTTGATCAACTATTTTTAGCGAGACATCAAACCGGGAAATGCGCCCAAAATCAATATTTTTAGCAGCGGACCCCTAAAAGTTAGCCCCCCTTTACGGGATTTCGGGACAAAAATGCTGTCATCTAACGTGAAATTGTTTGTAGAGATTTGATCAACCATTTTTGGCGTGTGATCAAACCCGGAAATTAAAACAAAATGGATATATTTAGCAGCGGACCCCTAAAAGTTAGCCCCTCTTTTACGGAATTTCGGGACAAAAATGGTGGCATCTAACGTGAAATCGTTTGTAAAGATTTGATCAACCATTTTTAGCGAGAGATCAAACTCGGAAATGCGCCCAAAATCGATATTTTTAACAGCGGACCCATAAAAGTTAGTCCCCCTTGACGGAATTTCGCGACAAAAATGGTGCAATCTAACGTGAAATCGTTTGTAGAGATATTATCAACCATTTTTAGCCAGAGATCAAACACGGAAAATGCGCTCAAAATCGATATTTTTAGCAGAGAACCCCTAAAAGTTAGCCCCACCATTACGGAATTTCGGGACAAAAATGGTGGCATCTAACGTGAAATCGTTTCTAAGGATTTGATCAACCGTTTTTAGCGAGAGATCAAACTCGGAAATGCGCCCAATAACGATATTTTTAACAGCGGACCCCGAAAAGTTAGCTCCCCTTGACGGAATTTCGTGACTAAAATTGTGCCATCTACCGTGAAATCGTTTGTAGAGATATTGTCAACCATTTTTAGCAAGAGATCAAACACGGAAATGCGCTCATCGATATTTTTAGCAGGGAACCCATAAAAGTTAGTTCCCCTTGGCGGAATTTCGGGACAAAAATGCTGTCATCTAACGTGAAATTGTTTGTAGAGATTTGATCAACCATTTTTAGCGATTGATCAAACCCGGAAATTAAAATAAAATGGATATATTTAGCAGCGGACCCCTAAAAGTTAGTCACCACTTGACGGAATTTCAGGACGAAAATGGTGCCACATAACGTGAAATCCTTTGTAGAGATTTGATCAACCATTTTTAGCTTTTGATCAAACCCGAAAATGCGCTCTATATCGAGATTTTAGCAGCGGTCCCCTAAAAGTTAGCCCTTCCTTGACGGAATTTCGGGGCAAAAATGGTGCCATCTAACGTGAAATTTTTTGTAGAGATATTATCAACCATTTTTAGCAAGAAATCAAACCCGGAAATGGGCTCAAAATCGATATTTTTATCAGCGAACCCCTAAAAGTTAGCCCCTCCTTTTCGGAGTTTCGGGACAAAAATCGTGGCATCTAACGTGAAATCGTTTGTAAAGATTTGATCAACCATTTTTAGCGAGAGATCAAACTCGGAAATGCGCCCAATAACGATAATTTTAACAGCGGACCCATGAAAGTTAGAAACCCCTTGACGGAATTTCGGGACAAAAATGGTGCAATCTAACGTGAAATCGTTTGTAGAGATTTGATCGACTATTTTTAACGAGAGATCAAACCGGGAAATGCGCCCAAAATCAATATTTTTAGCAGCGAACCCCTAAATTTTAGCCCCACCTTTACGGAATTTCGAGACAAAAATGGTGGCAATTAACGTGAAATCGTTTGTAAGGATTTGACAACCATTTTTAGTTAGAGATCAAACTCGGAAATGCGCCCAACTTCGATATTTTTAGAAGCTTACACCTAAAAGTTAGCCTTTCCTTGGCGGAATTTCGGGACAAAAATGCTGTCATCTAACGTGAAATTGTCTGTAGAGATTTGATCAACCATTTTTAGAGTTTTATCAAACCCGGAAATTAAAACAAAATGGATATATTTAGCAGCGGACCCCTAAAAGTTAGCCCCTCCTTTACGGAATTTCGGGACAAAAATGGTGGCATCTAACGTGAAATCGTTTGTAAAGATTTGATAAACCATTTATAGCGAGAGATCAAACTCGGAAATGCGCCCAAAATCGATATTTTTAACAGCGGAGCCATAAAAGTTAGTCCCCCTTGACGTGATTTCGGGACAAAAATGGTGCAATCTAACGTGAAATCGTTTGTAGAGATTTGATCAACTATTTTTAACGAGAGATCATACCGGGAAATGCGCCCAAAATCAATATTTTTAGCAGCGGACCCCAAAAAGTTAGCCCCCCTTTACGGAATTTCGGGACAAAAATGCTGTCATCTAACGTGAAATTGTTTGTAGAGATTTGATCAACCATTTTTGGTATTTGATCAAACCCGGAAATTAAAACAAAATGGATATATTTAGCAGCGGACCCCTAAAAGTTGGCCCCTCTTTTACGGAATTTCGGGACAAAAATGGTGGCATCTAACGTGAAATCGTTTTTAAAGATTTGATCAACCATTTTTAGCGAGAGATCAAACCGGGAAATGCGCCCAAAATCAATATTTTTAGCAGCGGACCCCTAAAAGTTAGCCATTCCATGACGGAATTTCGGGACAAAAATGGTGGCATCTAACGTGAAATCGTTTGTAAGGATTTGATCAACCGTTTTTAGCGAGAGATCAAACTAGGAAATGCGCCCAACGTCGATATTTTTAGCAGCTTACACCTAAAATTTAGCCCTTCCGTGGCGGAATTTCGGGACAAAAATGCTTTCATCTAACGTGAAATTGTTTGTAGAGATTTGATCAACCAGTTTTAGCGTTAGATCAAACCCGGAAATTAAAATAAAATGGATATATTTAGCAGCGAACCCCAAAAAGTTAGCCCCTCCTTTAAGGAATTTTGGGACAAAAATGGTGGCATCTAACGTGAAATCGTTTGAAAAGATTTGATCAACCATTTTTAGCGAGAGATCAAACTCGGAAATGCGCGCAAAATCGATATTTTTAACAGCGGACCCATAAAAGTTAGTCCCCTTTGGCGGAATTTCGGGACAAAAATGCTGTCATCTAACGTGAAATCATTTGTAGAGATTTGACCAACCATTTTTAGCTTTTGATCAAACCCGGAAATTAAAACAAAATGGATATATTTAGCAGCGGACCCCTAAAAGTTAGTCCACCCTTGACGGAATTTCAGGACAAAAATGGTGCCACATAACGTGAAATCATTTGTAGAGATTTGACCAACCATTTTTAGCTTTTGATCAAACCCGGAAATGCGCCCAATATCGAGATTTTTAGCAGCGGACCCCTAAAATTTAGCCCTTCCTTGACGGCATTTCGGGACAAAAATGGTGCCAGTTAACGTGAAATTGTTTGTAGAGATATTATCAACCATTTTTAGCAAGAAATCAAACCCGGAAATGCGCTCAAAATCGATATTTTTAGCAGCGGACCCCTAAAAGTTAGCTCCTCGTTTACGGAGTTTCGGGACAAAAATGGTGGCATCTAACGTGAAATCGTTTGTAAAGATTTGATCAACCATTTATAGCGAGAGATCAAACTCGGAAATGCGCCCAAAATCGATATTTTTAACAGCGGACCCATAAAAGTTAGTCCCCCTTGACGTGATTTCGGGACAAAAATGGTGCAATCTAACGTGAAATCGTTTGTAGAGATTTGATCAACTATTTTTAACGAGAGATCATACCGGGAAATGCGCCCAAAATCAATATTTTTAGCAGCGGACCCCAAAAAGTTAGCCCCCCTTTACGGAATTTCGGGACAAAAATGCTGTCATCTAACGTGAAATTGTTTGTAGAGATTTGATCAACCATTTTTGGTATTTGATCAAACCCGGAAATTAAAACAAAATGGATATATTTAGCAGCGGACCCCTAAAAGTTAGCCCCTCTTTTACGGAATTTCGGGACAAAAATGGTGGCATCTAACGTGAAATCGTTTTTAAAGATTTGATCAACCATTTTTAGCGAGAGATCAAACCGGGAAATGCGCCCAAAATCAATATTTTTAGCAGCGGACCCCTAAAAGTTAGCCCCTCCTTTACGGAGTTTCGGGACAAAAATCGTGGCATCTAACGTGAAATCGTTTGTAAAGATTCTATCAACCATTTTTAGCGAGAGATCAAACTCGGAAATGTGCCCAATAACGATAATTTTAAGAGCGGACCCATAAATTTAGACCCCCTTGACGGAATTTCGGGACAAAAATGGTGCAATCTAACGTGAAATCGTTTGTAGAGATTTGATCAACTATATTTAGCGAGAGATAGTAAGGGGCAATGCGACCAAAATAAATATTTTTAGCAGCGGACCCCGAAAAGTTAGCGCCCCTTGACGGAATTTTGGGACAAAAATGGGGTCATCTAACGTGAAACAGTTTGTAGAGATATTATCAACCATTTTTAGCAAGAGATCAAACACGGAAATGCGCTCAAAATTGATATTTTTAGCAGCGAACCCCTAAAATTTAGCCCCACGTTTACGGAATTTCGGGACAAAAATTTTGGCAATTAACGTGAAATCGTTTGTAAGGATTTGACAACCATTTTTAACGAGAGATCAAACTCGGAAATGCGCCCAACTTCGATATTTTTAGCAGCTTACACCTAAAAGTTAGCCCTTCCTTGGCGGAATTTCGTGACAAAAATGCTGTCATCTAACGTGAAATCGTTTGTAGAGATTTGATCAACCGTTTTTAGCGTTTGATCAAACCCGGAAATTAAAACAAAATGGATATATTTCGCAGGGGACCCCTAAAAGTTAGCCCTTCCTTGACGGAATTTCGGGACTAAAATGGTGCCATCTAACGTAAAATCGTTTGTAGAGATATTATCAACCATTTTTAGCAAGAGATCAAACACGGAAAATGCGCTCAAAATCGATATTTTTAGCAGCGAACCCCTAAAAGTTAGCTCCACCATTACGGAATTTCGGGACAAAAATGGTGGCATCTAACGTGAAATCGTTTGTAAGGATTTGATCAACCATTTTTAGCGAGAGATCAAACTAGGAAATGCGCCGAACTTCGATATTTTTAGCAGCTTACACCTAAAAGTTAGCCCTTCCTTGGCGGAATTTCGGGACAAAAATGCTGTCATCTAACGTGAAATTGTTTGTAGAGATTTGATCAACCATTTTTAGCGTTTGATCAAACCCGGAAATTAAAACAAAATGGATATATTTAGCAGCGGACTCCTAAAATTTAGTCCCCCCTTGACGGAATTTCAGGACAAAAATGGTGCCACATAAAGTGAAATCCTTTGTAGAGATTTGATCAACCATTTTTAGCGTTTGATCAAACCCGGAAATTAAAACAAAATGGATATATTTAGCAGCGGACCGCTAAAAGTTAGCCCCTCCTTTACGGAATTTCGGGACAAAAATGGTGGCATCTAACGTGAAATCGTTTGTAAAGATTTGATCAACCATATTTAGCGAGAGATCAAACTCGGAAATGCGCCCAAAATCGATATTTTTAACAGCGGACCCATAAATTTAGACCCCCTTGACTGAATTTCGGGACAAAAATGGTGCAATCTAACGTGAAATCGTTTGTAGAGATTTGATCAACTATTTTTAGCGAGAGATAGAAGTGGGAAATGCGCCCAAAATCAATATTTTTAGCAGCGGACCCCGAAAAGTTAGCCCCCCTTGAAGGAATTTCGGGACAAAAATGGGGTCATCTAACGTGAAATTGTTTGTAGAGATATTATCAACCATTTTTAGCAAGAGATCAAACACGGAAATGCGCTCAAAATTGATATTTTTAGCAGAGAACCCCTAAATTTTAGCCCCACCTTTACGGAATTTCGGGACAGAAATGGTGGCAATTAACGTGAAATCGTTTGTAAGGATTTGATAACCATTTTTAGCGAGAGATCAAACTCGGAAATGCGCCCAACTTCGATAATTTTAGCAGCTTACACCTAAAAGTTAGCCCTTCCTTGGCGGAATTTCGTGACAAAAATGCTGTTATCTAAGGTGAAATCGTTTGTAGAGATTTGAACAACCATTTTTAGCGTTTGATCAAACCCGGAAATTAAAACAAAATGGATATATTTCGCAGGGGACCCCTAAAAGTTAGCCCCTCCTTTACGGAATTTCGCGACAAAAATGGTGCAATCTAACGTGAAATGTTTTGTAGAGATTTGATCAACTATTTTTAGCGAGAGATCAAACCGGGAAATGCGCCCAAAATCAATATTTTTAGCAGCGGACCCCTAAAAGTTAGCCCTTCCTTGACGGAATTTCGGGACTAAAATGGTGCTATCTAACGTGAAATCGTTTCTAGAGATATTATCAACCATTTTTAGCAAGAGATCAAACACGGAAAATGCGCTCAAAATCGATAATTTTAGCAGCGAACCCCTAAAAGTTAGCCCCACCATTACGGAATTTCGGGACAAAAATGGTGGCATCTAACGTGAAATCGTTTGTAAGGATTTGATCAACCATTTTTAGCGAGAGATCAAACTAGGAAATGCGCCCAACGTCGATATTTTTAGCAGCTTACACCTAAAAGTTAGCCCTTCCTTGGCGGAATTTCGGGTAAAAAATGCTGTCATCTAACGTGAAATTGTTTGTAGAGATTTGATCAACCATTTTTAGCGTTTTATCAAACCCGGAAATTAAAATAAAATGGATATATTTAGCAGCGGACCCCTAAATTTAGTCCCCCCTTGACGGAATTTCAGGACAAAAATGGTGCCACATAACGTGAAATCCTTTGTAGAGATTTGATCAACTATATTTAGCGTTTGATCAAACCCGGAAATTAAAACAAAATGGATATATATAGCAGCGGACCCCTAAAAGTTAGCCCTTCTTTTACGGAGTTTCGGGACAAAAATCGTGGCATCTAACGTGAAATCGTTTGTAAAGATTTGATCAACCATTTTTAGCGAGAGATCAAACTCGGAAATGCGCCCAATAACGATAATTTTAAGAGCGGACCCATAAATTTAGACCCCCTTGACGGAATTTCGGGACAAAAATGGTGCAATCTAACGTGAAATCGTTTGTAGAGATTTGATCAGCCATTTTTAGCAAGAGATCAAACACGGAAATGCGCTCAAAATTGATATTTTTAGCAGCGAACCCCTAAAATTTAGCCCCACCTTTACGAAATTTCCTGACAAAAATGGTGGCAATTAACGTGAAATCGTTTGTAAGGATTTGACAACCATTTTTAGCGAGAGATCAAACTCGGAAATGCGCCCAACGTCGATATTTTTAGCAGCTTACACCTAAAATTTAACCCTTCCTTGACGGAATTTCGGGGCTAAAATTGTGCCATCTACCGTGAAATCGTTTGTAGAGATATTATCAACCATTTTTAGCAAGAGATCAAACACGGAAATGCTCTCATCGATATTTTTAGCTGCGAACACCTAAAAGTTAGCCCTTCCTTGGCGAAATTTCGTGACAAAAATGCTGTCATCTAACGTGAAATCGTTTGTAGGGATTTGATCAACCATTTTTAGCGTTTGATGAAACCCGGAAATTAAAATAAAATGGATATATTTAGCAGCGAACCCCTAAAATTTAGCCCTTCCTTGACGGAATTTAGGGACAAAACTGGTGCCATCTAACATGAAATTGTTTGTAGAGATATTATCAACCATTTTTAGCAAGAAATCAAACCCGGAAATGCGCTCAAAATCGATATTTTTAGCAGAGAACCCCTAAAAGTTAGCCCCACCATTACGGAATTTCGGGACAAAAATGGTGGCATCTAACGTGAAATCGTTTGTAAGGATTTGATCAACCATTTTTAGCGAGAAATGAAACTCGGAAATGCGCCAAACGTCGATATTTTTAGCAGCTTACACCTAAAATTTAACCCTTCCTTGACGGAATTTCGGAGCTAAAATTGTGCCATCTACCGTGAAATCGTTTGTAGAGATATTATCAACCATTTTTAGCAAGAGATCAAACACGGAAATGCGCTCATCGATATTTTTAGCTGCGAACACCTAAAAGTTAGCCCCACCTTTACTTAATTTCGGGACAAAAATGCTGTCATCTAACGTGAAATTGTTTGTAGCGATTTGATCAACCATTTTTAGCGTTTGATCAAACCCGGAAATTAAAACAAAATGGATATATTTAGCAGCGGACCCTTAAAAGTTAGTCCCCCCTTGACGGAATTTCAGGACAAAAATGGTGCCACATAACGTGAAATCGTTTGTAGAGATTTGATCAACCATTTTTAGCGTTTGATCAAACCCGGAAATTAAAACAAAATGGATATATTTAGCAGCGGACCTCTAAAAGTTAGCCCCTCCTTTACGGAGTTTCGGGACAAAAATCGTGGCATCTAACGTGAAATCGTTTGTAAAGATTTGATCAACCATTTTTAGCGAGAGATCAAACACGGAATTGCGCCCAATAACGATAATTTTAAGAGCGGACCCATAAATTTAGACCCCCTTGACGGAATTTCGGGACAAAAATGGTGCAATCTAACGTGAAATCGTTTGTAGAGATTTGATCAGCCATTTTTAGCAAGAGATCAAACACGGAAAGGCGCTCAAAATTGATATTTTTAGCAGCGAACCCCTAAAATTTAGCCCCACCTTTACGGAATTTCCTGACAAAAATGGTGGCAATTAACGTGAAATCGTTTGTAAGGATTTGACAACCATTTTTAGCGAGAGATCAAACTCGGAAATGCGCCCAACGTCGATATTTTTAGCAGCTTACACCTAAAATTTAACCCTTCCTTGACGGAATTTCGGGGCTAAAATTGTGCCATCTACCGTGAAATCGTTTGTAGAGATATTATCAACCATTTTTAGCAAGAGATCAAACACGGAAATGCGCTCATCGATATTTTTAGCTGCGAACACCTAAAAGTTAGCCCTTCCTTGGCGAAATTTCGTGACAAAAATGCTGTCATCTAACGTGAAATCGTTTGTAGGGATTTGATCAACCATTTTTAGCGTTTGATCAAACCCGGAAATTAAAATAAAATGGATATATTTAGCAGCGAACCCCTAAAATTTAGCCCTTCCTTGACGGAATTTAGGGACAAAACTGGTGCCATCTAACATGAAATTGTTTGTAGAGATATTATCAACCATTTTTAGCAAGAAATCAAACCCGGAAATGCGCTCAAAATCGATATTTTTAGCAGAGAACCCCTAAAAGTTAGCCCCACCATTACGGAATTTCGGGACAAAAATGGTGGCATCTAACGTGAAATCGTTTGTAAGGATTTGATCAACCATTTTTAGCGAGAAATGAAACTCGGAAATGCGCCAAACGTCGATATTTTTAGCAGCTTACACCTAAAATTTAACCCTTCCTTGACGGAATTTCGGAGCTAAAATTGTGCCATCTACCGTGAAATCGTTTGTAGAGATATTATCAACCATTTTTAGCAAGAGATCAAACACGGAAATGCGCTCATCGATATTTTTAGCTGCGAACACCTAAAAGTTAGCCCCACCTTTACTTAATTTCGGGACAAAAATGCTGTCATCTAACGTGAAATTGTTTGTAGCGATTTGATCAACCATTTTTAGCGTTTGATCAAACCCGGAAATTAAAACAAAATGGATATATTTAGCAGCGGACCCTTAAAAGTTAGTCCCCCCTTGACGGAATTTCAGGACAAAAATGGTGCCACATAACGTGAAATCCTTTGTAGAGATTTGATCAACCATTTTTAGCGTTTGATCAAACCCGGAAATTAAAACAAAATGGATATATTTAGCAGCGGACCTCTAAAAGTTAGCCCCTCCTTTACGGAGTTTCGGGACAAAAATCGTGGCATCTAACGTGAAATCGTTTGTAAAGATTTGATCAACCATTTTTAGCGAGAGATCAAACACGGAATTGCGCCCAATAACGATAATTTTAACGGCGGACCCATAAAAGTTAGAAACCCCTTGACGGAGTTTCCGGACAAAAATGGTGCAATCTAACGTGAAATCGTTTGTAGAGATTTGATCAACCATTTTTAGCGTTTTATCAAACCCGGAAATTAAAACAAAATGGATATATTTAGCAGCGGACCCCTAAAAGTTAGTCCCCCCTTGACGGAATTTCAGGACAAAAATGGTGCCACATAACGTGAAATCCTTTGTAGAGATTTGATCAACCACTTTTAGCGTTTGATCAAACCCGGAAATTAAAACAAAATGGATATATTTAGCAGCGGACCCCTAAAAGTTAGCCCCTCTTTTACGGAGTTTCGGGACAAAAATCGTGGCATCTAACGTGAAATCGTTTGTAAAGATGTGATCAACCATTTTTAGCGAGAGATAGAACCGGGAAATGCGCCCAAAATAAATATTTTTAGCAGCGGACCCCGAAAAGTTAGCGCCCCTTGACGGAATTTCGGGACAAAAATGGGGTCATCTAACGTGAAATCGTATGTAGAGATATTATCAACCATTTTTAGCAAGAGATCAAACACGGAAATGCGCTCAAAATTGATATTTTTAGCAGCGAACCCCTAAAATTTAGCCCCACCTTTACGGAATTTCGGGACAAAAATGGTGGCAATTAACGTGAAATCGTTTGTAAGGATTTGACAACCATTTTTAGCGAGAGATCTAACTCGGAAATGCGCCCAACTTCGATATTTTTAGCAGCTTACACCTAAAATTTAGCCCTTCCTTGGCGGAATTTCGTGACAAAAATGCTGTCATCTAACGTGAAATCGTTTGTAGGGATTTGATCAACCATTTTTAGCGTTTGATCAAACCCGGAAATTAAAATAAAATGGATATATTTAGCAGCGAACCCCTAAAATTTAGCCCTTCCTTGACGGAATTTCGGGACAAAACTGGTGCCATCTAACATGAAATTGTTTGTAGAGATATTATCAACCATTTTTAGCAAGAAATCAAACCCGGAAATGCGCTCAAAATCGATATTTTTAGCAGAGAACCCCTAAAAGTTAGCCCCACCATTACGGAATTTCGGGACAAAAATGGTGGCATCTAACGTGAAATCGTTTGTAAGGATTTGATCAACCATTTTTAGCGAGAAATGAAACTCGGAAATGCGCCCAACGTCGATATTTTTAGCAGCTTACACCTAAAATTTAACCCTTCCTTGACGGAATTTCGGAGCTAAAATTGTGCCATCTACCGTGAAATCGTTTGTAGAGATATTATCAACCATTTTTAGCAAGAGATCAAACACGGAAATGCGCTCATCGATATTTTTAGCTGCGAACACCTAAAAGTTAGCCCCACCTTTACTTAATTTCGGGACAAAAATGCTGTCATCTAACGTGAAATTGTTTGTAGCGATTTGATCAACCATTTTTAGCGTTTGATCAAACCCGGAAATTAAAACAAAATGGATATATTTAGCAGCGGACTCCTAAAATTTAGTCCCCCCTTGACGGAATTTCAGGACAAAAATGGTGCCACATAACGTGAAATCGTTTGTAGAGATTTGATCAACCATTTTTAGCGTTTGATCAAACCCGGAAATTAAAACAAAATGGATATATTTAGCAGCGGACCTCTAAAAGTTAGCCCCTCCTTTACGGAGTTTCGGGACAAAAATCGTGGCATCTAACGTGAAATCGTTTGTAAAGATTTGATCAACCATTTTTAGCGAGAGATCAAACACGGAATTGCGCCCAATAACGATAATTTTAACGGCGGACCCATAAAAGTTAGAAACCCCTTGACGGAATTTCGGGACAAAAATCCTGGCATCTAACGTGAAATCTTTTGTAAAGATGTGATCAACCATTTTAAGCGAGAGATAGAACCGGGAAATGCGCCCAAAATAAATATTTTTAGCAGCGGACCCCGAAAAGTTAGCGCCCCTTGACGGAATTTCGGGACAAAAATGGGGTCATCTAACGTGAAATCGTATGTAGAGATATTATCAACCATTTTTAGCAAGAGATCAAACACGGAAATGCGCTCAAAATAGATATTTTTAGCAGCGAACCCCTAAAATTTAGCCCCACCTTTACGGAATTTCGGGACAAAAATGGTGGCAATTAACGTGAAATCGTTTGTAAGGATTTGACAACCATTTTTAGCGAGAGATCTAACTCGGAAATGCGCCCAACTTCGATATTTTTAGCAGCTTACACCTAAAATTTAGCCCTTCCTTGGCGGAATTTCGTGACAAAAATGCTGTCATCTAACGTGAAATCGTTTGTAGGGATTTGATAAACCATTTTTAGCGTTTGATCAAACCCGGAAATTAAAATAAAATGGATATATTTAGCAGTGAACCCCTAAAAGGTAGCCCCTCCTTTACGGAATTTTGCGACAAAAATGGTGCAATCTAACGTGAAATCTTTTGTAGAGATTTGATCAACCATTTTTAGCAAGAGATCAAACACGGAAAATGCGCTCAAAATCGATATTATTAGCAGCGAACCCCTAAAAGTTAGCCCCTCCTTTACGGAGTTTCGGGACAAAAATCGTGGCATCTAACGTGAAATCGTTTGTAAAGATTTGATCAACTATTTTTAGCGAGAGATCAAACTCGGAAATGCGCCCAATAACGATATTAACAGCGGACGCATAAAAGTTAGACCCCCTTGACGGAATTTCGGGACAGAAAGGGTGCAATCTAACGTGAAATCGTTTGTAGAGATGTGATCAACTATTTTTAGCGAGAGATAGAACCGGGAAATGCGCCCAAAATCAATATTTTTAGCAGCGGACCCCGAAAAGTTAGCTCCCCTTGACGGAATTTCGGGACAAAAATGGGGTCATCTAACGTGAAATCGTTTGTAGAGATTTGATCAACCATTTTTAGCGAGAAATGAAACTCGGAAATGCGCCCAACGTCGATATTTTTAGCAGGTTACACCTAAAATTTAGCCCTTCCTTGACGGAATTTCGGGACTAAAATTGTGCCATCTACCGTGAAATCGTTTGTAGAGATATTATCAACCATTTTTAGCAAGAGATCAAACACGGAAATGCGCTCATCGATATTTTTAGCAGCGAACCCATAAAAGTTAGACCCCTTGGCGGAATTTCGGGACAAAAATGCTGTCATCTAACGTGAAATTGTTTGTAGAGATTTGATCAACCATTTTTAGCGTTTGATCAAACCCGGAAATTAAAACAAAATGGATATATTTAGCAGCGGACTCCTAAAAGTTAGTCCCACCTTGACGGAATTTCAGGACAAAAATGGTGCCACATAAAGTGAAATCCTTTGTAGAGATTTGATCAACCATTTTTAGCGTTTGATCAAACCCGGAAATAAAAAAAAATGGATATATTTAGCAGCGGACCCCTAAAAGTTAGTCCCCCCTTGACGGAATTTCAGGACAAAAATGGTGCCACATAACGTGAAATCCTTTGTAGAGATTTGATCAACCATTTTTAGCGTTTGAACAAACCCGGAAATTAAAACAAAATGGATATATTTAGCAGCGGACCCCTAAAAGTTAGCCCATCCTTTACGGAGTTTCGGGACAAAAATCGTGGCATCTAACGTGAAATCGTTTGTAAAGATTTGATCAACCATTTTTAGCGAGAGATCAAACACGGAAATGCGCCCAATAACGATAATTTTAACGGCGGACCCACAAAAGTTAGAAAACCCTTGACGGAATTTCCGGACAAAAATGGTGCAATCTAACGTGAAATCGTTTGTAGAGATTTGATCAACTATTTTTAGCGAGAGATCAAACAGGGAAATGCGCCCAAATTCAATATTTTTAGCAGAGGACCCCTAAAAGTTAGTCCCTCCTTGACGGAATTTCAGGACAAAAATGGTGCCACATAACGTGAAATCCTTTGTAGAGATTTGATCAACCATTTTTAGCGTTTGATCAAACCCGGAAATTAAAACAAAATGGATATATTTAGCAACGGACCCCTAAAAGTTAGCCCCTCCTTTACGGAGTTTCGGGACAAAAATCGTGGCATCTAACGTGAAATCGTTTGTAAAGATTCTATCAACCATTTTTAGCGAGAGATCAAACTCGGAAATGTGCCCAATAACGATAATTTTAAGAGCGGACCCATAAATTTAGACCCCCTTGATGGAATTTCGGGACAAAAATGGTGCAATCTAACGTGAAATCGTTTGTAGAGATTTGATCAACTATATTTAGCGAGAGATAGTACCGGGCAATGCGACCAAAATAAATATTTTTAGCAGCGGACCCCGAAAAGTTAGCGCCCCTTGACGGAATTTCGGGACAAAAATGGGGTCATCTAACGTGAAATCGTTTGTAGAGATATTATCAACCATTTTTAGCAAGAGATCAAACACGGAAATGCGCTCAAAATTGATATTTTTAGCAGCGAACCCCTAAAATTTAGCCCCACATTTACGGAATTTCGGGACAAAAATTTTGGCAATTAACGTGAAATCGTTTGTAAGGATTTGACAACCATTTTTAACGAGAGATCAAACTCGGAAATGCGCCCAACTTCGATATTTTTAGCAGCTTACACCTAAAAGTTAGCCCTTCCTTGGCGGAATTTCGTGACAAAAATGCTGTCATCTAACGTGAAATCGTTTGTAGAGATTTGATCAACCATTTTTAGCGTTTGATCAAACACGGAAATTAAAACAAAATGGATATATTTCGCAGGGGACCCCTAAAAGTTAGCCCTTCCTTGACGGAATTTCGGGACTAAAATGGTGCCATCTAACGTAAAATCGTTTGTAGAGATATTATCAACCATTTTTAGCAAGAGATCAAACACGGAAAATGCGCTCAAAATCGATATTTTTAGCAGCGAACCCCTAAAAGTTAGCTCCACCATTACGGAATTTCGGGACAAAAATGGTGGCATCTAACGTGAAATCGTTTGTAGAGATTTGATCAACCATTTTTAGCGTTTGATGAAACCCGGAAATTAAAACAAAATGGATATATTTAGCAGCGGACTCCTAAAATTTAGTCCCCCCTTGACGGAATTTCAGGACAAAAATGGTGCCACATAAAGTGAAATCCTTTGTAGAGATTTGATCAACCATTTTTAGCGTTTGATCAAACCCGGAAATTAAAACAAAATGGATATATTTAGCAGCGGACCGCTAAAAGTTAGCCCCTCCTTTACGGAATTTCGGGACAAAAATGGTGGCATCTAACGTGAAATCGTTTGTAAAGATTTGATCAACCATATTTAGCGAGAGATCAAACTCGGAAATGCGCCCAAAATCGATATTTTTAACAGCGGACCCATAAAAGTTAGTCCCCCTTGACGTAATTTCGGGACAAAAATGGTGCAATCTAACGTGAAATCGTTTGTAGAGATTTGATCAACTATTTTTAGCGAGACATCAAACCGGGAAATGCGCCCAAAATCAATATTTTTAGCAGCGGACCCCTAAAAGTTAGCCCCCCTTTACGGGATTTCGGGACAAAAATGCTGTCATCTAACGTGAAATTGTTTGTAGAGATTTGATCAACCATTTTTGGCGTGTGATCAAACCCGGAAATTAAAACAAAATGGATATATTTAGCAGCGGACCCCTAAAAGTTAGCCCCTCTTTTACGGAATTTCGGGACAAAAATGGTGGCATCTAACGTGAAATCGTTTGTAAAGATTTGATCAACCATTTTTAGCGAGAGATCAAACTCGGAAATGCGCCCAAAATCGATATTTTTAACAGCGGACTCATAAAAGTTAGTCCCCCTTGACGGAATTTCGCGAAAAAAATGGTGCAATCTAACGTGAAATCGTTTGTAGAGATATTATCAACCATTTTTAGCCAGAGATCAAACACGGAAATGCGCTCATCGATATTTTTAGCAGGGAACCCATAAAAGTTAGTTCCCCTTGGCGGAATTTCGGGACAAAAATGCTGTCATCTAACGTGAAATTGTTTGTAGAGATTTGATCAACCATTTTTAGCGATTGATCAAACCCGGAAATTAAAATAAAATGGATATATTTAGCAGCGGACCCCTAAAAGTTAGTCACCACTTGACGGAATTTCAGGACGAAAATGGTGCCACATAACGTGAAATCCTTTGTAGAGATTTGATCAACCATTTTTAGCTTTTGATCAAACCCGAAAATGCGCTCTATATCGAGATTTTAGCAGCGGTCCCCTAAAAGTTAGCCCTTCCTTGACGGAATTTCGGGGCAAAAATGGTGCCATCTAACGTGAAATTTTTTGTAGAGATATTATCAACCATTTTTAGCAAGAAATCAAACCCGGAAATGCGCTCAAAATCGATATTTTTATCAGCGAACCCCTAAATTTAGCCCCTCCTTTTCGGAGTTTCGGGACAAAAATCGTGGCATCTAACGTGAAATCGTTTGTAAAGATTTGATCAACCATTTTTAGCGAGAGATCAAACTCGGAAATGCGCCCAATAACGATAATTTTAACAGCGGACCCATGAAAGTTAGAAACCCCTTGACGGAATTTCGGGACAAAAATGGTGCAATCTAACGTGAAATCGTTTGTAGAGATTTGATCGACTATTTTTAACGAGAGATCAAACCGGGAAATGCGCCCAAAATCAATATTTTTAGCAGCGAACCCCTAAATTTTAGCCCCACCTTTACGGAATTTCGAGACAAAAATGGTGGCAATTAACGTGAAATCGTTTGTAAGGATTTGACAACCATTTTTAGTTAGAGATCAAACTCGGAAATGCGCCCAACTTCGATATTTTTAGAAGCTTACACCTAAAAGTTAGCCTTTCCTTGGCGGAATTTCGGGACAAAAATGCTGTCATCTAACGTGAAATTGTCTGTAGAGATTTGATCAACCATTTTTAGAGTTTTATCAAACCCGGAAATTAAAACAAAATGGATATATTTAGCAGCGGACCCCTAAAAGTTAGCCCCTCCTTTACGGAATTTCGGGACAAAAATGGTGGCATCTAACGTGAAATCGTTTGTAAAGATTTGATCAACCATTTATAGCGAGAGATCAAACTCGGAAATGCGCCCAAAATCGATATTTTTAACAGCGGACCCATAAAAGTTAGTCCCCCTTGACGTGATTTCGGGACAAAAATGGTGCAATCTAACGTGAAATCGTTTGTAGAGATTTGATCAACTATTTTTAACGAGAGATCATACCGGGAAATGCGCCCAAAATCAATATTTTTAGCAGCGGACCCCAAAAAGTTAGCCCCCCTTTACGGAATTTCGGGACAAAAATGCTGTCATCTAACGTGAAATTGTTTGTAGAGATTTGATCAACCATTTTTGGTATTTGATCAAACCCGGAAATTAAAACAAAATGGATATATTTAGCAGCGGACCCCTAAAAGTTGGCCCCTCTTTTACGGAATTTCGGGACAAAAATGGTGGCATCTAACGTGAAATCGTTTTTAAAGATTTGATCAACCATTTTTAGCGAGAGATCAAACCGGGAAATGCGCCCAAAATCAATATTTTTAGCAGCGGACCCCTAAAAGTTAGCCATTCCATGACGGAATTTCGGGACAAAAATGGTGGCATCTAACGTGAAATCGTTTGTAAGGATTTGATCAACCGTTTTTAGCGAGAGATCAAACTAGGAAATGCGCCCAACGTCGATATTTTTAGCAGCTTACACCTAAAATTTAGCCCTTCCGTGGCGGAATTTCGGGACAAAAATGCTTTCATCTAACGTGAAATTGTTTGTAGAGATTTGATCAACCAGTTTTAGCGTTTGATCAAACCCGGAAATTAAAATAAAATGGATATATTTAGCAGCGAACCCCAAAAAGTTAGCCCCTCCTTTAAGGAATTTTGGGACAAAAATGGTGGCATCTAACGTGAAATCGTTTGAAAAGATTTGATCAACCATTTTTAGCGAGAGATCAAACTCGGAAATGCGCGCAAAATCGATATTTTTAACAGCGGACCCATAAAAGTTAGTCCCCCTTGGCGGAATTTCGGGACAAAAATGCTGTCATCTAACGTGAAATCATTTGTAGAGATTTGACCAACCATTTTTAGCTTTTGATCAAACCCGGAAATTAAAACAAAATGGATATATTTAGCAGCGGACCCCTAAAAGTTAGTCCACCCTTGACGGAATTTCAGGACAAAAATGGTGCCAAATAACGTGAAATCATTTGTAGAGATTTGACCAACCATTTTTAGCTTTTGATCAAACCCGGAAATGCGCCCAATATCGAGATTTTTAGCAGCGGACCCCTAAAATTTAGCCCTTCCTTGACGGCATTTCGGGACAAAAATGGTGCCAGTTAACGTGAAATTGTTTGTAGAGATATTATCAACCATTTTTAGCAAGAAATCAAACCCGGAAATGCGCTCAAAATCGATATTTTTAGCAGCGGACCCCTAAAAGTTAGCTCCTCGTTTACGGAGTTTCGGGACAAAAATGGTGGCATCTAACGTGAAATCGTTTGTAAAGATTTGATCAACCATTTATAGCGAGAGATCAAACTCGGAAATGCGCCCAAAATCGATATTTTTAACAGCGGACCCATAAAAGTTAGTCCCCCTTGACGTGATTTCGGGACAAAAATGGTGCAATCTAACGTGAAATCGTTTGTAGAGATTTGATCAACTATTTTTAACGAGAGATCATACCGGGAAATGCGCCCAAAATCAATATTTTTAGCAGCGGACCCCAAAAAGTTAGCCCCCCTTTACGGAATTTCGGGACAAAAATGCTGTCATCTAACGTGAAATTGTTTGTAGAGATTTGATCAACCATTTTTGGTATTTGATCAAACCCGGAAATTAAAACAAAATGGATATATTTAGCAGCGGACCCCTAAAAGTTAGCCCCTCTTTTACGGAATTTCGGGACAAAAATGGTGGCATCTAACGTGAAATCGTTTTTAAAGATTTGATCAACCATTTTTAGCGAGAGATCAAACCGGGAAATGCGCCCAAAATCAATATTTTTAGTAGCGGACCCCTAAAAGTTAGCCCCTCCTTTACGGAGTTTCGGGACAAAAATCGTGGCATCTAACGTGAAATCGTTTGTAAAGATTCTATCAACCATTTTTAGCGAGAGATCAAACTCGGAAATGTGCCCAATAACGATAATTTTAAGAGCGGACCCATAAATTTAGACCCCCTTGACGGAATTTCGGGACAAAAATGGTGCAATCTAACGTGAAATCGTTTGTAGAGATTTGATCAACTATATTTAGCGAGAGATAGTAAGGGGCAATGCGACCAAAATAAATATTTTTAGCAGCGGACCCCGAAAAGTTAGCGCCCCTTGACGGAATTTTTGGACAAAAATGGGGTCATCTAACGTGAAATCGTTTGTAGAGATATTATCAACCATTTTTAGCAAGAGATCAAACACGGAAATGCGCTCAAAATTGATATTTTTAGCAGCGAACCCCTAAAATTTAGCCCCACGTTTACGGAATTTCGGGACAAAAATTTTGGCAATTAACGTGAAATCGTTTGTAAGGATTTGACAACCATTTTTAACGAGAGATCAAACTCGGAAATGCGCCCAACTTCGATATTTTTAGCAGCTTACACCTAAAAGTTAGCCCTTCCTTGGCGGAATTTCGTGACAAAAATGCTGTCATCTAACGTGAAATCGTTTGTAGAGATTTGATCAACCATTTTTAGCGTTTGATCAAACCCGGAAATTAAAACAAAATGGATATATTTCGCAGGGGACCCCTAAAAGTTAGCCCTTCCTTGACGGAATTTCGGGACTAAAATGGTGCCATCTAACGTAAAATCGTTTGTAGAGATATTATCAACCATTTTTAGCAAGAGATCAAACACGGAAAATGCGCTCAAAATCGATATTTTTAGCAGCGAACCCCTAAAAGTTAGCTCCACCATTACGGAATTTCGGGACAAAAATGGTGGCATCTAACGTGAAATCGTTTGTAAGGATTTGATCAACCATTTTTAGCGAGAGATCAAACTAGGAAATGCGCCGAACTTCGATATTTTTAGCAGCTTACACCTAAAAGTTAGCCCTTCCTTGGCGGAATTTCGGGACAAAAATGCTGTCATCTAACGTGAAATTGTTTGTAGAGATTTGATCAACCATTTTTAGTGTTTGATCAAACCCGGAAATTAAAACAAAATGGATATATTTAGCAGCGGACTCCTAAAATTTAGTCCCCCCTTGACGGAATTTCAGGACAAAAATGGTGCCACATAAAGTGAAATCCTTTGTAGAGATTTGATCAACCATTTTTAGCGTTTGATCAAACCCGGAAATTAAAACAAAATGGATATATTTAGCAGCGGACCGCTAAAAGTTAGCCCCTCCTTTACGGAATTTCGGGACAAAAATGGTGGCATCTAACGTGAAATCGTTTGTAAAGATTTGATCAACCATATTTAGCGAGAGATCAAACTCGGAAATGCGCCCAAAATCGATATTTTTAACAGCGGACCCATAAAAGTTAGTCCCCCTTGACGTAATTTCGGGACAAAAATGGTGCCATCTAACGTGAAATTGTTTGTAGAGATATTATCAACCATTTTTAGCAAGAAATCAAACTCGGTAATGCGCCCAATAACGATAATTTTAACAGCGGACCCATAAATTTAGACCCCCTTGACTGAATTTCGGGACAAAAATGGTGCAATCTAACGTGAAATCGTTTGTAGAGATTTGATCAACTATTTTTAGCGAGAGATAGAAGTGGGAAATGCGCCCAAAATCAATATTTTTAGCAGCGGACCCCGAAAAGTTAGCCCCCCTTGAAGGAATTTCGGGACAAAAATGGGGTCATCTAACGTGAAATTGTTTGTAGAGATATTATCAAGCATTTTTAGCAAGAGATCAAACACGGAAATGCGCTCAAAATTGATATTTTTAGCAGCGAACCCCTAAATTTTAGCCCCACCTTTACGGAATTTCGGGACAGAAATGGTGGCAATTAACGTGAAATCGTTTGTAAGGATTTGATAACCATTTTTAGCGAGAGATCAAACTCGGAAATGCGCCCAACTTCGATAATTTTAGCAGCTTACACCTAAAAGTTAGCCCTTCCTTGGCGGAATTTCGTGACAAAAATGCTGTTATCTAAGGTGAAATCGTTTGTAGAGATTTGAACAACCATTTTTAGCGTTTGATCAAACCCGGAAATTAAAACAAAATGGATATATTTCGCAGGGGACCCCTAAAAGTTAGCCCCTCCTTTACGGAATTTCGCGACAAAAATGGTGCAATCTAACGTGAAATGTTTTGTAGAGATTTGATCAACTATTTTTAGCGAGAGATCAAACCGGGAAATGCGCCCAAAATCAATATTTTTAGCAGCGGACCCCTAAAAGTTAGCCCTTCCTTGACGGAATTTCGGGACTAAAATGGTGCTATCTAACGTGAAATCGTTTCTAGAGATATTATCAACCATTTTTAGCAAGAGATCAAACACGGAAAATGCGCTCAAAATCGATAATTTTAGCAGCGAACCCCTAAAAGTTAGCCCCACCATTACGGAATTTCGGGACAAAAATGGTGGCATCTAACGTGAAATCGTTTGTAAGGATTTGATCAACCATTTTTAGCGAGAGATCAAACTAGGAAATGCGCCCAACGTCGATATTTTTAGCAGCTTACACCTAAAAGTTAGCCCTTCCTTGGCGGAATTTCGGGTAAAAAATGCTGTCATCTAACGTGAAATTGTTTGTAGAGATTTGATCAACCATTTTTAGCGTTTTATCAAACCCGGAAATTAAAACAAAATGGATATATTTAGCAGCGGACCCCTAAATTTAGTCCCCCCTTGACGGAATTTCAGGACAAAAATGGTGCCACATAACGTGAAATCCTTTGTAGAGATTTGATCAACTATATTTAGCGTTTGATCAAACCCGGAAATTAAAACAAAATGGATATATATAGCAGCGGACCCCTAAAAGTTAGCCCTTCTTTTACGGAGTTTCGGGACAAAAATCGTGGCATCTAACGTGAAATCGTTTGTAAAGATTTGATCAACCATTTTTAGCGAGAGATCAAACTCGGAAATGCGCCCAATAACGATAATTTTAAGAGCGGACCCATAAATTTAGACCCCCTTGACGGAATTTCGGGACAAAAATGGTGCAATCTAACGTGAAATCGTTTGTAGAGATTTGATCAGCCATTTTTAGCAAGAGATCAAACACGGAAATGCGCTCAAAATTGATATTTTTAGCAGCGAACCCCTAAAATGTAGCCCCACCTTTACGGAATTTCCTGACAAAAATGGTGGCAATTAACGTGAAATCGTTTGTAAGGATTTGACAACCATTTTTAGCGAGAGATCAAACTCGGAAATGCGCCCAACGTCGATATTTTTAGCAGCTTACACCTAAAATTTAACCCTTCCTTGACGGAATTTCGGGGCTAAAATTGTGCCATCTACCGTGAAATCGTTTGTAGAGATATTATCAACCATTTTTAGCAAGAGATCAAACACGGAAATGCGCTCATCGATATTTTTAGCTGCGAACACCTAAAAGTTAGCCCTTCCTTGGCGAAATTTCGTGACAAAAATGCTGTCATCTAACGTGAAATCGTTTGTAGGGATTTGATCAACCATTTTTAGCGTTTGATCAAACCCGGAAATTAAAATAAAATGGATATATTTAGCAGCGAACCCCTAAAATTTAGCCCTTCCTTGACGGAATTTCGGGACAAAACTGGTGCCATCTAACATGAAATTGTTTGTAGAGATATTATCAACCATTTTTAGCAAGAAATCAAACCCGGAAATGCGCTCAAAATCGATATTTTTAGCAGAGAACCCCGAAAAGTTAGCCCCACCATTACGGAATTTCGGGACAAAAATGGTGGCATCTAACGTGAAATCGTTTGTAAGGATTTGATCAACCATTTTTAGCGAGAAATGAAACTCGGAAATGCGCCAAACGTCGATATTTTTAGCAGCTTACACCTAAAATTTAACCCTTCCTTGACGGAATTTCGGAGCTAAAATTGTGCCATCTACCGTGAAATCGTTTGTAGAGATATTATCAACCATTTTTAGCAAGAGATCAAACACGGAAATGCGCTCATCGATATTTTTAGCTGCGAACACCTAAAAGTTAGCCCCACCTTTACTTAATTTCGGGACAAAAATGCTGTCATCTAACGTGAAATTGTTTGTAGCGATTTGATCAACCATTTTTAGCGTTTGATCAAACCCGGAAATTAAAACAAAATGGATATATTTAGCAGCGGACCCTTAAAAGTTAGTCCCCCCTTGACGGAATTTCAGGACAAAAATGGTGCCACATAACGTGAAATCCTTTGTAGAGATTTGATCAACCATTTTTAGCGTTTGATCAAACCCGGAAATTAAAACAAAATGGATATATTTAGCAGCGGACCTCTAAAAGTTAGCCCCTCCTTTACGGAGTTTCGGGACAAAAATCGTGGCATCTAACGTGAAATCGTTTGTAAAGATTTGATCAACCATTTTTAGCGAGAGATCAAACACGGAATTGCGCCCAATAACGATAATTTTAACGGCGGACCCATAAAAGTTAGAAACCCCTTGACGGAGTTTCCGGACAAAAATGGTGCAATCTAACGTGAAATCGTTTGTAGAGATTTGATCAACCATTTTTAGCGTTTTATCAAACCCGGAAATTAAAACAAAATGGATATATTTAGCAGCGGACCCCTAAAAGTTAGTCCCCCCTTGACGGAATTTCAGGACAAAAATGGTGCCACATAACGTGAAATCCTTTGTAGAGATTTGATCAACCACTTTTAGCGTTTGATCAAACCCGGAAATTAAAACAAAATGGATATATTTAGCAGCGGACCCCTAAAAGTTAGCCCCTCTTTTACGGAGTTTCGGGACAAAAATCGTGGCATCTAACGTGAAATCGTTTGTAAAGATGTGATCAACCATTTTTAGCGAGAGATAGAACCGGGAAATGCGCCCAAAATAAATATTTTTAGCAGCGGACCCCGAAAAGTTAGCGCCCCTTGACGGAATTTCGGGACAAAAATGGGGTCATCTAACGTGAAATCGTATGTAGAGATATTATCAACCATTTTTAGCAAGAGATCAAACACGGAAATGCGCTCAAAATTGATATTTTTAGCAGCGAACCCCTAAAATTTAGCCCCACCTTTACGGAATTTCGGGACAAAAATGGTGGCAATTAACGTGAAATCGTTTGTAAGGATTTGACAACCATTTTTAGCGAGAGATCTAACTCGGAAATGCGCCCAACTTCGATATTTTTAGCAGCTTACACCTAAAATTTAGCCCTTCCTTGGCGGAATTTCGTGACAAAAATGCTGTCATCTAACGTGAAATCTTTTGTAGAGATTTGATCAACCATTTTTAGCAAGAGATCAAACACGGAAAATGCGCTCAAAATCGATATTATTAGCAGCGAACCCCTAAAAGTTAGCCCCTCCTTTACGGAGTTTCGGGACAAAAATCGTGGCATCTAACGTGAAATCGTTTGTAAAGATTTGATCAACTATTTTTAGCGAGAGATCAAACTCGGAAATGCGCCCAATAACGATATTAACAGCGGACGCATAAAAGTTAGACCCCCTTGACGGAATTTCGGGACAGAAAGGGTGCAATCTAACGTGAAATCGTTTGTAGAGATGTGATCAACTATTTTTAGCGAGAGATAGAACCGGGAAATGCGCCCAAAATCAATATTTTTAGCAGCGGACCCCGAAAAGTTAGCTCCCCTTGACGGAATTTCGGGACAAAAATGGGGTCATCTAACGTGAAATCGTTTGTAGAGATTTGATCAACCATTCTTAGCGAGAAATGAAACTCGGAAATGCGCCCAACGTCGATATTTTTAGCAGGTTACACCTAAAATTTAGCCCTTCCTTGACGGAATTTCGGGACTAAAATTGTGCCATCTACCGTGAAATCGTTTGTAGAGATATTATCAACCATTTTTAGCAAGAGATCAAACACGGAAATGCGCTCATCGATATTTTTAGCAGCGAACCCATAAAAGTTAGACCCCTTGGCGGAATTTCGGAACAAAAATGCTGTCATCTAACGTGAAATTGTTTGTAGAGATTTGATCAACCATTTTTAGCGTTTGATCAAACCCGGAAATTAAAACAAAATGGATATATTTAGCAGCGGACTCCTAAAAGTTAGTCCCACCTTGACGGAATTTCAGGACAAAAATGGTGCCACATAAAGTGAAATCCTTTGTAGAGATGTGATCAACCATTTTTAGCGTTTGATCAAACCCGGAAATTAAAAAAAATGGATATATTTAGCAGCGGACCCCTAAAAGTTAGTCCCCACTTGACGGAATTTCAGGACAAAAATGGTGCCACATAACGTGAAATCCTTTGTAGAGATTTGATCAACCATTTTTAGCGTTTGAACAAACCCGGAAATTAAAACAAAATGGATATATTTAGCAGCGGACCCCTAAAAGTTAGCCCATCCTTTACGGAGTTTCTCGACAAAAATCGTGGCATCTAACGTGAAATCGTTTGTAAAGATTTGATCAACCATTTTTAGCGAGAGATCAAACACGGAAATGCGCCCAATAACGATAATTTTAACGGCGGACCCACAAATGTTAGAAACCCCTTGACGGAATTTCCGGACAAAAATGGTGCAATCTAACGTCAAATCGTTTGTAGAGATTTGATCAACTATTTTTAGCGAGAGATCAAACAGGGAAATGCGCCCAAATTCAATATTTTTAGCAGAGGACCCCTAAAAGTTAGTCCCTCCTTGACGGAATTTCAGGACAAAAATGGTGCCGCATAACGTGAAATCCTTTGTAGAGATTTGATCAACCATTTTTAGCGTTTGATCAAACCCGGAAATTAAAACAAAATGGATATATTTAGCAACGGACCCCTAAAAGTTAGCCCCTCCTTTACGGAGTTTCGGGACAAAAATCGTGGCATCTAACGTGAAATCGTTTGTAAAGATTCTATCAACCATTTTTAGCGAGAGATCAAACTCGGAAATGTGCCCAATAACGATAATTTTAAGAGCGGACCCATAAATTTAGACCCCCTTGACGGAATTTCGGGACAAAAATGGTGCAATCTAACGTGAAATCGTTTGTAGAGATTTGATCAACTATATTTAGCGAGAGATAGTACCGGGCAATGCGACCAAAATAAATATTTTTAGCAGCGGACCCCGAAAAGTTAGCGCCCCTTGACGGAATTTCGGGACAAAAATGGGGTCATCTAACGTGAAATCGTTTGTAGAGATATTATCAACCATTTTTAGCAAGAGATCAAACACGGAAATGCGCTCAAAATTGATATTTTTAGCAGCGAACCCCTAAAATTTAGCCCCACATTTACGGAATTTCGGGACAAAAATTTTGGCAATTAACGTGAAATCGTTTGTAAGGATTTGACAACCATTTTTAACGAGAGATCAAACTCGGAAATGCGCCCAACTTCGATATTTTTAGCAGCTTACACCTAAAAGTTAGCCCTTCCTTGGCGGAATTTCGTGACAAAAATGCTGTCATCTAACGTGAAATCGTTTGTAGAGATTTGATCAACCATTTTTAGCGTTTGATCAAACCCGGAAATTAAAACAAAATGGATATATTTCGCAGGGGACCCCTAAAAGTTAGCCCTTCCTTGACGGAATTTCGGGACTAAAATGGTGCCATCTAACGTAAAATCGTTTGTAGAGATATTATCAACCATTTTTAGCAAGAGATCAAACACGGAAAATGCGCTCAAAATCGATATTTTTAGCAGCGAACCCCTAAAAGTTAGCTCCACCATTACGGAATTTCGGGACAAAAATGGTGGCATCTAACGTGAAATCGTTTGTAAGGATTTGATCAACCATTTTTAGCGAGAGATCAAACTAGGAAATGCGCCGAACTTCGATATTTTTAGCAGCTTACACCTAAAAGTTAGCCCTTCCTTGGCGGAATTTCGGGACAAAAATGCTGTCATCTAACGTGAAATTGTTTGTAGAGATTTGATCAACCATTTTTAGCGTTTGATCAAACCCGGAAATTAAAACAAAATGGATATATTTAGCAGCGGACTCCTAAAATTTAGTCCACCCTTGACGGAATTTCAGGACAAAAATGGTGCCACATAAAGTGAAATCCTTTGTAGAGATTTGATCAACCATTTTTAGCGTTTGATCAAACCCGGAAATTAAAACAAAATGGATATATTTAGCAGCGGACCGCTAAAAGTTAGCCCCTCCTTTACGGAATTTCGGGACAAAAATGGTGGCATCTAACGTGAAATCGTTTGTAAAGATTTGATCAACCATATTTAGCGAGAGATCAAACTCGGAAATGCGCCCAAAATCGATATTTTTAACAGCGGACCCATAAAAGTTAGTCCCCCTTGACGTAATTTCTGGACAAAAATGGTGCAATCTAACGTGAAATCGTTTGTAGAGATTTGATCAACTATTTTTAGCGAGACATCAAACCGGGAAATGCGCCCAAAATCAATATTTTTAGCAGCGGACCCCTAAAAGTTAGCCCCCCTTTACGGGATTTCGGGACAAAAATGCTGTCATCTAACGTGAAATTGTTTGTAGAGATTTGATCAACCATTTTTGGCGTGTGATCAAACCCGGAAATTAAAACAAAATGGATATATTTAGCAGCGGACCCCTAAAAGTTAGCCCCTCTTTTACGGAATTTCGGGACAAAAATGGTGGCATCTAACGTGAAATCGTTTGTAAAGATTTGATCAACCATTTTTAGCGAGAGATCAAACTCGGAAATGCGCCCAAAATCGATATTTTTAACAGCGGACACATAAAAGTTAGTCCCCCTTGACGGAATTTCGCGACAAAAATGGTGCAATCTAACGTGAAATCGTTTGTAGAGATATTATCAACCATTTTTAGCCAGAGATCAAACACGGAAAATGCGCTCAAAATCGATATTTTTAGCAGAGAACCCCTAAAAGTTAGCCCCACCATTACGGAATTTCGGGACAAAAATGGTGGCATCTAA
The DNA here is from genome assembly GCA_963932465.1 of Maratus speciosus. Classification (NCBI taxonomy): domain Eukaryota; kingdom Metazoa; phylum Arthropoda; class Arachnida; order Araneae; family Salticidae; genus Maratus; species Maratus speciosus. Next base: position 687,805,614 of record OZ010787.1, on the reverse strand, counting down.
CGTGAAATCGTTTGTAAGGATTTGATCAACCGTTTTTAGCGAGAGATCAAACCCGGAAATTAAAAAAAATGGATGTATTTAGCAGCGGGCCCCTAAAAGTTAGTCCCCCCTTGACGGAATTTCAGGACAAAAATGGGGCCAAATATCGTGAAATCATTTGTAGAGATTTGATCAACCATTTTTAGCTTTTGATCAAACCCGGAAATGCGCCCAATATCGAGATTTTTAGCAGCGGACCCCTAAAATTTAGCCCTTCCTTGACGGAATTTCGGGACAAAAATGGTGCCATCTAACGTGAAATTATTTGTAGAGATATTATCAACCATTTTTAGCAAGAGATCAAACTCGGAAATGCGCCCAATAACGATATTTTTAACAGCGGACCCCGAAAAGTTAGCTCCCCTTGACGGAATTTCGTGACTAAAATTGTGCCATCTACCGTGAAATCGTTTGTAGAGATATTGTCAACCATTTTTAGCAAGAGATCAAACACGGAAATGCGCTCATCGATATTTTTAGCAGGGAACCCCTAAAAGTTAGCCCCACCTTTACTTAATTTCGGGACAAAAATGCTGTCATCTAACGTGAAATTGTTTGTAGAGATTTCATCAACCCTTTTTAGCGTTTGATCAAACCCGGAAATTAAAATAAAATGGATATATTTAGCAGCGAACCCCTAAAAGTTAGCCACTCCTTTACGGAATTTCGGGACAAAAATGGTGGCATCTAACGTGAAATCGTTTGTAAAGATTTGATCAACCATTTTTAGCGAGAGATCAAACTCGAAAATGCGCCCAAAATCGATATTTTTAACAGCGGACCCATAAAAGTTAGTTCCCCTTGGCGGAATTTCGCGACAAAAATGGTGCAATCTAACGTGAAATCGTTTGTAGAGATTTGATCAACTATTTTTAGCGAGAGATCAAACCGGGAAATGCGCCCAAATTCAATATTTTTAGCAGCAGACCCCTAAAAGTTAGCCCTTCCTTGACGGAATTTCGGGACTAAAATGATGCCATCTAACGTGAAATCTTTTGTAAAGATTTGATCAACCATTTTTAGCGAGAGATCAAACTCGGAAATGCGCCCAAAATCGATATTTTTAACAGCGGACCCATAAAAGTTAGTTCCCCTTGGCGGAATTTCGGGACAAAAATGCTGTCATCTAACGTGAAATTGTTTGTAGAGATTTGATCAACCATTTTTAGCGATTGATCAAACCCGGAAATTAAAATAAAATGGATATATTTAGCAGCGGACCCCTAAAAGTTAGTCACCACTTGACGGAATTTGAGGACGAAAATGGTGCCACATAACGTGAAATCCTTTGTAGAGATTTGATCAACCATTTTTAGCTTTTGATCAAACCCGAAAATGCGCTCTATATCGAGATTTTAGCAGCGGTCCCCTAAAAGTTAGCCCTTCCTTGACGGAATTTCGGGGCAAAAATGGTGCCATCTAACGTGAAATTTTTTGTAGAGATATTATCAACCATTTTTAGCAAGAAATCAAACCCAGAAATGCGCTCAAAATCGATATTTTTATCAGCGAACCCCTAAAAGTTAGCCCCTCCTTTTCGGAGTTTCGGGACAAAAATCGTGGCATCTAACGTGAAATCGTTTGTAAAGATTTGATCAACCATTTTTAGCGAGAGATCAAACTCGGAAATGCGCCCAATAACGATAATTTTAACAGCGGACCCATGAAAGTTAGAAACCCCTTGACGGAATTTCGGGACAAAAATGGTGCAATCTAACGTGAAATCGTTTGTAGAGATTTGATCGACTATTTTTAACGAGAGATCAAACCGGGAAATGCGCCCAAAATCAATATTTTTAGCAGCGAACCCCTAAATTTTAGCCCCACCTTTACGGAATTTCGAGACAAAAATGGTGGCAATTAACGTGAAATCGTTTGTAAGGATTTGACAACCATTTTTAGTTAGAGATCAAACTCGGAAATGCGCCCAACTTCGATATTTTTAGAAGCTTACACCTAAAAGTTAGCCTTTCCTTGGCGGAATTTCGGGACAAAAATGCTGTCATCTAACGTGAAATTGTCTGTAGAGATTTGATCAACCATTTTTAGAGTTTTATCAAACCCGGAAATTAAAACAAAATGGATATATTTAGCAGCGGACCCCTAAAAGTTAGCCCCTCCTTTACGGAATTTCGGGACAAAAATGGTGGCATCTAACGTGAAATCGTTTGTAAAGATTTGATCAACCATTTATAGCGAGAGATCAAACTCGGAAATGCGCCCAAAATCGATATTTTTAACAGCGGACCCATAAAAGTTAGTCCCCCTTGACGTGATTTCGGGACAAAAATGGTGCAATCTAACGTGAAATCGTTTGTAGAGATTTGATCAACTATTTTTAACGAGAGATCATACCGGGAAATGCGCCCAAAATCAATATTTTTAGCAGCGGACCCCAAAAAGTTAGCCCCCCTTTACGGAATTTCGGGACAAAAATGCTGTCATCTAACGTGAAATTGTTTGTAGAGATTTGATCAACCATTTTTGGTATTTGATCAAACCCGGAAATTAAAACAAAATGGATATATTTAGCAGCGGACCCCTAAAAGTTAGCCCCTCTTTTACGGAATTTCGGGACAAAAATGGTGGCATCTAACGTGAAATCGTTTTTAAAGATTTGATCAACCATTTTTAGCGAGAGATCAAACCGGGAAATGCGCCCAAAATCAATATTTTAGCAGCGGACCCCTAAAAGTTAGCCATTCCATGACGGAATTTCGGGACAAAAATGGTGGCATCTAACGTGAAATCGTTTGTAAGGATTTGATCAACCGTTTTTAGCGAGAGATTAAACTAGGAAATGCGCCCAACGTCGATATTTTTAGCAGCTTACACCTAAAATTTAGCCCTTCCGTGGCGGAATTTCGGGACAAAAATGCTTTCATCTAACGTGAAATTGTTTGTAGAGATTTGATCAACCAGTTTTAGCGTTTGATCAAACCCGGAAATTAAAATAAAATGGATATATTTAGCAGCGAACCCCTAAAAGTTAGCCCCTCCTTTAAGGAATTTTGGGACAAAAATGGTGGCATCTAACGTGAAATCGTTTGTAAAGATTTGATCAACCATTTTTAGCGAGAGATCAAACTCGGAAATGCGCGCAAAATCGATATTTTTAACAGCGGACCCATAAAAGTTAGTCCCCCTTGACGGAATTTCGGGACAAAAATGCTGTCATCTAAAGTGAAATTGTTTGTAGAGATTTGATCAACCATTTTTAGCGTTTGATCAAACCCGGAAATTAAAACAAAATGGATATATTTAGCAGCGGACCCCTAAAAGTTAGTCCACCCTTGACGGAATTTCAGGACAAAAATGGTGCACATAACGTGAAATCATTTGTAGAGATTTGACCAACCATTTTTAGCTTTTGATCAAACCCGGAAATGCGCCCAATATCGAGATTTTTAGCAGCGGACCCCTAAAATTTAGCCCTTCCTTGACGGAATTTCGGGACAAAAATGGTGCCAGTTAACGTCAAATTGTTTGTAGAGATATTATCAACCATTTTTAGCAAGAAATCAAACCCGGAAATGCGCTCAAAATCGATATTTTTAGCAGCGGACCCCTAAAAGTTAGCTCCTCGTTTACGGAGTTTCGGGACAAAAATCGTGGCATCTAACGTGAAATCGTTTGTAAAGATTTGATCAACCATTTTTAGCGAGAGATCAAACACGGAAATGCGCCCAATAACGATATTTTTAACAGCGGACCCATAAAAGTTATACCCCCTTTACGGATTTTCGGGACAAAAAGGGTGCAATCTAACGTGAAATCGTTTGTAGAGATGTGATCAACCATTTTTAGCGAGAGATCAAACCGGGAAATGCGCCCAAAATCAATATTTTTAGCAGCGGACCCCTAAAAGTTAGCCATTCCATGACGGAATTTCGGGACTAAAATGGTGCGATCTAACGTGAAATCGTTTGTAGAGATATTATCAACCATTTTTAGCCAGAGATCAAACATGGAAAATGCGCTCAAAATCGATATTTTTAGCAGCGAACCCCTAAAAGTTAGCCCCACCATTACGGAATTTCGGAACAAAAAAGGTGGCATTTAACGTGAAATCGTTTGTAAGGATTTGATCAACCGTTTTTAGCGAGAGATCAAACTAGGAAATGCGCACAACGTCGATATTTTTAGCAGCTTACACCTAAAAGTTAGCCCTTCCGTGGCGGAATTTCGGGACAAAAATGCTGTCATCTAAGGTGGAATTGTTTGTAGAGATTTGATCAACCATTTTTAGCGTTTGATCAAACCCGGAAATTAAAATAAAATGGATATATTTAGCAGCGAACCCCTAAAAGTTAGCCACTCCTTTAAGGAATTTCGGGACAAAAATGGTGGCATCTAACGTGAAATAGTTTGTAAAGATTTGATCAACCATTTTTAGCGAGAGATCAAACTCGGAAATGCGCCCAAAATCGATATTTTTAACAGCGGACCCATAAAAGTTAGTCCCCCTTGGCGGAATTTCGGGACAAAAATGCTGTCATCTAAAGTGAAATTGTTTGTAGAGATTTGATCAACCATTTTTAGCGTTTGATCAAAGCCGGAAATTAAAACAAAATGGATATATTTAGCAGCGGACCCCTAAAAGTTAGTCCCCCCTTGACGGAATTTCAGGACAAAAATGGTGCCACATAACGTGAAATCATTTGTAGAGATTTGACCAACCATTTTTAGCTTTTGATCAAACCCGGAAATGCGCCCAAAATCGAGATTTTTAGCAGCGGACCCCTAAAATTTAGCCATTCCTTGACGGAATTTCGGGACAAAAATGGTGCATCTAACGTGAAATTGTTTGTAGAGATATTATCAACCATTTTTAGAAAGAAATCAAACCTGGAAATGCGCTCAAAATCGATATTTTTAGCAGCGAACCCCTAAAAGTTAGCTCCTCCTTTACGGAGTTTCGGGACAAAAATCGTGGCATCTAACGTGAAATCGTTTGTAAAGATTTGATCAACCTATTTTAGCGAGAGGTCAAACTCGGAAATGCGCCCAATAACGATATTTTTAACAGCGGACCCATAAAAGTTAGACCCCCTTGACGGAATTTCGGGACAAAAAGGGTGCAATCTAACGTGAAATCGTTTGTAGAGATGTGATCAACTATTTTTAGCGAGAGATAGAACTATGAAATGCGCCCAAAATCAATATTTTTAGCAGCGGACCCCGAAAAGTTAGCCCTCCTTGACGGAATTTCGGGACAAAAATGGGGTCATCTAACATGAAATCGTTTGTAAAGATTTGATCAACCATTTTTAGCGAGATATGAAACTCGGAAATGCGCCCAACGTCGATATTTTTAGCAGCTTACACCTAAAAGTTAGCCCTTCCTTGACGGAATTTCGGGACTAAAATTGTGCCATCTACCGTGAAATCGTTTGTAGAAATATTATCAACCATTTTTAGCAAGAGATCAAACACGGAAATGCGCTCATCGATATTTTTAGCAGCGAACCCCTAAAAGTTAGCCCCACCTTTACTTAATTTCGGGACAAAAATGGTGGCAAATAACGTGAAATCCTTTGTAAGGATTTGATCAACCATTTTTAGTGAGAGATCAAACTCGGAAATGCACACAAAATCAATATTTTTAGCAGCGGACCCCAAAAGTTAGCCCCCCTTTACGGAATTTCGGGACAAAAATGCTGTCATCTAATGTGAAATTGTTTGTAGAGATTTGATCAACCATTTTTAGCGTTTGATCAAATCCGGAAATTAAAACAAAATGGATATATTTAGCAGCGGACCCCTAAAAGTTAGTCCCCCTTTGACGGAATTTCAGGACAAAAATGGTGCCACATAACGTGAAATCCTTTGTAGAGATTTGATCAACCGTTTTTAGCTATTGATCAAACCCGGAAATGCGCCCAATATCGAGATTTTTAGCAGCGGACCCCTAAAAGTTAGCCCTTCCTTGACGGAATTTCAGGATTAAAATTGTGCCATCTAACGTCAAATCGTTTGTAGAGATATTATCAACCATTTTTAGCAAGAGATCAAACACGGAAAATGCGCTCAAAATCGATATTTTTAGCAGCGAACCCCTAAAAGTTAGCCCCACCATTACAGAATTTCGGGACAAAAATGGTGGCATCTAACGTGAAATAGCTTGTAAGGATTTGATCAACCATTTTTAGCGAGAGATCAAACTCGCAAATGCGCCCAATAACGATATTTTTAACAGCGGACCCCAAAAAGTTAGCCCCCCTTTACGGAATTTCGTGACAAAAATGCTGTCATCTAACGTGAAATCGTTTGTAGAGATTTGATCAACCATTTTTTGCGTTTGATCAAACCCGGAAATTAAAAGGAAATGGATATATTTCGCAGGGGACCCCTAAAAGTTAGCCCCTCCTTTACAGAATTTCGCGACAAAAATGGTGCAGTCTAACGTGAAATCTTTTGTAGAGGTTTGGTTTGGTTTGTGTTTATGACGGCCGATTATCAACACGTGGGATATAGGCCCTGGGGCGAGTGCCCTTCGTGGGGGTCTTTCTAAGGGAACCTAACCCGTATTTACGCATGGGAATCCACGGTTTCGAAGAAAACCACGAAAACTCCGAAACGGTTAGGCCGACGGGCGCGATTGGGTTCGAACCCAGCACCTCCCGTCTACCAGCTTCGAGAGCAGAACCTCTCGGCCACTGGTGGGGCCCTTTTGTAGAGATTTGATCAACTATTTTTAGCGAGAGATCAAACCGGGAAATGCGCCCAAAATCAATATTTTTAGCAGCGGACCCCTAAAAGTTAGCCCTTCCTTGACGGAATTTCGGGACTAAAATGGTGCCATCTAACGTGAAATCGTTTGTAGAGATATTATCAACCATTTTTAGCAAGAGATCAAACACGGAAAATGCGCTCAAAATCGATATTTTTAGCAGCGAACCCCTAAAAGTTAGCCCCACCATTACGGAATTTCGGGACAAAAATTATGGCATCTAACGTGAAATCGTTTGTAGAGATATTATCAACCATTTTTAGCGAGAGATCAAACTAGGAAATGCGCCCAACGTCGATATTTTTTGCAGCTTACACCTAAAAGTTAGCCCTTCCTTGGCGGAATTTCGGGACAAAAATGCTGTCATCTAACGTGAAATTGTTTGTAGAGATTTGATCAACCATTTTTAGCGTTTGATCAAACCCGGAAATTAAAATAAAATGGATATATTTATCAGCGAACCCCTAAAAGGTAGCCCCTCCTTTACGGAATTTTGGGACAAAAATGGTGGCATCTAACGTGAAATCGTTTGTAAAGATTTGATCAACCATTTTTAGCGAGAGATCAAACTCGGAAATGCGCCCAAAATCGATATTTTTAACAGCGGACCCATAAAATTTAGTCCCCCTTGGCGGAATTTCGGGACAAAAATGCTGTCATCTAACGTGAAATCGTTTGTAGAGATTTGATCAATTCTTTTTAGCGAGAGATAGAACCGGGAAATGCGCTCTAAATTGATATTTTTAGCAGCGAACCCCTAAATTTTAGCCCCACCTTTACGGAATTTCGGGACAAAAATGGTGGCAATTAACGTGAAATCGTTTGAGAGGATTTGACAACCATTTTTAGCGAGAGATCAAACTCGGAAATGCGCCCAACTGCGATATTTTTAGCAGCTTACACCTAAAAGTTAGCCCTTCCTTGGCGGAATTTCGTGAAAAAAATGCTGTCATCTAACGTGAAATCGTTTGAAGAGATTTGATCAACCATTTTTAGCGTTTGATCAAACCCGGAAATTAAAACAAAATGGATATATTTCGCAGGGGACCCCTAAAATTTAGCCCCTCCTTTACGGAATTTTGCGACAAAAATGGTGCAATCTAACGTGAAATCTTTTGTAGAGATTTGATCAACTATTTTTAGCGAGAGATCAAACCGGGAAATGCACCCAAAATCAATATTTTTAGCAGCGGACCCCTAAAAGTTAGCCCTTCCTTGACGGAATTTCGGGACTAAAATGGTGCCATCTAACGTGAAATCGTTTCTAGAGATATTATCAACCATTTTTAGCAAGAGATCAAACACGGAAAATGCGCTCAAAATCGATATTTTTAGCAGCGAACCCCTAAAAGTTAACCCCACCATTACGGAATTTCGGGACAAAAATGGTGGCATCTAACGTGAAATCGTTTGTAAGGATTTGATCAACCATTTTTAGCGAGAGGTCAAACTAGGAAATGCGCCCAACGTCGATATTTTTAGCAGCTTACACCTAAAAGTTAGCCCTTCCTTGGCAGAATTTCGGGACAAAAATGCTGTCATCTAACGTGAAATTGTTTGTAGAGATTTGATCAACCATTTTTAGCGTTTGATCAAACCGGGAAATTAAAATAAAATGGATATATTTAGCAGCGAACCCCTAAAAGGTAGCCCCTCCTTTACGGAATTTCGGGACAAAAATGGTGGCATCTAACGTGAAATCGTTTGTAAAGATTTGATCAACCATTTTTAGCGAGAGATCAAACTCGGAAATGCGCCCAAAATCGATATTTTTAACAGCGGACCCATAAAAGTTAGTCCCCCTTGGCGGAATTTCGGGACAAAAATGCTGTCATCTAACGTGAAATTGTTTGTAGAGATTTGATCAACCATTTTTAGCGTTTTATCAAACCCGGAAATTAAAACAAAATGGATATATTTAGCAGCGGACCCCTAAAATTTAGTCCCCCATTGACGGAATTTCAGGACAAAAATGGTGCCACATAACGTCAAATCCTTTGTAGAGATTTGATCAACCATTTTTAGCATTTGATCAAACCCGGAAATTAAAACCAAATGGATATATTTAGCAGCGGACCCCTAAATTTTAGCCCCTCCTTTACGGAGTTTCGGGACAAAAATCGTGGCATCTAACGTGAAATCGTTTGTAAAGATTTGATCAACCATTTTTAGCGAGAGATCAAACTCGGAAATGCGCGCAATAACGATAATTTTAAGAGCAGTCCCATAAATTTAGAACCCCTTGACGGAATTTCGGGACAAAAATCCTGGCATCTAACGTGAAATCTTTTGTAGAGATTTGATCAACTATTTTTAGCGAGAGATCAAACCGCGAAATGCGCCCAAAATCAATATTTTTAGCAGCGGACCCCTAAAAGTTAGCCCTTCCTTGACGGAATTTCGGGACTAAAATGGTGCCATCTAACGTGAAATCGTTTGTAGAGATATTATCAACCATTTTTAGCAAGAGATCAAACACGGAAAATGCGCTCAAAATCGATATTTTTAGCAGCGAACCCCTAAAAGTTAGCCCCACCATTACGGAATTTCGGGACAGAAATTATGGCATCTAACGTGAAATCGTTTGTAGAGATATTATCAACCATTTTTAGCGAGAGATCAAACTAGGAAATGCGCCCAACGTCGATATTTTTTGCAGCTCACACCTAAAAGTTAGCCCCACCATTACGGAATTTCGGGACAAAAATTATGGCATCTAACGTGAAATTGTTTGTAGAGATTTGATCAACCATTTTTAGCGTTTGATCAAACCCGGAAATTAAAATAAAATGGATATATTTAGCAGCGAACCCCTAAAAGGTAGCCCCTCCTTTACGGAATTTCGGGACAAAAATGCTGTCATCTAACGTGAAATTGTTTGTAGAGATTTGATCAACCATTTTTAGCGTTTGATCAAACCGGGAAATTAAAATAAAATGGATATATTTAGCAGCGAACCCCTAAAAGGTAGCCCCTCCTTTACGGAATTTCGGGACAAAAATGGTGGCATCCAACGTGAAATCTTTTGTAAAGATTTGATCAACCATTTTTAGCGAGAGATCAAACTCGGAAATGCGCCCAAAATCGATATTTTTAACAGCGGACCCATAAAAGTTAGTCCCCCTTGGCGGAATTTCGGGACAAAAATGCTGTCATCTAACGTGAAATTGTTTGTAGAGATTTGATCAACCATTTTTAGCGTTTTATCAAACCCGGAAATTAAAACAAAATGGATATATTTAGCAGCGGACCCCTAAAAGTTAGTCCCCCATTGACGGAATTTCAGGACAAAAATGGTGCCACATAACGTCAAATCCTTTGTAGAGATTTGATCAACCATTTTTAGCATTTGATCAAACCCGGAAATTAAAACCAAATGGATATATTTAGCAGCGGACCCCTAAATTTTAGCCCCTCCTTTACGGAGTTTCGGGACAAAAATCGTGGCATCTAACGTGAAATCGTTTGTAAAGATTTGATCAACTATTTTTAGCGAGGGATCACACCGGGAAATGCGCCCAAAATCAATATTTTTAGCAGCGGACCCCTAAAAGTTAGCCCTTCCTTGACGGAATTTCGGGACTAAAATGGTGCAATCTAACGTGAAATCGTTTGTAGAGATTTGATCAACTATATTTAGCGAGAGATAGAACCGGGAAATGCGCCCAAAATCAATATTTTTAGCAGCGGACCCCGAAAAGTTAGCCCCCCTTGACGGAATTTCGGGACAAAAATGGGGTCATCTAACGTGAAATCGTTTGTAAGGATTTGACAACCATTTTTAGCGAGAGATAAAACTCGGAAATGCGCCCAACTTCGATATTTTTAGCAGCTTACACCTAAAAGTTAGCCCTTCCTTGGCGGAATTTCTTGACAAAAATGCTGTCATCTAACGTGAAATCGTTTGTAGAGATATTATCAACCATTTTTAGCGTTTGATCAAACCCGGAAATTAAAACAAAATGGATATATTTAGCAGCGGACCCCTAAAAGTTAGTCCCCCCTTGACGGAATTTCAGGACAAAAATGGTGCCACATAACGTGAAATCATTTGTAGAGATTTGACCAACCATTTTTAGCTTTTGATCAAACCCGGAAATGCGCCCAATATCGAGATTTTTAGCAGCGAACCCCTAAAAGTTAGCCCCACCTTTACTTAATTTCGGGACAAAAATGGTGGCAATTAACGTGAAATCCTTTATAAGGATTTGATCAACCATTTTTAGCGAGAGATCAAACTCGGAAATGCACACAAAATCAATATTTTTAGCAGCGGACCCCAAAAGTTAGCCCCCCTTTACGGAATTTCGGGACAAAAATGCTGTCATCTAACGTGAAATTGTTTGTAGAGATTTGATCAACCGTTTTTAGCTTTTGATCAAACCCGGAAATGCGCCCAATATCGAGATTTTTAGCAGCGGACCCCTAAAAGTTAACCCTTCCTTGACGAAATTTCGGGACAAAAATGGTGCCATCTAAAGTGAAATTGGTTGTAGAGATATTATCAACCATTTTTAGCAAGAAATCAAACCCGGAAATGCGCTCAAAATCGATATTTTTAGCAGCGAACCCCTAAAATTTAGTCCCTCCTTTACGGAATTTCGGGACAAATATGTTGGCATCTAACGTGAAATCGATTGTAAAGATTTGATGAACCATTTTTAGTGAGAGATCAAACTCGGAAATGCGCCCAACGTCGATATTTTTAACAGCGGACCCATAAAAGTTAGCCCTTCCTTGACGGAATTTCGGGACTAAAATGGTGTCATCTAACGTGAAATCGTTTGTAGAGATATTATCAACCATTTTTAGCAAGATATCAAACACGGAAATGCGCTCAAAATCGATATTTTTAGCAGCGAACCCCTAAAAGTTAGCTCCTCCTTTACGGAGTTTCGGGACAAAAATCGTGGCATCTAACGTGAAATCGTTTGTAAAGATTTGATCAACCATTTTTAGCGAGAGATCAAACTCGGAAATGCGCCCAATAACGATATTTTTAACAGCGGACCCATAAAAGTTAGACCCCCCTTGACGGAATTTCGGGACAAAAAGGGTGCAATCTATCGTGAAATCGTTTGTAGAGATGTGATCAACTATTTTTAGCGAGAGATAGAACTATGAAATGCGCCCATAATCCATATTTTTAGCAGCGGACCCCGAAAAGATAGCCCCCTTGACGGAATTTCGGGACAAAAATGGGGTCACCTAACGTGAAATCGTTTGTAGAGATTTGATAAACCATTTTTAGCGAGAAATGAAACTCGGAAATGCGCCCAACGTCGATATTTTTAGCAGCTTACACCTAAAAGTTAGCCCTTCCTTGACGGAATTTCGGGACTAAAATTGTGCCATCTACCGTGAAATCGTTTGTAGAAATATTATCAACCATTTTTAGCAAGAGATCAAACACGGAAATGCGCTCATCGATATTTTTAGCAGCGAACCCCTAAAAGTTAGCCCCACCTTTACTTAATTTCGGGACAAAAATGGTGGCAATTAACGTGAAATCCTTTGTAAGGATTTGATCAACCATTTTTAGCGAGAGATCAAACTCGGAAATGCACACAAAATCAATATTTTTAGCAGCGGACCCCAAAAGTTAGCCCCCCTTTACGGAATTTCGGGACAAAAATGCTGTCATCTAACGTGAAATTGTTTGTAGAGATTTGATCAACCGTTTTTAGCTTTTGATCAAACCCGGAAATGCGCCCAATATCGAGATTTTTAGCAGCGGAGCCCTAAAAGTTAGCCCTTCCTTGACGAAATTTCGGGACAAAAATGGTGCCATCTAAAGTGAAATTGTTTGTAGAGATATTATCAACCATTTTTAGCAAGAAATCAAACCCGGAAATGCGCTCAAAATCGATATTTTTAGCAGCGAACCCCTAAATGTTAGTCCCTCCTTTACGGAATTTCGGGACAAAAATGGTGGCATCTAACGTGAAATCGATTGTAAAGATTTGATCAACCATTTTTAGCGAGAGATCAAACTCGGAAATGCGCCCAACGTCGATATTTTTAACAGCGGACCCATAAAAGTTAGCCCTTCCTTGACGGAATTTCGGGACTAAAATGGTGTCATCTAACGTGAAATCGTTTGTAGAGATATTATCAACCATTTTTAGCAAGAGATCAAACACGGAAAATGCGCTCAAAATCGAAATTTTAGCAGCGAACCCCTAAAAGTTAGCCCCACTATTACAGAATTTCGGGACAAAAATGGTGGCATCTAACGTGAAATCGATTGTAAAGATTTGATCAACCATTTTTAGCGAGAGATCAAACTCGGAAACGCGCCCAACGTCGATAATTTTAACAGCGGACCCATAAAAGTTAGCCCTTCCTTGACGGAATTTCGGGACTAAAATGGTGCCATCTAACGTGAAATTGTTTATAGAGATATTATCAACCATTTTTAGCAAGAAATCAAACCCGGAAATGCGCTCAAAATCGATATTTTTAGCAGCGAACCCCTAAAAGTTAGCCCCTCCTTTACGGAGTTTCGGGACAAAAATCGTGGCATCTAACGTGAAATCGTTTGTAAAGATTTGATCAACCATTTTTAGCGAGAGATCAAACTCGGAAATGCGCCCAATAACGATATTTTTAGCAGCGGACCCCGAAAAGTTAGCTCCCCTTGACGGTATTTCGGGACAAAAATGGGGTCATCTAACGTGAAATCGTTTGTAGAGATTTGATCAACCATTTTTAGCGAGAGATCAAACTCGGAAACGCGCCCAACGTCGATAATTTTAACAGCGGACCCATAAAAGTTAGCCCTTCCTTGACGGAATTTCGGGACTAAAATTGTGCCATCTACCGTGAAATCGTTTGTAGAGATATTATCAACCATTTTTAGCAAGATATCAAACCCGGAAATGCGCTCAAAATCGATATTTTTAGCAGCGAACCCCTAAAAGTTAGCTATTCCTTTACGGAGTTTCGGGACAAAAATCGTGGCATATAACGTGAAATCGTTTGTAAAGATTTGATCAACCATTTTTAGCGAGAGATCAAACTCGGAAATGCGCCCAATAACGATATTTTTAACAGCGGACCCATAAAAGTTAGACCCCCTTGACGGAATTTCGGGACAAAAAGGGTGCAATCTAACGTGAAATCGTTTGTAGAGATGTGATAAACCATTTTTAGCGAGAAATGAAACTCGGAAATGCGCCCAACGTCGATATTTTTAGCAGCTTACACCTAAAAGTTAGCCCTTCCTTGACGGAATTTCGGGACTAAAATTGTGCCATCTACCGTGAAATCGTTTGTAGAAATATTATCAACCATTTTTAGCAAGAGATCAAACACGGAAATGCGCTCATCGATATTTTTAGCAGCGAACCCCTAAAAGTTAGCCCCACCTTTACTTAATTTCGGGACAAAAATGGTGGCAATTAACGTGAAATCCTTTGTAAGGATTTGATCAACCATTTTTAGCGAGAGATCAAACTCGGAAATGCACACAAAATCAATATTTTTAGCAGCGGACCCCAAAAGTTAGCCCCCCTTTACGGAATTTCGGGACAAAAATGCTTTCATCTAACGTGAAATTGTTTGTAGAGATTTGATCATCCATTTTTAGCGTTTGATCAAATCCGGAAATTAAAACAAAATGGATATATTTAGCAGCGGGCCCCTAAAAGTTAGTCCCCCTATGACGGAATTTCAGGACAAAAATGGTGCCACATAACGTGAAATCCTTTGTAGAGATTTGATCAACCGTTTTTAGCTTTTGATCAAACCCGGAAATGCGCCCAATATCGAGATTTTTAGCAGCGGACCCCTAAAAGTTAGCCCTTCCTTGACGAAATTTCGGGACAAAAATGGTGCCATCTAAAGTGAAATTGATTGTAGAGATATTATCAACCATTTTTAGCAAGAAATCAAACCCGGAAATGCGCTCAAAATCGATATTTTTAGCAGCGAACCCCTAAAAGTTAGTCCCTCCTTTACGGAATTTCGGGACAAAAATGGTGGTATCTAACGGGAAATCGATTGTAAAGATTTGATCAACCATTTTTAGCGAGAGCTCAAACTCGGAAATGCGCCCAATAACGATATTTTTAACAGCGGACCCCAAAAAGTTAGCCCCTCCTTTACGGAGTTTCGGGAGAAAAATCGTGGCATCTAACGTGAAATCGTTTGTAAAGATTTGATCAACCATTTTTAGCGAGAGATCAAACTCGGAAATGCGCCCAATAACGATATTTTTAGCAGCGGACCCCGAAAAGTTAGCTCCCCTTGACAGAATTTCGTGACAAAAATGCTGTCATCTAACGTGAAATCGTTTGTAGAGATTTGAGCAATCATTTTTAGCGTTTGATCAAACCCGGAAATTAAAAGAAAATGGATATATTTCGCAGGGGACCCCTAAAAGTTAGCCCCTCCTTTACGGAATTTCGCAACAAAAATGGTGCAATCTAACGTGAAATCTTTTGTAGAGATTTGATCAACTATTTTTAGCGAGAGATCAAACCGGGAAATGCGCCCAAAATCAATATTTTTAGCAGCGGACCCCTAAAAGTTAGCCCTTCCTTGACGGAATTTCGGGACTAAAATGGTGCCATCTAACGTGAAATCGTTTGTAGAGATATTATAATCCATTTTTAGCAAGAGATCAAACACGGAAAATGCGCTCAAAATCGATATCTTTAGCAGCGAACCCCTAAAAGTTAGCCCTTCCTTGACGGAATTTCGGGACAAAAATGGTGCCATCTAACGTGAAATTGTTTGTAGAGATATTATCAACCATTTTTAGCAAGAAATCAAACACGGAAATGCGCTCAAAATCGATATTTTTAGCAGCGAACCCCTAAAAGTTAGCCCCTCCTTTACGGAGTTTCGGGAGAAAAATCGTGGCATCTAACGTGAAATCGTTTGTAAAGATTTGATCAACCATTTTTAGCGAGAGATCAAACTCGGAAATGCGCCCAATAACGATATTTTTAGCAGCGGACCCCGAAAAGTTAGCTCCCCTTGACGGAATTTCGGGACAAAAATGGGGTCATCTAACGTGAAATCGTTTGTAGAGATTTGATCAACCATTTTTAGCGAGAAATGAAACTCGGAAATGTGCCCAACGTCGATATTTTTAGCAGCTTACACCTAAAAGTTAGCCCTTCCTTGACGGAATTTCGGGGCTAAAATTGTGCCATCTACCGTGAAATCGTTTGTAGAGATATTATCAACCATTTTTAGCAAGAGATCAAACACGGAAATGCGCTCATCGATATTTTTAGCAGCGAACCCCTAAAAGTTAGCCACACCTTTACTTAATTTCGGGACAAAAATGCTGTCATCTAACGTGAAATTGTTTGTAGAGATTTCATCAACCATTTTTAGCGTTTTATCAAACTCGGAAATTAAAATAAAATGGATATATTTAGCAGCGAACCCCTAAATGTTAGCCCCTCCTTTACGGAGTTTCGGGACAAAAATCGTGGCATCTAACGTGAAATCGTTTGTAAAGATTTGATCAACCATTTTTAGCGAGAGATCAAACTCGGAAATGCGCCGAATAACGATAATTTTAACAGCGGACCCATAAAAGTTAGAAGCCCCTTGACGGAATTTCGGGACAAAAATGGTGCAATCTAACGTGAAATCGTTTGTAGAGATTTGATCAACTATTTTTAGCGAGAGATCAAACCGGGAAATGCGCCCAAATTCAATATTTTTAGCAGCGGACCCCTAAAAGTAAGCCCTTCCTTGACGGAATTTCGGGACTAAAATGGTGCCATCTAACGTGAAATCGTTTGTAAAGATTTGATCAACCATTTTTAGCGAGAGATCAAACTCGGAAATGCGCCCAAAATCGATATTTTTAACAGCGGACCCATAAAAGTTAGTTCCCCTTGCCGGAATTTTGGGACAAAAATGCTGTCATCTAACGTGAAATTATTTGTAGAGATTTGATCAACCATTTTTAGCGTTTGATCAAACCCGGAAATTAAAACAAAATGGATATATTTAGCAGCGGACCCCTAAAAGTTAGTCCCCACTTGACGGAATTTCAGGACAAAAATGGTACCACATAACGTGAAATCCTTTGTAGAGATTTGATCAACCATTTTTAGCTTTTGATCAAACACGAAAATGCGCTCAATATCGAGATTTTTAGCAGCGGACCCCTAAAAGTTAGCCCTTCCTTGACGGAATTTCGGGACAAAAATGGTGCCATCTAACGTGAAATTGTTTGTAGAGATATTATCAACCATTTTTAGCAAGAAATCAAACCCGGAAATGCGCTCAAAATCGATATTTTTAGCAGCGAACCCCTAAAAGTAAGCCCCTCCTTTACGGAGTTTCGGGACAAAAATCGTGGCATCTAACGTGAAATCGTTTGTAAAGATTTGATCAACCATTTTTAGCGAGAGATCAAACTCGGAAATGCGCCGAATAACGATAATTTTAACAGCGGACCCATAAAAGTTAGAAACCCCTTGACGGAATTTCGGGACAAAAATGGTGCAATCTAACGTGAAATCGTTTGTAGAGATTTGATCAACTATTTTTAACGAGAGATCAAACCGGGAAATGCGCCCAAAATCAATATTTTTAGCAGCGAACCCCTAAATTTTAGCCCCACCTTTACGGAATTTCGAGACAAAAATGGTGGCAATTAACGTGAAATCGTTTGTAAGGATTTGACAACCATTTTTAGCGAGAGATCAAACTCGGAAATGCGCCCAACTTCGATATATTTAGAAGCTTACACCTAAAAGTTAGCCTTTCCTTGGCGGAATTTCGGGACAAAAATGCTGTCATCTAACGTGAAATTGTTTGTAGAGATTTCATCAACCATTTTTAGCGTTTTATCAAACTCGGAAATTAAAACAAAATGGATATATTTAGCAGCGGACCCCCAAAAGTTAGCCCCTCTTTTACGGAATTTCGGGACAAAAATGGTGGCATCTAACGTGAAATCGTTTGTAAAGATTTGATCAACCATTTTTAGCGAGAGATCAAACTCGGAAATGCGCCCAAAATCGATATTTTTAACAGCGGACCCATAAAAGTTAGTCCCCCTTGACGTGATTTCGGGACAAAAATGGTGCAATCTAACGTGAAATCGTTTGTAGAGATTTGATCAACTATTTTTAACGAGAGATCATACCGGGAAATGCGCCAAAATCAATATTTTTAGCAGCGGACCCCTAAAAGTTAGCCATTCCATGACGGAATATCGGGACTAAAATGGTGCCATCTAACGTGAAATCGTTTGTAGAGATATTATCAACCATTTTTAGCCAGAGATCAAACACGGAAAATGCTCTCAAAATCGATATTTTTAGCAGCGAACCCCTAAAAGTTAGCCCCACCATTACGGAATTTCGGGACAAAAAAGGTGGTATCTAACGTGAAATCGTTTGTAAGGATTTGATCAACCGTTTTTAGCGAGAGATCAAACTAGGAAATGCGCCCAACGTCGATATTTTTAGCAGCTTACACCTAAAATTTATCCCTTCCGTGGCGGAATTTCGGGACAAAAATGCTGTCATCTAACGTGAAATTGTTTGTAGAGATTTGATCAACCAGTTTTAGCGTTTGATCAAACCCGGAAATTAAAATAAAATGGATATAGTTAGCCGCGAACCCCTAAAAGTTAGTCCCCCCTTGACGGAATTTCAGGACAAAAATGGTGCCACATAACGTGAAATCATTTGTAGAGATTTGACCAACCATTTTTAGCTTTTGATCAAACCCGGAAATGCGCCCAATATCGAGATTTTTAGCAGCGGACCCATAAAAGTTAGTCCCCCTTGGCGGAATTTCGGGACAAAAATGCTGACATCTAACGTGAAATTATTTGTAGAGATTTGATCAACCATTTTTAGCGTTTGATCAAACCCGGAAATTAAAACAAAATGGATATATTTAGCAGCGGACCCCTAAAAGTTAGTCCCCCCTTGACGGAATTTCAGGACAAAAATGGTGCCACATAACGTGAAATCATTTGTAGAGATTTGACCAACCATTTTTAGCTTTTGATCAAACCCGGAAATGCGCCCAATATCGAGATTTTTAGCAGCGGACCCCTAAAATTTAGCCCTTCCTTGACGGAATTTCGGGACAAAAATGGTGCCATCTAACGTGAAATTGTTTGTAGAGATATTATCAACCATTTTTAGCAAGAAATCAAACCCGGAAATGCGCTCAAAATCGATATTTTTAGCAGCGAACCCCTAAAAGTTAGCTCCTCCTTTACGGAGTTTCGGGACAAAAATCGTGGCATCTAACGTGAAATCGTTTGTAAAGATTTGATCAACCATTTTTAGCGAGAGATCAAACTCGGAAATGCGCCCAATAACGATATTTTTAACAGCGGACCCATAAAAGTTATACCCCCTTGACGGATTTTCGGGACAAAAAGTGTGCAATCTAACGTGAAATCGTTTGTAGAGATATTATCAACCATTTTTAGAAAGAGATCAAACACGGAAAATGCGCTGAAAATCGATATTTTTAGCAGCGAACCCCTAAAAGTTAGCCCCACCATTACGGAATTTCGGAACAAAAAAGGTATCATTTAACGTGAAATCGTTTGTAAGGATTTTATCAACCGTTTTTAGCGAGAGATCAAACTAGGAAATGCGCCCAACGTCGATATTTTTAGCAGCTTACACCTAAAAGTTAGCCCTTCCGTGGCGGAATTTCGGGACAAAAATGCTGTCATCTAACGTGAAATTGTTTGTAGAGATTTGATCAACCATTTTTAGCGTTTGATCAAACCCGGAAATTAAAATAAAATGGATATATTTAGCAGCCAATCCCTAAAAGTTAGCCCCTCCTTTAAGGAATTTCGGGACAAAAATGGTGGCATCTAACGTGACATAGTTTGTAAAGATTTGATCAATCATTTTTAGCGAGAGATCAAACTCGGAAATGCGCCCAAAATCGATATTTTTAACAGCGGACCCATAAAAGTTAGTCCCCCTTGGCGGAATTTCGGGACAAAAATGCTGTCATCTAAAGTGAAATTGTTTGTAGAGATTTGATCAACCATTTTTAGCGTTTGATCAAAGCCGGAAATTAAAACAAAATGGATATATTTAGCAGCGGACCCCTAAAAGTTAGTCCCCCCTTGACGGAATTTCAGGACAAAAATGGTGCCACACAACGT
Organism: Maratus speciosus; assembly: GCA_963932465.1. NCBI lineage: Eukaryota > Metazoa > Arthropoda > Arachnida > Araneae > Salticidae > Maratus > Maratus speciosus. Next base: position 687,785,710 of record OZ010787.1, on the reverse strand, counting down.
GAAATCATTAGTAGAGATTTGACCAACCATTTTTAGCTTTTGATCAAACCCGGAAATGCGCCCAACATCGAGATTTTTAGCAGCGGACCCCTAAAATTTAGCCCTTCCTTGACGGAATTTCGGGACAAAAATGGTGCTATCTAACGTGAAATTGTTTGTAGAGATATTATCAACCATTTTTAGCAAGAAATCAAACCCGGAAATGCGCTCCAAATCGATATTTTTAGCAGCGAACCCCTAAAAGTTAGCTCCTCCTTTACGGAGTTTCGGGACAAAAATCGTGGCATCTAACGTGAAATCGTTTGTAAAGATTTGATCAACCATTTTTAGCGAGAGATCAAACTCGGAAATGCGCCCAATAACGATATTTTTAACAGCGGACCCATAAAAGTTAGAACCCCTTGACGGAATTTCGGGACAAAAAGGGTGCAATCTAACGTGAAATCGTTTGTAGAGATGTGATCAACTATTTTTAGCGAGAGATAGAACTATGAAATGCGCCCAAAATCAATATTTTTAGCAGCGGACCCGGAAAAGTTAGCCCCCCTTGACGGAATTCGGGACAAAAATGGGGTCATCTAACATGAAATCCTTTGTAGAGATTTGATCAACCATTTTTAGCGAGAAATGAAACTCGGAAATGCGCCCAACGTCGATATTTTTAGCAGCTTACACCTAAAACTTAGCCCTTCCTTGACGGAATTTCGGGACTAAAATTGTGCCATCTACCGTGAAATCGTTTGTAGAAATATTATCAACCATTTTTAGCAAGAGATCAAACACGGAAATGCGCTCATCGATATTTTTAGCAGCGAACCCCTAAAAGTTAGCCACACCTTTACTTAATTTCGGGACAAAAATGCTGTCATCTAACGTGAAATTGTTTGTAGAGATTTCATCAACCATTTTTAGCGTTTTATCAAACTCGGAACTTAAAACAAAATGGATATATTTAGCAGCGGACCCCCAAAAGTTAGCCCCTCTTTTACGGAATTTCGGGACAAAAATGGTGGCATCTAACGTGAAATCGTTTGTAAAGATTTGATCAACCATTTTTAGCGAGAGATCAAACTCGGAAATGCGCCCAAAATCGATATTTTTAACAGCGGACCCATAAAAGTTAGTCCCCCTTGACGTGATTTCGGGACAAAAATGGTGCAATCTAACGTGAAATCGTTTGTAGAGATTTGATCAACTATTTTTAACGAGAGATCATACCGGGAAATGCGCCAAAATCAATATTTTTAGCAGCGGACCCCTAAAAGTTAGCCATTCCATGACGGAATATCGGGACTAAAATGGTGCCATCTAACGTGAAATCGTTTGTAGAGATATTATCAACCATTTTTAGCCAGAGATCAAACACGGAAAATGCGCTCAAAATCGATATTTTTAGCAGCGAACCCCTAAAAGTTAGCCCCACCATTACGGAATTTCGGGACAAAAAAGGTGGTATCTAACGTGAAATCGTTTGTAAGGATTTGATCAACCGTTTTTAGCGAGAGATCAAACTAGGAAATGCGCCCAACGTCGATATTTTTAGCAGCTTACACCTAAAATTTATCCCTTCCGTGGCGGAATTTCGGGACAAAAATGCTGTCATCTAACGTGAAATTGTTTGTAGAGATTTGATCAACCAGTTTTAGCGTTTGATCAAACCCGGAAATTAAAATAAAATGGATATAGTTAGCAGCGAACCCCTAAAAGTTAGCCCCTCCTTTAAGGAATTTTGGGACAAAAATGGTGGCATCTAACGTGAAATCGTTTGTAAAGATTTGATCAACCATTTTTAGCGAGAGATCAAACTCGGAAATGCGCCCAAAATCGATATTTTTAACAGCGGACCCATAAAAGTTAGTCCCCCTTGGCGGAATTTCGGGACAAAAATGCTGACATCTAACGTGAAATTATTTGTAGAGATTTGATCAACCATTTTTAGCGTTTGATCAAACCCGGAAATTAAAACAAAATGGATATATTTAGCAGCGGACCCCTAAAAGTTAGTCCCCCCTTGACGGAATTTCAGGACAAAAATGGTGCCACATAACGTGAAATCATTTGTAGAGATTTGACCAACCATTTTTAGCTTTTGATCAAACCCGGAAATGCGCCCAATATCGAGATTTTTAGCAGCGGACCCCTAAAATTTAGCCCTTCCTTGACGGAATTTCGGGACAAAAATGGTGCCATCTAACGTGAAATTGTTTGTAGAGATATTATCAACCATTTTTAGCAAGAAATCAAACCCGGAAATGCGCTCAAAATCGATATTTTTAGCAGCGAACCCCTAAAAGTTAGCTCCTCCTTTACGGAGTTTCGGGACAAAAATCGTGGCATCTAACGTGAAATCGTTTGTAAAGATTTGATCAACCATTTTTAGCGAGAGATCAAACTCGGAAATGCGCCCAATAACGATATTTTTAACAGCGGACCCATAAAAGTTATACCCCCTTGACGGATTTTCGGGACAAAAAGTGTGCAATCTAACGTGAAATCGTTTGTAGAGATATTATCAACCATTTTTAGAAAGAGATCAAACACGGAAAATGCGCTGAAAATCGATATTTTTAGCAGCGAACCCCTAAAAGTTAGCCCCACCATTACGGAATTTCGGAACAAAAAAGGTATCATTTAACGTGAAATCGTTTGTAAGGATTTTATCAACCGTTTTTAGCGAGAGATCAAACTAGGAAATGCGCCCAACGTCGATATTTTTAGCAGCTTACACCTAAAAGTTAGCCCTTCCGTGGCGGAATTTCGGGACAAAAATGCTGTCATCTAACGTGAAATTGTTTGTAGAGATTTGATCAACCATTTTTAGCGTTTGATCAAACCCGGAAATTAAAATAAAATGGATATATTTAGCAGCCAATCCCTAAAAGTTAGCCCCTCCTTTAAGGAATTTCGGGACAAAAATGGTGGCATCTAACGTGACATAGTTTGTAAAGATTTGATCAATCATTTTTAGCGAGAGATCAAACTCGGAAATGCGCCCAAAATCGATATTTTTAACAGCGGACCCATAAAAGTTAGTCCCCCTTGGCGGAATTTCGGGACAAAAATGCTGTCATCTAAAGTGAAATTGTTTGTAGAGATTTGATCAACCATTTTTAGCGTTTGATCAAAGCCGGAAATTAAAACAAAATGGATATATTTAGCAGCGGACCCCTAAAAGTTAGTCCCCCCTTGACGGAATTTCAGGACAAAAATGGTGCCACATAACGTGAAATCATTAGTAGAGATTTGACCAACCATTTTTAGCTTTTGATCAAACCCGGAAATGCGCCCAACATCGAGATTTTTAGCAGCGGACCCCTAAAATTTAGCCCTTCCTTGACGGAATTTCGGGACAAAAATGGTGCTATCTAACGTGAAATTGTTTGTAGAGATATTATCAACCATTTTTAGCAAGAAATCAAACCCGGAAATGCGCTCCAAATCGATATTTTTAGCAGCGAACCCCTAAAAGTTAGCTCCTCCTTTACGGAGTTTCGGGACAAAAATCGTGGCATCTAACGTGAAATCGTTTGTAAAGATTTGATCAACCATTTTTAGCGAGAGATCAAACTCGGAAATGCGCCCAATAACGATATTTTTAACAGCGGACCCATAAAAGTTAGAACCCCTTGACGGAATTTCGGGACAAAAAGGGTGCAATCTAACGTGAAATCGTTTGTAGAGATGTGATCAACTATTTTTAGCGAGAGATAGAACTATGAAATGCGCCCAAAATCAATATTTTTAGCAGCGGACCCGGAAAAGTTAGCCCCCCTTGACGGAATTCGGGACAAAAATGGGGTCATCTAACATGAAATCCTTTGTAGAGATTTGATCAACCATATTTAGCGAGAAATGAAACTCGGAAATGCGCCCAACGTCGATATTTTTAGCAGCTTACACCTAAAACTTAGCCCTTCCTTGACGGAATTTCGGGACTAAAATTGTGCCATCTACCGTGAAATCGTTTGTAGAAATATTATCAACCATTTTTAGCAAGAGATCAAACACGGAAATGCGCTCATCGATATTTTTAGCAGCGAACCCCTAAAAGATAGCCCCACCTTTACTTAATTTCGGGACAAAAATGGTGGCAAATAACGTGAAATCCTTTGTAAGGATTTGATCAACCATTTTTAGCGAGAGATCAAACTCGGAAATGCACACAAAATCAATATTTTTAGCAGCGGACCCCAAAAGTTAGCCCCCCTTTACGGAATTTCGTGACAAAAATGCTGTCATCTAACGTGAAATTGTTTGTAGAGATTTGATCAACCATTTTTAGCGTTTGATCAAATCCGGAAATTAAAACAAAATGGATATATTTAGCAGCGGACCCCTAAAAGTTAGTCCCCCTTTGACGGAATTTCAGGACAAAAATGGTGCCACATAACGTGAAATCCTTTGTAGAGATTTGATCAACCGTTTTTAGCTTTTGATCAAACCCGGAAATGCGCCCAATATCGAGATTTTTAGCAGCGGACCCCTAAAAGTTAGCCCTTCCTTGACGGAATTTCGGGACTAAAATGGTGCCATCTAACGTGAAATCGTTTGTAGAGATATTATCAACCATTTTTAGCAAGAGATCAAACTCGGAAATGCGCCAAAAATCGATATTTTTAACAGCGGACCCATAAAAGTTAGCCCTTCCTTGACGGAATTTCGGGACTAAAATTGTGCCATCTACCGTGAAATCGTTTGTAGAAATATTATCAACCATTTTTAGCAAGAGATCAAACACGGAAATGCGCTCATCGATATTTTTAGCAGCGAACCCCTAAAAGTTAGCCCCACCATTACAGAATTTCGGACAAAAATGGTGGCATCTAACGTGAAATAGCTTGTAAGGATTTGATCAACCATTTTTAGCGAGAGATCAAACTCGGAAATGCGCCCAATAACGATATTTTTAACAGCGGACCCCAAAAAGTTAGCCCCCCTTTACGGAATTTCGAGACAAAAATGCTGTCATCTAACGTGAAATCGTTTGTAGAGATTTGATCAACCATTTTTTGCGTTTGATCAAACACGGAAATTAAAAGAAAATGGATATATTTCGCAGGGGACCCCTAAAAGTTAGCCCCTCCTTTACGGTATTTCGCGACAAAAATGGTGCAGTCTAACGTGAAATCTTTTGTAGAGATTTGATCAACTATTTTTAGCGAGAGATGAAACCGGGAAATGCGCCCAAAATCAATATTTTTAGCAGCGGACCCCTAAAAGTTAGCCCTTCCTTGACGGAATTTCGGGACTAAAATGGTGCCATCTAACGTGAAATCGTTTGTAGAGATATTATCAACCATTTTTAGCAAGAGATCAAACACGGAAAATGCGCTCAAAATCGATATTTTTAGCTGCGAACCCCTAAAAGTTAGCCCCACCATTACGGAATTTCGGGACAAAAATTATGGCATCTAACGTGAAATCGTTTGTAGAGATATTATCAACCATTTTTAGCGAGAGATTAAACTCGGAAATGCGCCCAAAATCGATATTTTTAACAGCGGACCCATAAAAGTTAGTCCCCCTTGGCGGAATTTCGGGACAAAAATGCTGTCATCTAACGTGAAATCGTTTGTAGAGATTTGATCAACTCTTTTTAGCGAGAGATAGAACCGGGAAATGCGAACAAAATCAATATTTTTAGCAGCGGACCCCGAAAAGTTTGCCCCCCCTTGACGGAATTTCGGGACAAAAATGGGGTCATCTAACGTGAAATCGTTTGTAGAGATATTATCAACCATTTTTAGCAAGAGATCAAACACGGAAATGCGCTCAAAATTGATATTTTTAGCAGCGAACCCCTAAATTTTAGCCCCACCTTTACGGAATTTCCCGACAAAAATGGTGGCAATTAACGTGAAATCGTTTGTGAGGATTTGACAACCATTTTTAGCGAGAGATCAAACTCGGAAATGCGCCCAACTTCGATATTTTTAGAAGCTTACACCTAAAAGTTAGCCTTTCCTTGGCGGAATTTCGGGACAAAAATGCTGTCATCTAACGTGAAATTGTCTCTAGAGATTTGATCAACCATTTTTAGAGTTTTATCAAACCCGGAAATTAAAACAAAATGGATATATTTAGCAGCGGACCCCCAAAAGTTAGCCCCTCTTTTACGGAATTTCGGGACAAAAATGGTGGCATCTAACGTGAAATCGTTTGTAAAGATTTGATCAACCATTTTTAGCGAGAGATCAAACTCGGAAATGCGCCCAAAATCGATATTTTTAACAGCGGACCCATAAAAGTTAGTCCCCCTTGACGTGATTTCGGGACAAAAATGGTGCAATCTAACGTGAAATCGTTTGTAGAGATTTGATCAACTATTTTTAACGAGAGATCATACCGGGAAATGCGCCAAAATCAATATTTTTAGCAGCGGACCCCTAAAAGTTAGCCATTCCATGACGGAATATCGGGACTAAAATGGTGCCATCTAACGTGAAATCGTTTGTAGAGATATTATCAACCATTTTTAGCCTGAGATCAAAGACGGAAAATGCGCTCAAAATCGATATTTTTAGCAGCGAACCCCTAAAAGTTAGCCCCACCATTACGGAATTTCGGAACAAAAAAGGTATCATTTAACGTGAAATCGTTTGTAAGGATTTTATCAACCGTTTTTAGCGAGAGATCAAACTAGGAAATGCGCCCAACGTCGATATTTTTAGCAGCTTACACCTAAAAGTTAGTCCCCTCTTGACGGAATTTCAGGACAAAAATGGTGCCACATAACGTGAAATCATTTGTAGAGATTTGACCAACCATTTTTAGCGTTTGATCAAATCCGGAAATTAAAACAAAATTGATATATTTAGCAGCGGACCCCTAAAAGTTAGTCCCCCTTTGACGGAATTTCAGGACAAAAATGGTGCCACATAACGTGAAATCCTTTGTAGAGATTTGATCAACCGTTTTTAGCTTTTGATCAAACCCGGAAATGCGCCCAATATCGAGATTTTTAGCAGCGGACCCCTAAAAGTTAGCCCTTCCTTGACGGAATTTCGGGACTAAAATGGTGCCATCTAACGTGAAATCGTTTGTAGAGATATTATCAACCATTTTTAGCAAGAGATCAAACTCGGAAATGCGCCAAAAATCGATATTTTTAACAGCGGACCCATAAAAGTTAGCCCTTCCTTGACGGAATTTCGGGACTAAAATTGTGCCATCTACCGTGAAATCGTTTGTAGAAATATTATCAACCATTTTTAGCAAGAGATCAAACACGGAAATGCGCTCATCGATATTTTTAGCAGCGAACCCCGAAAAGTTAGCCCCACCATCACAGAATTTCGGGACAAAAATGGTGGCATCTAACGTGAAATAGCTTGTAAGGATTTGATCAACCATTTTTAGCGAGAGATCAAACTCGGAAATGAGCCCAATAACGATATTTTTAACAGCGGACCCCAAAAAGTTAGCCCCCCTTTACGGAATTTCGTGACAAAAATGCTGTCATCTAACGTGAAATCGTTTGTAGAGATTTGATCAACCATTTTTTGCGTTTGATCAAACCCGGAAATTAAAAGAAAATGGATATATTTCGCAGGGGACCCCTAAAAGTTAGCCCCTCCTTTACGGTATTTCGCGACAAAAATGGTGCAGTCTAACGTGAAATCTTTTGTAGAGATTTGATCAACTATTTTTAGCGAGAGATGATACCGGGAAATGCGCCCAAAATCAATATTTTTAGCAGCGGACCCCTAAAAGTTAGCCCTTCCTTGACGGAATTTCGGGACTAAAATGGTGCCATCTAACGTGAAATCGTTTGTAGAGATATTATCAACCATTTTTAGCAAGAGATCAAACACGGAAAATGCGCTCAAAATCGATATTTTTAGCAGCGAACCCCTAAAAGTTAGCCCCACCATTACGGAATTTCGGGACAAAAATTATGGCATCTAACGTGAAATCGTTTGTAGAGATATTATCAACCATTTTTAGCGAGAGATTAAACTCGGAAATGCGCCCAAAATCGATATTTTTAACAGCGGACACATAAAAGTTAGTCCCCCTTGGCGGAATTTCGGGACAAAAATGCTGTCATCTAACGTGAAATCGTTTGTAGAGATTTGATCAACTCTTTTTAGCGAGAGATAGAACCGGGAAATGCGAACAAAATCAATATTTTTAGCAGCGGACCCCGAAAAGTTTGCCCCCCTTGACGGAATTTCGGGACAAAAATGGGGTCATCTAACGTGAAATCGTTTGTAGAGATATTATCAACCATTTTTAGCAAGAGATCAAACACGGAAATGCGCTCAAAATTGATATTTTTAGCAGCGAACCCCTAAATTTAAGCCCCACCTTTACGGAATTTCCCGACAAAAATGGTGGCAATTAACGTGAAATCGTTTGTGAGGATTTGACAACCATTTTTAGCGAGAGATCAAACTCGGAAATGCGCCCAACTTTGATATTTTTAGCAGCTTACACCTAAAAGTTAGCCCTTCCTTTGCGGAATTTCTTGACAAAAATGCTGTCATCTAACGTGAAATCGTTTGTAGAGATTTGATCAACCATTTTTAGCGTTTGATCAAACCCGGAAATTAAAAGAAAATGGATATATTTCGCAGGGGACCCCTAAAAGTTAGCCCCTCCTTTACGGAATTTCGCGACAAAAATGGTGCAATCTAACGTGAAATCTTTTGTAGAGATTTGATCAACTATTTTTAGCGAGAGTTCAAATCGGGAAATGCGCCCAAAATCAATATTTTTAGCAGCGGACCCCTAAAAGTTAGCCCTTCCTTGACGGAATTTCGGGACTAAAATGATGCCATCTAACGTGAAATCGTTTGTAGAGATATTATCAACCATTTTTAGCAAGAGATCAAACACGGAAAATGCGGTCAAAATCGATATTTTTAGCAGCGAACCCCTAAAAGTTAGCCCCACCATTACGGAATTTCGGGACAAAAATTGTGGCATCTAACGTGAAATCGTTTGTAGAGATATTATCAACCATTTTTAGCGAGAGATCAAACTAGGAAATGCGCCCAACGTCGATATTTTTAGCAGCTTACACCTAAAAGTTAGCCCTTCCTTGGCGGAATTTCGGGACAAAAATGCTGTCATCTAACGTGAAATTGTTTGTAGAGATTTGATCAATCGTTTTTAGCGTTTGATCAAACCCGGAAATTAAAATAAAATGGATATTTTTAGCAGCGAACCCCGAAAAGTTAGCCCCACCATTACAGAATTTCGGGACAAAAATGGTGGCATCTAACGTGAAATAGCTTGTAAGGATTTGATCAACCATTTTTAGCGAGAGATCAAACTCGGAAATGCGCCCAATAACGAAATTTTTAACAGCGGACCCCAAAAAGTTAGCCCCCATTTACGGAATTTCGTGACAAAAATGCTGTCATCTAACGTGAAATCGTTTGTAGAGATTTGATCAACCATTTTTTGCGTTTGATCAAACCCGGAAATTAAAAGAAAATGGATATATTTCGCAGGGGACCCCTAAAAGTTAGCCCCTCCTTTACGGAATTTCGCGACAAAAATGGTGCAGTCTAACGTGAAATCTTTTGTAGAGATTTGATCAACTATTTTTAGCGAGAGATCAAACCGGGAAATGCGCCCAAAATCAATATTTTTAGCAGCGGACCCCTAAAAGTTAGCCCTTCCTTGACGGAATTTCGGGACTAAAATGGTGCCATCTAACGTGAAATCGTTTGTAGAGATATTATCAACCATTTTTAGCGAGAGATGAAACTCGGAAATGCGCCCAAAATCGATATTTTTAACAGCGGACCCATAAAAGTTAGTCCCCCTTGGCGGAATTTCGGGACAAAAATGCTGTCATCTAACGTGAAATCGTTTGTAGAGATTTGATCAACTCTTTTTAGCGAGAGATAGAACCGGGAAATGCGCCCAAAATCAATATTTTTAGCAGCGGACCCCGAAAAGTTTTCCCCCCTTGACGGAATTTCGGGACAAAAATGGGGTCATCTAACGTGAAATCGTTTGTAGAGATATTATCAACCATTTTTAGCAAGAGATCAAACACGGAAATGCGCTCAAAATTGATATTTTTAGCAGCGAACCCCTAAATTTTAGCCCCACCTTTACGGAATTTCCCGACAAAAATGGTGGCAATTAACGTGAAATCGTTTGTGAGGATTTGACAACCATTTTTAGCGAGAGATCAAACTCGGAAATACGCCCAACTTCGATATTTTTAGCAGCTTACACCTAAAAGTTAGCCCTTCCTTGGCGGAATTTCGTGAAAAAAATGCTGTCATCTAACGTGAAATCGTTTGAAGAGATTTGATCAACCATTTTTAGCGTTTGATCAAACCCGGAAATTAAAACAAAATGGATATATTTCGCAGGGGACCCCTAAAAGTTAGCCCCTCCTTTACGGAATTTCGCGACAAAAATGGTGCAATCTAACGTGAAATCTTTTGTAGAGATTTGATCAACTATTTTTAGCGAGAGATCAAACCGGGAAATGCGCCCAAAATCAATATTTTTAGCAGCGGACCCCTAAAAGTTAGCCCTTCCTTGACGGAATTTCGGGACTAAAATGGTGCCATCTAACGTGAAATCGTTTCTAGAGATATTATCAACCATTTTTAGCAAGAGATCAAACACGGAAAATGCGCTCAAAATCGATATTTTTAGCAGCGAACCCCTAAAAGTTAGCCCCACCATTACGGAATTTCGGGACAAAAATGGTGGCATCTAACGTGAAATCGTTTGTAAGGATTTGATCAACCATTTTTAGGGAGAGATCAAACTAGGAAATGCGCCCAACGTCGATATTTTTAGCAGCTTACACCTAAAAGTTAGCCCTTCCTTTGCAGAATTTCGGGACAAAAATGCTGTCATCTAACGTGAAATTGTTTGTAGAGATTTGATCAACCATTTTTAGCGTTTTATCAAACCCGGAAATTAAAACAAAATGGATATATTTAGCAGCGGACCCCTAAAAGTTAGTCCCCCATTGACGGAATTTCAGGACAAAAATGGTGCCACATAACGTGAAATCCTTTGCAGAGATTTGATCAACCATTTTTAGCGTTTGATCAAACCCGGAAATTAAAACCAAATGGATATATTTAGCAGCGGACCCCTAACTTTTAGCTCCTCCTTTACGGAGTTTCGGGACAAAAATCGTGGCATCTAACCTGAAATCGTTTGTAAAGATTTGATCAACCATTTTTAGCGAGAGATCAACCTCGGAAATGCGCGCAATAACGATAATTTTAAGAGCGGACCCATAAATTTAGACCCCCTTGACGGAATTTCGGGACAAAAATGGTGCAATCTAACGTGAAATCGTTTGTAGAGATTTGATCAACTATATTTAGCGAGAGACAGAACCGGGAAATGCGCCCAAAATCAATATTTTTAGCAGCGGACCCCGAAAAGTTAGCCCCCCTTGACGGAATTTCGGGACAAAAATGGGGTCATCTAAGGTGAAATCGTTTGTAAGCATTTGACAACCATTTTTAGCGAGAGATAAAACTCGGAAATGCGCCCAACTTCGATATTTTTAGCAGCTTACACCTAAAAGTTAGCCCTTCCTTTGCGGAATTTCTTGACAAAAATGCTGTCATCTAACGTGAAATCGTTTGTAGAGATATTACCAACCATTTTTAGCGTTTGATCAAACCCGGAAATTAAAACAAAATGGATATATTTAGCAGCGGACCCCTAAAAGTTAGTCCCCCCTTGACGGAATTTCAGGACAAAAATGGTGCCACATAACGTGAAATCATTTGTAGAGATTTGACCAACCATTTTTAGCTTTTGATCAAACCCGGAAATGCGCCCAATATCGAGATTTTTAGCAGCGGACCCCTAAAATTTAGCCCTTCCTTGACGGAATTTCGGGACAAAAATGGTGCCATCTAACGTGACATTGTTTGTAGAGATATTATCAACCATTTTTAGCAAGATATCAAACCCGGAAATGCGCTAAAAATCGATATTTTTAGCAGCGAACCCCTAAAAGTTAGCTCCTCCTTTACGGAGTTTCGGGACAAAAATCGTGGCATCTAACGTGAAATCGTTTGTAAAGATTTGATCAACCATTTTTAGCGAGAGATCAAACTCGGAAATGCGCCCAATAACGATATTTTTAACAGCGGACCCATAAAAGTTAGACCCCCTTGACGGAATTTCGGGACAAAAATGCTGTCATCTAACGTGAAATTGTTTGTAGAGATTTGATCAACCATTTTTAGCGTTTTATCAAACCCGGAAATTAAAACAAAATGGATATATTTAGCAGCGGACCCCTAAAAGTTAGTCCCCCATTGACGGAATTTCAGGACAAAAATGGTGCCACATATCGTGAAATCCTTTGCAGAGATTTGATCAACCATTTTTAGCGTTTGATCAAACCCGGAAATTAAAACCAAATGGATATATTTAGCAGCGGACCCCTAAATTTTAGCCCCTCCTTTACGGAGTTTCGGGACAAAAATCGTGGCATCTAACCTGAAATCGTTTGTAAAGATTTGATCAACCATTTTTAGCGAGAGATCAACCTCGGAAATGCGCGCAATAACGATAATTTTAAGAGCGGACCCATAAATTTAGACCCCCTTGACGGAATTTCGGGACAAAAATGGTGCTATCTAACGTGAAATCGTTTGTAGAGATTTGATCAACTATATTTAGCGAGAGATAGAACCGGGAAATGCGCCCAAAATCAATATTTTTAGCAGCGGACCCCGAAAAGTTAGCCCCCCTTGACGGAATTTCGGGACAAAAATGGGGTCATCTAACGTGAAATCGTTTGTAAGGATTTGACAACCATTTTTAGCGAGAGATAAAACTCGGAAATGCGCCCAACTTCGATATTTTTAGCAGCTTACACCTAAAAGTTAGCCCTTCCTTTGCGGAATTTCTTGACAAAAATGCTGTCATCTAACGTGAAATCGTTTGTAGAGATATTACCAACCATTTTTAGCGTTTGATCAAACCCGGAAATTAAAACAAAATGGATATATTTAGCAGCGGACCCCTAAAAGTTAGTCCCCCCTTGACGGAATTTCAGGACAAAAATGGTGCCACATAACGTGAAATCATTTGTAGAGATTTGACCAACCATTTTTAGCTTTTGATCCAACCCGGAAATGCGCCCAATATCGAGATTTTTAGCAGCGGACCCCTAAAATTTAGCCCTTCCTTGACGGAATTTCGGGACAAAAATGGTGCCATCTAACGTGACATTGTTTGTAGAGATATTATCAACCATTTTTAGCAAGATATCAAACCCGGAAATGCGCTAAAAATCGATATTTTTAGCAGCGAACCCCTAAAAGTTAGCTCCTCCTTTACGGAGTTTCGGGACAAAAATCGTGGCATCTAACGTGAAATCGTTTGTAAAGATTTGATCAACCATTTTTAGCGAGAGATCAAACTCGGAAATGCGCCCAATAACGATATTTTTAACAGCGGACCCATAAAAGTTAGACCCCCTTGACGGAATTTCGGGACAAAAAGGGTGGATTCTAACGTGAAATCGTTTGTAGAGATGTGATCAACTATTTTTAGCGAGAGATAGAACTATGAAATGCGCCCAAAATCCATATTTTTAGCAGCGGACCCCGAAAAGTTAGCCCCCCTTGACGGAATTTCGGGACAAAAATGGGGTCATCTAAGGTGAAATCGTTTGTAAGCATTTGACAACCATTTTTAGCGAGAGATAAAACTCGGAAATGCGCCCAACTTCGATATTTTTAGCAGCTTACACCTAAAAGTTAGCCCTTACTTTGCGGAATTTCTTGACAAAAATGCTGTCATCTAACGTGAAATCGTTTGTAGAGATATTACCAACCATTTTTAGCGTTTGATCAAACCCGGAAATTAAAACAAAATGGATATATTTAGCAGCGGACCCCTGAAAGTTAGTCCCCCCTTGACGGAATTTCAGGACAAAAATGGTGCCACATAACGTGATATCATTTGTAGAGATTTGACCAACCATTTTTAGCTTTTGATCAAACCCGGAAATGCGCCCAATATCGAGATTTTTAGCAGCGGACCCCTAAAATTTAGCCCTTCCTTGACGGAATTTCGGGACAAAAATGGTGCCATCTAACGTGACATTGTTTGTAGAGATATTATCAACCATTTTTAGCAAGATATCAAACCCGGAAATGCGCTAAAAATCGATATTTTTAGCAGCGAACCCCTAAAAGTTAGCTCCTCCTTTACGGAATTTCGGGACAAAAATCGTGGCATCTAACGTGAAATCGTTTGTAAAGATTTGATCAACCATTTTTAGCGAGAGATCAAACTCGGAAATGCGCCCAATAACGATATTTTTAACAGCGGACCCATAAAAGTTAGACCCCCTTGACGGAATTTCGGGACAAAAATGCTGTCATCTAACGTGAAATTGTTTGTAGAGATTTGATCAACCATTTTTAGCGTTTTATCAAACCCGGAAATTAAAACAAAATGGATATATTTAGCAGCGGACCCCTAAAAGTTAGTCCCCCATTGACGGAATTTCAGGACAAAAATGGTGCCACATATCGTGAAATCCTTTGCAGAGATTTGATCAACCATTTTTAGCGTTTGATCAAACCCGGAAATTAAAACCAAATGGATATATTTAGCAGCGGACCCCTAAATTTTAGCCCCTCCTTTACGGAGTTTCGGGACAAAAATCGTGGCATCTAACCTGAAATCGTTTGTAAAGATTTGATCAACCATTTTTAGCGAGAGATCAACCTCGGAAATGCGCGCAATAACGATAATTTTAAGAGCGGACCCATAAATTTAGACCCCCTTGACGGAATTTCGGGACAAAAATGGTGCTATCTAACGTGAAATCGTTTGTAGAGATTTGATCAACTATATTTAGCGAGAGATAGAACCGGGAAATGCGCCCAAAATCAATATTTTTAGCAGCGGACCCCGAAAAGTTAGCCCCCCTTGACGGAATTTCGGGACAAAAATGGGGTCATCTAACGTGAAATCGTTTGTAAGGATTTGACAACCATTTTTAGCGAGAGATAAAACTCGGAAATGCGCCCAACTTCGATATTTTTAGCAGCTTACACCTAAAAGTTAGCCCTTCCTTTGCGGAATTTCTTGACAAAAATGCTGTCATCTAACGTGAAATCGTTTGTAGAGATATTACCAACCATTTTTAGCGTTTGATCAAACCCGGAAATTAAAACAAAATGGATATATTTAGCAGCGGACCCCTAAAAGTTAGTCCCCCCTTGACGGAATTTCAGGACAAAAATGGTGCCACATAACGTGAAATCATTTGTAGAGATTTGACCAACCATTTTTAGCTTTTGATCCAACCCGGAAATGCGCCCAAAATCGAGATTTTTAGCAGCGGACCCCTAAAATTTAGCCCTTCCTTGACGGAATTTCGGGACAAAAATGGTGCCATCTAACGTGACATTGTTTGTAGAGATATTATCAACCATTTTTAGCAAGATATCAAACCCGGAAATGCGCTAAAAATCGATATTTTTAGCAGCGAACCCCTAAAAGTTAGCTCCTCCTTTACGGAGTTTCGGGACAAAAATCGTGGCATCTAACGTGAAATCGTTTGTAAAGATTTGATCAACCATTTTTAGCGAGAGATCAAACTCGGAAATGCGCCCAATAACGATATTTTTAACAGCGGACCCATAAAAGTTAGACCCCCTTGACGGAATTTCGGGACAAAAAGGGTGGATTCTAACGTGAAATCGTTTGTAGAGATGTGATCAACTATTTTTAGCGAGAGATAGAACTATGAAATGCGCCCAAAATCCATATTTTTAGCAGCGGACCCCGAAAAGTTAGCCCCGCTTGACGGAATTTCGGGACAAAAATGGGGTCATCTAACGTGAAATCGTTTGTAGAGATTTGATAAACCATTTTTAGCGAGAAATGAAACTCGGAAATGCGCCCAACGTCGATACTTTTAGCAGCTTACACCTAAAAGTTAGACCTTCCTTGACGGAATTTCGGGACAAAAATTGTGCCATCTACCGTGAAATCGTTTGTAGAAATATTATCAACCATTTTTAGCAAGAGGTCAAACACGGAAATGCGCTCATCGATATTTTTAGCAGCGAACCCCTAAAAGTTAGCCCCACCTTTACTTAATTTCGGGACAAAAATGGTGGCAATTAACGTGAAATCCTTTGTAAGGGTTTGATCAACCATTTTTAGAGAGAGATCAAACTCGGAAATGCACACAAAATCAATATTTTTAGAAGCGGACCCCAAACGTTAGCCCCCCTTTAAGGAATTTCGGGACAAAAATGCTGTCATCTAACGTGAAATTGTTTGTAGAGATTTGATCATCCATTTTTAGCGTTTGATCAAATCCGGAAATTAAAACAAAATGGATATATTTAGCAGCGGGCCCCTAAAAGTTAGTCCCCCTTTGACGGATTTTCAGGACAAAAATGGTGCCACATAACGTGAAATCCTTTGTAGAGATTTGATCAACCATTTTTAGCTTTTGATCAAACCCCTTGTCAATGATCCCTTGTCAAGGCCGGTATAGACCTTGTAATCAGCTCTTTTTATAGCTTCAGAGGCAACAACATCAACCTCAAAGATCCAACGGATGGACTGGGGTTCTGCAACATGGTCCAGAACACGCCAGTCACCAGTTTTCAACTCCGGGTTATATCTGTTGAGCCTCTTGAGCAGCTCAATGGGGTCTTTGGTGTAGACATCCCTTGTTTTGAAAGCCACCTTGACTGGTTTTGGCATCTCATTCATGGCAAGTACCTTGAGGGGAATACCCTCAAAGACGGTAGCATTGCCCTGATATGAGGTCCTAATCCAGTCCTCAGTGGCATCTCCTTCATAAGTGAAAATTAAGGCTCCATTAACAAGCCTGGAGTCATTTATCAGAGGCAAGGGCTTATCATCAGGAGTCTCATCAACACATCTGATGACATCCCTTGAGATTATATCTACCTCTTCCTGTGTCAGCCTGGTCACTGGAAAGTCTTCCTTAACTACAGCTAACTTCCTAGTTGCTGCTACAGCGGCAAAGGACCTCTGGATATCCTCCTTAGGTCTTTTTGCTGTTGCCAACATCTTAGGTGAAGGTGTCAAATCTGTCACCTTCCTTTTACTTCCACTTTCCCTCGAACCCTTCGGTGGAGCATTAGCAGTGTTGGTTTCTACCTCCTCCCGCTTCTGCTTCCTCCGTCGGTTTCTTTTCTGGGTCTTAGTGAGTACTTTCGGCCCTCCTGTAGTGGTTCCAGAGTGTTCCCCACCTAGGTGGGTTCCACCTCTGTCTCCACTAACAGTCATGCCGATTTCCTCCTTCTGGCATACTGCACTTTTCTCCGAAGAGTCAAGTACAGTCTTCAATTGGGTTTCACTAAAAGTGACCCCCAATCCTTGTTTTCCATTTTTTCCACTATTACAACCACTGCCGACCTTGGAACTCAATATTTCCTGATCAGCCATAGTTGTAACCATAAGAAAAATTTTTATATCCACGGTAAACTTCCAGTTCGCCACTACCCCCGCATAGGTAGTGGTTCCCCACTCTTTCCTAACGTGTTCAGAGTAACCTCCGGAGCCATTCGTGAACTGGAGATTCGGTTGCCACCCATAGCGTGTACCAGGTACACAGGTCTCTGGCAAGCCAGAGAGGATTTCTCACTATGAGCTGGCCCCCGCCCCCCAGCCTAACGCTACCGAGAGAGCTCACCTCTGGGACCGTTTTCTAAAAAACGTTCCTTAAAAACGATATTATGGTAGCACGCCACTCCTCTCCCCCACACAGCATTCAAACTGGAGACCTTTCCCACACCCAACTGGATGCCACTAGGCAGAGCCCGAAAAGCCGGTACTGGGTCTCCATAAGTTCAAATGCCGAGCGGGGAAGATCGGTATTGATACTATCATAACCAAGAAGTAAGAAACTGAAAAGAGAAGATTAAAAAGAGTGAAACAAAGAGGAAAGGATAGACAACTAAAATTAGAAGAATAAGGAAAAGGAGAAAGATCGCTCAGGAATCCGGGGTCGCGAAACCCGTGAATACCTAAAGAAGGTATCCCCCTGGGGGTATGGTGCCATATAACGTGAATTCGTTTGTAGAGATTTGATCAACCACTTTTAGCGTTTGATCAAACCCAGAAATGCGCCCAAAATCGATATATTTAGCAGCGGACCCTTAAAAGTTAGTCCCCCGTTGACGGAATTTTGGCACAAAAATTGTGACATCTAACGTGAAATCGTTTGTAAAGATTTGATCAACCATTTTTAGCGTTTGATCAAACCCGGAAATGCGCCCAAAATCGATATTTTTATCAGCGGACCCCTAAATGTTATCCTCCCTTGCCGGAATTTCGGGACAAAAATGATGCCATCTAACGTGAAATATCTTATAGAGATTTGATCAACCATTTTTAGCGTTTGATCAAACCCGGAAGTGACCCCAAAATCGATATTTTTAGGTGCAGTCTTCTATAAGTTAGCCTCCCCCCTTGACGGAATTTTGGGAATATAATCTGCTGTTCGGGAAAGTATTTCCGAAGTATGTTTGAAATGATACCTGTTGTGTTTAGTGCTAAAGAAAAGTGAAATAACGTTGTCCAACTCTTTTGTTGATAAAAAGTTCTGCCTGCGCACTGCCCCCCACACACACCGTGCGGAGGCAAGCGCAAGATGATACATTATTGTTGAATGCATTATGAAACAAAAAGCTAATTATTAAATACTTTTAATTAGAAGCTATTTTTTTTAAATGTTATTTGATATAAAGTTATTTCATTTATAATAGTGATCGTTTCTTCATTTGAATCAATAAATTATGCAAATAATAAATATATGACCATCTGTATATCACTGCAAACAAAAGAATCAATTTAAAAAATCAAAAGAATTTTTAGACATTGATAACGATATCATTAGGGAAGGGGGGTTGGGGTACGTGGAATGATAATGTATGATATCGTAAGTGCGGGGGGTGGGGGTAAAAAATTACTAAAAAGTTGATAACATTATATATGTACAGCCCTTAACCATTGGGTAATTTACCTAAAGACTATCCGTCCACTAAAATAAGTTATTATTATTTTTTTAATCTAATCACGGACTTGACTTGAACATTTCCATATGGTTCCCTCACCCCCCATTCTCAAATGAAATCCTGCTATGCTATTATTGTTATTTTTTAGTGTAAGAAAAAATAATATGAATCTTTGTCTTTTATTAACACATTTATTGACATACATCTGACCTGTATGCTTGGCGTCAAGCGTTCGCTTATAAGTCATCGTCAATATATACATGGGCGAGATAGCACACACGAGGAAATTTACAACACAGAGAAATATAGCCGGGAGCTCCACAAACGTTTATTAGCATAACTTCAAAACTTCAAATCCATAGTTGCCATTACGAAATCTGAAGGAATTCCAAATGAAAAAATAAAATCACCGTGCCCACATGTTGATCAGATTCTCATTCATTAACAAAATATCTTTCTCAGTCAATTTTTCTTATCGGAAACTAGTAACTCTGAATTTTGTGGACGTCAGCGCTTTTTAAAATAAACATTATACACTTTTGAGACCCTTGACTCCGGCCGGAAATTAAGATGCTTCTACTCTTTTGCGTTTCAGTTTGGTACCCACCTGTCAGTTTGTTTCTATTAATCGAATCCGTTCATTGATTATTATTATTATTATTATTATTATTATGCCTTATTTTTCAACTCTTATATCTGAAAAATAAGCAATATTTACAGTGATCCTTATTTCTGTTTTGAATATCTGAATCAGTATACTATAGAGGTCTGCACGGGTCGGAATTACCAGCTCCGGGCCCGGCCCGTACAGAAGTAAGTGAAAACAGGCCCGTCCCGACCCGACACAATGTCTACAAAAAATTCCGATTTTTCTTAACATATAATTAGGATGCCGTTAAAGAATACTGCATACATATTTATGGGATAGTTTTATACAGTATATTTTAAAATTACGATGTGTTCGCAAGACAGAAAATACACAAAAGCAACATTAAGGATTGCTTAGTTATTTAGACGTTTCAGCATTCACACAAGGATTCATTTAAAAATTAACATAGATTATAATAAACAAAAAGGAGTGTTAAAAACATAACTTTTGAAGCTGTATAATTAAAAGTAAATTTGTGAAAATATTTATCTGTTATTTATTAAGGCTTCGGAAAACGCATAAGATTGGCACGTGTTCTTATTCAAAAAGTATGTAATCGAATGGCGTTAAATATTTTTTGATAAAGGTGATATATCTTTGAGAAAATACTGTCGAAGTTAGAGTTTTGAATCGAATTTCCGGAAGCGACAGCACAGGAATGGAGAAAAACCTGCAGTCACGTGACAAGAATATCTTGTATCTCGACAAGTCATTTATTTATCAAAAATGGAAAAGCTATTCGATTGAAAATCCCTTCAATAGTCAGGCTTGTCAATTTTATGCCTTTACAGTTAAAAATTAGTCAGAAAATGTGTCAAAGTTTCGCATTATTGAGCAGTGAATTTGAGAAGCACCTTAAGCTATAGTTCCAAAGATTACGTTAACAGAAGTACATTATCGCTATTAATATTTTTACAAAACATTTTGCCTGCCCTACATATGCTGTGAACAATAAAGTCCAGTTCCGGCGCGGCTCAACTGTGTAGAAAAAAATGCAAGCCTGATCTCGACCCGGCCCGAGTGTGCTGAAAAAAAAAATAAGACCCGGTCAGACACCATGTAACTTTCCGATGCCAATCTCTACGCTAGACATGTTAAACTAGCATTGGCTCATGACACACATCTATACTTATTCTCGCGAAAGTCATATTCATTGAAAATAGCTCATATTTTATCGGCTTCATTTAAATTTTAATACCGAGCCGGAAAAACCGCTAACTTTTTTTTATAGGACCGGCCCATGCCAGCCAGTTAATTTTGTTTATCGGCCCGTGCAGTCCTCTAGTACACTATGATAATGTCAGTGGTTTATAGTAGAATGTTAGAATCATACGATCCGTTTCGTAAATGCCCAGTGAATCTACTTGGATTAAGAACCTAATTTTGCAATTTAGCTATGTCCTTCTGTGCTTAATATGCGTCTACTATTAAATTGTGTTTCAGTTTGGTACGCACGCGTCATTTCTGATTTTAATAATCGGATTACTCCTCCTGCATAATTAATACTATTATTATGTTCTTTTTTCAACTTCTATTTTTATGACCATCCTCTTTTCTATTAGGGATATCTGAACCAGTAAGTTGTGTTAATGTCGGAAGAATACGATCGTGATAGAAGAAAAAATCGAATGATTCGTTTAGTATGTGCACAGTGAATCTGTTAGGATTAACAACGTAATTTTCGATGTCCTTCAAAACATCACATCTATAAATTAAATTAACTCACAAAATAATATAACTGCGACGAAATTTTCTCATGAAATTTAAAATGCCACGAAAGTCATCTTACGACAAATCAAAGCTTTCAAAGTCATATTTACTGCAGCTGGTAAAGTAACTACAAGTATTTACTCACCCAGTGTGGAAAAAAATAATTTTGCATCCATTGTTAATAGAAAATATTGAAGGTTTTCTAAGTTCGGGAAAAGATATTTTCAAACCATTTTTGTCCCAAAAATCCGTCAAGAGGGGGCTAACTTTTAGGGGTTTGCAAACAAAAATATGGATTTTTTGGCGCTTCCGAGTTTGATCAAACGCTAAAAATGGTTGATTAAATCTCTACAAACGATTTCACGATAGATGGAACCATTTTTGTCCCGAAATTCCGTCAAGGGGAGGGGGGGTAACTTTTAGGGGTCCGCTGCTAAAAATATCGATTTTGGGCGTATTTCCGGTTTTGACCAAACGCTAAAAATGGTTGATCAAATCTCTACAAACGATTTCACATTAGATGGCATCATTTTTGTCTCGAAATTCCGTCAAGGGAGGCTAACTTTTAGGGGTCCGTTGCTAAAAATATCGATTTTGGGCGCATTTCCGGATTTGATCAAACGCTAAAAATGGTCGATCAAATTTCTACAAACGATTTCACGTTAGATGGCATCATTTTTGTCTCGAAATTCCGTCAAGGGGGGCTAACTTTTAGGGGTCCGCTGCTAAAAATATCGATTTTGGGCGCATTTCCGGGTTTGATCAAATGCTAAAAATGGTTGATCAAATCTTTACAAAGGATTTCACGCAGATGGCACCATTCTTGTCCCGAAATTCCTTCAAGGGGGGACTAACTTTTAGGGGTCCGTGCTAAAAATATCGATTTTAGGCGCATTTCCGTGTTTGATCAAACGCTAAAAATGGTTGATGAAATCTTTAAAAAAGATTTCATGTTATATGGCACCATTTGTGTCCGAAAATTCTGTCAAGGGGGGCTAACTTTTAGGGGTGTGAAGCTAAAAATATCGATTTTGGGCGCATTTCCGGGTTTGATCAAACGCTAAAAATGGTTGATCAAATCTCTACAAACGATTTCACGTTAGATGGCATCATTTTTGTCCCGAAATTCCGTCAAGAGCGGAGCGAACTTTTAGGGGTTCCGCTTCTAAAAAAATCGTTTTTAGGCGCATTTCCGTGTTTGATCAAACGCTAAAAATGGTTGATCAAATCTTTACAAACGATTTCACGTTATATGGCATCATTTTTCTCCGGAAATTCCGTCAAGAGCGGAGCGAACGTTTAGGGGTCCGCTTCTAAAAAAATCAATTTTGGGCGCATTTCCGGGTTTGATCAAACGCTAAAAATGGTTGATCAAATCTCTACAAACGATTTCACGTTAGATGGCATCATTTTTCTCCGGAAATTCCGTCAAAAGGGGGCTAACTTTTAGGGGTCCGCTGCTAAAAATGGTTGATCAAATCTCCACAAACGCTTTTACACTAGATGGCATCATTTTTGTTTCGAAATTCCGTCAAGGGGGGCTAACTTTTAGGGGTCCGTTGCTAAAAATATCGATTTTGGGCGCATTTCCGGGTTTGATCAAACGCTAAAAATGGTTGAGCAAATCTCTACAAACGATTTCACGTTAGATGACATCATTTTTGTCCCGAAATTCCGACAAGATCGGGGCTAACTTTTAAGGGTCCGCTTCTAAAAAAATCGATTTTAGGCGGATTTCCGTGTTTGATCAAACGCTAAAAATGGTTGATCAAATCTTTACAAACGATTTCATGTTATATGGCACCATTTTTGTCCCGAAAATACGTCAAGGGGGTGGGGCTAACTTTTAGGGGTGTGAACCTAAAAATATCGATTTTGGAGGCATTTCCAGGTTTTATCAAACGCTATAAATGGTTGATCAAATCTCTACAGACGATTTCTGATATGGATCGCTAATTTTTTTTAGTTTTGCGCATTTTGAAATATCCTAAAAGTTAGCCCCCCCCCCCCCCCCCCTGGTTCTTTTTAATCATAACTCATGAAATGAAGTTGATCAAACGATGAAAATTGTTGATCAAATCTGATCAAACGATGATCAAACGAAATGCATATTTCACTTTCTTATTTTTCGTCATGGGGCGGCTTACTTTTAGGCGGTCCTTAATTTTACTTCCTATCTTAGAACAGTGTTCCCTCTAGGCCATTTTTAAGAGCACAGAATTCTGTCTTTTTTAAACTTCGTAAAATGAATCCTGTTCTTTTTAAATAATGTGAAATACATTTTTAATTGTATTTAAATATCTCTAGTAAATAGTTTCACAATATTTAATATTTCTAAATCCACGTGCCTGAAATCTTGCAAAAAGTGTGGAACTTCCTTATTTCTGTAGGAAAAATACAAGCAATTAAATCATGCTATAATTTTATTGAACTTATTAATTTATAAGTTGCAATTTTTTTCAAAATTTATATTTTAATTTATTTATCATATCTAAACATTACATATCAACTCCCATTTTGCTTTATAAATTCTATATCTTCTTTAGCAATGTCATTCTTTATTGACTAGCACAATGTCTTTTTTCTCAAGTGAATTATCTATTGGACAGAGAATAACAAAATTTCTTTTATAGAACTGCCATTAGCTTGCTTTTTTTTTTATTGTTGAAGCCATTACTACATAAAACAAAACTAAATTGATTTTGTTTTATCCAGATGTTCTTAAATTTATTAAATGACTAAAGTTCCCTCTATAATGAATCATGTGGCCACAAGTGGAACATGTATTGTACCTTTTTGGTCATCCCCATGGCCATAACTGGTACATATAGCAAATTTAACGCACCAGTTTTAGCCACCCCCCCCCCCATTAAACTTTTAAAATAATTAATTTAAATGTGAAATTGCAGTAGAGAGAAAGCTTACCTCATAAAACCTAACAGTAATATGTTTCAGAACAAATAGAACCCGATAAGTGCCTAATATTGAAAGATTCTGAAAACTTGTCAGCTAAGCAAAAATCTTAATACATATAAGCACACACTACAGTTTCATAATTTTTTTTTGAAGTCACATTTTATCAAAAATTAATGATATTGTAAATGATAAAAGAGAGTTTGCTTAACGTGTAAGAATGCATATTATTTGTTATTATAGCCAATTTACAGTCTAAATATTGGACAAATTGATCCAATGTGGCCAAAACTGGTACAGTGGCCAAAACTGGAGCATCTATTCTATTAAAAGTATTATTTTTTGTTTACAAATTAAGATTAAATTTGAAGTTTATTTTTATGTTTATAGGCTGTTTTTCCTGTATCAAAAAAGTACTTTTTTATTTGAGGTTTTATTTTTCTTAGATATAAAAAAATAAGAAAATGTTTAATCTGTTATGAAAGAATTACCATAAAAAATATTTATTTATTTAACGTTTACTAAATTTAATAATATTTCAATATAAATTTAAGTATTTTATATAGATTTTTTATTCAAAATATTTCATTCTTGGATATTAAACTCTGAGTTAAATACGAAAAAAAAAAACAACTTCCAATCTATATATATATTTCTCTTACCTAGCGCTAAAAAAGGGCTGTATTTGTAGCTTGCTATTTGGCAACAGCCAAAGCGACGTTTCTCAGTGGTAGTTGCGGTCACATGCACCAACCCACTCAGCAAATTAAAATCCAGACAGGATCTCTCTTTTAACGCAAACCGTTTGAGTAATATATGAATGACAATTGCTATTGGTCCGTTTTACGGTGACGTAGCTTTTTGATCCAAGGTTGTATTTAGACACAGGCGAAAACGTTTTGTTTACATTTCGATAGCGTGATACGTAGCATGTTTTTATAGCGTCTTATTATAGTTTTAAATTAATTTAAGCCGTGATTTTCAATACGGCGTCAATTTCCTGTTCGCTTGCTTTCTCAATGTTGATCAACAAGTCACAGCGCCAAACTTTTGATAAATGCATTTTTATTTATATTTTCATCAAAATTTTCAATTACATTTTTATGAATTAAAATATTTGTAAATTCCATATGTTGCTTGCTCGGCTTAGCGGCCCAACTAAAAATATTTTTTATTGTGTTTTCAGTAAGGTTTTTAATTAATTCTGTTTCCAAGGTACGTTTTTATTTACATTTTCAACAGTTTCCATTACTTTTTTATACATTAAAAATATTTGTAAAATTAATACGTTGTAATGATTTATGATAGCACTCATTCTGGCTAGAGTTGACATAAACAGTGTCGAGCGAGCAGGGGGCTGAGCCCCCTAGTTATATTATAAATACTTTCATATTTCAAAGCATAAAAAAACCCCGCTGTTTGTTGTTTACATGAACTTATTTATATTTAATTTGTATATATACATATATTTATTTATTTAATGGGTTGTTACACTTTACTCATATTTTGTTTCAATCATTAGATAAACAATTATTTAATTTTCCATTCCTTTACCATCCTTCACCATCTTGAAATTTTAAGGAGGCATACAACTATTAACATGAGAAACTTGATTTTTTGAAAAATGATACATGAAAGAACAATTTTTTGTTGCATTTTAAAACAATCTGCATAGAAATATTTTTATATTATTACGCAAGTTATGATTAAAAAAGTCTCTCAGTTGTTCTTACTGTGAGCAATGAATATAAGGAATGATTTAAAAATGTGTTTACTAAATCAAAATTTTACGTACCTCATCAATAGTAATCCATTTGTTTTTTATCCGAATCTTAAAGAATAATGTTCATGTCAACATTCGCACAAAAAGGGATCAGATGCATCGCTCGGTATCCTAATTTCAATACTGTCTCTAATTTCAATGTTGTCTGGATCCATTTGTTTTTACAAGCTTATTGCTTCCGTTAATTTAGAATTAAAAAAATATATTTTTGATATTTCAGGAGGGTATAAAACAGTTGTTCTAAAACACAAGTCTTATCTGACTCGATCGTCTGCGCAGTAGTAAATGGCGGCTTTAATTAGAGCAGGTGTTTTCTACGATATTGTTTATAAGTTTTTTCTTGTGATAATAAACACCGTTTAACGATATGATATTCTAGTTAAATTTTCGTTACTGAACTTTTTCAATAATTCAAATGAAACATTAATTTATGTGTGTGCTTTTATGAAACATATTTCGAACGTATAGGTCATTACATACACACACACACATATACTCGTACATGTATATATAGTATATATATATATTACACATACTCGTACATGTATATATAGTATATATATATATATATATATATATATATATATATATATATTATTAATTTTAATTACCTACGTAATAAAGTCCTTTAAAATATAATATGCTTACATGCATACATGAAAAATCTTTATATTACAGTAAAATATTCTGTTTTGACCAATTTATTCTGAATATTTTCATTAAAATTGTTTGAATGCTACCTTTTTTTCAAGATAGTAATATCCGTCTTTTTTTAATCAGGCATTAAATAAATCAAATTCAAAAACACGGGTGCAATCAGCCAGTTTCAATTGAAAAAAAGTTGTTAACAATATTTCCCCCCGAACTATTTAAAATATTTTAATACTGCCCCCCCTCATATTCTTTTAAGTGACTATAGGATATTAGTAGTGTGATTATGCCGGTTACACGCCCTCTGCGTTGCGTTGTGGAGGATGGTGTGGATGGTGGAGTGGTGTGCTGGCTCGTGGTGGCGCACCGCGCGCGCGCGCGCCGATAAGAGTCGGTGGTGGAGGAAACGCATGTCGGTGGAGGGAGAGGTGTTGTCTGGAAACGGATAAGAACTTGTCTTATAGTACGAGGGTATTTATTTTATTTTGAGGAGTTAAAAAATTTTCGAATTTTATTTTGAGGAGATAGAAATATTTAGCGAAAAAAAATTTTTTTTTCTCGAATTTTATTTTGATGAGAAACTCTCTTACAGTACGAGGGTATTTTATTTTCAGGTGTTAGAAAATTTTTGCGAATTGAATTTATTTTACGAATTTTATTTTAGGTGTTATAATTATTTTTTTCTTTTTAAAAATTACTTAGAGATAGAAATTATTTGCGAATTGAATTTTTTTTTTCGAATTTTATTTTAACGGAACTTTAATTTTATTTTACGAATTTTATTTTTCGAACTTAATTTTATTTTCATGTCTTAGAAAATTTATTTTACGAATTTTATTTTTCGAACTTAATTTTATTTTCAGGTGTTAGAAAATTTTTGCGAATTGAATTTATTTTACGAATTTTATTTTGAGGAAATAGTCTCTTATAGTACGAAGGTATTTTATTTATTTTCGAATTTTATTTGAGGAGATAGAAATATTTCAAGAAAATATTTTTATTTTGCAAAGTTTATTTAGCAGAGTTAGAAAATATTAGAGAATAATTTTATTTTAACGGAACTTTATTTTTATTTTACGAATTAAATTTTAGAGATGTTAGAATTATTTTAGGAACTTTTATTTTTAGATGTTAGAAAATTTTATGCGAATTGAACTTTATTTTAGGGGAGATAGAAAATTTTTTCGAATTTTATTTTGAGGAAATGGAATTATTTTGCGAACTTTATTTTTATTTTAGAGGAAATAGATTTTTTGAGAAGAATTGCTATTTTATTTTTTTAACGGAACTTTGAAAATTCGCGGGAATTCATTTTTATGTTGGTATTTAGTGGAGATACTCAATTTTCAACGGATGACTTTCTTCGAGAAGAGGTATTCTTGCGTGATGTATTATCATGTCCGTGTTAATTTTTGGACAATGTGTACTTTAACGTGGGGATAGCTTGATTGAAATTTATTTTGTTTGCATGCGCATAGAAAATATTTTAGTTGATTTTGATAAACGCCATGGGAAAGATTGATTTTTTTCAATTTTAATTCAACAGCAAATACAAAATTGACTGGAAATGTTTGTAACAACATTTTTAAACCAATCATGTTTGTGCATTTATAATTTCCTGCACTCGTTAGATACAAAATTTATGCGAACTTTATTTTTATTTTAGAGGAAATAGAAGTTTTTGAGAAGAATTGCTATTTTATTTTTTTAACGGAACTTTGAAAATTCGCGGGAAAGAATTTTATTTTGGGGAACTTAATTTATTTCATGGTCTTAATTTAGAGGAAATATTTTTGATTTCGAACTTAACCTATTTTTCAGGAAAGTGTTTTCTTATTTTGAGAACTTTTATTTATTATTTTTCGTAAATAATAGATGTGTGTAGAAAATTCGGAGGATTTGTTTTAGAATAGAGTAATATTTTGGAATTGCAAAATTATTTGATTTATTATGTTTTTAAAATAATATGAAATAAATGCTTACTTGAGGCTCACATGAGGAGAAAATAGATCTTGCGCATTCATCGACTTCAGGTTGTAAACGAAATTAACGCTCACAAATTATAAAAATACGGAAGAAATATTATTTCAACTATGTAGCATAAAGATTTTACACCAATGCAGATGTTAATGAATTCCTACAGATGTCGTGATGCTTCTGTTTATCTCAGTCGAAGTAGAAAATCTGACTTGCACTCACTTTTAGAGCAGATAACATTTGAGTTGTCATTTTTAAATTACAAGTGTTTTATTATAATAGCATTGCCACATTTCGACAAAAGTCTCTTATCAACTGGCTTAGTATGACGCCAAGGATAGACTCGTTCCCAAATAAAGTAATCTCGAACATGAATTTTATCAAAGTTCACCCCTTTTTCGCAGACAGAAATACTGCACATTAATGATAACATCTGTTTTTAATATCACTCAATGGCCGGCAGATTAACTTAGAGCAACGCGGCATGTGTTATCATTTTATGCTAGCGTCAGCCAGTCTATGCGGGCGAGTCAGTCTGTCTCTGCGCTCTTGTTTGTGGACTGCAAGAATGTATTACCTATTTCTAGTAAATTTATTAAAACTGGAATATTTAAAGTAAATACAGAGGTTTTAAAACTTGCAAGACTATAATTTATTTAAAATATTCTTTCTCTTAAATGAATGGACATTTGAAAAATTTTGCGGAAAGATTTTAATTTTGTGAACTTAATTATTTTTTTTCGATTTAAATTTTCATGGATACATTCTTCGAGAAGGAATGTATATTTTTAGATGCGTTAGTTTTAGATAAGTTGTATGTGACATGCTTTAAAATTAAATTTGTAAATTTAAATAATAATGAAAACAATGAAATAATAATAATAATGACAGCATTAAAATAATTATAATGACAACATTGAAATAATAATAATAATAAGCAAAAGAAATATTTCGTTAGTTGAAAAATAAAGTTTTCTCTTTAGAGTTCATATATATTTTGCAGTATTCACTATCAATTCACATATTTATCGATGTGTTAGATCTTTTCAGAAAATTAACTTGATTTTTGTGTAATGTTTGTGGGAAAGAATTTTTCTTCTAAAGAATTCATTTGAAGTTTCTTTTTTAAAATACCATGGTTCGACTTAGGAAATAATTTTATTTATTACCTAAAATGAATTTTTCAAACTTCTGCTTGAAGAATCGCTTATGTTAGAGTTGAAACAAAGCAAGTTAAAGATTAAATAATTCACTTTTAGATATTCTGCACATTTTCAATAAGCATTAAATAAATTTTCAGGAATAAAGGTCACACAATTTATGTTAAGTTAACGCGCCAATCATCTTACGTGATTTAGGTCACGTGACTAGCAAAATATTTTAATCCAATCAGGGTTGAGTATTTAGCATTTTCTGCACACGCGCGCCCCCTATAATTGTATAAATTTGCGTGGAATGAGATAATTTCACCATTCTGTGTATTGTCATTGAATTGTTAGAACCTGCTCAAGTGATACAGTTGTTTTAATTTTTGTCATAATGGAACGAAGCATGCAATCATCTTTGTTAAGTGTTGTTGATGACTCCAACTCGAAATGTCAAGCCTTATCACCGGGATTAAAGAATCAAGACATGGAATTTTTATCGTCACCTGTTTCGAATGATGTGAAACCTTCTTCATCAGAATTGAAGAAACAGAAGTTACCCTTCGTGTGTACTACTTGCAACCAAGGCTTTTCCAGAAAGTTTGTGTTGATTAGACATATGAAATCTCACGTCAAGAAAAAACCATTTGCTTGTGATTTGTGCGAAAAATCTTTCGTTCAAAATAGTCATTTACAACGACATAGGTGGATTCATTCGAAGACTCCTATAATGTATAAGTGTGATTTTTGCAATGACGCATTTTCAAGAAAATATGACTTATTAAAGCACAAAAAGAGTCACAAGACCCCCGAACAACATAGTTGTGACGTCTGCAGTGCCATGTTTTCGAGAAAGCCTGACTTATTTAGACACAAGAAGAGTCATAAGATACCTATACAATATAGCTGTGATCTTTGCAGTGATGTATTTTCGAGAAAATATGACTTATTGAAACATAAGAAGACTCATGTGAAGCCCACCCCAAAATATCCATGTGATGAATGTGATGAAAGTTTTCCTAACAAAAGTGTTTTACTCAGACATAAACGCACTTCACACAAGGTTTTACCCAAACAAACTGATTATTCGGTAAAAGATGCCAAAAAACTGGAAAGGAAGAACGATGACACCCTTTGGATACATCTTGAAAACTCAGTCATGAAAAATATTATATCTTTTAACTCTTGAAAAATGCATGATTAGTGTTTGCTCGGGGTCGTACTGGCATGACAAAAAGGGCGGTGGCAACTTGGATAAAAAGGGCCCCAACTTCTAATAAAAAGGGCGCCGACTACTATTTAAAAGTATTTTAAACAATTTTTTTTAAAGTTAAGATAACAGCTACAAGATTATTTCATATATTTTGAATGAGATAATTCCTTTTCTTCAAATGGAGTGTCCTTTATTTGGAGGCTAAATGCATTAGAAATCTAACTTAAACGGACTCGGAGTTAGGAAATTGTCAGTTTCGTCCTGAAACACCTTTTACATGTCCTACCTCTCATGTGTAATTTGCTCCCAAGAAGGTTGGCCTGTTGGCCATAAACTTGTCTTGGCTATAAACTTGTGATATGCATGAAAATGACTTTTTACCAAAATAAAATAAATAAAACAGTTTTGAAAAGATTTTTTCTTACCTTTGGGTTTTATGGCAATCCTATATTGTTACCCTCATTAGAGTCCTGCACGGTTCATGTTATACTAACCCCAACTCAAAAATTCTATTTGAAACCAACCCGACACACTTCAACCCCATATTTTAATGCACTTGTCTATATTTTAAATCAATTACAATAGATTACTCTGTAATTATATTTTTAATATCTCACACGCACACACACACATATATATGTACTCATTTATATGGAGATACAAAGTTTAATATTGGTGGCATTCGTTTGAAAAAAAAAAAAATAAATAAATAAACGGCTTACCAAAATCCATCCGCAAGAGTCAAAACAATTAGAGTCAAGTCAACGCGCAACGAAAAAAATATTGCCTATCCGAACCGATCCGATCTAAATAGCGGGTGTAGTCGGGTAAACTGACCTAATGCAGGACTGTAATTCGCATTAATTGTAAATCTCATGGTTTAGTATCAATATCACTTATTATCATATGAAGTAGACGATGACACAAATAAACTTTCTGAGGTGTACCTGTAAATATATATATACATATATAATAAAATTTTTGTAATTGTATATAGATATACACGAAACGACGAGTACTTTGTAAACATAAAATGGTACTGTATGCCTTAATTTTGTTTTTAAATCAAAACTGAATATTTTTTGACAATTTTTTTTTATTATTCATTTTTGTTTTCAAACGCATGAAATTGACAGGTAATCTCAAAACCATGTAAGTAAGCATTTTTTTCATTTCTTGATAAAAGTAGAAAATTTTCAGAAAATGTGTCAAAGTGGGAGTTTTGAACCGAATTTCCGGATGCGAGAGCGTGGGAAAAGGAAAAAATCTGTCGCCACGAGAGAACAATCGCTTATAACTCAGTATGACATTTATATATTTGAAAAATGAAAGAAAAAAAATTGATTACAAATCATTTTGATATTCATGGCTCCGGGAATGTGTCAAAAAGATTTGCATTGTTCGAAAGAGGAAAAATATTTTTTTGAGAATTGCCTTAACAGCATATTAATATTTCGTGAAAATTGGTCAATTTTTATATAAATTAAAGCTAGAATGTAAAAAAAAAAAAAAAAAAAAAAAGAAAAGAAAAGAAAAGAAAAGAAAACGAGAGAGAGAGAGACGTGAAAACAGACAACTTAATGATATTGAAAGATGTCCATTTATAGAGACAGAACGCCCCTCACACCCAGAAAAAAAGCCTAAAAATCAGACCATCTGTTCAAGAGTTTCGTGTGGACAGTGTACTTGTTTTCGGTGTCCATTTTATAATATATGGATATATACAATGTTGTAGTCGCTGGAAAAAAAACAATTTCGCAAAAGTCACTTGTATCAATTTAAAAAGCTGTTTCAAACAATTACTTTATGCTGAGACTGAGAATAATAATACAATTAGATTATTTTGTGTGTCCCTGTAAATAAACGATAAAAATTATTCAATTCGTATTCCATGCAGTGTATCAAATTAATAAATTTCAATTTAACTATGTTTGAAGTACTGTAACATCATTAAAATACACTGCTAACAATTTTTCCCCATAGGACATAAAGCAACGGAATGTTTTTGTGTTCTTCTGTAAACGAACTATAAGTGCTACACACTCCATTTTCATTAAGGTACCGCCTATATTAAATCATACACATAAGTGGCGTGACAATGCGAGTTTATTTATGTTTTCGGACAGACTAACCGAAACCATACACACTTTTCAACTATTTTGGAAAGTGTTAAAATGTTGAATTTTAAATTTGTAATTTTTTATTTATGTATTTATTATTATTTATTATTATTTATGTATTTATTATATTTAGCAAATTTTATAAAAATTAAACACATATTTAAACAGTATTGCCGTTATTCAGTAAAATAAGTATCTTAACTAGAGAGGAAAGAAAAACATCCCGAAAAGCTCGTGTAAATTTGGTTTCATCCCATGGGCACCCACAGAACAAAATCCAAGGAGGGGAAGATTTTGGAACAGATATGTGCTTGTACTACACTGCCAAAACTTACTTTTTTTTTTCTTTGGCAAGAACCCTACTTAAGACAATTTCGAAACGTACCACCATTGAAAAAATACAGAAATATAATAAGATGTATATCAAAAATCAAACTTCTATCGGCTTCTTTATAAATGAAAAATTGAAATAGTTTATTATTCTTTTTTTTCCCCCAATTTCTTTATTTTTTCCTGAACCGCAATTTGAAATATTTTTTAATGCATAAACGTAGAAGAAAAACAGAACTAAAACTGGTCTTTTATGGGGGCTTCAAGGGGACAGACTATTAACCTCTGACGATTACTCCTTGGTTAATTTTTTTTCTTAATGTTCATTTATTATAAATCATTTGAGAGGAACAATCTATTACTCTTTCAAAATCATGAAAGAAAAAGATTTAGTTAAATTCGAAAATTCAGAGAGGGACAATTGCCCTCTTCTTATTCCCCTCCCCTCGCCCGTTGCTGGCGCCCATGTTTCATCCCTTTCTACAAAAGGCACAGTTTTATATCCGAAGCATATTGATATTTGGAAAATATCGAACACTCATTATCAAAAATTCATGACATACCATACCATATAATTAATTAACAGCACATTATTAGTCAAAACTTAATAATTTAAAATTACTTACAAGTCTCTTGAATCTCCAAACCTGGCTGTACATGTTTTAATATTGTTATTTTTTTTTTAGTCTTCAAAAAATAAAACATAAGAATTCAAAAAAGAGTAAAATATACTTGTTCGAATTCAGTCTAAAACACTTGTGTTTTTTTTTTCTGTCCTCTGAACTAATCCGGAAATAATTGACCATGTGAATGATAAAGGTAGGTAGTAGAAGCTGTGATAACAGGAAGATTCTTGCACGGCAAGCAGTTGTCGGTTTCGATTGATATTTATTGTCCCTCTTGTTTACCCTAAATGTGTTTAAAAACGGACCCTTTTAAATCACTAATGACAAACAGTTGTTGTTAATTGTCATTTGAGAAAAAGAAAAATCCATGTGGTATACAAAGATCTTTTCGGAGGTTGGTCTTTCAGCTGGTCGTGGGAAGGGTAGTAACAGTTTTCGATAAGAGAATTTCCAAGTAAAACTACTAGTACATGACACTCGTGAGCAAACAATCAGTGATAGATGACACAAATAAAGTTAAAGCAAAATCAAGCTATATTTTTAACAAATTTTGGAAGGGAAAAATTGTTGATTTGTCTCTGATAATTTAGGCAGAAACTGAAAACAATTAAAGCTAACGGTTTAGAGAAATCTTAACTTTAAATGACCTCCCCTGATCGCGAACTCCTATGTTAATTTAAATAGCCGATTACTTATTACGTAATATAAATGTCGAAAAACGATTTTCATCATCAGAAAACGACTGCTTCCGACGTTATGGTTTATATATATATATATATATATATATCTTTGAATTATTTAGCAAGATGATAAAATTTGAAATTTTTAGGAAATTTAAAGTTTATAGAGTTTTTAAAATACTTTAAATTTAAGAAGTAATTTTTAAAATAGCATCGGACGTCTACTTTGTGATATTGAAAACCATTTTTCGATAAATACCGTACCTACTCGTTTATAAGTCGAAGAATTTTAGAGAAAATTTGGGGGGTCGCCTTATACACAAGATAGTTTAAAAAAAAAAAAAAAAAAAAAAAAAAAATCGGCGAATGGGCAAGTTTTTTAAGTAATCACATGAGAGATAAAAGCGGACAATGGTAATTTCCCTATGATTGTCCAAAAAAGCTCAACAATAATGTCCATGTAGTTGTTCTGCACCCATTTTCTCTTGGAACAGAATTCCTTTCAATACAGGGGCATTCCTTTCAGCATTTTAATCCCCTTAAAGAGTTCAACTTGAGAATGCTTCTAGATATCTCTCCTAAAAGTCCTACAATACAAAGAAGTACTATATTTCAGCAGTCTAAGAAGTTGTTTACCCTTGTAAATAAGGATTGAATAGATTTTTGCAAGAATTTTTTTCTTTTTAAGTATTATTGAATTAGTGTGAATAGGTTCCAAAATAGTTTAAGCTGCTTCGGTTTTACATAATTATACAGTTTTAAAACGTTGAATTAAAAAAAAGTCTGATTAAAAACGTAAAGTTTACAAATTTAATGAAAATGTATTAATTTTTTATCCTCGATTACAAATCACTTTTCAGCATATTACCAGAAATATGGTTCAACTTGTACACGAAAATTCAAATTTTTTCAAAATTTTGCTTAAGAATTGGGGGTCGACTTATACACGAGTATATACGGTATATGGGTAATGAGTAATCACCTATTTAAACTTTCCCATAGGTTCATTTGAGATTTTATAATTAGCGAGAGAAAAACTTGTATCGGTCAAGCTCCCCCTTAATACTATATTTAATCAAGGAAATTACTCAACCAGCCTGCTTCATATTATAGTTATAGAAGTGGACTGTGTGGATTGTTATAAATGTGAGAAAGATTAAATTTTCCTAGCTACAAAGCCTATTCTTTAATTATAATATGTTAAATAGTTAAAATTTTTAATTAGAATACATTAAACGTGTTTTTATTTTTAATTTAAAAAGACATTTTAAAATATGAAAAATTCGTAACAAAATCGATATTTCCCGTTAGATTTTTCCAAAGACTTTTTTTTTTTTTAAGTAATTTAACAAATTACAACGACCATTTGGAAAATGATTTTTTCAAAGACTAAAATTTAAGACATAAAAAATCGCACGGAGTTGATTAAACATTACGTACGCCATGGATTACATTTTTCGGCACTGTAAATTTTTAAACTTCTACGGAGCTGGTCATACATTACGTTCGCCATGGATTAAACATTAATATTCCTGGACCCATTTTAAATGAAATTTCATTCTTAAACTTCTAAATGTCCCACAATATTACTTTTTACACCGTCGTATAGAGATAAAAATGTACTTTTAAATGCAATTTGTTTGAAAGCTGTATCTCAATTTGTTTCTGAGTTATTAATTTTTTTGTAGTTTTTATTACTTTTTTGTCATAGTGGTAACAGAAGCATCCATATCTGTTGAAAGTAAAGGGAAAATACAGATTACTGTATAGACCAATCAGAAAACGAATAAAATGCAGGATTTAACTAATAAAATGCTTCAGATATGTTTTTGATTTCCTACCCTGACCGAGGACAATAACCATTTTTCCAAATGGTTAAAAAAAATACCCTTTGATAACTTTAAGAAATTTGAAATCGTTAGTCTATAGACTCGGGGCTGGAAAGGATTTCAGCCCTTTTAGCTCCGCCGTGGGTGCGTTACTTATCACATGCATTCAAACAGATGAAACAAACACAGGTAAATGTACTGTTTTTTAGTAATGCATGCATCTGAAGGAACTAATGGTACAGCTGTATCTCATTAGTGGGGATTAAGATGATCAGCAAGTAAACATCACTTTTTCTGCAGTTCAGTTTGTATTTAAATGCATTCAAAGCCTAAAATACTTTAAAAATCAATGCCTTACTTGATAAAATTGAATGTATTAATATGCTTGTTCTTTTAAACATTTAATAAACTAGAAAGGTCTGCGTCCCTTCGCGTCCCTCTTGTAAATAAAAAGCAAGAGGGGGGGGGGATTTCTTTCGTTGGAAGTCGGTAAAAAAATACAGACATTACATTTAAAAAATTGACAGCAGTAAGAAAATTATTCAATTTTAGTAACGAATTCGTAAAACTAATATTTGTAAAGATATACATAACACTCAATAAATGACAGAAACGTCAAATAAGATTTAAGTGTACCAATAAATAATATATATATATATATATATTTTAATCAAAATTTATAAATTTGAACTACATACAAACAAGCCATAAAGAAATTTCGAATCTAAAAACATTGCACTTAAGGCTCATCCAAAAGGGCAACTTTATGACATAAGGCTTGGAAGCTGCCCTTTACGCTAAAAGGTAAGGAGTGAAAAATATACAAAAGTATTAATACTAATACTTTCACCAGAAACCACCACCAGTGGATCCAATGAAAAAGTCTTTCTTAGGGTGTACCAAAACCAACACCAAAGCCAACACTGTACTTACCACTTAGCCTACCAAAGCCAACACTGTACTTAAGAATAATTAAAATGAAAATCCGTTTTTTTTTTCTTTTTTAATTGACACTCCATCTCCTTCTTAGTTTGCACTTGCACAAAAATTATAAATGTCAAAATACTGTGTAACCACCGAGGCGCCAAATTCTCAAAAGTAGAAAATACAAGAAATGCTTAACATTGAATATTTGTTTCAAGTCATAATGTGTATTAGATGGTGTAAAAAATATACCTCTGGGCACCATGATTACGAAAGTCACCTCTGCCAATGTGACCATTTAAAATTAAAATATTCTTTCCTTAAACTGACGTTCAATCTTTTTTTACCCTTTGTACTTACACAAAATGCAGAAATATCTGGAAGTTACACAGGGCGCAAAATACATAAAATGGGATTAATACTTGAGGCTCCTGCCCCTGCAGACGAATACACTCGTGAGCTAATGCTAAACTTATAAGGGGGGGGGGGGGGTATTTTCTAATATCTCTTTTGCATTTCGTTATTTTTAAGTAATTTTTTTTTTTTAATTGGATAGCCGAGGTCGGTCTCTACATCGCTCCTTTTTCACTTTTTCGATTTTGGTTGCATATATTTTCGAAACCGGTTTTGAAAGTGAAAGTAACTTTTAAAAAATATCTGCAACCTAAATCGAAAAAGTAAAAAACGAGCAATGTAGAGATGTACTTCGGCTATCCAATGCAAAAACATTTCTTTAAAAATCTCGAAATGCAAACGAGATAATAGAAAATAACCTCCCAAAAGGTTTAGCATTAGATGGGAAGTGTCTTCGCCTGCAGGAACAGGAGACTTAAGATTAGTTTCTTCGGAAATCGTCATTCGTAGTGGCGCTCAAAAAAATTGGCACGAGGCGCCATGACTATCAAAGCCACCCCTGTCAATAGGTCGAATTAAAACGATTTTTAAGGCATTCAATCGTGTTTCATCGTTTGCATTAGCTCAATAGGTAGAAATTCCAAAATACCGAGCAACCATACGAGGCGCCAAATACTTAAATGCAGAAAATACGCTAAATACGTGATTAATTCTTAATATCAGTTTCCTTAAAAGACATTATTCGTAGAGGCGCTGAAGAAAAAAAATTGGCACGGGGCGCCATGTCTACCAAAGCCACCTCTGTCAATAGGTCGAATTAAAATGATTTTTAAAGCATTCAACCCTGCCTCATTGTTCGCATTAGCTCAATAGGTAGAAATTCCAAAATACCGGGCAGTCATACGAGGCGCCAAATGCTTAAAGGCAGAAAATTAGCTAAATGCGTGATTAATTCTTAATATGAGTTTCCTTACAAGATATCATTCGTAGAGGCGCTGAAAAAAAAATTGCCACGGGCGCCATGACTACCAAAGCCACCTCTGCAATAAGTTGAATTAAAACGATTTTTAAGGCATTCAATCCTGTTTCATCGTTTGCATTAGCTCAATAGGTACAAATTCCAAAATACCGGGCAACCATACTAGGCGCCAAATACTACTTAAAGGCAGAAAATTAGCTAAATGCGTGATTAATTCTTAATATCAGCTTCCTTAACCCTCAAATGCCGGGTGTTGCTTTTCGGCAACATACCCAATTTAGGCTCTAAAATACTATTAGAATAATATTGAAGCTATAATGCCAAATGTTGCCAATAAAATACATTCTGAAAATATTATTAAATCGATTTTCAACATGTAGATGGCAACACTTGTGCTTTTTAAGAATAAAGATAGATTTATTTTTTCAATTGTTGCTACTTGTTCTTTTTGTTTTATTTGGAAGCTTGCGAAATACCCTATTTTGTTTTGCAGTGAGCAAGTAAAATTTATTTATTTTTATAGTTCCTAAAATTCTTGTGTGTTTAATATCATAGAATTTTTTCAAGAAAAATATTTTTTTCAATTAAAGACCAGTATTGCCGATTAGTAACAAACTGTTTTTTAGCCGTAAACCATACTTAAAACAAAATATTATTTTTTAAAGTATTTATCCCATGATTTATTTAAAAAATGAAAGCCCAAAAACATTATTACAATGATTTTTTAAAAATCAAGCATTTAAGGGTTAAAAGACATTCGTAGAGGCGCTGAAAAAAAAAATGGGTCCCAGGGCGCCATGACCTATGACTACCAAAAAATGCCTCGTGTCAAAATGGGTCCAATAAAAATAAAAATTTGTATTTTTTTAGATCACATTCTACCTCTTTCATCGTTGACTTACCCAATGTGTAGAAATACCTTTATAGCGTGCAACAGTTCGAGACGCAAATTCTTAAAGGAAGCACATTCTGTAAATATAACATATAAAACGTGATTAATAGTTATTAGTTTCCTTAGAAAGTATCATTCGTAGATACGTTTTTAAAAACGTCAAATGAAATTTTTTTGCCGCTCAGAAACTTTTAAGCGTGGTTCTAAAAAAAAAAAAAAAAAAAAAATCCGACGAGGGGCGCACCGGGCACTTGCCTCGTTTCCCGGTGGGCCAGTACGACCCTGTGTTTGCTTGAAATATCCAAGGTCTCTCATCATTTTTTCTTTCTAGTTTTCTCACATAAGAATTTTCTAACTCTCATATACATTTGAATTATTCTTTTTCGCTTGGAAACGAAACTTAAGTTATTTCTGAAATCGATATTATATATATATATTATAAATTAGTTCATATATAAATCATTATTATTTTAATTAATATAATTATTAATTAACGGAAGTGATTTAATTATACTTAGAAATTGTTTATTTCAATTACCTAATCTAACAAAAATATATACATTTCTTTCGTGATTAAACTTGCATTTTAGGTTAAGTAAGAAGCAATAACATGTTTAGACAACTTCAGACAAGTTAAAACATGATTTGACATGATTATACAAGGGACGGATATCAAAGACAAACCTGCACGGGTACTCACCTGAAAAGAGTGATAAAATGGTGTGAATGGGGCTTCTCAGAGTTGTTCTTATCGTTGAGTGACATTGTAGATAAGGAATCACGTGATTGCGTTATCATCCAATGAAACGGGAGGAAATTGTCATGTAATAACATGTTTCACAATAAGGATTTGCCATTTCACTTAAAGTTGTCCTGTTAAACACACTTGTCATGACCAAGCTGGTATATTAGGTAAGTGTTGAATATATTATAATTTTAGATTTGTTAAATGTTAGAGTTTAAATGTTTTAAAATACAGGTATTAGAGTACATAATTATTTTTCAAACAATAATAAAACTTTTAAAAATAATTTGAAATTGATAACTAAACTGAATTGAAGAATTTAAAGTTTTGCAGGTAAATCTCATGAAACTAAGTTGAATTAAAAAGGTTAGTTACACAAGGTTTATCATAAGAAAATCTGTCAAAGAAATGATTAAGTTGGAATACTATCAAACCTAGTTAACCTAGAAATATTTCTAATTACTTGCAAAGTAATATGAAACAGTGAGAATTTAATTAATTTAAATATAATATTGTTGTGATTTTTATATATATCCAAAAATGCTTAAGTGAGTTTTCGTGGCAATTGCAAAAACTTTGCAAATTTTCATTCCAACACGATGTTAAATGAGTTTCTAAGTCTAAGTTTATCTTTTCGAAAATATTGGTCATCATCAACTTACAACATTCGATTCTATCATCGGTTTAGTTTCCGCACTTGTGCAGAAATAAAGGGTTAATACTATGAATAATCGATTGGTCTGGTAAGAATTTGGTTGGTTGGTTAGGTGATGAATAAACATATGGTTGCCAGGGTAAACAATTGCATGGTAGGATAAATTGATTCATGAGTTAAATCAGAAAACAATCCAATTTTACAAACATTCAACCTTGTAATATTTTTCTTAACGTAATTTATTTTCTAAACAATAATTTTTTTTCTTTGCTTAATTTATTTTTCTTAATTAAAATTTCTTTTTTCTTAATTTAATTTTTTTTTCAAACCTTTAAAAATTTTTAACTTAATTTTTTTTCTAAACTAAATTTGTTTAACTTATTTTTGCAAAACCTTTGCTTTGTTAACTAACAAATATTTTTAAAATTAGTTCTCATGAATTTTCCAAGGACTCTCATCATTATTTCTTTCATGCATGTGTTTGACCCATGCATTTACCAAAAACTTTAAGAAATCAAGCAAACCTTCTAACCTTCCATGATTCTTATCATTCTTTCTTCCAAACAAGTGTTCAATTCATAAAATTTTTAGGAAACATACATATGTTCTCATGAAACTAAGGACTCTCATGTCCTTTCTTCCAAATGTGAGTTCAACCCATGCGATATTTATGAGCATTAATCAAACAAACCTTCTTAGAAAACAAGGACACTCATTCTTTTTTCCTACAAAATCATGTCATTAAATAGATTTTCAAAACAACTAGCATGATTCAATTGTCATGATGTACCAAGAAAGGTTTTTCACGAATGAGTTCACAAAAGGTAACCATGAACTCTCATCATTTATTCTTCCAAGCAAGTGTTCATTTCCTAAAATTTTTAGGAAACATGCATATGTTCTCATGAAACTAGGGACTCTCATTATTCTTTCAACTATGAAAGTGTTCAAAAACTTTAAAGAAACCAAGGGTTGGTTCTCCTCGTTCACGCTACCAAGCATGCAATTTCATGAAATTTTTAAAAATTAAGTATATATTTTCAAGAAACTAGGGACTTCCATTGTTCTTTCGACCATGAAAGTGTTCAAAACTTGAAAAAAAACCAAGGGTTGGTTCTGCTCGTTCATTCTACCAAGCATGCAATTTTCGTAAAATTTTTAGAAATTAAGTATATGTTTTCAAGAAACCAAGTTCTTATTCAATGAAAACGTTTTCAAATATTTTACAAGTCAAATAATTTCTTCGAGTTATGCAATTATTTTTCAACTCAACTTCGAGCAATGAAATCATTTTCAATTCTTCAATTATTTTACAAGTCAAATAATTTCTTCGAGTTATTTTCATGTCTTTCAAAAATTTTCAAGCCAAATAATTTTCGTGAATATTTTTCAAGACTCATTTTCTAGGAATGGTCTGTTTCACAAATACATCATTCAATACTTTGAAATAATTTTCAACATGCAAAGCAAAATTTTAAAGACTAAGTGAATGAAATCTAAAGAAAATTAAGTTATTTCTAAGATCAACAATTAATGAAAATTAAGCAACATAAAAATAAATCACTTATTATTATAAAAATCAATTAATGATCTAATTTCAATTAGCAATTGGTGATTAAATATCTAAGTAATTAAAAATAAACTTACATTACAGGCAAGGTAGTATAAGCAAGTTCAAACAAGCTTCGGATAGCAATGCTATACACCACAAAAGTCTAGCTATTCTTATCGCCTACTAACGTCGTTGATAACGAATAACGTGTTTGCCCTATGAAGGACAAATGCATTATCAGCCACTCACCTGGAAGATGGAAGTCACGTGGTTTTCTAACTGATAAAGAATACGCCATCTTTTATTTTTCTTATTATACGATGAGTCGCTGTTCGAAGAAGATGAATTTCAAGTAAGTGGATTTTTGATATGTCTAATTAATCTCTATAGAATTCTAATCTTTAGCATTCATTTTTCAAATGAATTTTATTTTTGAAATATAAGAGATTTATGTGTGATATAATAAATGTTTTTGATCTCAGATTATAGTGTTTGTAACCAATTCAGATGTTAAAAGTAATTTACATAATATATGATAAT
The DNA here is from genome assembly GCA_963932465.1 of Maratus speciosus. Classification (NCBI taxonomy): domain Eukaryota; kingdom Metazoa; phylum Arthropoda; class Arachnida; order Araneae; family Salticidae; genus Maratus; species Maratus speciosus. The sequence goes on along the minus strand of OZ010787.1, from coordinate 687,742,457 downwards.
AGTAAAGTATGTTAATATGTGAAAAAAATACAAAACACGAAGCATAGTCACTCACAAAATATTTATTTTCAAAGTTACAATATCAAGTACATAAGTAAACAGAGTTTAAACAGGATTTACAAGTTTTAATACATGCCAAGTTTAGCTGAATACACTTCTAAATTCAAAATTCTATCTAACATCCATCCAGTACCTTGCTGTGTGAACTTTTCAAAGGAGTTATTCATTTTGGCAAATGCTTCCTCAATATGTAGAGGTATATTATCATTCGTCATCTCCAGAGTTGCTCTTGAACGGAAAAAGGGAGTAGCATAGTCCATTTCACCATCATGTGTTAAACGGCTAACAACCACATGAACTGTTGTATACCATTTCAATGAGTTTTTTTCTGCCATTTGGTAATGCAATTCATTCAAAAGATCTGATCTTATACTATTAAAAAATATGTGTAAGTCTTTATCATTCCCTTCGTCAGGTGTGAGATTAATTACAGAAAGCGAATTAAGAGCATTTTGTCTTTGAAAATGCTTCACTTTTTCAAACAAGGCATCTTTTACCGAAGAATCAGTTTGTTTGGGTAAAACCTTGTGTGAAGTGCGTTTATGTCTGAGTAAAACACTTTTGTTAGGAAAACTTTCATCACATTCATCACATGGATATTTTGGGGTGGACTTCACATGAGTCTTCTTATGTTTTAATAAGTCATATTTTCTCGAAAATACATCACTGCAAAGATCACAGCTATATTGTATAGGTATCTTATGACTCTTCTTGTGTCTAAATAAGTCAGGCTTTCTCGAAAACATGGCACTGCAGACGTCACAACTATGTTGTTCGGGGGTCTTGTGACTCTTTTTGTGCTTTAATAAGTCATATTTTCTTGAAAATGCGTCATTGCAAAAATCACACTTATACATTATAGGAGTCTTCGAATGAATCCACCTATGTCGTTGTAAATGACTATTTTGAACGAAAGATTTTTCGCACAAATCACAAGCAAATGGTTTTTTCTTGACGTGAGATTTCATATGTCTAATCAACACAAACTTTCTGGAAAAGCCTTGGTTGCAAGTAGTACACACGAAGGGTAACTTCTGTTTCTTCAATTCTGATGAAGAAGGTTTCACATCATTCGAAACAGGTGACGATAAAAATTCCATGTCTTGATTCTTTAATCCCGGTGATAAGGCTTGACTTTTCGAGTTGGAGTCATCAACAACACTTAACAAAGATGATTGCATGCTTCGTTCCATTATGACAAAAATTAAAACAACTGAATCACTTGAGCAGGTTCTAACAATTCAATGACAATACACAGAATGGTGAAATTATCTCATTCCACGCAAATTTATACAATTATAGGGGGCGCGCGTGTGCAGAAAATGCTAAATACTCAACCCTGATTGGATTAAAATATTTTGCTAGTCACGTGACCTAAATCACGTAAGATGATTGGCGCGTTAACTTAACATAAATTGTGTGACCTTTATTCCTGAAAATTTATTTAATGCTTATTGAAAATGTGCAGAATATCTAAAAGTGAATTATTTAATCTTTAACTTGCTTTGTTTCAACTCTAACATAAGCGATTCTTCAAGCAGAAGTTTGAAAAATTCATTTTAGGTAATAAATAAAATTATTTCCTAAGTCGAACCATGGTATTTTAAAAAAGAAACTTCAAATGATTCCTTTAGAAGAAAAATTCTTTCCCACAAACATTACACAAAAATCAAGTTAATTTTCTGAAAATATCTAACACATCGATAAATATGTGAATTGATAGTGAATACTGCAAAATATATATGAACTCTAAAGAGAAAACTTTATTTTTCAACTAATGAAATATTTCTTTTGCTTATTATTATTATTATTTCAATGTTGTCATTATAATTATTTTAATGATGTTATTATTATTATTATTTCATTGTTTTCATTGTTATTTAAATTTACAAATTTAATTTTAAAGCATGTCACATACAACTTATCTAAAACTAACGCATCTAAAAATATACATTCCTTCTCGAAGAATGTATCCATGAAAATTTAAATCGAAAAAAAAATAATTAAATTCACAAAATTAAAATCTTTCCGCAAAATTTTTCAAATGTCCATTCATTTAAAAGAAAGAATATTTTAAATAAATTATAGTCTTGCAAGTTTTAAAACCTCTGTATTTACTTTAAATATTCCAGTTTAAATAAATTTACTAGAAATAGGTAATACATTCTTGCAGTCCACAAACAAGAGCGCAGAGACAGACTGACTCGCCCGCATAGACTGGCTGACGCTAGCATAAAATGATAACACACGCCGCGTTGCTCTAAGTTAATCTGCCGGCCATTGAGTGATATTAAAAACGGATGTTATCATTAATGTGCAGTATTTCTGTCTGAGAAAAAGGGGTGAACTTTGATAAAATTCATGTTCGAGATTACTTTATTTGGGAACGAGGCTATCCTTGGCGTCCTACTAAGCCAGTTGATAAGAGACTTTTGTCGAAATGTGGCAATGCAATTACTCTATTCTAAAACAAATCCTCCCATATTTCGACACACATCTATTATTTACGAAAAATAATAAATAAAAGTTCTCAAAATAAGAAAACACTTTCCTGAAAAATAGGTTAAGTTCGAAATCAAAAATATTTCCTCTAAATTAAGACCATGAAATAAATTAAGTTCCCCAAAATAAAATTCTTTCCCGCGAATTTTCAAAGTTCCGTTAAAAAAATAAAATAGCAATTCTTCTCAAAAACTTCTATTTCCTCTAAAATAAAAATAAAGTTCGCATAAATTTTGTATCTAATGAGTGCAAGAAATTATAAATGCACAAACATGATTTGTTTAAAAATGTTGTTACAAACATTTCCAGTCAATTTTGTATTTGCTGTTGAATTAAAATTGAAAAAAATCAATCTTTCCCATGGCGTTTATGAAAATCCACTAAAATATTTTCTATGCGCATGCAAACAAAATAAATTTCAATCAAGCTATCCCCACGTTAAAGTACACATTGTCCAAAAATTAACACGAACATGATAATACATCACGCAAAAATACCTCTTCTCGAAGAAAGTCATCCGTTGAAAATTGAGTATCTCCACTAAATACCAACATAAAAATGAATTCCCGCGAATTTTCAAAGTTCCGTTAAAAAAATAAAATAGCAATTCTTCTCAAAAAATCTATTTCCTCTAAAATAAAAATAAAGTTCGCAAAATAATTCCATTTCCTCAAAATAAAATTCGAAAAATTTTTCTATCTCCCCTAAAATAAAGTTCAATTCGCATAAAATTTTCTAACATCTAAAAATAAAAGTTCCTAAAATAATTCTAACATCTCTAAAATTTAATTCGTAAAATAAAAATAAAGTTCCGTTAAAATAAAATTATTCTCTAATATTTTCTAACTCTGCTAAATAAACTTTGCAAAATAAAAATATTTTCTTGAAATATTTCTATCTCCTCAAATAAAATTCGAAAATAAATAAAATACCTTCGTACTATAAGAGACTATTTCCTCAAAATAAAATTCGTAAAATAAATTCAATTCGCAAAAATTTTCTAACACCTGAAAATAAAATACCCTCGTACTGTAAGAGAGTTTCTCATCAAAATAAAATTCGAGAAAAAAATTTTTTTTTCGCTAAATATTTCTATCTCCTCAAAATAAAATTCGAAAATTTTCTAACTCCTCAAAATAAAATAAATACCCTCGTACTATAAGACAAGTTCTTATCCGTTTCCAGACAACACCTCTCCCTCCACCGACATGCGTTTCCTCCACCACCGACTCTTATCGGCGCGCGCGCGCGGTGCGCCACCACGAGCCAGCACACCACTCCACCATCCACACCATCCTCCACAATGCAACGCAGAGGGCGTGGAACCGGCATAATCACACTACTGATATTTAAGTACTAAAAGAAAATGGAACTAAAAATACCCCCCCCCCCCCTACCTTTGTCACAACCAACATCCCCGAATTCCTTGCAGAAGATAATTTGTAATTATCTTTCTTTTTAAATGCTTATGTTGTTCACAGATTTAACATGAACACGTGGCTGGCACTGACGTCGCAGTGACATCATAGTGTCTTCTGAATCCCTTCCAGAAGACAATTTTTACTTTCTTCTATCTTTACAAGAAGAAAATATTGGATTCGTGAAAATGTTCGAATTCCGGTTTTCGACGGATTTATACGTTAACATGTTTTTACAAAAAGTCTGTCTGTATGTGACACAAATTTTGTGGGTGCTATATCTCAATGAACAGAATTTAATAAAACTTCAGATTCAGTTAGTCATTGATATAATTTGGTGCTGATAACTTTTTGGTGTAAATCGCCCAATAGGTAGCGCGCTGCTATGCTGTATTATTCATGATTATCGCAATAGCTCTATCTCAAGAACCAAAACGCGAATTTTCATCAAATTTTAGATTCAGTTAGTCCCTAATATAAATTAGTGCTGTTTAGTTTTTGGTGTAAATCGCCCAACAGGTGGCTCTACTATGTTGCATTTTTCACGATTTCCGCAATAGCTGTATCTCAAGAACTAATGTATGAATTTTTATCACACTTCAGATTCAGTTAGTCCCTGATATAAATTGATCCTGATAAGTCTTTGGTGTAAATTGCCCAACTGTTGCCACTGCTAAGAAATTCAATTAGAAGTTGACGTAAGTTGTTGCTGATTAGATTTTGGCGTAAATAACCTAACCGGTGGCACTGCTATGCTGCATTTTTCAGGAAGTATTAACATGTATGAAATTGAAGAAAGTATTGGGATTGCCACATCCGACTACTGTTGAGCTCTCGTATCTTGGCAGATGACCTTAGGAGAATCTATTTTTGACCAGGGGTTTCAGGGTCAAAGGTTGCCAAGTACACGTGCGTAATTGGCGAACGGACAATCCGCCAAATCCCGGAAATAGGGATTTGCACCACCAGTAGAAGTTTACTCTTTTATCTGTGAATTTCTAAGAAGTAGGAAATAACTGTAAAATGTACATTCCTTGTTTTATTCCTTGTATATTTCAGATCGTAGCTTGTATTTGAGCTTGATCTTGCTCTTTGTCTTTTAAATTATTATTATCGATCTTTGTCAACTATATTCGCCTTGACAAAATGCCACGGAAAAAGAAAATTATTCATTCCAAGAAGCGAAATGGGATTTTAAAAGTGGTGAAATTTTTTGAGGAGGAAAGGAAATTTCTTTTAAAATTTCTCGCTTGCATTTTAACATTTTTAAATGATTTTTCCCTAGAATAGCTGAGGTCGATCTATAAACGGGTTACTTTTCGATTTTCATAAAGTTTTAGTATAAAGACTTTTAGATTTCTTTTATAATACATAAAGTTACTTTCACTTTCGGAGTCGGTTCTGAAAGTGAAAGTGTACTCATTATTAAAAAAAAAGCACCCTAAATTGAAAAAGTAAAAACTAGCCCGGTTAGAGATCAACCTCAGCTATTCTACAATATAAAAAAAAAGAAAGAAAGAAAGAAAGAAAAAGAAAAGAAAAAAGGAAAAAAAATCATTTAAAAATATGATACATTTGTAGTGAATGCTCTCATAGGTTTAACATTAACATCCCTAGTGTACATTCTTAAAATATAATATAAGGTTTTATAATAACTTAATTTAATACTGCAACTATGCAGAGTCACATCAAGTGTAGTTCAGGTGGTCACTCAGCAAATCTGATAAACGCTCAAGTTATTCCTATCAATGCACCATCGATTGATTAAATAAACAAATAATTCAAAAAGCCAATGCCATTAATTAAACATTAAATCCTCCTCCCTATTTTTTAAAGGTACTATGGAAAAGCCAATAAAAAAATATCGGAATTAATCAGTTATCCGTTTCTGATACTTATATATAATTTTTTTTTTAATATCGAAATCTATATTAATATTTGGAAATTTTTCCAGCAGTCGAATTCTTCGAAAACTATCGAAATCTATAGTTAAAAATATCTCAATATGCATGAATGGAATAAATGTAAAATAGAATAAATAGAGATAATAAAATAAAATTAGAAGGAAATGAATTCATTCTCTAATTAATATTAGGGAAAGTGTATGAAATTTCGAGCTCCTCAAAGGCATTTATATGATCCTATATATAAAAATAAAAATATGCAAACTGGGAGCATAACAAATTTTATCTACTTTAAAATGAGATAAAGAGTTGGTTAATTGTACATGTGTTTAATTATCGTAAGTGAATTTTTCCCTTAATTAATGCATTTATTCTTCTTTAAATGTTACGTGATTAAAGTCACGTGTAATAGCTATTAATTTATATAAATGTCTAACATTTTAAATTTAGTTAGGAAAAAAAAAAGAGATTTATATACACAATGAAAACATCCTAACATAATGTAGGCATTTTTTAAAAATTCAGAAGCATCTTTTTAATTATAAAATCATTAATAAATTCATATCTAAAATATTATGAAATGATCAGCATTAATTCTTATATATAAAGAATTGCCATTGTTGAAAATATGTCTAGGTGCTTTTACAGTTCATTCCGATAATTAGTATCATTATTTTTTATTATCAGAAGCATCGTTTAAGTTTTTAAATATCATAATTATTAATAAATTATTGCTATTAGAAACGACCTCAGTTAAACATTACATTTATAAAAAAAAAGAAAAAAGAATCCGCTTATGGTTGTTACTATTTTAGGCTAACGCGCCAATTATGGATGCCATTCTCTCCAGTACGTTACAACCTTTTGCCGATTATCCAGAATAGAATCGTCCGAATCTCCGCGCGTGAAGTGCCAAGATACCGGAGCTTAACAGTAGTTAATTATGGGGCATTCCACATCAAATCAGGCAGTAAAATATCAATATGCAACCCACCATCACAGATTTTAATGAAACTGCGTGTGTTTGTTCTTACTATTAAGATATGATCACCACTAAATTTTTTTGCTCCTTGGTTAATTAGTTTCTGAGAAAAAAAATTGTCAAAATTTTGAAAAACTGCTGTCAGTTGGCGTTCTTGACTGCTCGGTTTTCAAATGTAGCACGTCATATATATAATCATATTTCAATATCTACTCTACAAATCATCATCAAATAATTTATGCATAATGTTTAGGGTACACAGTTTATGAAAAAAATATATTGTTACGCTTATAACATTTTAAGTGTGTCTAAAAAAAATGTTTAAACTTTGAAGTCGTGAATTTTTTATGAAAAATAATGCATTAACAAAAAAAGCATAATCAACAAAACGCGGTATTTTTATTAAATTTATTTTTTGTGGGAGATATACTTAAAGGTGTCCTTTACTTGATTGGGAAATAAAAATAGTGGAATTTTGGGTTTTTTTAGTAGTATTTTCTAATTTAAAATATTTTGAGGTGCATTTGAAATCAAATCAAGTAGAGTCATTCCATGTCAGTTCCCCTAAGCCATTTAATCACTGTCACAAATTTCAATGAAACTGGGTTTTTTTATAGCTCATTTAAGACGTAATCACCTTTCATTTTCTTCATCCTAAGTAAAATATTTTTTAAGATAAAAAAATATCAAAATTTTGAAAAATTGTTTTAAATTTTTTTAATAACAGTTCTATATTCAAAGACTGCATTAAAAAAAAAGTCATTTCAATATAAAATCACTAAATAGGTTTGAAATAATGTATATGTGACAAATAATGTAGGCAGATTATTATTTCTTGTTTTTTGTCATGTTTAAACACTAAGAGTGTCTTTTATCTTGTGAATTTTTAAAATCAAGAATTTTGTCAAAAATAATGTGTTAATCAAAAATTTATTATTAACCGAAGGCAGGGTGTTATTGCTTTTTTTAATTGTACGTAAAAATATCTTTTAAATGGTTATAAAATAAAAATAGTGAAAATATGAGAAAAAATTATCAAAGTTTCGGAAAATTGCCACGAGTTGCTATTAATGATTGTTCGATGTTCAAAGGCCTCATTTTATAGATAAAATCATATTTCAATAACTAATAAAGAAATCTTCTTCAAATAATTTAAGCAAGGTAAATAAAGTATGTAGATTATGAAAAAAATATTGCTGTAATGTTAAAAAATATTTAAATGTGTCTAAAAAATTGTAAAATCTTTGAAATCAAAAATATTTTACAAAAAATAATGAAATTATTAAAAAAGCTTTATCAATCAGAGGCGGAGTTTCTATGACTAATTTTTTTTTTAATTTTAAGTTGTACATAATACTACATTAGAACTGGATCTGAAATAAAAATAGTGGGATTTTGGTTGGTTTTAGTAGTATTTAAATCATATTTAAAATTATCAATATTTTCAAATGTAATATCTATCCAATGTATCATCCCTGGAAATATTTTTATTTATACATTTATTTTATTTTTCAAATTATCTTTTATGTTCATTTCTTAAGGAAAAAAATAAACAATATTGTTTTATAGTAAAACTTCTTGGGCGAAGAGCAATTATCCCTTTCCAAAAAAGAGAAAAATCACTAGCTCCTCAACGCCCAATAGAAATTTTCAAAATGACACTCCCAATCTTTAAACTCATATTTGTCTACTAATATTAAAAATTTAGCATTGAGCTGCTAATATTGAAAAAAATACCAAATTTCACTCTTTTGAAGAAAATTTTGACATATTGTGCTTTAAATATATGCAAAAATTGCATAATCCATTACATTTATATCTTTCAAATAACTATATCTAAAAAATTATTTAAAGCTTAATGAGTTGCACTTTTTTAACTTTATTTAGTTTCTAATTATATGTAATTTGATTTATTTCATCACAATATTGCTGAAAGATGGATTTTCAACATATATATGTCTGTATATATACGTGTATATATATATCCCTGTTCTCAAACAAATTATTTAAAAATTATTCATTTATGTTTAATAAAGCATATACCGGATGTCCCAAAAAGGACTGACTGATTTTAAAATTCAATAACTTCCAAACGGTGACAGATATTAAAAAAAATTCTTGCAGGAGGGTTATGCATAAAGTCAAAAGTTTTTTACAGTGATTTTCGATTTTAGTTCAAATTACAAACAATAGATGGCGCTGCGATCAATAGAGGCTAAATTCAGGCTCGATTTTTGGTACTTCGTGGCCCGGATAATACATTTCCATCTCCTTTTTCTGCATGGAACAACAGAAAGGACCAAAAATCGAGCCTGTATTTACCGACTATTGCTTACAGCGCCATCTATTGTTTGTAATTCGAACTAAAATCGAAAATCACTGTAATAAAACTTTTGACTTTATGCATAACCCTCCTGCAAGAATTTTTTAAATATCTGTCACCGTTTGGAAGTTATTGAATTTTAAAATCAGTCAGTCCTTTTTGGGACACCCGGTATATTGTTTATACACTTATAGAAAATACATATGGTAAATGTTATGATATGCCAATAATATCTAAAAGTAAAGAACTTATCTAATAGTATGTAACGAAAAATTTAACATCTGGTGTAACGACAACAAAATTTTATAATTCTTTTACTTAATTTGGATGAATGAAAAATCGTACATGTTTATATTTTATTGAAGTACAGGTGAAAATGTCACAAAGACATTCCTATCTCAACAAAAGCTGAGTATGTCACATTCACACTACAGCTGATTTTTTCTTTTTGATCGTTCGGGTTTGATTTCAGATGGTAATGAATTAATTAGTTTTGTTAGAAGTGTCATTGCAGTCAGCATATTAGGTTCACTATTTTATTTTATAATTTATTTTGAATGACTCGATGAACAACAGCATTTAAAGCGGACCATTTCATGAATTTTCAATTAAAAGATGATTTATAAATTCAATATGTTGTTTAGTTATTATTATCGTCTTAAGATAATAAGTTGGTACTAAGATTTTTAAATGTAATTTATTTATTATTTGAACTGTTGAAAGTATTTTTCAATAAGTGTGGGCTGTTGATTTTAAGTCGGCTGTTTAGCAGTGTAGTGTTGGTAAAGGAACTGGTACTATTTAATTTAATTTTTATTGCTGTAAATAATATTTGTTATTTTATTATTGTATGTATTATATTTAAGCAAGAGTAGCAATACACGATATCGTAGTCATTATAGTTCATCTTAGCATGAAAAGCTTCAATATTTATGATTAAACATTCACATTTTATGAAAATTTTGTTAAAATTGCTCATATTTTCACTATTTTTATTTTATAACTATTGAAAAGATATTTTTACGTACAATTATAAAAAGTAATAACAGCCTGCCTTCGGTTAATTATAAATTTTTGATTAACACATTATTTTTCACAAAATTCTTGATTTTAAAAATTCACAAGATTAAACACACTCTTAGTGTTTAAACATGACAAACAACAATAAATAATAATCTGCCTACATTATTTGTCACATATACATTATTTGAAACTTATTTAGTGATGTTATATTGAAATGACTTTTTATGCAGTCTTTGAATATAGATTTGTCATTAAAAATATTTTGAAAAAAAATATCAAAATTTAGATTTTTTTTTTAATCTTAAAAAATATTTTACTTAGGATCAAGGAAATTAAAGGTGATTACGTCTTAAAATGAGCTATAAACATACCCAGTTTCATTGAAATTTGTGACAGTGAATTAAATGTCTTAGGCGAACTGACATGGAATGACTCTGCTTGATTTGATTTGAAATACGCCTCAAAATATTTTTAAATAGGAAATACTACTAAAAACACCCAAAATCCCACTATTTTTATTTCAGAATCAGGTAAAGGACACCTTTAAGTATATCCCCCCCCCCCCCCCCCCAAAACAACAAAAAAAATTAATAAAAATACCGCTTTTTGTTGATAATGCTTTTTAGTTAAGGCATTATTTTTCATAAAAAAAATCATGATTTCAAAGTTTAAACATTTTTTTTAGACACGCTTAAAATGTTATAAGCATAATAGTATTTTTTTTCATAAACTGCGTACCCTATATATTATGCATAAATTATTTGAAGATGATTTGCAGAGTAGATATTGAAATATGATCATTTTTATGTCATGCTACATTTGAAAACCGATCAGTCAAGAATGCCAATTGACGGCAGTTTTTCAAAATTTTGACAATTTTTTTCTCAGAAACTATTTGATCAAGGAGTAAAAAAAAAAATACTGGTGATCATATCTTAATAATAGGAACAAACACACGCAATTTCATCAAAATCTGTGATGGTGGGTTACATGCCTGCCTGAACTGACATGGAATGACCCTAATGTTTTCATTTAAATGTTGCCGTATTTCCAATTTATCGGTAATCTGAGAGGGGGGGAGGGGATCAGGAGGGAAGGACTCCTTACAAAAATAAATAAATAAATAAAGTCTTTCAGTTCCTTATTTTCAAAATGCTGTTACAGTACTATATTTATGCAACGGAATAATTACAATAAAATGCGCATTTTGAATCTTATTAAAGTTTTTTTTTGTTTTTTTTTGTAACTTATACATTGTTTGTTAATATTTTCACACTTATAACTACATGTAACAGTACAATTTTTGTAAATCCAGGTATTTTTTACATTTACACACCTTTCTGTGTTTATCAACCGATAGCAACTTACATACTTAATGTCATAAACTAAATACACATAAAAACAGGTAATTTTTTGTACAAAATGTGTAATTTTAATGACAAGTGTGTGAATTTAAAAATGTACACACTTCTATGTGTATATATAATTATGGTTAAATTAGAATAACGCTCCAATTCGTGTAAATTCAGGCTTTTTTCTACATTTACACACTTGTCAGTGTATTTCAAGTGATAACAATATACACACTTAGTTTTATAAGCTAAATACACATAAAAATATGTAACATTTTGCAAAAAATGTGTAAATTTTATGACAAGTGTGTAATTTTAGAAATTTACACATATATGTGTGTAAAATTGGCGAATTTACACATTTATATTTTAGAGTGTACAACAACACTGAAATTAAAGAAGTGCAAAGTTATGTGTACCTTGGGCAGGAAATATCATCGGATAATAGTATCATGAATGAAATCAATAGAAGAATAAGAAATGGATGGAGTGCTTTTGGGAAAAACAATATTATTCTGAAGAGTAGCATGCCCCTTTGTTTGAAAAGAAAGGTATTTAACCAATGTGCTTTGCCTGTGCTAACTTATGGAGCAGAAACATAGACGCTAACAAAACGGATGGTACAAAGATTACAAACAACACAGAGAAGTATGGAAAGATGTATGCTAGGTATAACTGGAAGAGACAGAAAAAGAATAACCTGGATAAGAAGTCAGACGAAAGTTTTTGACATCATTGAAAGAATTAAACGGCTAAAATGGAAATGGGCTGGGCACACTGCAAGAAGACAAGACAATAGATGGAGCACAAACACCCTACAGTGGTATCCCAGAGATGTAAAACGGACAAGAAGACGACCTCAAGTAAGATGGAGTGATGAAATCAGAAAAGTAGCCGGTGTAAATTGGATGACTAAAGCACTAGACAGAAAACATTGGAAAAATCTGGGGGAGACCTACATCCAGCAGTGGATTGAAAACGGTGATGATGATGATGAATATTGCGCGGCAGCGCAATACTTATTTATTTCCAGTGTCTATTCTCAATTTTAATTTAACACGGAAAAGCCTATGGAGATCATAACTTTTTCATTTTTTCTTCCCACCTTTTTGTCCCTGATGCCACCCATTTTTTATTCTTTACTAATTCTAATGATATTATAAATTTAAAGTGTAAAAACGTTTGCCTTACGTCAGGGTCAAAACGAGTGGTAAAATGCCTTTGCATATGGGTGAATTATAAACCAGAGAGAAACATGGGCCAATTTGTTTTTACATTATTCAAATATTTTTCTTAATAATTCCAATTTTCGCTTTTTTCATTAAAAGTCAACGGACATTTTTCATAGAAAATGTAACATTTTTACTTCATTGTTGCAAAAATTTCAAAAGCCGTAATAATAATTTATTTCTTTTTAGTTGAAGGATTTTCACGTGAAATATTAAATTGAGCTAGTTTTTTTTCTTTTTCCAAAAATGAAAAAGGTGAGTATGGCGTCATAGTGGAAATAAAAAGGATATTTTCAGAATAAGTCAAGTTTCTATTTTAGTAAGGAGTTTCTAGTGGATAGCTATTTTTACGAACTTAGTGGGGAATTAATAACTTAAATTTTAAAATGTATTTTTTTCCGAGATGAGAACTATTTATAACCCAAGTAAAACTTAGGTAATAATTTTCTGATGTGTTTACATCACCCTTTGGGAGAGAATAAGGCCAATGTCAGACGGGCGTCTTTTTTCCTACTTTTTTGCTTACGTATTATCCATTCACAATGCTATAGCATTGGTCTTAGGTTTAAAAATTTAAGTAAAACTTTTATGTTTTATTTTTTACAGTATCACAGCTATAATATTGTTAAATATTAGCAGTAAGGATTCAACACAATTTACATTTACATTCATAGAGTTCCTGAGTGGGAAATAGGGTCAGGGGCGAAGCTACTGGGGGGGGCGTAGGGGGGCGTCTCGCCCCCCCAATGTCGGCAACTTTGATCACAGTCGGCAAATTCTAGGTAGTCAGTATCGACCGATACAACTCTGAAACAATCGATTTTTTCCCCAATTTTCTACGTTTCTTCTTAAAACATACACTAAAAAACACCAATCCTTAGCATTTATCTTAATTTCCTTCAAAAATCCGTAGTTTGCCTCTCCTTTCTTCGACTTCGCATGATTGCTGAAAGTAAATTGAGAAAGAACCAGGAGACACTAGTTTCTCAATATTTAAAGGGAGACTCCGCACCAGATTAGTAGGGTTCTGCACATCTAGATGATCGACTAGCACTGAAGATGATGACGACTTCGGTGAAGGCATTTATATTACTCGTGGAGTATTGAAATGTGCTCTACAATTGAAACATTTAGCTGATTGTTTAAATGATTGCAAGCCGATTACTGATGAATTAAGAGTTTTCTTGTTCCTTAAGAAGACCATAGATATAATTGACAGGGAAAAATAAAATTGTTCGTCTGTGTCAAATATTTACAGAAAGATCGTGAAAGAAATCGAGAAGAACCGTGGAGAGGTTAGCATTACGGAAAGTGGGAACGATTCCATCATTGAACATGATCCGGGAAAAGGATCTAAAATGAAGTCAGACAATCAGGGACATATTTGATCAGTTTAAGTCCGTATCAGCCAAAACTTAGCGTATATCCGATAAATAGTTCCATCTAGAAGTTCACTATTCATCTATTCCGCAAGATAGACAGCCACATTTCAACAGCGCTCGGCACAAAAGAGCATCCGTTTTTAGAATATAGCACAGAGCTCAATGCTAATTGTTTTGCGTGTTTCATGAAGGACCTGGGAGAGAAAAAATACAAAATGTTTTAGTTCAGAGTGGTGTAAAAAAGGACACAAAATGAAGAGCTTAAGGAAAAAAAAAAGAATAGAAAGTTCACACAACATTTCTCTTCCAACTCCCATCAAATTTGCTGTTTCCTATTTTGTCAGTTCATGATGACGTATAATCACTTACTCGACGAGAGCAAGCGCAAACGGATTATTCTGGAAGAGCAATAGCAACATCTTGCATTCAGCACAGAAATTGTAGCAACTTTCATGGACATTTCGCGAATGCTGAGTAGACAAGGTGGAAGTAACAAAGTAGAAGTAACAAAGTGGAAGTAACAAAGACGGTTTGTGGAAGTAACAAAGATGAAAATAGAAACTTTTGAAAAATAGTGAAATTAATTTCCAGACATAACTCGCAACTGAGGAAATGTTTGAGGATACACATTTCAGCCCATACCGTATAACTTACCTTTCCGCTTCATCCCAAAACGAGATGATTGAATTTTTTGCTACAGCAGTGTGCAAAACGATAGTCATAGATATTCAAGAAGCATTATTTTATGGAATTATGGCAGATACGACACCAGATGCTTCGCACCATGATCGATCAGCTGTTGGGTTGAAATATGTCGACAAAGATGGAAAAACCCCGATCGGCTTTTGGAAGTTTTATAAGAAGTCGTCAAAACCAATGATATCGCACATCCTTACAAAGAATGAGCTCGTAATAGAACAGGTAGTTTTCCAGTCATACGATTTTACAAGCAGTATGTCTGGAGAATTCAGCGGCACTTAGGAGTTTTTAGAAATAGTAGATCGAATTGTACCCTATATTCCTTGTCAATGTCACAGACTCAACACTTTCGTTTCGCATATCTGCAATGCCAGCAATGTTATAGGTGATGTGTTCAACGTGCTGGAAGATGATTGTGTTTTTCACAGCAAGTACTAAACGAAAGAGCCCATTAGTAGGCAAGCTCCAAGAAATAGAATCATTGAAAGTGGTTTGGATCTCATATGAATGTATCCTACAAATTTTGGAAAAGTTGATTCCTCTACTTCTGTTAACAAAACAATGATCAAGCCACGAGGTTTAAGAGAGAAAATGTTATCGCTCGACTTCATTGCTTCACTATGATGTTTCTCAAGAACGTTCAGTTACACGTGTAAGTTAGTTAACCCCTTAACCTAAGATTTACTTTAACAGCTCCACGGTTTGGCAAATCCATAGCTACCACTAAAATTTAATAGAGATTTTCGCCTTGTTTAATCATGGTATTTCGATGATTAAATTAAACTATATTTACTGTGAAATTTTAGTGGTAAGAAGAATTTACATTTGGTTCGATCATCGTACGCGGGCTATGCCCGTCATTGTAGGTTAAGGGGTTAATGAAGAAATGAAGTCAAAGACTCTTAAAATAGACGCTACGAAAATACTGAAGACTTGTATCAAATGATTGGAAACAATCAACAATGACAATGAAAATGTTAATAGGGAAATATAGAGTGCAGTTCTCTTTTAAAGCAAGTAAGGTGTTGAAGGTATATATAAATATTATACAGACATACATACAATAAATACAATGTCTGTATAATATTTATATATACCTTTAACTGTTGAATGCAGGCGTTATTTATGTGTGTATGTGTGTTTTAATATATATTGTAGTATGAGTGTTTTATTATAAGTAAGGTGTTGATCCGTTAAATGAATTTGCTATGCAGTATCGACGAACATTGGCACCAAAGAAGTTAGACGGTAATTAACACATTCTCTTTGCTTCCGAACTTCTAATGCTCTAACAAATGGAATTTCAGAAGGTACTGGATACTCTTACAGTGGTGATAGCATTCTTGCATCAGCATAATCTCACTACTGGATAAAATAATGTATCCTCCCATTACAAGAAACAAATAAACGCTAAATCTGGTTAAGAAATGTTTTTCGTCAAACATTGGAAATTCCTGCATTACACACAGAGCTGAAACTTTTGCCAGACTTCTGTCAGACTATAGTCAGAGGCTGAAACCGTTGAGATACATTTTGCCACTTGCGGACCATGTCAGTCGTTTGGCTCTAACTCCTCCAGTCACAGTTGCCTCGAATGAAAGAACATTGTAAATTAAAATTTGTGAAAAAAAAAAAAATCTAAGAACAACAATGACCGATCCACGTTTGAATACACTCATAATGCTTACAATTGAGAAGGATAGTTCGAAATACCTAGATTTGGACGCTGTCGTGAATAGATGGGCTCGTCTAAAAAAATGGTGGGTTAAAATGCATGTTATGCAATGAATGAACAAAAATGTAATTAAAATGAGTTTTGATTTAATCCTTTTTAATGTAAATATAAATAAGCTGATTCTGTATAAGTTCCAAGTAGCATCTTTCAAAAAACTTCAACTCGTTTAATCAATCCGAATTGCAGATTTCCATTGCGCATTCAGCAAAAAATATCAAAATACTTTACTGGAACATTTACAACAATGTAAAGTAAGTAAAGGGGTGGTGTATCCATCTTTAAATCTACCTTATATTCTCCCAATCCTCTAAAATGTAAGGTATTCGATGTTCTAAAGTGAAAACTTGATCTCGATGTGTTAATAATGTTCAATTTTATATAAAACATACCGGGTGTCCTAAAATGAATTGACTTATTTTAAAATTCAATAACTTGGAAATGGTGGCAGCTATTTAAAAAAATTCTAGCAGGAGGGTTATGTAAGAAGTCAGGCGTTTTTTTACAGCTATTCTCGATTTTAGTTTAAAATAGTAGCGATACATGGCACTGCTAGCAATTGGTGCTAAATCGGGGCCTGATTTTTTGTTTATCTTCTCTCTCAGTATTGAAAGAAGGGGATTAAATACATGGAATGGTTCTCAGTCGCCAATAAAATTTTGTACTTAGGGACCCACTGCATATATTTAATCTCCTTCTTTCGCATCAATATTGAGAAAAGAAAAAGGCCAAAAATCGGGCCCCGATTTAGCGCCTATTGCAAGCAGCGTCATCTACCGCCACTACTTTAAACTAAAATCGAGAATCGCAGTAAAAAAATTTCTGACATCTTACATAACACTCCTGCAAGAATTTTATTTTATAGCTGTCACCATTTGCTAGTTATTGAATTTTTAAATCAGTCAGTCCATTTTAGGACTCCGGTTAGATGCATATATACAGACAAAGAAACATACTTCTAAAGATATATATCTACTTTTAAGCTAGTCGGCAAAATCGTCCTATACGCCCCCCTAATGAATTCTGCTTAAATACGCCCCTGAATAGGGTATCTAAATTTAAGTGAAGTTAATTTTTTATGTTTTGATTATAATTTTTTTACGTTCAGATTAGAAGTTTTTGTCCAAACTACCGCAATCTGCATTGCTACAGTGGTGAAACATTTTGAATTACACATTGGTAAACTGCATCCTACATTGTGATGCAATACCACATACATCAAAATCTAATGATACTTATTAATTTTGAAATGCGTTCGTCTGAGTGCATTAGTTATTAAAAAAACTTGACGTATTAAACAAAAACATAATTTGAAAGACAAATTAAAAAAACAAAATTTATTTCCTACATTGTTTAAGCCCGAGAAGGGACAGATATTAAGTTATTTCATTCAATTAGTTCTACATTTAATGTTAAATTTTTGTAACAAATTAGTTGAGCCAATTGAAGTTTAAAAAATAAAAATAAAATTCATACAATATGATACTTAAAACACCCTAAAAAATTAGATTCCGTTCAAATGAAATCGAAATAAATCTTAGACTTTTTTTTACGTTTTGTATTTTGCATGCATCTTATCATTTTATGCACAATTGTCATAAACATAATACAAAATCTGCAATACAAATATTTTCAATTAAAAATGGAAGAAGTCTAAGATTTATTTCGATTTCATTTGAACGGAATCTAATTTTTTAGGGTGTTTTAAGTATCATATTGTATGAATTTTATTATTTTTTTTTTAATCTTCAATTGACTTAACTAATTTGTTACAAAAATTTAACATTAAATGTAGAACTAATTGAATGAAATAACTTAATATCTGTCCCTTCTCGGGCTTAAACAATGTAGGAAATAAATTTTATTTTTTTATTTTTTCTTCAAATTATGTTTTTGTTTAATATATATATATATATATATATATATATACTAATAAAATATATATTATTGGTGTCGGGGGCTGCGAACTATCTATACTATGCTAAAATCGTAGCGTTTTCTACAAAAAATAAGATTTTAGATCTGATTTTTTTTTACGGAGCCCTCCGATCATATTATTTATAACATATAAAAATGTCTAAGAGGGGGGTAAATTCCGGGGGCGCGATAGTTTCCCAGCTCTATTGGGGCAATTTTATAACTTTTTCCCGACCCCTTCATGTGATATATGATTGGACAGCCCTTTGACCACTGTTTTATATTAATCACCTCCCGTCCTCCTTTTCCCAATTTACTGCCCCAGGGGACTTTTCTAACTTTTTCCAACACCCCTCAATAGCGAAAAATCATGTGCACAGCATAGATTATGAAACACTTTCCAACAGCTACTGAATGCCTATCATTTGTAACGCCTATCATTTTCATCCACCTGCCACACTGTGCAAAGAACAAAGCGTAATTAACAAGAACGAAAAATCATGCGCACAGTATAAATTATGAAACACTTTCCAACACTTTCTGAATACTATAACACCTATCATTTTCATCCATCTACACTAATTCTACCACTCTGTGCAAAGGACAAAACATAATTAACCAGAACGAACAATCATGCGTACAGCATAGATTGTGAATAGAATTTCTTTTAGAATTTAGAGTAATCTTTTCAAATTTATATCAGTTAAAATATTGGTAGTTAGATAGGATATTTTGACATTTTGAAAAGGAATTTCATTTCAAACTTTTAGCCTAATACAGTAGAATCTCGTTACAACGTATGTCACTTTAACGAATTTTCTCTTTTAACGAATATATTTGGATTGTTAAAAATAAATCTAATATGCTATTTCATTATAAAATAAATAAACGGTCAAGTGCTCAACATATTACTCGCGCTCAGAAAGTTCCGTACAATAAATATAGGAATTATTAACTGTATTATTAAACAAAATTGTTGCTAAACGAATAAAAAGACTTTGTAAAAAACTACACAACGTAGGGTTGGGTATCGATATATATACTAGAAAAGAATAAATGGATATGCCATGAAAGTTCAGAAATGAAAATTATGAAGCCAATATAATATAATTAAATAGTATCAAATACTACTATTCTGTATAAGTCTTTTTTTAGTCTTATCCTAATCTGTTTAGGATGAACTTAATTCGGTACTGACAATAAAAGTAGTGCATATTTAAACTTCATTTGGCATTTCATAAAACAAATAATAATCTTTTCTTTTTACAATATTCTTTTGTATTAATAGCCTCTTCTTTTACAGTGTAGCTAAAACAAAACCATTGTTCAAAGTTGAAACTTGGCATTATGCTAAGCGCGCTTCGAAAGGAGGTCGCAAAGTTGAAACTTCGCCTTTGTACGTGACTAGTTTTTCCAGATAGATTTTTAATTAACTTTTAAAGACACGGGAGGCGTATTGGGAGATCCACTCAATAACTAGTCGCGAATCACATAATATTTAGGTGATTAATTCTAATTAAATTAGTCTGCTTTAAACAATTTGACGTTTATTGCTTTTATACTGCTTGCTACTGGGCATTACATTACACAAATATATCATTAAAAGTTGTTATCTAGGCTTTAATATCCGATGGTTAAATTTAAAATTTCCGCCGCTCCTGTCATTATGTATGTCCAAACCTTCCGTGTCTTTAAGGGTGAATATCTCGACTAATTACTGACAGTTTTTTTTTCGAAAATCATTATCAACAATGCTTTTATACTTCTGCTACGATGGTTACCTTCAGCGCTCCTCAACACCTTTGCTGAATGCTCGCAAATCGCAATTCGTGTATCACGGAAAAATCCGCTTTTCTCAAAAACTATGTGATCTAAGCTAATCGCTATAATTTTCCGGCAAGGTATAATTCTATTATTCGTCTACTACCTCTAATTATTTCATAATTTTAGTTTCCGTAGGTTTTGCACTACATTTTGAACGATATTTCTGAAAATATGAAAAGAAATGTATTATTGAGTTCAGCGTTTTTACAAAGAGTTTTCTTCTTTAACTTAATTAGCCCTCTACATTTAAAAAAATATATTTGAGAATGTTTAATAAACTGTAAATATGTGGGTCAAGTCTTTATTACTTCCCCCAATTTGAATTTTCCACGTTCCATAGTTTACGAGTAAAATGGTTGTGACAGACAGACACAGGAGCGATCTTATAATGGTTCCGTTTTCCCTTTTTAAGTACGGAACCCTAAAAAGGGTTCAAGGTTTTGCAGTTTATACTGAAAAGATGGCTCAATCTATGTATTGCCTTAAATCACAGATTTCCAACTGAAAACTAGCAAGTGTAAACATTTTATTAATATTTTTTAAGCTAAAATTAATAATGCACTTTTAATCACCCCATGTCACGTGTGTGTTAATAGCGCTTGTGTATAACGGAAACTAGGCTGAAGTTCTTATTTCGTGGTCTTTGTGAAATAACACACATGAAAACCTGTCTAAAACGAAATGCTTTTCTGGTTCCTTTTGAATTTCATCTTAACAGGTTTCATTATATTTTGCTAAACTTTCGTAATGAATGCATGTCTTGAAATTTCGGATGGCTCTGATGCTCTGAAGCCCTGAATATGCCACTGATTCTTATTAAGAAAATCAATTAAGACGGATCCCATGACAAACACACTTAATGAAACCTGTTATACGTTTTAACTTTGTTCAGAAATTCAGCTCATCACAAATATTGTGAGTGGATCTCGTGACCGTCATTGAAAATGTTATTTGAAAGGAAGTGTAGAATGTTCTAGTCGTGGTTCAACGTGTCGTGGGATCAAGTCAGAATATTTGGGAGGGGGTCAATTTGTAAAGAAAGTGAAAACGCTTATCATCTGGGATCTGCCTTCATTTCTTTTCCTAATAAGAATTTTGGAAAGTTGGGTGGTAGCTTTCATTTCGTTTGGAAAAAGGTGTGCGAGTATAGTGTTGATCCATTGACTTATTTTAGAAGTTATTTCTGCGTTATTGGTTCCAAACTTTGGAATTAGATCTTTACAGATTAATTATCTGCTTAATGTTCTACTTAACTTAACCTAATAAAAGCGAAAAGTTCGACCCGATCCGTTTCCGGCCCAGGCTATTTTTTTCGTAGTTTGTTGGTCCAGGGTCCATTTTAAGGGTCCCACCAGTGGCCGAGAGGTTCTGCTCTCGAAGCTGGTGGACAGGAGGTGTTGGGTTCGAACCCAATCGCGCCCGTTGGCCTAATCGTTCGGAGTTCTCGTGGATTTCCATGCGTCAATACGGGTTAGGTTCCCTTAGAAAGTCCCCCCTTAGGGCCTATATCCTTCGTGTTGCTAATTGGCCGTCCTAAACACAACCAACCATTTTAAGGTGTCTGCAATTCATGGAATAAGAATATTAATGATCACTATTACGTATTGAAAAACAAGTGGAGTTGAGTACAAAAGAAAAGCGGAATTTTAAATAACAAAAATAGATTACAAAAGAATCCATTTCGTTAAGCAAATGTACAGTCGTGGAAAAAAAAAAGTAAACACCCCCTACTAACTCTTCAACAAATGATCGTAGAAGAAAGTTACTGGCACCGAACGATTAGAAATAAAGTCTTCTTTTAAATGATTTATATAAAATTTGCTTAGGGAGTTAAAACTACATGTTAAAACGAACCCAAACTTTGTTTTTTTCAATAGCAGTACACAATTCTGACAGCATAAATGAACTCTACACCCTTCAATTAGCCTAAAAATGAATTTTTATGCAATTCGTAACATACGTTTCTGAGAAATTAATTATTTTAAAACGAGCGTATTTTAAGGACTGTATCCAAATTGAAGTTCCGTACTCGATCAAGGCACCTTAAGCTCCACTCAAGGAGTCAATGAAGCCTGTTAGATTACAGTACAGCAGAATAAATTTCAAAATGTCTACTCACTTCCATCATAGACGGCCCCTTAAACCATCATTTTGTCGTTTTTTAAGCATAATTTGAAAACTACTTGGAGGATAAATGTGAAAATTTGGTTTTCCATAAAGCAGGACTTAATAAATCTAAATCCATCAAAAAAATTGTAGGCTGCAATTCTTAATTTTTTCGAATATTAATTTCCTAATTCGTAATTCATATCATAAAATTATAAAAATAGCAAATTCAGCGTATTTATGTTTGGGCACATTAGTATTATTGCTACAAAAAAAATTAGCACATTAAAAACTTAATTTCAGGAGATATAAATAAAAATATGAAAATGTAATTTAACATTAGAAGCACTAAATTTTCAATGTTTATAATTCAAAAAACTTATCGTTCAAATGACTTGAAATTTGGTGCCTAGGCATAGTTTGAACCGCAGATTTGAAATATTTCGTTAAAATTGGGTATTGCCATTGAAACAAATGAGGTTTGGGTTCGTTTTAATATGTAGATGACCCCCTAAGCAAAATTTATATGCATCATTTAAAAGTAGACTTTATTTCCAATCGTTCGGTACCAGTAACTTCCGTCTACGATAATTTGTTGAAGAGTTAGTAGGGGGTGTTTACTTTTTTTTTTCCACGACTGTACAATAACACTATTATTTTTTGAAAGAATTTGAAAATGAAATAAATATAATCCATTTAAATAGGTCCCTTTTTAAATAGTATAACCGCCGTTTTAATGAATCTTGATTCCATAAAGTAGTGCTTTCTGATTAAAGTAAAAATTTGGTTTGGATTGATTCATTTGATAAACCAATGACTGATATAACCGGCGATAACTGGATCTGGAAGGAATTTGAACCCATAGGATAACACTTTCCTACTTCCACGTTTGAACCCCTTCGCTGCGTGACTACGCTCTTTTATCAAAAACTTGGTTCAAGATCATTTTTCTCACTCTACCAAACTTTGATAAAACTATTCTTCTATTATTCGAATCCCATTACTGATGTTGTACTTTTTCACTAAAAGAAAAATGGCAAATTGGGAAAAATGTTGGTGATTTCATCCCCTGTATCTCCGTCCACCAAACAATGTATTCCGTATGTCCAATGTATGTATTGATATTCCGTAGTGCTGCCATCTAGTGACCTATTATCTAACTTTAAATGGTATTGTAAATGTTGTTTAGCTAGAACTGCATTGGGTGTTGGGACTCAATTTTTTGTCTTCTATTGTTTCGCTGCGGGTCGGGTTGACTTTCACTGTTTCGTCCTCGTAAGAAATATTTTTCAGATGAGAAACTAGGTACTTGAATATTTATGAGTAGGGTCATACGAGATAAGATCACCACTGACAGGGACGCATCAAGCAGTATCCTGCGCCTTCAATGGGGGCCCCCTATCCCCTAAACCCCTGTTCCCACCCCCCAAAAAGCTTTATTTTTTGCAATGAGTTGCATAGCTGCCAAGACAACCTTCCAGGGTTTTTCTCCCGTTTAATAAAATGTGTCTTGTTTCTATAGAGTTCTTTTTTATTTCATTTATTAAATTCAATTTCTCGTCCAAAATATCTTTGTTTGACTTTAAAAATCAGGAATGTTAGCAGCTATGTAAACGGAACTTGAAATATACAGTACCTGCTCTAAACGAAAAAAATCCATTTCCTAAAGATTCCATATTTGAATAAAGTACGAAAATCTGTTTGAAGCGGATTGTTTAATCCGTTGCATAACAGACGTAGGGGTCTGAAAATTGGGTCGAGGATAGTTCAAGGACGCATCTTCCGTTCAGATGTTTCAATTTTTGTTTATTAACCGATCTATTAATTAAAATCCACACTCATCCAAAGGTCATTTTTTGTCAAAATGCCAGACGGCGTCACTCGTAGATTTTATTTTTAGAGCTAGTGACGATTTTTAAAAACTGCAGAAAAACGAAAAAGCCAAAAACATCATTCGAAAACTAATATTATTTGAAAAAGTTTGTATCGTTGGAGAGACATGAAGTGCGTGTGTTTTTCTTCTTTTTGTATTTTGAATAGTAAAACGCTGCCATCGTCAAATACAAACCTATTTTGAAGGGATGTTTCCCTGTCATCACAAAATGGTTTTCTATTTTTTTACACTCAAATGTGAAAATGCCCAGTTTTTGGATAGTTCCACAAATTTCTGTAACAATTTTAGGAAATGACCAATGTATGAATTCGAATTTCTGGAGTTACTCTACTAAAACACCCTAATCCTATGGGAGAATTTTTTTTAAATATGTCGTTTGTATTTCCATATTTTTTATTCATTTTTTTTTTCATGGGATAGCTGCATTGCTACAAAGGCCTTTTTATACATTTTTGACCGTGTTTTGAGGGGTTTTTTTATGAGGATACTTTCACTTTCGAAACCGTTGAGGAAAAAAGAAGCAAATCCTTAATTTAATTCTACTAAAATATATTGCATTTTCTTGACATTTAATTATGTTTTGTAGATTTACTAGAAGCAATTTTACTTGTAATCATTTAATTTGAGTTTGTTTTGATTCTAAGATAAGTTTATTTACGCATAGCAAGAATAAAAATACTTCATTTGAATGCTATTTTGATCAGAATGGAGGGGAAATAAAAATCGCTGTTTATTAGAATGCTATTTTTTTTAATTGTGGTATTTGCAGATTTATGTCTGACATTGACGATGAATTTGCCTTTTTAGTTCGATATTTTTTAAATTTCGAAATCTAATGTAAAAAGATGCAATAACTGCGAATTTTAAGTATTGAGTAATTATCTGCTCTTGGAGAGGGTTATTTACGAAGTCGTAAGTAGATAGCATTAGAGCAGAGTTTCCTATAAAAGCATAGGATCTTTTAGATAACGGTGTTCAATTTTTAATTGGAGCTCACAATCATGAAAGATTGTTTTGAGGAAGGAATATAGTATCTTTTAAAATGGGAAATTGCAAAACGTTGTCAAATTCTTCGGCCTATAAATAGTAATTTCTACAAATTTCAAAGCACTTATTCCTAAAACCCATTTTGTTAATGTTGGATTTCTTCTTTTTCTTACTTACTTCACTGAATGGAAATTGTGTTAACAGTTATTTCGATGTAAGAATTTGTTTAAAAATGAGATAACAATTTTGAAATCCTTTTTTTTTCTATTGCGGTAACTGGACCGTGTGACCTCTCATCATTTTTGTTAAAAGGAAGATGGGCTAAATTTGGCCAAAAAGATTTAGCCTTTCCCTGCATCGCCTATCTATCATATACTAAATAGAGAAGGGGGATGATTGTAAACTCAAACTATTGAAATACAAGAGTTCTATACGTAGGACCTTAAACGCTACAGACACTGGATTGGCAGAAAAAGTTCAATTTAGACAGAAATAACTACAATGATGGCTGTACTATGCGCACAAAAATATACGAGTAGATTTATAAAAAAGAATTTTAAATTCTATGCTCTACAAGCTGACCTTCCCAGCGTTACCTTGTCCCGTGGTAATAATCTTAACTATACCTACAATCAAATGCTGAAGGATTTTAATTTTTTGAAACGATACTCTTTCCAAACGAACCTAATATTCTTAGCCCTGATTCCTTCGGCAACGTACCACTTCGAATTTCAAGGATTTTATATTTTTAAACAAAAATCTATCCAAACAAAGTTACAGTTGGAAGTCATTCTGCTTTCGGCAGCGTACACTGGACCCACTACGCAACCTCCGACCTGATTTTGCAAACGAACCTCGAATTTTTATTTAATGTGTGCTATTTAGATATGTAAAACTTTGAGCCAAAGTTCCTGATAAAACCTAAATAAGATAAAACGCGTATCATCTCTACACTTTTTAAAACGTGAAATTATATCCAAAGCGAAATTATCTTAAACCGAAAAGGATATCTTCAAAGCTACTGGGAGAAAAGATATCTCTGGCGAATCCTTCAAATGATTTCAAGATATGTATATATATTACAATAAACTTTTTAGATCTTAAAATTACACTAAAAGACAACAAAACAATAACTGATCTATATGACAAACGAAAAGAATTTAAATTCAAAGTTAATACATTTACTAATTTTAAATCTTGTCTTCATTATTCTGTGTATCGTAATATACTCCTTAATCACTTATATAGAATAAAGTCTTTATGTTCTTCTCATCTAATTAACAACAATATTGAAAAACTAATTTATGATGCATTAAATCATGGTTTTCCTAAAAAATTCCTATATTCTTTAATATACAATTAGTATATACATGATCTTAAAAAAAAAAATAAAATAATAAAGTATTTCTAAAAAAATAAAAATACAAAATAATAATAAAAAATTATTATAGGACGGATGGGTGGGTAGATGTTAGAGTACGGAGGAGGTTAATAGTCTAGATAATACGCAATGGTTAATTTGAAAAAGAAGGGGGCATTTGATTTAGAAATAAGTTGATTTAATACACTTTATAATGTTGATTCGATACTTTTATATGTATATTTGTGTAGTTATATTTATATATTTATTTATATTCATTAATCATTAATTTATAAAGTTAACGTTTAACTTGTATTTAGATTATTAGCCCAATAAGGACTACAATATCATATTAATTTCTAATACATAGTATATTATATTAAATGAGAATAAAGTTCATGTTTTAATTATAAATTTTATTGTTTTTGCTACCCTCTCCCCTTAATCTGGTTTATTTAATTTTTAAGAGTTTGTGGACACATCCAATGAAACTAATTAATTACAAAATTTAATTATTATTATTACTATTATTAACACTAATTCCTTAGCATCATAATTTTAATAATTTATTTATTTATATTTAATTATATATCTATTTAAGTGTTGATGCACTGTAGTCAAAGGAATTTAAATAGTGATATGTTATTGCTAGGCACATTGATTGATGTGAAACATTAATTAATGAATCAATATCACCAATTTACATATTAATTTTATTTAATATATTATATTCTTATTTTTTAACATAATGGTATAAATTTATTAACATATTTTTAATTATTATTTTATTATCATATAAGATTACAGCACATCACTAATTCATTGGAAATACATGGTGAAATTCATTTTTAAATTATCAATAGAGGGCACTGGTCACATATATTGAGGAATATGCTTGACCATATTGTACATTATTACTCCTTGGTCCATTTAAAAAAAATTTAAAAAACCCTTTTAAACATTAAAAAAAGTTTTTTGGCAACATGTGCTTATAATCTCCTTTACTTGTATTTAATCTTGCCTCTTCCCAAGTCAGCAATACTTTCAGTGTCGTAATGTGTATTTTATTTCTTAATCCTTTTTAATCATGTTTTATTTTTATCTTCACACAATTTATTTCTGGATTTTTGTGTGTTGGTAGGCCCAAAAAATCATTTATTCGTTGCTTGACCATTTTTAAAAAATCTGAAATTTTTTGTACAACAACCCTAACATGACGGAAGTTCAAAATCACTATTATTTAATTTTATTAATTTTTCTTTGTGCATGGCGACCATCTTTGTTTCATCGTCTGCAGCAATTTTCTCACAAGAAAGGTTTACGGAATTGCGAATAATTCATCGTTTATTTCTCCAATTCAAGTGCAGATTAAAGCAATTTGTACAGAATACATTGGGCTAAAAATATGGTAATAGAGTAGTTTCCGAAAATAAATCCTTATTGGTGAAATTTCAGCATAAAGTTTCAGTTTTTTTCCAAAATTTGTCCGTTTACAAAAGGAAATTTTTCTAGCAAGGAAAACTGTGAACATGACATAATTTTTTTTTACAAATAGGCCGAAAGTACTTGTACTCACACGCCAAGTTCCAGATCTGGGACTTGCTTTCTCTTCGCTAAAAAAAATCCCCAAATTTTCAAAAATGTCAAAAATCGCACTTTTGAGGCTTTGATATCTCAGGGGGGGGGGGGGGGGGCACGAGATAAAAATTTGAAGTTCTGTTTTCTGGCAGCATTGTATGGTAGTGTTATGCACAAGAAATTTCAGGATGGAGATTTGACTACAAGCTGAGATATGGCAAGGACAACATGTCAGAACAATACTGCCAAACTATTGTTTTGTTGTAGTCACAGATAAGTATTTATCTCAGAGTGTCACTTAAATTTATGTTTTTGATTATCTTTAAATAATAGTAACAGAAAATAAAGCCCTTTGCAAAGCATAGCAATTAATTAAAAAAATAATTATGCCTAAGGCCATACACTTTGTATGGTTTCAGTAATTTTTGTTGTAAGTAATTTTAGTAACTAAAAGAAACCTCAGCACTTTTACATAAAGAAAAAAATATTTTTATACAAGACCTGAGACAAAAACAGAATAGGGAAAGAGAAAAGCTGTTAATGTTGTCATACTTGTTGAGACATGATCAAACGTGTCAAAACACATTCTTGCTTGTTGGTTTAAAAACCACAAGTTTGATCTTTCTCAAAATTTTATTTGCAGAAACAAAGTCTTGTCATCTCTTGATAACTTGATTGAAGATCTTGGCCCTGCTGGCTCATAGAAATAAACTTTGAAATCACTATGTGCAAGTCTCACTTCATTAATAATTCCTAGCTTACTTCTTATGCAAAAATGTCATTTTTCTGCAGTATAAATTTTGAAAGGGCATTGGATATCTTTACTTTCTGAAAATTACTTGAGACTGATGCATGCTAAAATCGTATAATGTTGCACTTACAGGAACATACTCATGGTAGGAACAAGTTTCAGGGACTGGCAAGCAGCATTAAAATTGTGGTTTTTAAGGAATGTGTTTTGACACGTTTGATCATGTCTCAACAAGTATGACAACATTAACAGCTTTTCTCCTTCCGTATTCTGTTTTATTCTCAGGTCGTGTATAAAAATATTTTTTTCTTTATGTAAAAGTGCTGATGCTTCTTTTACTTACTAAAATTACAACAAAAATTACTGAAACCATACAAAATGTAGGCCTTAGGCATAATTATTTTTTAAATTAATTTCTGAGCTTTGCAAAAGGCTTTATTTTCTGTTACTATTATTTAAAGGTAATAAAAAAAATTAAATGACACTCTGAGATAAATACTCACCTGTGACTACAACAAAACAATAGTTTGGCAGTATTCTTTTGACATGTTGCCCTTGCCATATCTCAGCTTGTAGTCAAATCTCCATCCTGAAATTTCTTGTGCATAACACTACCATAGATTACTCTTAGAAACCAGAGCTTCAGATTTTTATCTCGTGTCCACCAGAGATATCAAAGCCTCAAAAGTGCGATTTTTGCCATTTTTGAAAAATTTGGGATTCTTTTTAGCGAAGAGGAAGCAAGTCCCATATCTGGAACTTGGCGTGTGAGTACAAGTACTTTCGGCCTATTTGTAAAAAAAATTATGTCATGTTGACAGTTTTCCTTGCTAGAAACATTTCCTCTTGTAAACGGACAAATTTTGGAAAAAAACTGAAACTTTATGCTGAAATTTCACCAATAAGTAGTTAGTTTCGGAAACTACTCTATTACCAAATTTTTATCCCAATGTAGTCTGTACAAATTGCTTTAATCCGCACTTGAATTGGAGAAATAAACGAGGAATTATTTAAAATTCCGTAAACCCTTCATGTGTGAAAATTGCTGCAGACGATGAAACAACGATACCGGCATGCACAAACAAAAATTAATAAAGTTAAAATAATAGCCATTTTGAACTTCCATCATGTTGGGGTTGTTGTAGAGAAAATTTCAGATTTGTTAAAAATGTTCAAGCAACCAGTACTGGACCACTTGAAATGGATTGACCCATATTTTTAGCATTTTTATGGCTAATATGAAGATGAAACTTTACTTGTGGAACTTCAGTCATTTGGGACCTGAAGATTCTGTCTAACTTCTACAAATATCCATTTTTCTTTTTCTTCTCATTTTATTTATTTTTTATGTTTGATGGTAATTTGTAATATTTCTTTAATGGTTATATATGTATTTAAAAACAGCGATATCGTTAGAACCGGAAAAAACAGCTATTTATTTATTTTTTTTTCTTTTTAAAACTTTCTTTCTTTTATATATATATATATATGTATGTATGTATGCATGTTATATATCGCAACGTCCCGGACCTGTAGAGGCGTCGCGTTCCGTTCACTTCCCGGCATGATGACCGTACAGCCGTCTTTAAGATGTAAGGACATCTTGTGGTTGACAGAACTTGTGGATAAATAATTTGGACTCGGGAACCTCTTTGTGGATCGAACTCATTTATTTCGTGCTTCATCGTGCACTGTAAAAAAAAAACGGAAATACTGCTGGCCATCTAGACGTCAGTACTATTTCCGTATTTTTACGGAAATTTTCCCCATAAATTACAGAAAATATTCCGTTTTCTGATTAAAAACGGAAGTTTTTCTGTAATTTATGGGGGAAAAT
The DNA here is from genome assembly GCA_963932465.1 of Maratus speciosus. Lineage (NCBI taxonomy): Eukaryota > Metazoa > Arthropoda > Arachnida > Araneae > Salticidae > Maratus > Maratus speciosus. The sequence continues at coordinate 687,711,597 of OZ010787.1, read as the reverse complement.
TCCCGTAAAAAACCGGAAATAGTACTGGCGTCTAGATTGCCAGTAGTATTTCCGTTTTTTAGTCCGTTTTTTTTCTACAGTGTACAGTCCGATTCGCGAGTCCGATAGGAAGTCCCTCGAGCCGCTTAAGTCGCTGATTTTACGAGTTACGTGGTCATGGGTTTAGCAAGTATCTCAAATCTGTAAAATCTCCACTTTTTGCCGCGCGTTCCAGCTAATATATTAGGGCTTACGGTATTTTCCAGCAGAGGGCACAGTTGTAATATTGAGAGGAACATTTCTTTAATTGGTTGATTAGCTTTTGATTGATTGTCCGGGCTCAGATGCCAGAACTGGGCTTGGTTCGCCCGGAGATGAGCTGATCACACATGCCTACAAAATTTGCAACTCAGCTATTTTTACTCCTAAAGATCGTCCGAAAATGATATCTGAAAGTAATAAGATGTATTGCTGGGAAACAAAGTTACAAGGGGCAAAACTAGTTTTAGAATGAGATTTAAAGTTACGAGAAAGAAACTTCGGATTTTAATTTAAATTTTTGAAATTTAATTTCAATTTTGAATTTTAAAAGTGTTTTTATCGTTCCATTTCCCCCTCCAAGAAAAGGTCCACCAGATTCGCCTGCAAATCTGGGGGGATGAATACAAAATCAGCTAAGAAAGACTTTCATTGTGCAGCGTTACAGATTAAGGTTAATGTTAAAGTTAAATCTAAAGTAAAATTTAAAGTAAATATAATGTTAAAGTTAAGTTTGCTAAGACGTGAGGGCTGAATTTTGCTGCTGGAAAAATATTTAAAATTTAACTTTTGACCTTTAAATAAGAAATTGAAGATTTTCAGTGTTTTTATAATAAAGTTTGGGATATGACTCTCGGGACAGCCTGACCGAACTTTACATAAAATATAATGACATAAAATATAAACATAAGAAAAAGCTGAAAAGCATGAACAATAATATTAATGGTAGAAATATATGGGTAATAGCAAAATAGCAATAGTAGCAAAATAAATAATATAAATGTATGGGAAAACACCGTAATAAAATAGTATAGTTTAAATATTGACCATAATTTTCTTTCTTGGAAGTCCTCTGGTCGATAATTTTGTGATTCTTGTTAAAGTCTTTGAGCACAAAATTTCACACTTTTATATAAAATTAAACTCTTTTAAAACAAATTTATGCAGAAATATAATAAAACTGGAAACTACGCATAATAATATGAAAACTTAAAATAAATTATTTTACATAATTATAAAGAAAACACAATATAATAGAAATATTTGAAAACATGAAAAATGGAAAACATTTCCTCCCCTATTTTCAAAATATGTAAATAGCATTCAAATGAAACACAATGTACAGCAAAATATAAAAGTATTTACTTTGAGAAATACTTAAAAGTGTGAACTTATGAAAAAATTTGAAATTCTTTTTTCATCTTTTATTTCAAAGTGTAAAAATATTAAAAATATGTTGAAATATACAATTGGTAAAATTGTAAATATAATTAATGTCATAAGAATATTGAAATAAGTATGAAAATAAAGAAAAATAATCTATCGATGTCTATTTACATGGAATACTCCTCATTCTGTAACCCAGTTTACCTCTAGTTATTTACTATTAGGAAAATTACCCTATGATCCTCTGTTGCCAAATAACAGCTATTATCTCCCTGTGGGTGAATCTAGAAAATTGGCTAAAGAGAGAAATATTGCTTACCATAAACAGAATGAAGTCCGTTTATGATGCTCGTTTCTTTCCTGTAAAATTTAATGTTGGTGACATTGTGATGTATAAAGAATTTCATTATCCTAATACCCGTAAATTAACTTCACCATAGTCTGGCCCATACACCATTTTAAAACAACTTTCTGAAATATCTTTTGAAATTGATAAACCTAGCCCACATTTTAAGAGCAATTCCGAAATTGTCCATTCATCCAAGTTAAGATACTACCATCCTCCTCAAAATCTTAACTCAACCATGAATAAACCCCATCTATCTCTTTCACCTTTCAATTATTTATTTATTTATTTATTTTGCTTTCCTGTCGTAGCATTTGGACGAGGACCCAGCTGGACGTGTTACCCAACCACCCAGCGGCGTACAATGATGGTAACAGTTTAAAAGTACTGTTAGATTTTTTTTTAAATATATTATAACATAATGATGATTTTGTGGCATATGAAGGGATCCTCCGCTCCGTGGCCGGACTGTTTTCCCAGATTCTCTTTCCAGAATCTGGCAAAACTGCTTCATCGACAGCATACAAAATTTTATATATTCTACATAGTATGTAACAATTTAGTTTAATACATAAAGCAGTGAATGAAAATAATAATACAAAAATTAATACAAAATACTGTTTAATACAAAAAACAGTAAATTTAAAATATAAAATACATAAAACAGTTGAAAATTCCCCTTCAGCAATTTCTACTAATAGACGAAAGCAGGTTATTTATTATTATTTTTTTGTACAGCCCTGTTTATTACCTTTGAATTTTTTACGCGTCCAATGTTAAACTAAATTTTAATACAGACAAAAATCCGCTTAAAACTACTTCCAGAAATGATCATCCATCGGCGGCCATGTTGTTCTTGTATATGATATTATTAAGATGCGTAACAAACTTTTTGAAGCAATTAATTCTCATCTCGGTAATGATTAAGAATTTCTTTTGTGTAGCCCCGTATGGGATCTATAGCATAATGTACACCGTGTAACATATTTTTTTTAAAAAACACATACCGCAACTGAAAGCGCACTTCCAGCAGTTGTCGCTTATGGACTGTACTCCGGATACAGCGAAATCTTTTTTTGTGTCCCTGTAAATGAACGATAAATGTTATGCACATCCTATTCTATAACAAGTACCTTGCTGTGAACCTCAGTCATTTATATCCGTTTCATTCTATATGAAAGAGTGTAACCTAATTAAAGTACTCTGAAAAGAGTTTTTCCTTAGACCATTCTGTAATCGAATTTTTTTGCGTGGCCCTGTAAACGAATAAAAAATGATTTCCATACCCTATTCTACAGAAAGCCTATTTTTGTGTACTTCCTAAATTTAAATCAATTTCATTACGCTTTTGACAGTGTAGCATTATTAATAGATACCCCAAACGATTCGTATAATGAAATTCTTTTCAGTGATCCTGTAAAATGTGCAAGTGGCACATTTTTTGAGATGATATTCACTTCGGAGTATTAAAACGCATGTCGCACTGACCCTGGGCATGGTAAAAATTATAGCAAGTGTATATTTGTATTTTTTTAGCTTTTTATACAACTTAGTTTTATTTTATCATGAGTATATCCTTAAGACTGCATCACAGAAGTAGCTACGTCCCTACCAAAACTGAAAGGTAGAATAGTAAGGAATCTAATGTTTTTGTTGTTGTTTATTATTATAGTGTATTTTACCTTTATTTTATCTCAGTGTGACAATTCAGTATTTTTAGAAATGCAATACTTTTCAAATTGCATTTGTTATACATTATATTTTGTTGATAGTAATAATACATATTTTGTATTATGGAATATTTTATATTTATGAATATTTTGTATTTGTGAATATTTTTTGCATTTGAATATGTTTTATATATTTTCAGTATGTTTACCTTTGAATATTTTAGTATACTATATATTTTATTGTTGCAATTTGCAACTATACACAAAAAGGATGTTTCCCAACAGACTATTAACAAGGACAGTAAAAAAAAACTGGAAAGAAAAGGAAACATAAAAAGCACAGTTGTTTTACGAAAAATTTTTGTAATCAATATATGTCCCATGTCTCGAGACTGTCCATTTTTTGTTTTGCTATAGCACCATTCAAATAATCACAATGGCTTAATATAACGAATATTTTTATGTAAACTTTATATGCAAATAAAAAAATTGGCTTGAGAGCTGGAGAAAATAAGAATCTAAAACAGAAAAAAAAAACCTTTAGGTTAAATTCACGAAATAAGACCCACAGGTCTTGCAGGCGAGCACTGTGGCTCTTGTTTTAGTGTGTGTGTGTGTGGGGGGGGGGATATGAAACGATAAAGCTAAGCCCCTTTTTAAAATTTATAATTTAAAATCCTCTTTTTGCCCTTTTAAAATAATAGAAATTTAAAGTTAGAAATTAAAATTCAAACTTTTTAAATGCTTTAGTAATTGTGTCTCAATGATTAAAACTTCCTTTGCCCCTGATAAGTTTGTTTTCCCGCATCGCCTCTTGTAACTTTAAAACATCGTTTTGTCACACTTCATAAGAATACTTTTGCTGACGTTGGCGCAATTTTAAATTGTGAGCGAACGCCTCTTGGCCTAGGCAATCCATCATTGAGCTAATGTCCAATTAGATTACAAATACTCCCAAGTTTGGAGTAAGGACCTCTGGCTGAAATAATGCCAACTACTACTGCATGCCTCCGGGAACGAAGATTTTAACATCTACATTATGCAATAATATTCACGCCAGTCTGCTCTTTGTGATAGATTATCGCCCGATGCCCGTAAAGCCATAAACGAACCTTCGTTCTCATGCCAAAGGGTTCTGATTTCTCAAAAGGATGTAACTAAGACAAATAAATGAGGTCCCCAGAAAAGACTGTGTACATTTTATCAGATTTCACGGGACTCAATGCACCACTCTAGACCATGACTACACGAAAAGGCTAAAGAGACCCGTCATCGTAGCGGAATTCATGAGAAACAAACAACCATCCCAGACACCGAAACTCCTTTCATATATATATTTCTACGAAAGAAGTGGTTTTCAAATGTAAAAAAAAACACGAGTCTTCGTAAAATATTATTTTGCAATAGTAAATATTAATATATATTTTTTGAGATACACCATTAGAAAGCAAGTTTTCTATTCGTCGATTCCGCTTCCAACGGCCATTTGAAATTTCAGAAAACGGAAAACTTGAAAAGGGTCGCGAATCGAGATCTAGTTGAAAACGTTTTTTGAAATGTATCGGATTCTTGAAATGGATTCTGCTTCTCACAAATGGTTTAGTTAGCCATCCTCTTTCACCTTATTAAACTTTTGTTAACATTAGAGTCTATTAATGATGTTACACTATTTTAAATTGATTCAAATTCATACACACTATAAGATGTTTATTATCGAATATTGTTTTAGAATTCGTTTACAGGATCACTCAAAAGAATTTCATTATACGAATCGTTTGGGGTGTCTATTAATAATGCTACACTGTCAAAAGCTTAATGAAATTGATTTACATTTAGGAAGTACACAAAAATAGGCTTTCTGTAGAATAGGGTATGGAAATCATTTTTTATTCGTTTACAGGTCCACGCAAAAAAAAATCGATTACAGAATGGTCTAAGGAAAAACTCTTTTCAGAGTACTTTAATTAGGTTACACTATTTCATATAGAATGAAACGGATATAAATAACTGAGGTTCACAGCAAGGTACTTGTTATAGAATAGGATGTGCATAACATTTATCGTTCATTTACAGGGACACAAAAAAAGATTTCGCTGTATCTGGAGTACAGTCCATAAGCGATAACTGCTGGAAGTGCGCTTTCAGTTGCGGTATGTGTTTAAAAAAAAATTATGTTACACGGTGTACATTATGCTATAGATCCCATACGGGGCTACACAAAAGAAATTCTTAATCATTACCGAGATGAGAATGAATTGCTTCAAAAAGTTTGTTACGCATCTTAATAATATCATATACAAGAACAACATGGCCGCCGATGGATGATCATTTCTGGAAGTAGTTTTAAGCGGAGTTTTGTCTGTATTAAAATTTAGTTTAATATTGGACGCGTAAAAAATTCAAAGGTAATAAACAGGGCTGTACAAAAAAAAAAATAATAATAATAATTAACCTGCTTTTGTCTATTAGTAGAAATTGCTGAAGGGGAATTTTCAACTGTTTTATGTATTTTATATTTTAAATTTACTGTTTTTTGTATTAAACAGTATTTTGTATTAATTTTTGTATTATTATTTGTATTCACTGTATTAAACTAAATTCTTACATACTATGTAGAATATATAAAATTTTGTATCTTGTATACAGGGCTTTTACAAAAGAAATTTTCATTACTGAAATGCGGTGTTCAAATGTGTTATGCGTTGAATTCACCTTATTAAAGGGACAAAATTCAACCAAAAAATCGATTTTTACTTTTTTATATCATTAAATAGTTTCAACTTTTATCTTTCCAACGATGTGGCACCATTGTTTATATATATATATATATATATATATATATAATAAGTGTTGAAATTATTCATTCTTTCTAAGAGTACTTCACAGCTTAATGGCCATTTAAATCTTTAATTGACTTTTTCTCAAAACTTGGATTTTTCATGTTTATGTTCCTTTTTTTCAATATCTATTAAATTTAGAACTCAGATTTTTAGGTAGCTTTCTTTACAAAAAGCTACCTATTGCAGCCGTTCGGAGGAAAGCGATTTCAAAAAATTTTGGTATATTTTCATCGATCATGACCCCCAGACCCCGAAACCGCCCTCCGTTCAAAATTTATATATATATATATATATATATATATATGACCTATGTCACACTGTAACTCTCGTATTTATGAACCGATTTGGATGTAATTCGGTGTGTAGATAGTACATACCAATGTCTCGACCGAGTTCGTTGGCCAGCTTCATCCGCCATTTTGTTTCAAAATGGCGGCCATTTAAAATTTTTAAAAAAATTTAAAATTTGAAATGTGGTACCAAAAAATTGAAAATGGAAAAGTATTTTTTTCTTATGTATTTGACCTTTATACAAAAACTCCGTAGCAGTTTTTGTTTCGTCTATATCTTAAAAAATGGCTGAGTTATAGCATTTTGAATTTCTAGCGAAGCTGACATTTTGAAACGTCCTGAATTTTGTCACGCGATAAAAGGCGTATTTATGAACCGATTTGGATGTAACTTCGTTTATACATAGTACAGACCAATGTCTCGAACGAGTTCGTTGGCCAGCTTCATCCGCCATCTTGTTTAAAAATGGCGGCCATTTAAAATTTTAAGAAAAATTTAAATTTGAAATGTGGTAGCAAAAAAATTGAAAATTGAAAAAATATTTTTTTCTTATGTGTTTGACCTTGATAAAAAAGATTCGGGAGCAGTTTTTGTTTCGTCTATATCTTAAAAAATGGCTGAGTTATAGCATTTTGAATTTCTAGAGTGGCTGACATTTTGAAACGTCCTGATTTTTGCCACGTGATAACAAACGTATTTATAAACCGATTTGGATGTACCTTGGTGTGTACATAGTACATACAAATAACTCAACCGAGTTCGTTGACCAGCTTCATTCGCCATCTTGTTTCAAAATGGTGGCCATTTAAAAAAATTAAAAAAAAATTAAAATGAGATACCAAAAAATTGGAAAATGAAAAAGATTTTTTTGTATGTGTTTGACCTTAATACAAAGATTCCGGAACAGGTTTTGTTTCGTCTACATCTAAAAAAATGGCTGAGTTATAACATTTTGAATTTCTATTGTGGCTGACATTTTAAAACGACCTGATTTTTGTCACGCGATAACAGGCGTATTTATGAACCGATTTGAATGTAACTTGGCGTGTACATAGTACATACAAATAACTCAACCGAGTTCGTTGACCAGCTTCATTCGCCATCTTGTTTCAAAATGGTGGCCATTTAAACAAATTTAAAAAAAATTAAAATGAGATACCAAAAAATTGGAAAATGAAAAAGATTTTTTTTGCATGTGTTTGACCTTAATACAAAGATTCCGGAACAGGTTTTGTTTCGTCTACATCTAAAAAAATGGCTGAGTTATAACATTTTGAATTTCTATTGTGGCTGACATTTTAAAACGACCTGATTTTTGTCACGCGATAACAGGCGTATTTATGAACCGATTTGAATGTAACTTGGTCTGTACATAGTACATACCAATGTCTCGACCGAGTTCGTTGGCCAGCTTCATTCGCCATCTTGTTTCAAAAGGGTTGCCATTTAAAAAAAAAATGTAATTTAAAATTTAAAATGAGGTATTAAAAAATTGGAAAATGAAAAAGATTTTTTTTATGTGTTTGGTCTTGATACAAAGATTCTGGAGCAGTTTTTGTTTCTGAAAATTTGTTCTTTTGTTTATATCTTAAAAAGTGGTTGAATTATAGCGCTTTGAATTTCTATCATGGCTAACACTTTGAAACGATCTTGTATTTGTCACGCGATACCACACTTATTCGCCTATTTCGATGGAAGAAGGCATGTGGATAGTATACATCAATATCTCGACCAAGTTCGCTGGCCAGCTTCATCAGCCATCTTGTTTCAAGATGGCGGCCAATAAATTAAAAAAAAAATTATATTTAAAGTGAGGTGCAAAAAAATTAGAAATTGAAAAAGGTTTCTTTCTTAAGTATTTGACCTTTATATAAGGATTCAGGAGCATTTTTTGTTTGTCTTTATCTTAAAAAATGGCTCAGATATAGCAGTTTCAATTTCTAAAGTGGGTGACATTTTGAAAAATCTGATTTTTTGCCTGCGACAGCACTCGTATATATCAACCGATTCCGATATGAGTGAGCATGTGCACAGCAATTACTAAGGTCTCGACCAAGTTCATTGGTTAGCCTCATCTACCATGTTGTCTTAAAATGGCAGGCACTTCAAGAAATCGCCGAATTTGGCAGCCAAATATAAGTGACTTTAAATAAAAGCAGCTTGGATAAAGCTGAAAAATTTCGCGAAATTCTCATTCATAATAATTTAGTATTGATAAAAATTAGTATTGAATCTCCTACATTCGGTTTCCACTTAATTGAGCTTCGTGTGTTTGAATAATATAAGTTGGCTTTTTAAAAATAAGGAATATGAAAGCTACCTCTTCCTCCCGGCACTGGCCGGAAGGACTTTTTTTAATACTTATGTTATAATGTATACTAAGGTGGTCACAAGCAACATGGGGATTTTTTTTTTTACATTTTCTTCTGGGGGACCCCCCTAAAAGTTGCCAATTAGTTAGAAAATGTGATTGGAAACGTTTCAGCTCAATTGAATAACATTAACCCGTGCCTCATTGAGGTTGAATTGTTGAAAATTTTGGCGAAGAATTGTAGTTTTTGTTTGTTTAAGAAAAAAGTATTTGTCTTCGAAACCTGATTACTCATTATTAACTGTTGTTGCCTTGAAATTTTACTCTCATCAAAACTTATGTATAATGAACATTTAGTATTTTTCAGGTCAGCTCGTGAACCATACCCTCAAACTCTGCATTTTTGAAAAATGACTAATTAATAATTTTATTACTTTTGATATTTTTTTTGTATTATTTTCATTAATAGGCAATAGAAATTGATCAACTTTTGTAACTTTAAAAATATTTCGCGAATTCTAATTATTAGTTATTATAATTAATTATAATTATTATGTGTCTAGAAAGAGAGAGCTTCTCGACTTGTATTTCAAACGGACCTCTGAATTTCTCTTTTTATTACAAGACTGTTTTTGTTACATGCTATCGTTATCTATTTTTAGAATTCATTCCGGATTCATGCAGAAACATTCCGGAAAACCACCTCCCCCTTTAGGTATGATGGTAGAAATGTTCTTTTTTTTTAATTGGCCACATGTCTCATGAAATCATCGACAGTAAGTTACCATGTAATTGTCAAGTTTTACGTATTTTATTTTATAAGTGAAACTGAACGCCAGAGAAGCTGCTAGACTTAGGGTACATCCACCAATTAATCACAGATTTTAATTTTAAGTAGAAGTGCAATATGACTCCGCAAACAACTGGTTCGTAAACAAAGAACTGAGCTCATCAAAAACAGATTTAAAAATTCCAATTTAGACAGAACTGTTGTTCACTGGGATTGAAAACTGATTCCTCATTTTTTGAATAAAGAAAATGTAGAGTGGATAGCAGTTTTACTTAGTTGTGGAGATGAAAAACAGTTACTACGAGTTTCTCAGCTTGAAAATAGTATCGGAATAATTCAGGCGAAAGCTGTATTCTTAGCAGTTGAAGAGTGGGGAAAAGTTGGTAAAATCCAGGCAATGTGTTTTGATACAACTGCGCAGTAAACACAGATCTCCTCAAAGGAACCGAAACTGAATTTCAGTCATCTTCCTATTTTCGGCCGGAAACGAAAATTTTTAAGTAATTAAATTGTATGTATGAAAGTAATGAATACATACATAAATAGACATAATTATTAATTCATTAAATAGGCATAATTATCAATTCATTAGAGATTGGCTTTCTGTGCCCTAGACCAAAACTTTTTATTTTCCTATAAAATAAAACATCCTTCATTCATCCACGATTCAGAAAGATTTTGTAATGATACGAATTTCATATTTTAATTTGATGTCGACTGATCTTTTCGAATGATTTCTGTCAAGGATCCTCTGTTCTACGAGAACATTCTCAAAGAGTTTTCGAAACGCTTCAGACTGAAAATTTCTACGACTGTTATGGCTTCAGCTTTGAATGAGTTTAGTTCTAGATGCATTGCCTGCTTTCTAATTTGCATTCACGTCCTGTCTCATCATTCTAAACAACGAAGTTCGTAGTCATAAAGAGTCTCATTGGATCCGATACAGCTCAAATCGAGGAGTTCTGTTGAAAATTTCCAAAGGAAGAAACGAGATTTTTGGAATACTGATAGTTTCGGATTCTCAGATTTTGGACCGAAAACGAAAACGAAATCGAATTTTCATCAAGTTTGATGAAAATTCAAGAAAATTTGAAGATGAATTAAAAGTAAAGTAGACCGTCATCACTCTCTCTCTTCCCATAAGAGAAGAACAGAAAATGCCGACCCCATCCGCTGTCTAAAACTTCGAACCCTCCAAGAAGACAAAATAAGTTAGTACTTATTTCCTTTCCTAATGAAAATTTTCTAATTTCTACACAAATTCATCCGTTTTCTCAACCCCGTTTGACCCCCGCTATCCATTCTCAAGTTGAACATTAGCATTCAAATGACTATTATTTTGTTCAAAATTCAATGAAATGTTCATTGAGACTATTCCGCTTTTAGAAAATGTTTCTAAAAAATCAGTGGAAAAAAACTCTGTCTTTTAAAATACTAGAATGACGGACGTGGGCCATGCAGGAATGTTTCCCTCCTATCACTGTTGTTTTTCAAACTAAGCATATGTCGACCTTTCCTAAATATTCAGTATCACGAATTGAGTTGAAATCCAACGAATCCATTTCTATCTCCAAGTCTGCACACCACCATGGGTCAGGCAGTTCTAGATAGGTCAAAAATATTCTGAGGTTTTGAGTGATATAGGATACTTTATGATACTTTTTGGAATCTTGGGTAAGGTTATTGCTATTTTTCGTATTATATTTTCATAGATGAAGAAACATCTCAATTTTTTACAGTGTACAATTGTTATGAAAAAAAAGAAAAGAATTTTGGAAATATATTTTTTTTCTCAGTTCAATTCATTTTTCAATTCATTTTGCTTCCCAACAAAATCTACTAGAACATTTTCTTAATTTTCAATGAAAAGAGGAAATGGTGTTGGAACTGTATAAGTATTAAATCAGTGTTTAAAATGGGTTAAATACTAGTTCTCTAAAATACTTAAGAAATGGCCCAAGTACAGCTCATATTCAAAATATTAGAATAATTACTTTTTTTTACAAATTGAAAATATCCTTTGGTAACTTAATGTCTTTTAATACAAATATGCAAACGATATTCTAATTAAGAACTTATTGTTGATTAAACTTATTTATTATCATAAAATTCATATAATTTTTGAAAAGATTAATTGAAAAAAAATAATTTTGAAAAAGTCAAAATATTAGAATAGTTATCCAAGTGGTTCAAAATATTAGAATATTTCTCATTAATTCTCCTTTAATTAGCACCAATTCATAACTTGTGGCATCATTGATTAAATTCAGACGATTTTATATAAAATCAGTATTCTTTTTGCAGTTTGTTTGCTTTTTCGTCTTAACATGGGTCGTGTGAGTGATAATCCTAGATCTATTAAACTTCGTACGGTTGATTTGTATCGGCACGGTAAAAATCAATGTTATATAGCGAATTATTTACATTGTTCGCAATCAAGCGTTAGTAAAATACTAACACAATATTAAAAAAATGGAAAATTTCCAAAATAATCGCCGAAATGGCGGCCGAAAACCAAAAATGTCTACTAGAAGGGACAGGAAACTGAAGCGTATAGTTAAGAAAAACCGTTTTAAAAGTGTGCGATTCTTGCACCGAAAATGGAAAGAAGAAGGAGTTGAAGTTTGTACATCGACAACATTAACGTCTCCATAAATTTAAGTTTGAATCTCGTGTACCGAAAACAAAACCTCTCATGACTGCAAAACAAAAGCGTATAAGATTGAATTGGTGTAAATCAAAATGTTTATGGAGCGAAGAAGATTGGAAAAATATATTATTTTGTGATGAAAGTATGTTTTGTGTTTCATATGGTAATCAAGGCATTCGAGTTTGGAGAATGAAGCAAGAAGCATTTCATAATGAATGCCTTAAAAGTTCCGTAAAATTTGCTGCTAGTGTCATGGTTTGGGGTTGCATGAGTGCAGAAGGACCTGGAAAGTTATGCATCGTCTACGAAAAAGTTAACTCTCAGATACATCAAGAAATTTTGGAATATTGCATGATTCCATCATCAGAAGATTTATTTGAAGATGATTTCATCTTTCAACAAGATTTAGCGTCACCGCATACCTCGCTGTCAACTAAGAACTGGTTCCGCCAACGCAACATTAAGGTACTTCCTTGGCCACCAAACTCATCATACCTTAATCGCATCGAAAACTTACGGTGTATAATGAAGATAAAACTCCAAGAAAATCCTCCTTCTAATAAAACTGGGTTAGTGGCACGTATAAAGTCTATCTGGGCTAATATTGATAGAAATGCTTGTAAACACCTTGTATGTAGTATGCAAGATCGATTGTACGCTGTTATGAAGCTAAAGGGGATGCTACAAAATATTAACTACCATTTACTTCATATTCATAAGGTAATATTGTTGCGTAAAACAAAATATTCTAACATTTTGAACCAATCTAAAATTTATTCTAATATTTTGATGTATTTCAGAAAGCTGCATACCCAATTTATTGTACTGTATTTTATATTTTGTAAATGTTAAAATCTTATCTAAACATGCCGGATTTAATTTATAAGAAATTTAATTGCATTTACTTAGTATAAAATATAAATAAATGAAAAATATTTTTTACTTATTACATTTTCTCAATTATTCTAATATTTTGAATATGAGCAATAATGTACTAATAATGACGGATGAAATCTGTTATAAACAAAAAGCTTCCAATTAGAGTATCTAAGATATAGGGGAGACCAGGAAACAGTGGTCCACTTTTGCAGTTAATATTTTTTTTCTCTTTAACGGAGAAACCAATCTACCTGAAAATATTTTTGAATATTCTTTAAACCTTTCTATATGCCTCATAATTTTCGCAGAACATAGTTCCCAATACATTTAAAAAAAAAATTATATATACCCGTAAAGTGTACCCCGGAAGCCGGGTACACCGGTCCACGCACTGGGGCATAGTGGTCCACTATTAGTTATTGTCTAAAATACAATATAAATCTATTTATAATTAATCTAATTCTTTTTTATTTCTCCTTTACTTCCAAAATGATATAATAATACAAATTTGCAAGTAGCATTTTGAAACGGAAAACATAAAAGAATTATCAAAAATTTATTATATTTTGAAAATAACAATATAAGGTACAGGGGTGTTATTAAGTACAAAAAAATCAGCAAACCTTAAGAAAAATATGATGATGAAAAATTTATTAGAAGCTCCAAATAGTTCATTCTGAAGCTATAAATAACCATCCATCCCTTATTAGGCTACAGTTATATTTTTGAAAAGCAGTAAATACAAAAGAAAATATTTCTTAATATGTTAACTCTACAATGCATGAATTTCCTCATATTGAACAAGTAAGCTTATTTTAAAAATCACACGTGTATCCATACATCACACGTATTATCCATAATTTAGGAGAGTGTCAGATGGCTACATTATAATCTGAACAACATATAACATGAAATTTAAAGTGTGCCAAATGGCTACGGTTAAATAGTCATTTTTCTTTGTTTACTTTATTTTATAGTTAAATAACTATTTTAAAACAATATTTCTTTACAGAGAATAAGCAATTATTAAATATTTTGAAAATTCTTCATTACAGGAGCAGTATTCATTGCGGACCACTGTACCCCAGCAGTGGGAGGTCCACTGTGCCCCATGTTGTTCAATACATACTCATAAAAATATTATTTAAAGTTTTCTTTTAAGCATATAAACTTTTAAACTAAATAAAGACCAGTGTTTTACCTTTTCAAAAAAGTTGTTTTATCTTATTTATCCATAACCTTTAATTACTCAATAAAGAAAAGTGTGATGATGAAAAATTTTACTTCATTAAGGAGCTCAAAACAACCAGTCAGGATAAAAGGGTTCATTCTGAGCTAACGATGTGTTCTGAAGGCTATAAATAATCAATCCAGTGCCGTTATCAATTAGCCTAAAAGGAAAGCTTTAAAAATTTAAAAATAAGTAAAATATAAGGGGTGGTATACTGTGTACTTAGGTTCACTGTACCTCTTTCTTTATTCAACGTAGGACGCGCTTATTTTTTCCCAAATTCAGAGAAAGTAAAAGTATTGGAGATTGAAATGAAAAACACAAAATATCCCTTCCCCCTAGATGTTTCCTTAATGTGGAGTTGCAATTTTGCCATCCAGTTGGATATCTAATATCTTCCACTATTTTTATCATTTCCGCACCAAAAAGACGTTGACACACTCACACACTTACTCCATTTGAAAGAACAAACTTAATTTTCCTCTTTTCTGTTGGAAATTTTATCACCAAAACAAACATCTGCTTTTTTGAATCGAACGCCGATAAGATAACGCTTTTATTGTTTACTTGGAACATCCGAAAGCAGTTCTTTGAGAATCCGTTCTCTATACAATCGAAAATGGGATGACCTGATAAAGTAAGTAATACTTTTCAATTTCAAAACATTTCAACGTATTTTGATGCTGTATTAATGCTATACAACATTTAAGCTGCACACAGACGTGTGTTTTGCTAGACTTCTCCTGTTTTCGCGGAAATCTTTTCTTCTGAACCCATCTGCGGTTTATTCACAAAAGAATGCGGGGAATGAACAATGGGTCAGGAGATAAGGAGCTCGACTCTACTTGAAGGAAAGATTCCTCTTTTGCTGGACATCAGTCCCTTTCCTACTAAAGTCATTAAAAATCAAAAACACCGCGTGGCCACAACAATCTATGCCGACACTGATAATAGTTAGAAGGATGGTGCGTACGCAGCCTTATTCTTAAGTTCTAGCCATCTGATAACTCTGATGGGAAGGGAGAATTGCATCTGACATGCTTCCAATTAAAAAAATATCCAAAGTAAGATACGAAAATTAACTTTTAGTCTGTCCTCGGATTTTAATCTTGATACGCTGGTTAAATTCTGTTAAAGAAAATTTCGATTTACTAATGGAAGTTATTGAAGAGAAAAATGCAGTCAAATTTCCATGCAGGATTGAAATAAACAAATAAGAAATCTTGCGTTCAAAAATGTAACACAAAATCCATTCGAAAAAAATATACCTATTCACTCGCAGCATAGTTTAAAAAACCTAAGTACACACGATATCGTAATGCATAAATCCAGTCTATTCTAAACATAGACAGCATGTCTCAAAAATAATGCTTCATTTTTCTGCATGTTGGAGATAATTCTGCATGTTGGATTTTGCCAATGTAATTTGACAAAAAAGGTATCGGGGTTATGCTGATAACATTTTTAATAATTATTCACTCACCTATTCTATTTTTAAAAGCTAAAAATACGATGCTTCGTCCAATCCACTCTACACCTTATCATACCTACTCATACACGCAAAGGATTTCAAATACATTTTTAGAATTTCTTAGGACGACCCTTTTTCTAATTACCTGCGAATTCTGAACCAGTTTATTACATTTGTCATTCAAGTAGAATAAAAACAGAATTTTCCATAACAATTTAATAATTTTCCAGAATAGATTGACATACGATAGAATTGTTAAAATATTCTAGTACAAAATATATGTACACTTATTAGATTGATTTCGGTTGATGACACATACTTTTGATTTCCATGAAATATCCTATTTCATATTTTTCTGAGACCTTTTCAGCTAAAAGGACCTGACTATCGACATTCGAAATATCGCAACGGGAGTTCTTTAAAAAAGCTCCATCTTTTAATAGAAAAAGAATTTCTTAATTAAAAATCAAATTGTGGTATTTTCAGAGAAAATAGTGTGCAAACTGAGAAAACAATTTAACAAATTACAACGACCATTTGGAAAAGGATTTTTTTAAAGACTAAAATTTAAGACATGAAAAATCGCACGGAGTTGATCATACATTACATACGCCATGGATTAAACATTAACATTCCTGGACCCATCATGAACAAATTTTAAAAGAAATTTCAGTAAATTTTTAAACTTCTACGGAGCTGGTCATACATTACGTACGCCATGGATTAAACATTAATATTTCTAGACCAATTTTAAATGAAATTTTATTTTTAAACTTCTAAACATCCCGCAATATTACCTTTTATATCGTCGTATAGAGAAAAAAAATGCATTTTTAATTGCAATTTGTTTGAAAGCTGCATCTCAGTTTGTTTCTGAGTTATTAAAAAAAAATTGTAGTTTTTATTACTTTTTTATAATAGTGGCAACAGAAGTATCCATCTCTGTTGAAAGTAAAGGGAAAATACAGATTACTGTATAGACCCATCAGAAAACGAATAAAATGCGGGATTCAACTAATAAAATCCTTCAGATATGCTTTTGATTTCCAACCCTGGACCCCTTCGAGGACAATAACCATTTTTCCAAATGGTTAATAAAAATAAAATAAAATTGAGGAAAATGGTTTAATACTTTAGCAATAAGACATTTTTTTCTTTAAAGATGAAGATTGCAAAAAGAAAAAAAATGCAGAATCACTGATTGCTGGACAAATATCTCCTGTTTCAAATTCCTCTTCCAATTTCATCAGATTTATTCCAGCAACTCCTGCTTTAATTGACAAAATATAATATATATTTCAAACAATATTTTTTTACAATCAATTTAACAATAGAACCTTGCATTATGATTCCAGGGAAGTCTCAAACCTCTTTTGATTTAGTACATTTAGCGAACTCAGATAGCCTTCTAAGAAGCATTGGAAACGATATTTTTCCAAATGATGGGACCAAAAATGTATATTATACGATTTCTTTTGGTAATTTGTTAAGGATAAAATAGTTTTTAATTCAGCAACACAGCCAAATAGCGAAAAATCTGCCTGTATCCTTACCTAAATGTTGTTGCCACCAATGTAAAAAAAAACTCATTTATTTCGGAAACAACAAAAAAATTTATGCTGTGTCTTTTGGATTATTGATGTTAAATAACGTCTGTTTTCGATAATGAAATTATGAACAAGTGTGCCTCTATAACGAAGTAACGACATACGGACAATAAAAGTTTATTGGTAGAAGTGACAGAAACAAATCGTTAAAGGTCTTTGCAAACGTGTCATTATTGTCAGGCTAATATTTGTCGACCTTTTTCGCTAGTCTAATAGAACTCGTCCTTAGAGTATCGTCTAATTCAAGAAAGTGAATTGCCATACTCTCGACAAAAACTTGGAATGAGCATGCGGCCTGCGTATCTATCACAACTCTTGTGTATAAAAGCTCTCTGTTATGGTGTTGTTTCTGAGCGCTGTTGGTTAAATTTCGATACTTGTGCTTAAGAGGACGGGGATTAAGAGGACGCAATAGGGAAAAGTTCTGTTGCTATAGAACCAACAACAACTTCTTTAATATCGAAATGTATAGCAAAGGAGTTCAGAATCAATGCCTTAAATAATTTCGAATATGTACTGTTGTTATGACAATTTCCTTGCTGGATGGAAATGCAAAATTGTGTGGCCGCAATCTACACTGTTAAAAATCTGCAGCATTTGCTGCATAGTCACTCCACCTCTTTTATAGAAAACGGTTACTTGACTATATTATTGAGCATTCTCGTTGGTCAGAGTAGAGATACTCTATAATAGTGGCGGAGTGACTATGCAGCAAATGCTGCAGATTTTTAACAGTGTAGATAGATTTTTCGCTGTTAGCGAAACGAATTTCATTAATCAGAAACCTGCGTTTCTGCGAACTTTTCGCTGTTTGCAAAAATGCAGGCTTGTGATTGGTGAATATCGTTTCGGTAACAGCGAAAAATTTATCTTGATCCTGGCCTAGATTTCTATAAGCATTGCATTTCATCCATGGTATTAAGAAAATGACACAAAACTTTCTAAATGACTTAGGTCGGGATCCAGAAACATTGAAAAATTCTCAAAAATGCAGGCTTCTGATTGGTCAAACTCATTTCGCTGACAGCGAAAAATCCATAGATTAACATACAAGATGGAACATTTACAGCAAAATCTGTAATGGGAACAGTACTAGCGCCACTACCGTCAAGGGGGAAGAATTAACAAGCCTCCGAAATTTACCGATGTTGAAGAAATATGTTTACGGTCTATGTTGAAGAAGAGGCAGACAATATGTTTGATTTATTTAACTGTTTTTTTTTATCGTACTTGTTCGTTCACCTTTAACTTACAAAATGATTATTATAATAATAATATAAAAGAAACGCTCCAGAAAAATTCTGTTGAAAACGTAAATATGCAAGTTAATAAGATAAAATTGTAAGAAATTAAATTCTCGTATTGTGTTAATTTATTCACATCGAATACAATTTTATCAAGTGTAATATCAGTATTTCTATGTTTTGCTTTTTTTTAACTTTTAGATTTATATAATTCTAAAAATATGTAAAAAGGAATTTTTTCTCCCTATCTGTAATTTTAATATTTCTTATATGTTAATATTATAAATATTATTGAACTGATTGTACGTTATTTACATTAAAAACAATATTTTTATTTTATCTGTGAGAAAGTGAAAATGCGTAAAATTTAAAAAATTATTGGAACTATTGCTTAATAGGTTAAACTTCTTAAATTAATAAAACATCGGCTATAAAACATTTTCTACCAAATGGTAATATTTATGAAATTTTCCGGGACTTGTAAAGTGCAATATTTCGTACAATTTTACATTACACCATCGCTTTATGTAGCTTTAAATCCAATTATATAATATTTATTTAACGTATAATATTCAAGACGAAATTTTTAGCTTGTTTTTCGTTGCACTTAAATCGTTCACCCATCATGTATGAAAAAATATATACATATCCGTAGATGAACATAGAATACATATTAGATATATAGAATAGAATATCTATTCTATGTTCATGTATCGATGTAACATTTTGATGAGAACGTAAACATGCAACAATAAAAAAAGAAAGATCACAATAAGGTAGACGCTCACTAACAAAAAGGATGGGGAGTTTCTTCCCCATTGCCACTAAAGGCGTTGCGATCGCAATCACTTTACATTACGCTCTCCTTTATAGGTGTTCGAATCCTGCGGGTCGTCGGAGTGAACTGCGGAGGGACCAAGAGAAGGAATCATCTGGCTCTTCGGGCTGGGTGGGGTTTCTGTCGTTTCGACCGGACGTCTAACTCTTGAGCGCAGGGTGTGTGGTGCGCGATGGGCGGCGCGCATTCTTGGGTGACCGCGTGCTGGCGGCGGCATCACGATGAGGAAACTTCTCTAGGGAGGGCTCATTCCGTGCCAGTTATGCGCCAGTCTGGGCCCCGAGAGGCCTATGTCGCCGAACGAAGGCTCGCAACTTCGCTGCGACAGCTAGTTTTACCATTACGCTCTATGGAAATGTCCGATCTTGTATGTTAATCTATGGAAAAATCTATCTGGATCCCGGCCATAGTTTTATTCGATGAAATGAATGCAAAGGGATAATATAAGATTTCTAAAATGTTTTGGCGGGTTTATCGCTGTTTGGCATAATTTAATAATTTTTGAATTAACAGTTTTTCGCCAATTAAGAATAGAATTTTTTTCTTTTTAACTGAATTTTATAAAAGCACGTAGATTGAGTAAATATCTGTCCAAAAATGCAATCTTTACTTTTTTCTGTCCATTAAGTCTCTATGTTGTTTTAATTAAAAGTTTTGACGAAGAATAAAAAAAGATCATGTTCAGTATCTCGACGTTTTTTAAAAAAAAATCTGTATCTCAGTTGCTAATTAATTTGTGAAGATGAAGCTGGTCTGAAATTGAATAATTTCTTCATTAGGTTCTTGTAGTATAAGTTTTATTTGTTTTGATATCGGAAATATGTAACATGGAGAAGTTGTCTTCAGTATAATAAGCTCTCTGCGTTTGGTTCATGGCGTTTGTTTGTTTGACATTTTTTTATAGCTTGGCTTGGCAGAACGCTTGATTAACATCTTAGAGCTATTGTAGAAAATTAAGTGAATTCTTTACATCAAAAAACGAAAAGTGACTTCGGGGAAAGAATTGGTTAATCTTCGCATTTTTTCAACTGGTTTATAGTAGTAGAAAGAAAATTAAAAATACATGCTGTTTGGTATTTTCTGTTTTGAGTATTTTGATTTTTCGAGTCGATGCGTAATTTTGAAATCTGCAGAAAAAAGGAGGGATGGGCGAGACGTCGTCCGGTATTTTAAATGTTAAAAAAAATAGTCGTTATCGTCCAAACTCTTTGAAATATTTAGGAGTTAAAAATATAATGTTTTCGTAAGCCTGTGTGAAACAATCGAGAAAAAGTACTGAGATTGAGTAATCAAATGAAGAAGACTTTATTTTACTTGGTGGTTTCAGTAGTTAAAAAAAATAGTTCTTGTTGTCCGAACTTTTTGAGATTTTCAGCGGTTTTCGGAAATTTCTTAAGGTTATAAATATAGCTATATGTCTTTTTAAAAATTTCGTGAAAAATATGAGTGTTTATTAGTGAAAACGTGAGCCGAAGGTGAGCGAAACCGCGCCGAAACACCTCGGTCTTTAGTGTTTTCTTAGAAATTTTCGAACATCTTTTTTTGTAAAAAATACGTCTACTCATCTGAGCTTTTCAAAATTTTTGTAGGTGATGTGAATCCGGTCTGCAAAGATGCTCTGAAAAGATTGAGTCGCCCGATCAACGTTTGGTCACTTTTAACGCTGGAAAATGATCATTCCTATAAAACGCAAACGGACCCGCTGTTGCGAATTTTTTAAAGCGTTAAACCTCGTATTTTTAGAACCGATTGCACCGTTGATGAAGAGAAGGTCTCAGCTTTATATACATATATTATGTTAATAGGTACCTCTGAAATGCGCCCAAGGGAGGCGGTACCGTATAGGAGAAAAAGACAACTGCGAAAACGACCTTTATTGAAAAAAAAAATCAAAGGATTAACAAAGGTTTTTTTTCAAACTGATTGCGGCAAAGACAAAAGTACGAACAAACACTGCTGGTTCTTAAAATTAAGCACAACACAGAGGACTGTAAACGGGATTTATTTCACAATAAAGAGAAGCGAGCCATCACACGTGCTTATTACATTGCACCATTTTTTCACATTGCAAAAAACAAGAATCATACAGAAAAACACAGAGTGTTTGCCAAACGCGGAAAGTAATAAAAAGAAACTTACATGGATTCGGAGCTCATGATTCAAAGGAACATGCAGCTTAAGCTCGCTGCAGACGATACTTAAACATTCTGGCCCCAGTTGAAATCCCCTGGGAACCAACAAGTGGTTAGCTGCTCACAATTTCTTACTATAATGAAAAAACAATAAGACAATCAAAATATAGAAAAATGTTAGATGGTTCTCAGTTCCCAGTTTTTAGTTTCTATAGAAAGAAGACACAGTTTTGCTGCTGAACGATTGATGACACCACTATTAGTCTTGATCGTAACAATGACCTTATTGCCTGAACCTGGATGAACAGTTATTATTCTCCCTAATTTGCATTTAAGTGGTGGAGGGTTGTCATCTTAGATGAGGACTAAGTCATAAACTTCTAAATCTCGTTGACGTTTTTTGCCATTTAGGTCTTTGCTGAAGTTGAGACAGGTATTACCGGCTCCATCTTTTCAAAAATTGCTGTAGGATGAAATGTCTCACACGCCATCTAGCAAGGGACTGAGACTTAGATCTTGTTCAGGTATGGCAGTTAGAGAAGTTCCAACTAGGAAGTGACCTGGCGTTAGAGCAGTTAAGTCTGTTGGGTGATATGGGACTCAATGGCCTAGAGTTGATACAAGCTTCAACTTCTGTAACCAAGGTTTGTAATTCATGATAGGTTAACGCAGATGCGATTTCATTGATTTTACAGCAGATTCCCGCAGTCCGCCAAAGTGTAGAGCAGAAGGCGGGTTAAATGTCCAAGTTATTTTTTCTGACGATAAAAGTTTGTGAATTTCTTTATTTTGCTTGCACTGCAAAAGATATTTGTTGATTTCTTTTCCCGAACCTTTGAAGTTGGTTCCACAGTCAATAAAAATCTCAAGAGGTTTCCATCTTCTTGCAATAAATCGTTTTAATGCACTTAAGAATGCCTTTGTTGTA
Source organism: Maratus speciosus (assembly GCA_963932465.1). Taxonomy (NCBI): domain Eukaryota; kingdom Metazoa; phylum Arthropoda; class Arachnida; order Araneae; family Salticidae; genus Maratus; species Maratus speciosus. The sequence goes on along the minus strand of OZ010787.1, from coordinate 687,688,965 downwards.
AGATCTTCTACGACTTCAGGATGGACTGCTTTGATGACGAAGCAGAAAAATACACACGCATATGATTTAAATGATTTTAGTCCGCGTCCTATACGATACTTAATCATGAATGGTCCTGAAAAATATGTTCCAACTCGATGAAATGGATTACTCTGGATACTGGAAGATTAGCCATAATTTGTTTTGCAGTTTGAGCTCTATATCTGCAGCACGTAACACAAGCTCTTACTATTTTCCGAATAACAGATCTAGCAGTAATGATCCAAAATTGCTATCTAATTAAAGAAAGAAGAAGTTTTGGAGCTGCATGTAAATATTTTTTATGAAAATGTTTAATTATGATGTTAGTCACATGGTGCTTTGATGGTAATAAGATTGGGTGCTTTTCATTCTCCGACAGCTGTGTGTTTTTCAATCTTCCTCCTACTCTTAATATTTTGTTATCATCTAAAACTGGACACAAAGAAATGAGACTGCTATTTGCAGGTGGCTCTTTTCCAGCTTCTAAACACTGAATCTCTTTACTGAAGTTCATTAGTTGAACTATTCGAATGATGCAACATGTTAAGGCTTGAATTTCATTGCTTGATAAAAAGAATGTATTTCTTTCTACACGGGTTACCTTTGAATTGGAGATGAATCTCAATATCCAAGCAAATATGCGTTGCAACATGGAAAAAGAAGATATATTTGATATAATATCAAGTTCTTTTACAGTTTCAGAAATTACGCATGATAATGTTTTACGTGCTTCTGATAATTCTTCTTCATTTATGGGAATAGATTCATGCACGGGAACCTCACTGCTTCTTAACCACAGTGGAGTTCTGCAGAAAGTAGCCCACGTGATGCACAATCAGCATAATTTTCTTTCCGTCCACATGGTTCAATTCTCAGCTGGTAAAACGGATTGGACTTCAGATACTCATTCGGCTACAAAGATTTGCCATCTTCTAGGATTTTATCTTAGCCATGACAACACTTTGGGAATCACTACATGTGTGCACAGAATCAGGTTTTAATATATCTAATTCAGCTCCGACCGCCTGTATTAAGTGTTCCAGTAATACTGCATCACATAATTCAAGTCTTGTAATCGTGTGAGATTTTAGTAGTGCTACGTAAGTTTTAGCTGTTAAATTTTGACATCAATGTTAGAGTTATCACACGTTTTAACTGCCGAATAACCCTTTTCTGACGCATCACAAAATCCGTGAAGTCCACATCGAGAATAATTGGGTAAGATGTCTTTTCTAGGTATTGGAATTTAAGAGTTTGACTTCTTGGCACAAAATTTTCCACCTTTGGTCAATATGTTCTGGTATTGGGTCATCCCATGATAAATGTAATTTCCACAATTCTTGAAGGATAATTTTAGTTGGAATTACAAAAGGTGCAATCCACCTCAATGGATCAAAGAGCATTGATAGAAATGATAGAGTAATTCTTTTAGTAACTTCGATAACCTATATAACTGAAATTACATTTGAACATGTCATTATCAGGATACCATACCACGACTTTTATGGCCTTATTGCCCACTACACTATCTATATTATCATTAATTGTGTTTGCTAACACAGCAGTTTTCAATAGTTATGGCTCATTTGTAGACCATTTATGAAGTTCAAACCCACATTTTTTTAAGCACTTTCTGAAATTCATTTATCAATTCAGTACCTTCCTGAATATTTCTGTCGAATATAAAAAAAAATGGTAGAGTTTAAATACTTTAATGTTCAAAAAATGGGGTGAGCAAATTAAATTTTCTGAAGTAGCGGAAGTCATAAGAAATAAAATACAAAAGGGCCGTAGAAATTGTGCGTTGTGAAAAAAAGACATTACCAGATTCTGAATTAAAAGAATTTATTTTTACTTCCACGTGATGATAACTGCTGATAAATATGACAAAAATATCTTTTCAGTTTGATATTTAACTAGCTCATGAAGAAAATTTATATTGTCAGAAAATGTATATAGCCTTTTTAAGAACAAATAAAATAAGCCTCACGAGCATCCTGGTGGACATTCCCCTGAAGTAGAATGCCACGAAATACAGTTAGGCCTAACTCTGACGACCTGAATGACGTCGATTGATATCAGAGCCGGCAGGAATATTTTTAGGGAAGACTCTTACTAATACATGACGTATAGTCTTAAATTAAGAACAAAAAAAAATATATCAAGTATAAGCTATGAAAACAAAAAGGGCTTATCTGTATCTTGTCTTGGTGAGATGCACTGCCTTGAATAGCTGCCATGTGACACAGTACGAATCGATGAAGAACCAAAAAAACCCTTGATGCACACCTCTCTGTCCAGACGATCACTGACTCCCGTCTTTTAAGAAGCAGGTTAACATAAAGTCATGCCAACAGCAGACTGCCAAAATAATCGCCAAACAGCTACACAGATATGCGTAGGAAACCATGTGCACGAACCACCGCCATGCGCTCAGGCGCCAAAAATGATCACAGAAACAGCTGAAGTGAAAGTAGCAGTGGAAAAATATGCAAGTCGCAAGGTGTGCACAATGATTTGCGAAAGGAACGACTCACATACGCAGATGGTAAAAGACCCAGGAGGAAAGAGGAGCTTGAGTTCTAAACGAACTCAAGGCAAGAAAAAGGGAAAAGGTGGGGAAGAGGTTGACTGAGTCGTGATTACGACATACACCAGGACAACAGAGAAAAAAAAATAACTGAATGAGTGAAGGTGTTACCTACACTGAAGAAGATTTTTTTTTTTTGAATTACAGCGAGCCCAACTAAAAGGATAAGCAAAAAGGCATAGCACTGAGGAGGAGGAATTTACACTACAACATTGTGAGAACAGAGTTGTCAAAACCAAACAAAAAAGAAACATTGAAAGAATTGACAAAGGAGGGTGGGGGGGAATAAGAATCCACCAAAATGCCCTTACACTTGATATAACAGAAAAAAAACACTGCTATACATCATTAAATCTTGAATACAGAGTTACAATATAGACATGTTGTACAGCAATATTAGTTCATGACATAATACATATACAGGGTGTCCGGTCTCAACGGTGTCCAATGGCTAATTCCTAAACCGTTAGTCATAGACATATAGTTCCAATTACAAAAATGTTTTAAATCACGTAAAGAAATATTTTAAAAGCGATTTGGGTCAATAAAAACATTTCTTAAAAAATTACGAAATTTAAATTTTTATACGGTCCCCCGGTCCGATAAGTTATATTTAGTGAAATTTTCCTTTTACACTGACAAGTAATACAAAAAAGTCCCGTTATTCTACGATTAAAATTGACCGAGTAATAGCTGTTTAAAGTTGGAGCATATTTTTTGCTGCCAATTGGGGGTCATTCACAAATTTAGTCGAAATATAATTTCGTCAGATATAAAAAATATCTGGGAGTAAAATTAACAATTCAATATAAATTTGAAATCTTTAATCATTCTGGCATATTAACGGAAAATATACAATTTGTAATAAACATTTAAGAAGAAAGAAAAAACAGAATTTTTCTTAAATAAAATGATTCTAAATTAACAGCCTCAATTCTTTACAAAATGATACGTATTTTAAAATATTATTAGATTGCACAAGCCTGCAAAAGTTGGGTTATGTCATGTTTTTTAGCTAATGATAATTGATTCTTGTATACTCTGTACCGCTGAATCCGAAATTGACCTTCATTTTTAACTATCATATCAGGATTTTTCGCACATTGCAAATTTCAAAGTTAAGGAGTTCAGTGTTAAAATTGAATTTCCTCCCCCATCTCATCGGACCACTCAGCTGTTTAGCTGTAAGAATCCCAGGATAAGCAAAAATATCGAATAAATTTTTTAATAAAATAAAATAAAATAAAAAATGTTTTACATATGTTTTATAGTATGAGATTTTAGCTATATTTTAACTTACACATTTGCGATTTGCAAAAAGAATTCTAACGTGATGGTTAAAAATGAAGGTCATTTTCAGATTCAGTGCTAAAAAGTGCGTAAAAATCAATTATCAAAAGTTAAAAAACACAACCATCTCCGCTACTTTATAGTATTCGATTTTTGTTATTCTTTAAATTTGAAAATTTATGATTTGCGAAATATCCTGACATGACGGTTAAAAATTAAGGTAATTTTCGGATTCAGTGCTAAAAAATACATAAATGTGAAAAACCCAACAATCGCAGTCTTGTATTATCTAATCTAAAACTTTTTCTTAAACTCCTTGGCAGAAATTTATCCAAAATTTTTTGTGTTATCCTGTAAAATAAGTATAAATGGTAAACACCGAAAATTTGAATAATATTAGATTGTTATCGGATTTGCGCCAGTATGTAAAATGCATGCAATCTCGATCGGATATTTAAAAGTGGGTTAAAGTTAGAGTACAAATTTTGAACTGGAAAAACATACATATGATTGTTGAAGTAACATAAAATCTTATAAAAAACATAATTTTTGTTAAAAGAAATCATAAGAGAAACAGTCTCAAATCCTGACAAAATAAAACATATGTTATTTTAGCCAATTTGAGACTTAATCATAATACTTGTAGGATTTTTTTTCAAAGCGCAGATACACATGAAATGAGATCTTCGAATACTTTAAACATTTGGCATATGATCTCTCAAAGCCAAGCCGAACTCATTTGTTTTCAGAGTAGAAAAATGGCATAAGTCATGCATTTTTAAAGTTTCATAACTCGCTCAATTTTAGCGTTATATGGATGGGACTTTTTTTCTCTTACTTGTCAGTGTAATAGGAAAAAATTACTAAATATAACTTATAGGACCGGGGGACCGTATAAAAATTTAAATTTTGTAATTTTTTAAGAAATGTTTTTATTGACCCAAATCGCTTTTAAAATGTTTCTTTACCTGATTTAAAACATTTTTGTAATTGGAACTATATGTCTATGACTAACGGTTTAGGAATTAGCCATTGGACACCGTTGAGACCGGACACCCTGTATAGTACTCTTTATAACAGATTAGAAGCTGTGTGTATCAATTCACATAACACCTGCACGCGAAAGGAAAGAAATCTTAAGTCTTGGTATACAGATCAAAAGTCATGTAACAGTACATAACACCTGCACGCGAAGGAAAAAAAAATGTCAACAAATCTTGTTACAGAAACAAGTCAATGCATCAAAGTTGCATGACACCTGTACGCGAAGGAGAGAAGTAACTTTTTTTTTTACTTTAATATAAAGCTTATGGCTTTAGTTTATATTTTAAGAAGTTACCGAAAATGAAATTGTAGAACATACAATTTAATATGCTTGGAAAACAAAGATTATAATGTCTTTGCATAATTAACTTTTTGAATAAACAGACAAGAACATGGTTTTCATACAGAAGGTTAAACAACATATTGGAAAGGTTACTTAATGAATTTCGAAATGGTGCACCATAAAGAGTGAGAGAAAAAAAATTCCAAATACATTGACTACACCTTCAAGATTGTGAAAAATGCCTAGGACTTCTAGGAAATTTGGATGATCATGATCATAAATTGAAAACCATTTTTTAGGGGGGGGGGGGAGAAAAGGAAACAAGGAGGTAGGTATTCGACAAAATACTAAATATGTATACATGAATGACAGCAGATTAAATGCCAGTAAGATATGCAATTATACATTTCCCTGATAAGAACATATAGGAATATAACAATCTGTACAGATATAAAATAGAAAAATTATACCATTGGGCACAGAACTTAACTGTGGTCGACCACCATTGCAATATGAACAAGAGCTCTCTGGCTAAGATGAACATCAGTGTAGATTAGGCTTAAAAATGTAAGAGAGGCAATATTACAATACAGCATTACGATAATACAAAATATGATTGTAGAAGTAAACATTATGATCATAAAACAGAACATACACATTTATACATTACAAATTCAGGGTTCCCATGAGCTGTCAAGCTTGGTAGAATTCAAAGAAAGTTACCGAGTGATGAGTATATTACTTAACCTTAACAAATTGAGGTATACAAATACATTGCTTTGATAAGTCTGCCTACTTTCAAAACAACAGGTAGTGACATGTGTTTAAGCTTTGCAGACATAGGTTTTATACAAAGTATAGAGATTGCATTAAGAGAAAAAAAAAGGGTTACTAACAAAGAGGAGAAAAAAATTTAAATGCATTTATGTAGTTTTAAGTTTGAATGGTTCGTGCATCCGCACAGGTTAATGTGTTAAAGACACTAAAGAGTGGAACATTAACCTTAATCTCACAAAGTGAGTATGATGACATTGGACTTAGGGTCCGTGTCCTATGGGTAAAGGGCAGAAGAAAAGACTTACCCAGTTTGCACCGAGCAAGCCCCCTGTCAAACAACAACAGTTTTCAACACCTCCTGAGGGGGACGATTCGAGAACACAACAAATTTTTATTTATTTTATTGGTTTGGATCAACTGGTCGGTGACCCAAAATAAGTATGGTCTCAAGGTGTAGGAGAGTATGTTTTAGGGCACTTAATTTTGAACAAACAGGGACTCTCCAAGGGAAGAAATACATGAAACCCAGATAAAAAAAGGTGTGTAACAACACGGGGAATATGACACAATCAGGCTTTTCTCTAAATATAGACATAGTATATTAAATACTTTCTAACTCATAACACACTTTTTTTTTGAATAGGAATAATTCAAAAGATGGATCCTAAAGTACCTATTGACTTAGTTATTTTAGTCTTTTTTTTTTTTTTGCAAACTTTTCAAAAATGCCTTAATTGAATGAGGACAAAATCCCCAGAAAATAAAGAAAAAACATTAATATTTTTTGTTTAATTTCAGGTATAAAAATAGCCAAGTAAAGAAATTAAGTTTAACACAATTTTCATTCGTCCACTTAGAATCAGTTGATAAGTAAGATTACAATATAAGAAGTGATTAATTGTATTACACTAAATATTTGATACTTTACATTAAACTTAATTGACAAATATTTATACTTGCAAAATTTTATGAAGAATATTTAAGCAACTGGTGTGGAGAATAAAACAAATTTAAGAGTTATTTGGATACTGAAAAGATACTTAGTAACAGAGTCCTACAGGAACGGTGCTGGAAGACATCCAAACAAGTACTCCCGGGCCAATGAGAACACTTAATTAGACTATCTAGTAGCAATTGCGAGCAGAGGAGTTGCCATTTCTTCCACCGACAGGCTGATCATGTAAGACTTATCTGAAAAAGAGTGTATATTAGCGATAATATACATAATCATCTTTATGAGGTTTAACTATGTTGCGCTTCTGACGAAGCGTGTAATCTGATTGCACAGGACGTGATGGAGTGAAAATTCTAGAAGTCTGGCGGGAAGTGCCAGGTTGATTACAGTCATTTGTGGCATCAGGTATTCGCTTGTTACCACTTTGAGACTTAAATTTTGGATTTCGTTTATGTAATTTGACAATTCTATCGGTATGAACAAGGAGTGGTGAAATTTGAGGATCATCTTGAGATATAAGTTGCAACATTGCGGGGGAGATAATTTTTTGAACCGAGTATGGACCTTGCATTTTCTTCTCAAATATGTTTGGACATTTGACATAGACTGTATCTCCAATATCTATTTTTGGGAATTGTCTGTTGACACAAGACTTTGCATATAGGTCTTGACGAGAATTTTCATTATTTTGATATGCATGAAAATACACTTGGTCAAAATTTTTAGCAATGTCTGCAATTTCTTGGTTGTCATTGATTCTCCAGTTCGGTTGGTTTTTATAGTTGAAGTATATGTCACTAATTTTTCAACCAAAATGGAGAAAGTTCGGTGAGAATTTCGTAGCAGGATGGGTTGTTGCATTGTAAATGGACTGGTGAACTTTTGCAGCAGTACCAATGTCGAAGCCTTGGGAGGTCATAGTAAGGATGGAAGACTTGATTTGTGGGTTTAAACGTTCACTAATTCCATTCGCCTGTGAATGCGCAATGGAATTATGTTTGAGACAAATGCCTAGTAATTTATTGAACGATTTAAGTAAGTCGCTCGTAAATTGTTTCCCATGATCACAAAGTAGATATTCAGGTCTCCCATGAGCGGCAATGTAATGTAACAAGGCTTTAGTTATTGTTGGAGCAGTTATGTTGTTTAAGTGGTAAAGTTACATATGTCTGGAAAAGTGATCGACAATTGGAAGAAGATAATGGTTACCTTTAATGGGGCCAAGTATGTCCAGTGAAACCTTTTGGTTTGGAGCAGTGGGTACCGGTGAAGCTAAAAGCGGAGCTTTGTTTGTTTTAAGTGGCTTGTTGAGCAAGCATATCTCACAAGACTGGACAAAGTTGTACGTGTCAGCAACGAAGTGCTGCCATGTAAAGCGTTTACGAAGGTTCTGTAGAGCCTTCTGGATACCCGTATGAGACACATGGGCAATGGTTAAAGCTTTTTCTTGTAGTGAAGAGGGTACAACTGCTCTATGTAAATCTGTGCTAATACGTGCATAATGTTTAAAAAAACACAAGAGTTGGGTTTCAGGGTGTATATAATAACCAGTAAGCTTTTTGCCTTGCTTACCATTTTTTAGATCATGGATGATTTTGCTCAACTTTGGATCTGGAAGCTGTTCGTTGAGGATTGCCTCATCCAGAATTTCTAGAGGAGGATCATTAATTTCTGACTGGACAATATTTACAAAATGGTTGGGATGTTGTGTCTGATTTTGAAAATTAGTTCGAGATGCTACCACTTGTGGCTGAACTTCATTGTGCAGGTCATTTTCAGTGTTAGTGACTGGAAGTGGTTCAGAAGCACTTAAAAGTTCCGGATTGGAGTTGAGGTCTTGATATGGCGGAGAAGTCGGACAATGACTAAGGTAGTCCGCTAGCACATTTTCCTTTCCGGGCACATGTTGGAAATTGAAGGGAAACTCTGATAGTTCCATTAACCATCTTGTTGTGACATCAGCAGGAGAGTTAGATTTTTTGTATTTATTTAATGGTTTGGCATCCGAAAGTACGGTAAATTGTCTATTAAATAGGTAGTACTTGAAAGATGTTATGCCTTTATAGATTGCGTAAAGTTCAAGCTTTATGGGAGGGAATTTTTTTCTGCATCAGTGAGTAGCTTTGAATAGTATGCTACGGGTAGAAGCATGCCATTTCTTTTTTGCTTCAACACTGCAGAAATAGCCTGTTTCGACGCGTCTGTGTTGACATAAAACTTTTCATCCCAATTAGGCAAATGATGAACAGGTTCATTAAAAAAGATTTTTTGTAGTGTTTGAAATGCTGACTCTTGTTCATTATCCCACACAAACTTTGTTTTTAGTTTTGTAATTTCAATGAGTGGGGCAACAAGATCGGAAAATGGTGCTATTAGTGACCGATAGAATGAACACAGTCCTACAATAGCTTTAGTTTGCCATTTTGCCTTCGGTGTAGGAAATTCAACAATTTTAGTGATGTTACTTTGGATAGGAAAAATTGTATGTAAAATCCAAGAAATGTAATATCAGTTTTAAAGAAAGATGACTTTTCTGGAGATAAAGCTACATTATGTTTGATGAAGACATTGATTAATTTATCTAATTTATCGAGCATTTCTTGAAACGAGTTAGCACCTACGACCAAATCATCTTGATAGGTAAAGCATGAGTCAACTCCAGACTCTTGGATGAGGGTATCTATCAATTCTTGGAATGTTGAGGCTGCCGTTTTAAGGCGAAAAACAAGAACTTTGAATGTGAAGACGGGGTGGTGAATGGGGTGGTGAAAGATAATTTGTCTTGCAGGTCTTTTGGAACAGCAATTTACCAATATGCTGATGGAAGGTCAAGAGTGGTAAAAAATTTATACTGTGAGAGTTGTAGTAATAAGTTAGATATTTTAGGAAGAGGATATGAAGATGGTATAATGATGGCGTTAAGTAGTCTGAGATCTAAGACAAGACGGTACTTTTGTGGTTGAGAAGGACTTGTTTTCTTTTTCTTAATCAGGAGCATGGGACATGCCCAAGAAGAATTTGATCTTTTGATGATGTTGGCTCGTAACATTTCCTGTATTTGATCAAGAGTCTCATGTTGAAGGGAAGGGAAGAGCTTTTATGGGATGGGAGTTAAGCAATTCAATATGTGGTGATACCAAATCAGTTTGACCAATATTATCAAGCGATTTAGAAAAAGCTTGAGCTTTGATCATCGCCTCACGTTGTTCAGAAGTAAGGTGATTCAAATCAAAATCTTCAGGGGACAGATCATTTATTATTTTTTGAATTGTCTCATCTGATGGAACAATTAAATTGCAATGGTGCTGCTCTACCTCGTCAAAAGTGTAACTTTGAATGTGCTCTTCTGCCACATTGTTGATAGTGCCAAGTCTGGCATTTTTATTTAAATGCATGGTCTTATCAGATGTGTTTTCCAAGACAACGACAAAGGCGTTATTCTTAATGTGTGGTAATGAATGTAGTGATTCGTGTCCTATGATTTCAGAACTTTTTAATTCAGGTACATAAAGAAAGTATTGACTGGGTTCAGAAGAAAATTTTGCCCGCACATACACACATGATTTTTTTGAATTCCTAACTTTTCGGAAATTTTGAACAATAATTTCTGGTTCATTTTTAAGTGATTCTTATTAACACCTTTATCAGTTTCGTTGTCAGAAGAAATTACCGAGTCATCAGTACTGAAAGATGAGTCAATGTGGTTGATGTATTGACCATTTTTGGTTTCACTAATGAACGGAACGACTAAGTCTTTTAACAAAGCAGAGTTAAAACCTGGAGTAAGAGACATGTTATTTTTCTGCATAAAGTCATATCCTAAGATTAACTGGAAGTCACTACAAATGTCTGTAATGTATAAGTTATGTTTAAAGAAAAGGTTGTCAATTTTAAATAACATTATACATCCCTTAAATTCAACCTTAGAATTAATTGTAGAAATATTAACTTTATTTGAGAGGTATTTATAGTTAATTTCGTGTTTAATTGTCTGAAAGTATTTATCATCGATTAAGCACAGGGTGGAGCCACTGTCGAGAAGTGCCATAGATTTAATTTTGTTTAATTTGACTTGAATGCAAGGAAGCCTTGCCTTAGTATGAAATGTGCTACATATGCGGTGTTCCAGCTTTTGAGTAACATCAGTATTTAAGGCTATTTCTTCCGTTTGAACAAAGTTGTTAGAGAAAGATGGGTTGTCAGTTTGTGTACACTTATTTAACACTGGCTTGCATGGAAGCCTAGAGATCAGAGCGCCAGTTATCTCTGTCTCTTCTGGTAGTTTAAATTGTTACGATTTTTTTTGGCGAATTTCGTTTGTTTCGTGGGGACTTTGGCGATTTACTGCTTTTACTTTGGTCATTTGTACGGCAGTTGTCTATGAAAGACAAACTTGAAGCAATTTTTCATGACATGCCTTGGAATTGCACAAAAGGAACAAGTCACAAGCCTTTTGTTAAATGACATTTTTTGTGTCTGTTTTTGTTATTGACACTTTGGTGTTTTTGTCGTTTTTCATTGAAAATTTTGCTAGGGCTGATATGTGTTTCCCTAACTTGTGCATGATTGAAATGTAGAACTGGTTCAATTTGGGTAATCTCTGCTCCACTATCTAGTGAATAAATGGTGAGCAATTGTTCAGTTCTGTCAATGGCAGATTCCAAAGAATCAATGTTCTCTTCTAACAGTTTAATTTTGATATTCTTAGGTAGATTTTTTAAGAAATGGTTAAAAGAAATAGGGCTTAAAGTAGCTTCATTCAACATTGGGTATGCCAGCCTACACAGTTTGCAGATTCTGCATGCAAATGCACGAGGGTTTTCCTCAGAGAGCATTACACATTTATCCAATTGGTCAGAAGCCTTGCATTTATCCTGCTTCTTCCCGAAACATTTAACAAATTCATCTCTAATGCTTGATAAAGAGTCGAAATTTTGGTTGGCAATGGCATCAAGATGGAAGGTTAAAGCTTTATCTTGAATTTTGGACTTCGAAATGGCAATTACTTCCTTGTCTGAACAATTATTTAGCTCTTTTATTTCTAGTATTTGCTCGAAGAAAAAATCTATAGTTTCTGGAGAGCCAGAATATGGTTGGATAGAGATTTTCGGAAGAATGGTTATATAATGATGAACACCCTTTATACTTAAGGAACAAATATGTAAAGAATACTCATATAAAGTTGAAAGATCAGTTTATACGACTGAAGACAAAAATATATATTTTTTAAATCAACATTTGAGATGAAACTTGTACTATTTACTTAAAATTATATCAATTTGATTATATTCTTGATAAAAGACAACTTAAAAAAAAAATTACTGTATTTACGATATCTGGTACACAATATGAAAATATACAACTAATGTATTCATAGAATGTGCGATTCCACATTGTTTACAAATTGCTTCATATTTCATTCACATTTATTTCATATTTTATTTGTAGAATAATACAAAATATACTCATTTGAGTAAATATGAAAACACATAAAAAAGCAATAATGACCTTTTTTTTATACCAATAACTTTTCCCACCTTAAACCACAATTAAAATATTTATAGCATCAAATTTCAGGTAATTTTTTTTTCTATTATTTATTTACTTCATATATATAATCACATAATTACTTCAATTTCATAAGATATTTTCCACACAAAAAAAAATGAATGAGTAACGTTGAATTCATTTTCATATCCATGCAATTAAAAAAATATGTATTTACTTGTAATAAAATTCTTTACTTTCTTTTTAGAAGTTGAAAAAAAAATTAGGCTTATACTATGATAAATTAAACATTGTTGCAGCAGTCCAGCATCACATAGAAGGAAGGTCCGACACCATATGTCGAATAATAAAAAATGGTAGAGTTTAAATACTATAATGTTCAAAAAATGGGGTGGGCAAATTAAATTTTCTGAAGTAGCGGAAGTCATAAGAAATAAAATACAAAAGGGCCGTAGAAATTGTGCGTTGTGCATAAAAGACATTACCAGGTTCTAAATTAAAAGAATTTATTTTTACTTCCACGTGATGATAACTGCTGATAAACATGACAAAAATATCTTTTCAGTTTGATATTTAACTAGTTCATGAAGAAAATTTATATTGTCAGAAAATGTATATAGCCTTTTTAAGAACAAATAAAATAAGCCTTACGAGCATCCTGGTGGACATTCCCGTGAAGCAGAATTCCACGAAATACAGTTAGGCCTAACTCTGACGACCTGAATGACGTCGATTGATATCAGAGCCGGCAGGAATATTTTTAGGGAAGACTCTTACTAATACATGACGTATAGTCTTAAATTAAAAACAAAAAATATATATATCAAGAATAAGCTATGAAAACAAAAAGGGCTTATCTGTATCTTGTCTTGGTGAGATGCACTGCCTTGAATAGCTGCCATGTGACACAGTACGAATCGATGAAGAACCAAAAAAATCCTTGATGCACACCTCTCTGTCCAGACGATCACTGACTCCCGTCTTTTAAGAAGCAGGTTAACATAAAGTCATGCCAACAGCAGACTGCCAAAATAATCGCCAAACAGCTACACAGATATGCCTAGGAAACCATGTGCACGAACCACCGCCATGCGCTCAGGCGCCAAAAATGATCACCCCAACATCTGAAGTGAAAGTAGCAGTGGAAAAATATGCAAGTCGCAAGGTGTGCGCAATGATTTGCGAAAGGGTTGGGTTGGGTTGATTTTTGACGGCCAATTATCTACACGAGGGATATAGGCCCGGGGGGAGTGCCCTCCGTGGGGGTCTTTCTAAGGGAACCTAATCCGTATTAACGCATGGAAGATCCACGACTCGAACGATTTGCGAAAGGAACGACTCACATACGCAGATGGTAAAAGACCAAGGAGGAAATTTAAGAGCTTGAGTTCTAAACGAACTCAAGGCAAGAAAAGGGGAAAAGGTGGGGAAGAGGTTGACTGAGTCGTGATTACGACAATTTCCAACACCAGTTGAAACATCGTCGACATAAAAATCTCTTAAAACTATAAGTCTTTGCTTTTGAAAAATTAAGACCCTCATCAATTACTAACTGACTCAAAGCCTTAGTTGCAAGATATGGAACAGCAGCAGTTCCATACGTGACAGTATTTAAGCGAAAAACTTGTATTTGTTTATCTGGAATATCTCTCCATAATATTCTCTGAAAATTCCTATCTTTGTCAAGAATTTTTACCTGCCTATACATCATTCTTATATCAGCTGTTATTGCAATATTATGATATCTAAACCTCAACAAAATGCAAATTATTTCATCTTGTGTTTCGGGACCTACCTTTAGAGTATTGTTAAAGAAACATGTGTTGTTGTTTTAGCACTCACATAAAAAACTACTCTTAATTTGGTTGTTAAACTAGAACTATTCAAGACGAAGTGATGTGGGATGCAATAATATTTATTCTCAAATTCATGATCTGTATTTGAAACAAGGTCCATGTGACTCAGAGATAAATATTCTTTCATAAATTGAGCATATTGGTTGCAAATTTCTGGCATGGATATTAATCTTTTCTCAAGGTAAAGATTTCTCGAGAATCACCTAAAATATATCTTTAACGGTAATGCGACTGAATAGCGGCCTGATTTTTCTCTAAAATGAGAACTTTCAAAATGTTTTTCATAAAGTTTTTCTTCAACTGTTAAATGTTGCACATTTGGAATTTTTTCTAATTCCCTAAATGAATTTACTAACTCGTCAGTTTTTGTACTTAAATGAATTATATATACTGGATCAGTTGCCAGCGTTTCACAATGTGAAGTACCCGAAATTATCCACCCAAGTCTCAAATTTAAGGCAAATGGAAAGTTAGGTTCACGTATGACAATTTCTCCAGTCATTAAATGCATAAATACATTTGCACCAAATAAAATGTAATTTTTTTGTGATTTGTAAAATAATGAATCAGCTAACATTAAATCACTGAAACGATCGCAAATGCTTGAAGGATCGACTTCTCCATTACTCAGAGTATTAAATGTTCCCAAACATGACACAGAAATAGAACTATCTTTTACCTTTCATCCTAATTTATTTCCACATTCTCTTGAAATAACTGACCTCTGAGAGCCAGTATCGCATAAACATCTGCATTTTACAAACTCTTGTTTATAACTTTAACTTTTATTAATGCGGTACACAACAAAATAGGACTCTTTTGATTACTCTTTGACTCATAATGAGAGGCACAGACTGTAGACGAAATATTTTCACGCGCTGACTCAACTTTTTAGGGATAAATTCTTGTGCGTGTGGAGACATACTATTTGACTGATTCTTATTCCTTGAATTATTTACCATGTGCAAAATACTATGATGTTTCTTAAAGCAGAGATTATTTAGACATTTATTGAATATTAAATTACATTTATTGAAGAAATGCATATTAGATAAGCAATTGAAACAATAATGATTACGTTTTACGAAATCTATACGTTGTTGAACAGGTAAATTAAAAAATTTCGAGCACTTAGCTAAACTATGGTCTTCTTCACAGTAACCACAACAAAAGCATTACTCTTATTCGAAAATACAGATTTAGGTTTTTTATTTACCGCTAGCTTAATTCTTAAGAAATTCAATTAACTTCTTAAGTTTTGGAATTTCATTGCTTTTAAGCTGACGTTCCCGCAAATTTTGTAGAAGGATCCAGTTTTTGCAAAATTAAATAAGTCCTTAATGGATCACCAAATTTGTCAATGGTTTGGTGCAATAATTCTAATGAGCAAATGACTTCATTAATGTTGTCAACTAGATTTAAAACAGCAATAGCTGATTCTGTTTGAATTGTTGGTAAACTTATAAATCTTTAAATATATGCAAAAATTTGTTCTCGTTCTTTTGAATATATTTCGTCTAGTAGATACCATGCAATCTCAAAATTAGAATCCGAAATTTGAATAGACTGAATGACGCGATACGCTTCACTTTTCAATGAAGCCTTCAAATACTGCAATTTTTGAGCATTAGATAAACTTCTATTGCTGTTCACGCATGCATTGAAAAGGTCCTTAAACGCTATCCCTTCTGTAATATTACCTCCAAAAGTAGGTAATGATAACCTAGGTAATTTAATATTCTCAAAAATGTTTTACGAAATTACACTATCAGATTTATTTTCACACTTATTTAACTCAACATTTTGGATTTTCAATATTTTTTCACCTTTAAATTTCCACAAATCAATTTTATCTGAAATTTCCTATGCGCTATCTATCTCACTTTCTAATTGTTTAGGTTCTGTAATTAAACACTCGATTTCCATATCAAGTTTTTTTAGTTCCATTTCTTTCTTTTTTAACAGTTCAATATTTTCTTCTAATTCTGTTACATTAATCTCATCATCTGCTATTATACTTTCTATTTTCTTAATGTAACTTGTAACACTTCTCCGTAGAGCAGATCTTTTTGTTTAACCTTTAGCTTACGGGGGGATTACCGTGATCCCAAGAAAAAGAGTGTTGAAAAATACGGGGTTGGGATTACCGTCTTCCCGAAGATTTCCACCCCTCGAAGATGCTGTGCAGGAAATCATTAAGACCGTTTTGCTCAACAGGGGTCGAGCTGCGTATCGGAGAAGGGAAATTCTGAAGGGAATATATAAATTATTCTAGGGATTATCAAAGATTTTCTTCGCAGTAAAGAAACTAAACATTTTTTTTTTTACGCAAACGACTTAAAGATGTTTCTATTCCCACTTGCTACAAATTATTCGAAGATAGTTCTTGTTTGAGAGTCATGATAGTGACACTTTAGACATGGCAGTGAATAGATTATTTTCAGTAAATTGTTTTAGCAGTCTAGTGCCGGTAATTTATCTTAAGTTTGTGTTCTTAGAATGTCAAATGTAGCATTATTATTATTTTTATTTCACACTAACACACAGGATATCTTTAATTTTGTGCGTAATTTTATATATATTGAACCGAATAAAGATCAAATGGTTATAAATATTACTATTGTAATAAAAAGACAGTAATTTTATAGCATTTTGTAATAGCATAATTAATCAAACAAAAATTAGTTTTCTTTTTTTTCTTTTGTAGATTAAGAAAACAATTTTCAAAACTCTTAAGGGTATTCTTAAATCTAAAGGATGTACTTCGTGACGCACTTCTAAATTCATTGCGGTTCGAAAGCTTGGCAGATTTTCTGATTCAGAAATTATGTAATCGAATAAAATTTTCAATGTTTTAGTAATGGCAAAAAAATTAGAAAAGTCTGTCAAAGTTCGCGTTTTGAACGGAATTTCCGGACGCGACAGCTCGGAAAAGTAAAAACCTATAACCACGCGACAAAAATCGCTTATAAATTGATAAGTAATTTATTCAAGTGGAACTGGGGCTCAAAATTATATATATTTTTTTTATTTATAGAGATTTTGTTATGATTTTTTTTTTCTGGAATATATTTTAATATAATAAGAATGTTACATGTTAAAAAAAAAATCTGAAAATTTTTAAATATTGTTTAAAAAAAAATTAAATTTTAAAATTTTAAACATGTTTAATTTTTGATATAACTCTGGATGTACTTAATCGATTTACAAAATTTTACACTTTTGTGTACAGAAAACGTGTCATTTTAATTTGTCTTCAGGATTTCTTAAAAAAATGATTATGAATTTTTTTTTTTTTTAATTTAACTAAGAAAATGAAGTTTTTTTATGAGTGAGTTTTGCATTAATTAGCAAATTTTCACAATTATCACTCAAAATTAAAAATCCCGAAGAAAAATTTTTTGAAATTTGCATAAAAGATCTGTTGAAAATTTCATTCATATATCTTGCAAGGAACTTTAGATATATCATTTTAAAGTTGACAAATCGTGAAAAAATTCGTTCTGAGATAAATGAAATTAAAGTCGGGAACAAGGGACCTCCTTTTTTTTTTTTTTTTTTTTTTTTTTTTTTTTTTTTTTTTTTTTTCGTAAATTTCACTTTAAATATCATTCAAAGGTACATTATATGCATTATGGCATGCATTTATCTAAAAAAATAAATAAATAAATAAATAAAAATTTTTTTTGAAAAAAAAAATGTTTTGCGCGTTATCTCAGTAATTTTCAAAATACCCCCTGCACTTTCCATATCAATGAAAATCTCCAATATTTTTTATAAAAGTTTGACTTATATATATAATTAAAACTGTGCATCGAATTTTATATATTTTAATATAAAAGTAAGAAAAAAATTTCAATTTTTTTAAAAACCTTTATATCCAAATATATAAAATTCGATGCGCAGTTTTGTTTATGTATATAAACCAAACTTTTATAAAAAATATTGGGGATTTTCATTGATATGGAAAGCGCAGGGGACATTTTGAAAATTTCTAAGATAGCGAGTTAAATTCCTTTTTCTTTCTCAAAAAAAAAAAAAAAAAAAAAAAAATGTATATATATATATTATTATTATTGTTATTATTATTTGTGATAAATACATATAATGTACCCTTGAGTAAAAGAAAAAAAAAATTATTTTTTGGAGAATTTTTAGCCCCGGGCCCCTTAAAAAATTGGAAGACTGCATTCGATTACGGATCCCTTGAAAAGTCAGGCTTGCCAATTTTATGCCTTCACGTTATAAATGATTGACAAAATTGCGTCATAAAATTTTACGTTTGCTGAGCAGGGAACTTGAAAACCACCTTTATTTTATACCCACAGACAACTAAATAATAATGTTTTATCCCGTGCGTATAAAACGGTATATTGCCTTTGCCTGTTTCAGAATATTAACAATTAGTCGAATTCAAGCATTATTTGTAAATAATTTATTCAGCAGGCATCTGGTTCAAATCAAATAATATTTATATATGCAAAACATAATAAAGATTCCATTTCCATTTCTTAGCTATTTTTAACCGACATAAAAAACGATGGAGGTTGTCATTTTGATGCGTATGTTATTTTTATATCTATATTCACTGATTACTCCGGAACTACGCGACCGATTCATGTGATTTTTTAAAAATTATTATTGAAAGAGGAATTCTCGAATTGGTCCTTTTTTAATTTCATCAAAATTGGTAAGGTGCTTTTCTAGAAATTCAACAACGCCAAAAAAAAAATTAAAATATTTAATTTTCATCAAGTGGCGTAGTGCTATCTGTTTGGCAAGAAAGTCCCTGTCATGCGATTTTTCTCCCTCTTTATACTATGTTTTAATCAATAAAAACTTTTATGACATAAACAATCAGTAATAAATAAATAAAAAATTGTAAAGCGTTTAAATTCACCCAAGATTTCTGCGGTACACTCGCTTCAGTTGAAGAACTATATTTTTACAGTGGTGAGGGGTGTACGCTAATGCAGGGTGGTTGAAAGTTCCCAGAAGAATTTTTTAATTTAATATAAATTCAAGTAATTGATGCTTTTTTGCGCATGTCAAAAATCAGTTTCTTTTACAGTATTTTTTTAAAATGCCTTTGCATTTACAGAAAAAAGGGAAATGCTATTCGATCTCTTTCTTTCTAAGTAAAAATACTTTGAAATTTAGTGAATTTAAGCTTAAAAATGAAATAGTGAATGCCTCATAAATTTAACCAGTTCGGATTTCAGGACAACCTGCCTTTTTTTCCCTTTTTTTTGGGGGGGGGGGGGGGGGAGGTTGCGTTCACTTCCAACTTATTGATATAATGGAAAAGATCTGAACTAAAAATGGGTAGCCTTTCAATATATCTACAAATAATTTCTCACAGAGAACACCAACACATTTAAACATCACCGTTCCTAATTTATAGATTTTAAACTGACATGCCTGATGAGATAAATTGATCCACCGGCACTCGTTTTAACATTCCTCCCGGAGGCAGAGTGTACCTTTTACACCCCCTCTCCCCTTGTTTTTGTTCCCTCATATCTGGTCAGCTTATTTTTAATGTATTGTATTTATGTGTTACTTTTATTGTGTGCAGATACAGTGAGGCGTAGTCCATACTATTATGCACAAATAACTAAGAACAGTCTACCCAAAGTAAGATTTTTATATATGTATATGAGTTCTACCAGAAAGGTGTCTGACAATTATGATTATAATGGAATATTTGTGACACGTCAAATCATCCCCCCTTCCCACACCCTCATTCCTAGAAAAAATAAACTCTTAAGGATGCATGGTAAAGATATTAAAATAGAGGGTTACATAATCATATTCACCGGTAAAAGTAAAATATATCGGTTTCTCTTTTTGAGAAAAAATTAATTCTACGTCTGGTGAATAGACTTTTATACTGATATTTGGGCATGCAAAATTTTCAGTAAGGATATGTCAAATAGTAAATATTGGCGAAAAGTGGTCAAAATTATTCTTTTTAAAGGAGATCCCCCCCTACCCTTCTCTAAGAACATCAAGGTTACTATTTTAAAAACTAAAGCATTTTCTGAACGTCAAAGGAACAAAATTTGTTCCAGCTACTAAAAAAAAAAAAGAAATGAAATAGAATAATGGATATTAAGTAAGCTAGGAGAAGAAATTATTGGGTGAGCTGTCATATAAATTGGCGCCTCAGGTCGTGAGGAAAAAAATAGCACTGAGTTTATTTAAAAACAGTACAGCGCACATGCAAAAATTAACTTGCATAACATCATTTTATTTATTTATTTTAATTTCTTATGAAATGTTTGAAGTTTTTTCTTAATTCGTTTTTCCGAATCTAGGGTTATTTTAATTATCTCCTCATTATCTCATTTTTTGCCCCTTAGAAGTTTTAAAGCAGATAATTTCTCTTAATAATCTCATTTTAAATAGAACTAATAAATTTATATTAAAAGTATTATAGTGCATAATTTTATAGGATACAATCTATTCTAAAAAAAAAAAAAAAAAAAAGAAAAACAAAAGAACTGTTCATTTAAATAGAATAAATATTAGTTGTATAAAGACTGTTCTCATTTCAAAAAATTTCTGGAGGCACCATACCGGAGTTTAAAATACAGATTTTTTCAATGAAATTACGTCTACTGATTAAAACATCTAAAAAATGTTTAAATATATATATGTATTGATATGTATTGTGTTTTGATGTTTTGTGAAAATAGCTTTCTTCTGTTATTTTGGTCACTTTCTTTTGACTTTCTTTAAACAATTACCTTAAAAATACCTAATACATCTAGGGAAAATTGATTTATTCAGTCTCATTTGCTATACCAAAAAATATTTTAAACAGGAAATCATTTTAGCACAAACAAAGTTATAGGGATACTATCAACTGATATTAGGAAAACGGAGGCAACAAATTCTACTCTTCATTTGTAAAACAATTTAGGTACTGCAAGTAAAAGTGCTTGTCATATTTTTTTTATTTCTTCTCAGTTTGACTAACTACAACTTATTCTCCGTATTATCCTCCCTAATTTAATATATATTTGTGAGAGAAATCTGAAATTAAGTTTAACGACATTAAAGAAATTATAACATATGTATCTAAAATTGTATGTTTAAGTATATATATAAATATTATTTATATATACCTCTCTCTATAAAAAAATATATAAAAAATAATAATCTAGGAATAAAAAAATATACATAAAAATATCGTATATAATATTTTTTTTGCAATTTTTTTTATCTTAATGAAGACAAAAATGAAAATGCGTGAAAAAAATGTCGGCATTTATTTAATTTTACATTTTTGTAAAATTTTATAAAATTCAGCCACATTTTTTAAGGTAACATAATTATAAATATATCTTCGTAGTACAGCTGGCTGTCTTTTTCATGTAAAAAGCTCCGTGGTAGAAATTTCGCATTCCTTAAATTTTCACCTCCTGGCCTTCTTCCCAAAAATGTACACGATGTTTCAAAATACTTTTTCGTAGAAAGTCTATACCAAAGCAATTTCTTCCAGTAGAAATATGCCCGAAACTGCTATTTCTAAAGCTTTGTTATTTGTTTTATCTCTCAAAAATATAAATATAATTATTTTTCTTATTTTGGTATGCTTTCTTTAACACTTAATCTTCGCGCCCGATATGTATGAAATTTTATTTGTTTATAAAAATGTATATTTTTATACGATTTATTATGTATTTTTAAAAAACGACTAAAAATGTCTTAAAAACTCACTAATAACATAAAATGAAAAACAAATAAGTAAAACTTTAACTAAACTAAATTTACTTTTAAATAATGTACATATTGAAGTTTAACACGGAGATTATAATTTTATAGTCACAGCATTTATATTGTAACTTAATTCGTTTCACATACGAACAAGAATTTTTCAAAGAGTAAAAATGTATTGCAATAAAATTAATACTTGATTTTATATATTTAGAAATTATGCGCATAAAAGTACCCAAAAATATTAAATACGTAAATGTTTTAAGAAAATTATAATGGAATGAAATACTCACACTATACAGTTATTTTAAACTTACGCAAACTTCAAATTGCATTTAAATTAAATTCCTAAATTTAAAATAAAATGTAAATAAATAAAGAAATTTTTTATACTCTTTTTGTGTATTTAGAATTTAGACGTGTTTTTTTTTTATTTATTTAATATAGATTAAAAATAATTCGGTTCTTTGATGAAAACATTTCTACTACACTACTTCAAAAAAAATTTTCCCAGTACCTCAATTTATTTACATATTCACCGTGAGAATATACAACCAAAATATCTTCAAGTTCTTATCAAGTACTATTCAAACGGATAAACAATTATCATTTTACAGCAGCAAATGATTCCTTCAGATTACATTCGGGGAAAAAATTCCCCAAAAGGAAAACCTGACTGGTATAACGACATCCAGATGTTCTAATCATCTACGTCCATAGACCACCTGCGTGTTTCTTCGTTAGTGAAAAGGGGGATGCAGACACCTTAAACTTCCCGTAACGAAGCAACATTTTAAAGTTACAGGCCCCGTTTTTTAAAGGTTAAAAGTTACTAGTTCTCTCATTTTTATTTAAATCAAACCTAAAACTTCCTAAATCAAACCTAAAATACGAAATTAAATCAAACCTAAAATACGTTAATACGAAATTGAGTTTAAATCTAAACTATATACTCTCATAATAATTCTACAGTTTTAAACAACAAATTCTTTTTACACATGAAATATAATGTTGAAAGTTAACTTATCTCACAACCTGAGGTAATCTTTCTCCACAAACGACATCACGGCAGTTCAGCAGATGTTCGATTCTACACTTTTATTTTTCACTAGCGTTCCGGCTAGACCTATACCAACAATGTTTTTGCGATTTTCACTACTAACAAACACTGCTGGTTCTTTCAATTAAGCACAACACAGTGGACTGTAGATGCGATATATTTCACAACAGAGAGAAGCGAGCCATCACACGGCTAATTAAATTGCACCATTTTTTTACATTGCAAAAAACAAAAATCAAACAGAAAAACACAGAGCGTTGCCATCTTCGCTCTGCAGACGATACTTACATAAGCAAATATCAAAGGGTTAACAACGGTTTTTTTTTTTCAAACTGATTGCGGCAAAGACATAAAAGTGCGATGTTTCTGAATATATATTACGTTTTTAACTCTACTAAACAGTTTGGCCGACGAGGTTATAAAAGAACGATGAAAAATCGCCAAAAATCCTTGCGTTGGGGTCCGCTGTGTAAATCGGATTCTTGGCTTGCGCGATCGCTTTTGGCGCCTCGAAATGAAAGGTATGAGTTTGAATGAGAGTTCGTTGTGATGTTTAATTAATATATCTGCTAATTATAAAAAAATATAAATCTGAGCCTCAGGTGAATCAGGACCTTCGACGAAATTTTTAGACTTCTAGGTGCTCTATATTTTCTTATCACACACACACACAGAGTGAAGCTATCTGTTATTACTATACATATTTATATGTGTGTTTATATATATAATTACATACCTATATACACCTCTTTTAACCCCTTTAAGGGCGGTGGTTTATTTTTGGGCTACCATTTCTGCCCCTTAATGCACCAACATTTGAAATGAAAACTTCTCTTTTATTAATATACGTGAAGAATAAACTTATTCGTAAATTCGGGTTTCATTCAATCATTTTAAGATTTTACTTTGCCGATGATAGGGTTAAAGTATTAATTTGTTTTAGAAGTATTTAGGGGGCCATTTCCGTAACATTAATTGTATTCGTTTCCTATTTGCTGCAGGATCCCAAAAAATCTTTCCATATATGAGTCCAAAGTTATTTGAATTAAATAACGGTTGCTTATCCTCTAAATCAGGGTCAAAATTCCGCAATAATAAATAAATAAATTCACAAATCATCCATTTCCATCCAATATATACTTGAAATGTGTAAAAACTCCAAAACAATAAAGTATTCTGGGAAAAAAAATAAACGGTCAAGTGCGATTATTACTCGCGCTCAGAGGTCTCCGTACAATAAATATATGAATTATTAGCTGTATTATTAAAAAAATTCGTTACTAAAAGAACAAGTCGGATGTACAAGTCCCAATTTTTTTTTATCTCATACATGTTAATACATCAAAATTCGCTATCACACTGCCAAAATTATATGGCAATCTATGCCCATCATGAGGATTCTAAAGATATGAAATTCCATGCACTTACAAGGAGAGGGTCCGAGGTTGGTTTCACCGAATGCGATGAACATTTGTGTTTCGATAGAGTATAGTTAGTATATAAATACACTGGTGTCCAAAATTAAGGACGAGTCACAAAATGCTAATTATTTAGTAAGCGAATACTCAAAAGGAAATAATATAATTCAAATAATTACTATCCCTACAGCACAGCTAGTCCATATAGCATCTCATTCATGTCACACATGGTCACAAGTGTCACAGTCACTACGGTGAAACAAAAAATAGGAAATTCCACACCTTTCATTATGAGTCTCAAATGATCACTATATGTGACTCCACTGAGACGTCACTGTGACTGCTAATTTGTGACGAGTTACCAAGTGACTTTACAATGTAGTTACATTGTGACTCCCATGTAACTAATTTTTAGACTCAATTTCAAAGTCATCATGAACATTGCATTATGTTAAGTCACCAAATAATATCACATTATAGTCACATAGTGACTTTTCACAAAAGAGCACAATTGTGACTTCACAGTAGTCTCTCTGTCACCTGAAAGTCATCATGTGACTTTAATGTGACATTATTTGGTAACTTATCACAATGCAGCGTTCATGATGACTCTGAAATTGAGTCTAGAGATGACAGTCACACGAGAGTCACGATGTGACTACATTGTAAAGTCACATGGTGACTCGTCATAAAGCAGCAGTCACGGTGACGTCTCAGTGGAGTCACATATGGTGATCATTTGAGACTCATAATGAGATGTATGGAATTTCCTATTTTTTTCTTTCACCGCAGTGAATGTGACACTTGTGACCATGTGTGACATGAATGAGATGTTATATGGACTAGCTGTGTTGTAGAGATAGTCCTTAATCGAATTATATTATTTCCTTTTGAGTATTCGCGTACTTGAAAGTTAGCATTTTGTGATTGTCCTTAATTTGTCCCCCTGGACACCAGTGTATATGACCGCCATAAAGCGCAACTCCCGGGGGGTCTTGAGAAAAAAAGTCTCAAAGTTTCAGGTACAGTTTAAATTCGGATAAATTTCGCTCTTTGGGATGCTCTTCGTAGCGTGGTCGGCAGCATGCTGGTTTTGAGTTTTTTCTACCCGGGATCAAACCCGGCTCGGGCTTGTTTTTCGGAACGAAATTTTTTATCAATAATTTTCGAACCGCAATTGAAAAAAATATGTATAATAATTGAAATTTACCAAAAATATGAATTAAATGTATGTTTTGTAGCATATAAGTGCTTTTTTAACTGCGAAATTTTGCATGTTTAAATATATAATGGAAAAAAAACCGCATATTTATATGTCTATAGAACAGAAATTTTTTTTGTTGTTTAAAATTATTTACGGCTATTTCAATGAATATCTACAATTTTTAACAGATAAATAAATTAAAATAAGTGAACAAATTTATTATTTTCATTTTGTTTCCTCATTTAAATACTTTAAATGTTTCATGGTTTAAAAAATATGCTTTTATATTTTTAATATGATTTTTTTAAATCTGGGATTCTTGATTTTTAATTAGAATAAGTGTCTACGTAGTAATTTCTTTCGGAAAAATTTTTTTTTCTTGTTTAATATTTTTATATAATGCAGTTTAATTATATAAATACAATTTTAAGTGCGAATCTTTGCATGTTTATATATTTAATGAAAAGTAAAGATAAAATAAATAAATAATAATAATAACAAACTAAAAAAAAGTCAATTGGAACTTTTATAGACCATAAAATTAAGCTAATTTTAAAATTTATTTACTGTTATGTACAGTCGTGGAAAAAAAATAAACACCCCTACTAACTCCTCAACAAATTATCATAGACGAAAGTTACGGGTACCGGACCATTGGAAATAAAGTCTACTTTTAAATGGTGCGTATAAAATTTGCTTAGGGGGCCATATACATATTAAAACGGATCGAAACTTCATTTTTTTCAATGGCGGTACCCAAATTTAACGAGATATTTCAAATCTTCGGTTGAAAATATGCCTAGAAACTAAATTTCAAGTCATTCGAATGATAAGTTTTTGAATTAT
This sequence comes from Maratus speciosus, assembly GCA_963932465.1. NCBI lineage: Eukaryota > Metazoa > Arthropoda > Arachnida > Araneae > Salticidae > Maratus > Maratus speciosus. The sequence continues at coordinate 687,662,388 of OZ010787.1, read as the reverse complement.
AGACATTCAAAATTTAGTACTTCTAATGTTAAATTACATTTTCATATTTTTATTTATATCTCCTGAAATCATGCTCCTGATGAGCTAATTTTTTGTGTAGCAATAATACTAATATACCCAAACATAAATACGTTAAATTTGCAATTTTTATAATTTTATGGTATGAATTATGAATTATGAAATTAATATTCGAAAAAATTATGAATGTCAACATACAATTTTTTTGATGGATTTAGATTTATTAAGTCCTGCTTTATGGAAATCCAAAATTTCACATTTTTCTTCCAAGCAGTTTTCAAATTATGCTTAAAAAACGACAAAATGATGGTTTAAGGGGCCGTCTATGATAGAAGTGAGTAAATTTTTGAAATTTATTCTGCTGTCCTGTAATCAAACAGGTTTCATTGACGCTTAAACGTGCCTTGATCAAGAAGGCGGCTCTCTCGGTTAACAATCGAGTTCGGAACTTCAATTTGGGTACAGCCCTTAAAATACGCTCGTTTTAAAATAATTAATTTCTAGGAAACTAATGGCAGGAATTGCATAAAAATTTGTTTATAGGCTAATTGAAAGGTGTAGAGTTCATTTATGCTGTCAGAATTGTGTACTGCTATTGAAAAAGACAATGTTATGGTTCGTTTTAATATGTAGATAGCCCCTTAAACAAATTTTATATACATCATTTAAAAGTAGACTTTATTTCCAATCGTTCGGTAGCAGTAACTTTCTTCTATGATAATTTGTTGAGAAGTTAGTAGGGGGTGTTTACTTTTTTTTTTCCACGACTGTACATAAATAAGCTACTACTTTTCACAGTGAAATAAGTGTATCGTTTTTACCAACTATTTTTTTAACTTTTGAATTTTTTAAATCTTGAATTCTTATGATTATAGTTAGAATAACTGTCTTTGTGCTTAAAAATAAGTTCTAAAAATATATTGAACTGCTGAAAATAGTTATTACGTAGTTAATAATTATAAAACCAAAAATCCGAAATAAAGAAAGTCATATTAAGACTTTTAAAAAGGGTATTATAAAAATCATGAAATATTCGAAGTACTTTCATATTGAAACAAAATTAAAGTAATATAATTATTCACGCATTTATATCTCGTGTTTTAAGTTATTTCTCTGTGAAAAATAGTAGATTATTCATTGAAATAACTTTAAATAATTTTAAATAACAACAAAAAATTTCTGGTCTATAGACATATAAATATGCGGTTTTTTTTTCATTATATATTTAAACATGCAGAATTTCGTAGTTAAAAAAGCACTTATATGCTACAAAACATACATTTAATTAATGTTTTTAGTATATTTCAATTATTATACATATTTTTTCAATTGAGGCTCGAAAATCATTGATAAAAATTTTCGTCCTGAAACACAAGTCGGAGCCGGGTTTGATCCCGGGTAGAAAAAACTCAATTCCAGCATGCTGCCGACCATGCCACGAAGCGCTTGCCAAAGAGCGAAATTTATCCGAATTTAAACTGTAGCTGAAACTTTGAGACTTATTTTCTCAAGACTCCCTGGAGGTTGCTCTTTATGGCGATCATATATTTATATGCTATCTGTACTCTATCGTAACACGAATGTTCATAGCATTCGGTGAGAAAAACCTCTGACCCTCTCCTTGCTAGTTCTTGAGATATGGTTATCGCTGAAATTGTGTAAATCCTGTAAAATGAACTTTAGCAGCGCAGCCTATTGGATGATTTACACCAAAAACTAATCAGCAACAACTTATGTCAACATGTAACAGAATCTGAAGTTTTTTTGGGGCGGGGGGGGGGGGGGTGGAAATCCGTAGATTAGTTTTTGAGATAGAGCTATTGCGAAAATCATGAAAATTCCAGCATAGTAGTGCCACTTATTGGGCGTGTCAACGTCTAACTAAATCGATGAAAATTCGTGCATTAGCTCTTGTGATAGAGCTATTGCGTGAATCGTGAAAAATGCAGCATAGCAGCGCCACCTGTTGGGCGATTTACGCTAAAACGTAATCAGTACCAACTTATACCAAGGACTAACTGAATCTGAAGTTTGATGAAAATCTGTGCATTAGTTCTTGAGATAGATATGTTGTAGAAATCGCGAAAAATGCAACATAGCAGCGCCACCTATTTGGCGATTTACAACAAAAACTAATCAGCACCAATTTATGTTAGGGACTACCTGAAACTAAACTTATATTAAATTCCGTGCATTAGTTCTCGAGATAGAGCGGATAGTCACTTACAGACAGACATTTTGTAAAAACATGTTTTTCGGGATCTCTGAACTCTAAAACATGTAAATCCGTTGAAAAACGGAAGCCGAACGTTTTCACGAATCCAATACCCTCTTCCTGTAAAGATAGAAGGAGGTAAAAAAATAAGACTTTGTAAAAAACTATAGAACGTAGGGTTTGGTATAGCTGTATATAAAAGTATACCGTAAAAGTTCAAATTTGCCTAATAATATCAAATATTGCTATTCTGCATAATTCTTATTTAAATCTTATCCTAATCTGTTTATGATGAACTTAATTCGCCACTGACAATAAAAATCGTGCCTATTTAAACTTCATTTGGCATTTCATAAAACTAAATTCCGCGTCTTAATAACCTTTTCTTTTTACAGTGTAGCTAAAACAAAACCCTTGTTCAATGTAAATTTGGTATTGTGATAAGCAAGCTTCGAAAGGAGATCGCAAAGTTGTAACGCCGAATGGTTTTCCAGAAGGGTTTTTAATTAACTTTTAAAGACACGGGAGGGGGAGGCGTATTGGGAGATCGCAAACTAGCCACAGATCCCATAGTATATATGTGATTCATTCTAATTAAATTAGTCTGTTTTTAACATTTTCACGTTTATTTCTTTTATACTGCTATTTTACATTGTATTACACAAATGTATCATTAAAAGTTGTTATCGAGGCTTTAAAAGCAGATGGTACATAGAGTATGCCGTCTCCGTCATTATGTATGTCCAAACCGTCCGTGTCTTTAAGGGTTAGGCAGCCTAAGAGAGACTGCTCAGGGCTGGCTAGGCCTGCTCCTTAGAGCTTAACGTCTCTTCCGGTATGTTCCCCAACACGTTGGGACTCGATAGTCCAGCCCTGTACGGCTCAATGCAGACGCACATACATAAGAAGCGCACGGGGCGACGCGGCCACGTACCACCGACCACAGAACCCATAATTTATTTGATAAAGCAATATGGAAGTTTACAAAAAAGGCAAATGCCCAAACTCCTACTCGCGACAGAGGGCGGGAGTATCAGAACATTGAAGAACAAAAAAATAATTTACATGGGACAGAACCCTCTCGCAACAAGGGGCAACAGGAAGGGAAAAGAATGATTTGCATGGCACGAGCAATTACTCAAGTGCCCATGAGAGGGTAGGTTCTGGGTTAGGATAGTAAGATGGCACGAGCAGACACTAAAGCGTCCATTGGAGATGTAACACCAGATAGAATGGTGGGAAGCACGAGCTCTTGCGTCCGTAGAGATTACACGATGGATAGGAGAATGCTCAAGCCTCCAAAGAGGGCTGGATGCTGGTGTTGTTTGAAGTTTGATGTACTGATAGTGAGACTGGATAAGCAGAACCGGGACTTACGTTAAGTTTGATAGGTAAGTAAGGAAATTGTGAATGTGTTTTAATTTGTTGAGTAGGAGGGTACGTGAAAGAACATTTTGGAGCCAATTGACTGGAAGTATGTCTGGACGTCTCAAGTGCCAGCGTTGCGTGAGACTACAACTATAGTACGGGAGACTTACAGTGCCAAGTTGACCGCATTCGCAAGTGGCAGTGTATCTTATCTTGCAGATATGTCATGAAAGGGCCATGTCCTGTTAAGAAGCTGGTGGTGTAGGGTGTTAAGTTATCTAGTGTGAGAGAAACTTTAGGAATCAGCTTATATGTGTGCCTGCCCTTGACTGAGGTATCCCAGTGTTCCTACCAGTATCCTTGCTCTAAGGATCCTTTTGACGTATGAATGGGGCACTGGAAGGTGTGTGTCTATTGTTTCTTTCTGTGTGGCCTTATTCGCTAGGTCGTCTGCTAGTTCATTGCCAAAGATACTTTAGTGAGCCGAGACGTGACATTGCGAGATACGATGAAGGAGATTCTTTAGTTTTAGTTTGATTTGCAGTACTAGAGGATGTTTTGTTCTGTGTGCCTGTATTGCCTGTTGGCCAGAGAGGCAGTCGCTGTAGATGGTAACACTATTGCTGGGGTGAGATTCCGCCCACTCTAATGTCTTTAAGGGTTGATGATGTTGATAATTGTTGATAATGATTTTTGAAAAAAAAAATCGTCGGCAATTAGCCAAGATATTTCTCGGCTAATTACCGACGATTTCTTTTTTCAAAAATTATTATCAACAATGCTTTTATACTTCTGCTACGATAGGTACGTCCAGTGCTGCTCAACACTTTTGCTGAATGTCCGCAAATCGAAATTTGTGTGTAACGAAAAAATGCGATTTTCTCAAAAAATATGTGACCTAGGGTAATCGCTATAATTTTCCTGCAAGGTTTAAGTTAACGTCAACTACATCTAATCTAATTTTTTTATAATTTTAGTTTCAGTAGATTCGGAAATATGGGGGGGATATATTTTTGCTCTATATTTTCGACGATATCTCTGAAAATATAATACCTAAAATTAAAAGAAACATATTTTTGAGTTCAGCGTTACGAAAGCTTTTATACGATACTTCACACGATATACAAAGAAAAGATTTTTTTTCGAGTAACTGTATTAGCCCCCCTACATTTTTCCTAAAAATATTTGTAAATGTTTAATAATATATGTGTAAATATGTGGGTCCATGGTCTTTATTACTTTCCACGATCCATAGTTTACGAGTAAAATGGCTGCGACAGACAGACACAGGAGTGGTTCCGTTTTTACTTTTTATGTCCGGAACCCTAAAGAAAAAAAAACTGCCCTGTTCCGAAAGAGCGGTAAAATGAGCAAACATCAAACGTTTGCATTATTCAATGTGTTTTATTAAAACATCAGTTTCAGTTTTAATTCGCTAGTTTTACTCAAGTCATTAGTTCTACAATAATATTAAAATTTCCAAGACACAGACATAAAATTCGTTTCAAGATTTGAAACAATTTATTTGTTTTTAACTCCACACATATGCTATATACATAGAAACTTTAAACGAAGAGAAATGTTTGTGGATGATTCCTTTATCTTCAGAAACGCATAGATTTACGAGATTTAATTTCCGACACAGGATTACGCTTTGGAATCGCGTGTGTATCGGTGTCGCGGACAATATTTTGACTTATTTTTAAATGGAAAAACGTGAAATGACTTAAGTAGTTTGCAATTCAATAGCGTTTTTTAGTTTTAAATAAATGTATTATATCTTGGATTAGGGTCAAAACACAAATTTTGACATTATATTTTGAAATATCCTTTTCATTTATAGAATGGTGGAAAACGCCAACCAATTTCATATTTTTTGTATAAGTTCATGCATCTAAGATTAAATTGCTACCAGTTTGGATCATTCACAAATACAAGTCTGAACTAAACAAAATCTTAAAGTTAGTTTACTTTTTCTTATCTATTTAAAATGTGCGTTCATTTAAAAGATTTATAAGAAATTGAATAGTGTAAAATCTGTGTGTGCCTTAAAGTAAAAAATTCAAAAATCCGATTAAAATAATAAAATGCAATTCTTGTAAAACGTATGAAAAACTGATTCCTGCATAAAGTAGAAGTATCCCTATTAGCACGAAAACCTTAAAAGAAAAAATCCTAATCCCGATTAAAAGAATAAAGCACAGTTACAGTAGAAAGAGTGATACAGTACAACGGAATCCTGTATAATGTATCATACAATTCCGCCTTAGCAGATTTGATTGTATAAGAAACGTGATACCTGCACAAACCTGTTTAAAGTGGAATTTCCCCCTGTTGGTCTTAGCAAGTTTTACTCTATCCCCGAAGTGATACGGAATAGGGATTACGAATATTAACGTAAACCGATATTTTAACTTTTCTACTTTATCTCAAAATTTCTATTTTTGTGATATTTCTACAAAGTTGTGATAGTAACAAGTCCAAATTTAATTTTCTCCATCTTCTCTGATTAGATGATGGAATGACATGCTACGACGTGCTTCAAACTAATAGCATTCCAATACTCCAAAATGGCTGGTATGGCCAGCTTCGTTTGGTTCACCTTTGTCATTGTCGGTAAGTACAACTTTTTTTAGATTTAGATTAAGCCTTTCTGAATAGGCTATTTTAGAACTATTTCTACATACGAAAATGACATTTTAAGAGATAGTAAACGTGAAAGAGCAATTTTGCTACCACGAGTAAACAATAACGAAAATGTTTTTCGATCCGAATTTTCAAAATCGATGAGACTATTTCCAATTAGTTAACTGGATCTGTTTGAAAATCTTCACCAGAAATACGTCTGTGTAACTGGTACAGCGACATTTTCCTTTTAAGTATTCCATTTTGCTAAATATGCCTATCTGTATTAGAAAGGACAAACGTGACACCGCTGACGTCATTTTGCGAGTAACACCAATTTTGCTTTTAGTGCAAATTTTTAAACTTCTAAGCATTTGACACCGCTGAATAGTAAAAAAAAAGTACTTTCAAATGCAATGTGTTTGAAAAGTATATCGCAATTTGTTTGAAAACTGTACCGCCATTGACTCAATTTTTATTGTTTTAAAAATAATTTTCAAGCATGAATTTTTTCAAATCTATCTCTATCGATTATGAAATATAAATCCGTTTGCACTTAAGTTAATCTAAATAGCAATATCATTTGTTTCTAGCTTCTATTCTATAACGAAATTAATAAAACATCCATTTATCGATAAGTAAAATAATAAAATAGAAATCAAACACAAATTGAAGAGATTCAATCACATAAACCACTGAAATAAAAAGAATTAAAAAGGCTGATGCGATTTTTAGTATTGTTACTGGCCATTCTAAAAAATATATTCAAAGTAAAAATCTGTTTGAGTTATCAATAAAAAAAGCAGTAGATCCGTGCGAGGCTTTCTCACCGCAATCATTAAGATTATTTGTTGATACGTTTTTCCATTAACTGCAATTTTTTGAATCAAATAACGCGTTTGATGGTATAGAAATATACTACATCAAAAGTCTCTTCTAGAACCTTTCAAAAAATACCTCATTCTTCCCTGTGTTTTTAGTATGTGCAGAGAAAAACGGATATTGATATCTGAAATAATGCACTCGGGTTTGTAAAAATTGCAACGCCATGAAGGAATCATCAGAATTAAACGAAATTTAATACACAAACGACTGGTATTGGTGACAAATGATTACCCAACAAACACACAACATGCGAGCCCCTGATGGGTTCGTTAGCTTTGGCCTAAAGTGTTCGATGGGGGACCGCTATCTTTTTCCGTAACGGCTCAATTAAAAAAGTGTTACGCATTGTATTACCACAATGAAGCCGCATTACAATTGACCGTAAATACATGAAGGGGCCCACAATCATGCCTCTAACTTTTACCCAAAATAATAGAATAAATAGCCTCAAACTGGTCACATTTATTCTTTTAATGGCCACTAAAAATAAAAGCTTGCCTGAAGCTTGCGCTAGCCCAGCCATTTGTATTTGTAAGAATTAAATTTAGTCCAAAGCTGCCCACGAAAAAGCCTTTTATCTTTTCTTTTAAATTTAAACTAGCTAGAAGTCTGACACTGTCATGCCATAACGATTATTTAAGCATAAATTCAAAATTTATTCTATAAAAAAATACTTGTAAAAAATAATTTAAAGTGTTTTTGAATGAAAAACAAACATATTAATAATCATTTAGGTGCACTTCAAAAAAATTATAGATTTACTTATCTTGATTTTTTTCAAAAATTTCCAAAATACAATACTTGACATATTGAATTTATTAATTTGTTTATTTTTTCAATTATATATTTTAAAAATTTATATGTAATGTCATTTTTAAATAGTTGCAATTCATATACATTTTAAAAGTGTTAATTGAAAAAAGTAAACTAATTAATTAATTCACTATGCCAAGTATTGAATTTGGAAAAAATTTCGAAAAACTTCAAGAAGTAAATTTATAACTTTTTTGAAAAATGTACCTAAATATTTATTAATATATTTTTTTAATGCAAAAACACTTTATCATGAAAACAATCTTCCAGCAAGTATTTTTTATAGATCAAATTTTGAATCTACGCCTAAACAATTTATATAATCTTAACGTGATATGTTATGTGTGTTATATTAAAATAAAATGTGTTTGTGAGTACATATATATATATTTTTTCATTTTATCTGATTTTTACACTTTATGGTAAGCCTGCTTATTATATATATATGCCTATATTATATGTATATGCTTATTTATTTGTCTTATTAAATCATAATCTGAAACACAATGAATGTTTTTGCATCATTAAAATATTTTTAAATTTTACATTTAGATTTTTCTCTCACAGCTTAAGAGGCTACTTCACTCACGCGAAAGCATGTTAATCCTAAGGGGAAAAAGAAAATATTTCGTTCGATTTTCAGTATTTTTAAATAAGTTTTCTTGCATTGGATAGCTGAGGCAGATCTATACAAAGACAGTTTTTTACTTTTTCGATTTTGTTTACAGGTTTTTTTTAAAAGTAGGATACTTTAGTTCCGAAAATCAAAGTATCCTATTAAAAATACACCTGTAAACAAAATCGAGATTAGACTAAATTAGACCAAAACACGGTATTTTAAGGATTGCAATGATGCCGTTAATTATAACATCCAAATAAAATTTTGCCAATCTCTACAAAAAGAAAAAAATAATAATAAACATCTATTAAATATTATGCTCTATTTTACACATGTCGAAATTTCCCAGTACTTAACTAATATGTCAAAATAAAGTATATTTTATCTTTAACAATAAGAATAAACTTTACGTAAATTAAACTATTCAAGCTTTCGTAATATTTTTTATCACATGCACGATCACAAAATGACAATCATTACTTCAAAAAGACACAACAATATGAATAAACTTTATTTAAATTAACCCTTATGCCGGGTGTTGCTTTTCGGCAACATACTCAATTTAAGTTCTAAAATACTATTAAAATAATATTGAAACAATAATGCCTAATGTTGTCAATAAAATACATTCTGAAAATATTATTAAATCGATTTTGAACGTGTAGATGGCAACACTTGGGCTGTTTGTGAATAAAGATAGATTTATTTTTTTCTGTTTAATTATTGCTACTTGTTATTTTTGTTTTGTTTGGAAGTTTGCGAAATACCCTATTTTGTTCTGCAGGAGAAAATAAAATTTATTTCTTATTATAGTTCTCAAAATTCTTGTGTGTTTAATGTTATAGAATTTTATCAAGGAAAATAATTTTTTCAATTAAAGACCAGTATTGCCGATTAGTAACAAACTGTGTTTTAGCCGTAAACCATACTTAAAACAAAATATGATTTTTTAAAGTATTTTTCCCATGATTTATTTAAAAAATGAAAGCCGAAAAACATTATTACGATGATTTTTGAAAAATCAGGCATTTAATGGTTAAGATCATCAAATTTTCGCGACATTTTTTAATCACATGCACTGTACCAGAAATATTATAAAGTAAATACCATCCTTCGTTACATAAAAATGTCTTATAATTTTATCATGAAATATTATAACTATTTTAGTACTATAAATATTTTACTTTACAACACTTTAATATCAAGATGATGCAAAAGTAAACTCAGATTATAATCTAATAACACTTTAATGAATAAACATAATATACTAGGTCAGACTTACTAATTTTTTTAAAGAACTTCCTTTCTGCATCCGCTGAATGCAAACTACAGTGGAGTGAATGACAATGACAAAGCAAGATTTTCAAAGTAGCCATGGGATCGGTATGAAATTCTAAGAAATGCCCTCAGGCAATTATGACCTTGAGTAGTAGGGTGAAGCAAAAAAATTATTTTTTTTAATTCAAAAACGGGTAGGTGCCAAAAGTTGCCTTTATACTAGTACATCAACTGCAGGCAATTTTACCACTGAAAAAAGTCTGCGCTTTTGGTCCAAAAGTCGAAATTTTGGATAAAATTTGACAATTTTAAAAAAAAAATTAAAATTCTTATAGAACTGGTTTTGGTTTAAAAGTGTTATTTGAACCTTTATTATTAAAGATTTAAAATATTGAAACAATATCTTTATTCAGTATAACTGGAGCAAAATTGATAATTTTTGGTGAAAAAGGGCGTTGGAACTTTGTTGTGTCATTCAACGAATTGTTGTTTAGGATACAGCTCTTACCTAGTTGCCTTCAAAACTACCCAGGACATCTAGTTCGACTACGCTGCCATCTGAACACAATGTTTTATTTAGACTTGAAATTGTGATCTTTTATCAAAGACTGGCATAAGTTTTCATGTATCAACCTAGTCCATCTCTTCTTTGTATCCACAGACTTTGGATGCTGCTGCTGTGATCTCCTTCACGTATTTTTCTACTTCTTGTGTAAGAGAAGGCAAACAATGTAATGCAGTGCGGATGATATTCATGTAATCTATTCATCCGTCTATCATCTTCACCACGATTGCACCCGATAAATGCATACTTCGGCAAAAGCGGAAGAAAATTTTCGAACTCGGAGAGACAAGGAAACTCATCTCCTGACGACGCAGACATCGGCTCGCTAGGGGTTTTCGCCCGATCTCTCCGCTACGACAAGTGGAACCCTCGCGAATCGACGCAAGGAGACATGAGAGATCAGACCAGGTGCGTTAGCGACCCCAGGAGGGAACGGAAAGTTCCTCCTAGATGGGATAGACCCCGCCTTGCTAGGGGGTTGGAAGGTCCGGAGTCCCGTCGGTCTTCCACAACTTGACCCCACCTGAAGGCGGGGAAGCCGCAAGAGACCGGCCTCCGCTACCTTACCTTACGGCCGCCGAGATACCTGAGCACGAGTGCTCCTGACCTCGTGCAATGGCGACTGCTACCGTTAGCGTTCGAAAGTTAGGTGAACGTTCTTCTAGGTCCTCACTTTGGGCGCAGCGAACTCCAGTCGATTAGCCTCCAGCCCGGTTCCCGGCGGGGTGGATCTCAATGGTGGACCTGCCGGCCGACCCCCTACTAGGGAAATCGGCACGACGTCGGATAACCAGTACTACACTGGCCAACGGGGGCACCACCAATCCCCACACACCTTGGGTCGGCTCACAACTGCCCCAGTTACTGGATTCTTGGCGGAATGAGCCACCTGACGCAAAAGTACATGAGGCGCTGTTCGAAACCTCTACCGACAGTAACTCCGGGAGTCCATGCATGGCGTTCCCGCGAGTCTGCCGACACTAGAGAGCACCAAGATCCCGTTCTACAAGGCCCGCTCTCTCCTCTCAGTCAATTGGTGGACAGCCACTTACAACTTCCTACCACATTTGCTATCCTTTGCCCAGAGTCACCACCCGGTCGGAGACCGGCTCTGGAATCGGACTATGGATCGTCGCTATCTGGCTTCGACGAGCCGGGGGTCGACAAGGATCAACACCCACTTGCCTACCCATGCACGACGTCCCTTACCGTCCTGTGACGTATAAAAAATGTTAAAGATATTCAATCCCTTTTCAAAAGTCATTTGAGGCAAATATATGGCTAGTGCAAAATTTGTATTTTCATTTGAACTCAAGTAACCACAATCTTCAATATCATTCGTCTCAACATCATGAACGGGTAAATTCTCAGAGGTCGAGTCAGATACAACATTAAACAATGATTGAGTCATTAGATCATAACAGCCAAACACAAAATGCTCTACACGAAATAATCCTAGAAATATCCAATAAAACTAAAACAGCCACTTACCTTAAAATCAAGAAAACAAAGCAACAGTTAATTCTATTACCCAAAATAAACAGAAACTAGAGCTTCGAAGAAGTAAGCAAAAAGCCACTTACAAGTCACTGCCCGTAAGCAATGACGCCACGAGGGCGATATGCGCAATGAGGCATACTTCTACCACTCACTTAAAAAAGTTTTTTGTCCTGTTTAATCACTGGGACTATTTGAGAAAAAACTAATCACGAGCACCCGTTAAGTGCAACCCTATGTCACCGACCTCCACGTGGAACACTCAACAACCTTCGAGCAAAAAAAATCACACCCTAAAGGACTACAAAAACACACAGAAAAGTACTTTCGAATGATAAACCCTTAAATAATCTTTTCAAATATACATATCCCGCTCCGGCATCTGCAAAAACTACATACAGTGAGCAAAAAAGAGTATTTGCACACCAGGTGAACGTGTTGTAGCACAAACAATTTAAAACAAGATGAGCTACGAATGAAAAATAGAAATATTTGCAAAACAAATAAACATATTTAATATTTGACTTGATATTTATATTAAAAAGTATGAAAATATAAAAATTAACATTTGTAATGAATAAAAAGTATTTGTATACTAACAGTAAGAATAAAAATATAGTAAATATTTAAAATAAAAAACAGTACTAGTATTTAGTTTGCTTCAATTACAGAATGTAATCATCATCTGGGATCAATTTCTAACATGTTTCACTGCTGATTTTTCGCCATTCTTTCTTAAGAGTTTGCTTAAGATCCGATTTGTCCGAACTTGCATAACCGAAATATGACACAAATTTTCAATAGAACTGAGGTCTGGTGATTGTGATGTCGTTTGAAATCGATGTTTTACATTATACAGCAACCATGACCTCATAATGTTCGCCATCATTATCTTGTTGAAAATAATATGAATCAGCAATTCCCAATTTCAGAGCACTATTGAATATAGCAATATACTAATTTATTGTGTGGCATTCATATTGCCTTCAATAGAGTAATATAGTAGAAATAGAGTCAGAGGTGGAACTAATTGTAACAAAAATTATTCTTGTTGTAAATGGTAAGTAACACGCTCTTAATGAACATGCTAAAAATATACATTCGTACCGTTGCACAAAATGTGTTTTCAGGGGCCATCTTGAAAAAAATATGAAAAATTTAAAAAAAATCTTAAAAAATCATGTGGGTATCAAATTACAGGAAATTTCATGTTGAATAAGAGTATGATATTATTTTTTAAAAGGAAAACGTTTCTAAATATGAAGTAGGTTGAAATTATGAAAAACATATACCTATATGACCCTTAAATGCTTAAATTATACGTGTAGGTGTTATAGGTGTAAATTACATTACACCTATACCTGATGCTGTGAGACGAATTTTGATTTTTTTATCATCCATTTCAGTTAGATAATCTTTGTTTTGAGTAAAGGAAAGTGCAAGAAGAAACTTTCATTTTGGGTTCCAATGCAAACTCTCTATGTCAGATTAACAGCAAAAGGATTGACGGGAACCATCCACGCATGCAAACAGAGAGGTGAACTTTTCAATCCCATGTCTACTAGTGCTGTTAAACTTCATAAATAGTATAAATTTGAATCATAGCTTCCTTTATTGAATGCCCCCCCCCAACAAATCAGTTGAACCTTTTAGTAAATTCAAACTGCATTCACAGATAGCTTTTACAGAACGAGACGGTCATTTTTTCAATAATTGTTTACGTAATGCTTTAGGAGAGGTTTTCATCAATTCTAAATCGCGAAGCTGTTGCCTCATGAGTCATGATTCACACTAAATTAAAAAATAAAATGTCATGCTTATTTGTATTTGAGCTGATACACGTGTACAATCGCATTTTTCCTTTGTTTGGTTCCTTAAATCGATTAGTAGTATTGCGAAAGGTTCCTTCGTCGCATCCTCAAACACTTCTCGGAAAACTTTCGCGTGACCCGGGTATAATTGTCCCAAATGCATCATTTGACTTTGATCACTTCGGTTTTTAAACACGATCAAGTATTGACTGTTGAGAGAAGCACTCATAATTTTACACTTTTGAAATAAATTTTGAGTAACAATCTAACGCTCACATTCAAGTGATGACATCCTTTAGAAAACAGATACGTAAGTCGCTTTGTCATCCCTAACTTCCGCCATCCTGTCATCTAAAATCATTAAAGAGTTGGATCCCAAATAATCCTTATAATTTGAAGGAAAATCCTCAATAAAACTGACGTCAGGTATCTCATCGTACAGTTTTTGACAGATACCATGAAGCCAAATCACTTTATCAGGTGAGGGGTTAAACATTTCTCGTCTATAATGCAGAAGGGTTTGAAGAAACCAAATCTTACCGACCTGTATGGACCCTAAACAGAGTAAGAAGTAAATGGATGTTGAAAGAGGGGGGAAATCCATCTTACATACATAAGGAATGTTAGAATCGAAATAAACACAGACACTAAGAAATTCAGTTTAAATATCGATTTATTGAAAAAAATTCACCGACAAGAAATCGTTTAGCTACAAAATTATAGACTCGTTGGTCGTTACAGAGATTTTCAGTTACAAAATGTGATAAAATATGTTTTAAAGTTTTACCGCGACATCGAGGATACAGAGAAAATATACAGTATTGGCCACATACAACCGTGACATTTGGAGGGTATACTTTGGAGGGTCAGGGGATTATAAACCACTCGGGAAAATTGAGATACAAAGTTCGATACAGGTCCTCGAAAAAAGGTAGGCTCGTTCCATACGAATCGAAGAATTCCGTTTCATAAGCCGAAGGTATAAACAAAGGCTTCCGGGTTCTGATGAGTTTTCAACATTGCATACAAAACAGGCAGGGTACTGCAGGATTCTCCTTGGTAGTTGATCGCTGGCGAAAACACCAAAAAAATACTTTCGGGTTATTGAATCAAGTATTAAAATATTGCCGATTTGTAAAGAATCCATATAGTTTGCAAAGTCACATAAAACGTGTCTTGATTTGCTAATTTCTATAATTTTTTTCAAATTCCGCATAGACCAACATGGAAATTGTTGTTTTCAAATCTCCGTCAAATTTAATTTTAATTTAGCATACAAAGTATGTCCGTCTGCAAACTCTTCACGTGTTAAATAAATACCAGTGTTATGATGAAATCCAGTGAACAAATTCTGATAGGCTTTTATATAGTTTTTTCTGTGAAATTCAATTCTCAACCTTTTGAAGGTATCGGCTGGCCATTGACATACACACTTAAATAGTTGACCTTCAAATCATATTGTCGGCTTATGAAAGCATTTTCCAACAATCCGAGAAGGATACGTTTTGGCATAGACCTCAAAAACACATTATCTTGCACAAAAGAACGACTTACAGTGAATATGGAATAGGTCTCACACGGTTCTCGATCAATAGGATATTTCGCAGAAGTTTTTTCTAAAGCTGTCGCGTGACCTAATAATACACTAGCACTTATATTTACTTTACGAATAAACAGAGAGGCATGTTCTAAAATCACTTTATAATCAGGATCAGGTTTTGTCGAATCCGAGGGTTTTGTCGCCATCAAACAAAAGTTGAGTTTACCGTGAACCCATTTAATTTTCAAATCGACCATGTTCAGTTTTATCAGTTACCATGTTCAGTCTATTTTCTTGAAAAATGTCACAATGCAAGGGGCCTGTCATATCCAAAATTTTGCTATTTTTAGGTAGTTCATATCATTTTTTCAATCCATGGTTATTATCTAATGTGGAGTCAGCAGTGGCTAATTTCTGATCTTAGTAGATATATTCCCATCTCCCCCAAAATTAAAAAGTGTTTTGATATAAGCTCAATAGGGGTAGGTGTTAATGGAAGAGGAAATCACTCTTCCGTTCAGGCTTACATCGACTTGGGAAAACAAGTCTTGAAAAAATAAATTCACGGGAGCAACGTGATTGTCCTCCGATAAGGCAGATTTATCTGACTTGGTGATTTTCACTTTCGTTTACAGATATGACGAGGTGAATCGAATAATCAATATAGTCTTCTCCGTTTCCAGAAATGTTAAATTCCACAGGTTCATCATGAATTTAAGCGAGGGGGTGGTATACTACAAAATACTCTTTTTCGATAGCCGTTTGAGCAGGAGGAATTAAAAAGAGGTCCAATTCCGTTTCAGCGCAAGCGACAGAATCTATGAATAAGTCCAGACATCTTTAAGCGAAAATATCACTTGTTTTCACTTTCTAGACTTTGCGTCCATTGATGACTTTTTTGATAGACCGGAACCAATCATAGACTTTACCTTTATGGCAGCTTTGTCTGTTAAAGTCTGTCCGGTTTCTTTAAACCTTTGCTTGGCAGCCACTTTGACATTTTGATTCATCATTCAACAAATCGACTCCCTTTGAAAACAGTTACTTTCCCACGGCTTTAGCTCAAGATTTGAAAAGGGGCACCGCGGCACGAAACAATCCACCGAATCCATAACCTTTTTGTAAAGTAGTATCATGATAATAGTTTAAACCACTACCTGACTGGTGGGTATAATAATCTTCAAAAGATTTCGCATAATACTGGTAAGGAGCAAACATTATGAGAGATACTTTTGACGAAAGTGAAGTTTCACGATCAACTTCCCACGCTCGAATGATATTAATCGACCTGTATGCGTCCTTATAACTGTTTCAATCATTTGAAAATTCTTTTGAGTGACTGGGATGTCATGAGGGCTGTCAAACACTTCATGAATCAAATCACCGTCTTGTCCTTTCACGGAAAGCACACGTAGAAGCGGGCGACCGGCCACTAATCGCTATCAAAAGATATTGAATAACCTCCAAAAGGTTCACCTACATTGCCAGGTGGAAACTTTCCGCTAATCCTGAATCAAAGTTGATTCGTGCATTTTTTCTCAAAGCCAATCTCACTTTTTTAGAGAACTCTTTGGAGTTCTTGCGCAAAAAAGGTTCCTTGGAGAGGTTCGTCCATCATATCTTTAATTCGATATACTGGGGGATCTCTCGATACACATTCCGTTATCACAAACAGTTCCTCGGTCCAATTCGTTTCATAACCTTTTTCAAAAGTTAATTTTTGTTTCGAAACGCACACGATTTCCCCCGCTTTAAATACGTATGGTTTTCTTTCCACATCCTGCATTTTCTCATACAGAGTAAACCACACATAACTTTCGTTCTCAGGTGTCACTTCAGGGCTCTCTTGATTCTGGAATGGTGGGTAGGATTATAACGCTCTAACAGGGAGTCTAACACATCGATAAAATTATAAGTGTGATTATGTTTGAAATATTTCCAGATTTTAGTTTTCAAGTTGCGATTACAACGTTCAACCACCAATGCTTTCATGTTATTCAAAGCAGTAAAACATCGTACTCCTTGATATTTTTAAAATCTCTGAAAGTGTTTGTTTTAAAATTCTCTTCCGGAGTCCGACTGCAAAGACTTGGGCTTTTGCTTAAAAAAACAGTCTGAAAGGCTTTCGCAATGTCCTCACCGCTTTTCCTTTTTGAGTGGTATCACCTATGCATTTTTAGAGAGAATGTCGATGCAGGTTAGAATGTAGCGATATCCTCGATTATACTTTTTCAGACTGATCAGATCCATTAGATCGGTTTGCCATTGCTGATTGATCGAAAACACAATTGGTCAGAAAATTTCTTAGCACAAGTTTATGTAGCGTGTACGAATTGACCCCACTTAACCATTTCTGAATTGTCTTCTTGGGAACTTTTCCTTTGGCAGCAGAGTACAAAACATTTACACCACCGAAAGTTCCCACGTGATTTGTATTTTGATTGATAAATCTCTTTTGTTACAACATGAAACTTTATTGTGGGATACGTTAATATTTAATCGCATCATATTGAAATAGACAAATTTCCGGTCTCATTTAAATTGAGTATAAAATCAATCTTAAACTTTTGACTTCCGGTAAATACATATATCAATGAAAAAATAATACACGCCGTTATATACAGACACACCACACTAATCACTTCCTCTCTCGAAGTCATACTGGAAAATTACATATCTCACACGTGACAACTCCTTTTAAACATCTAAAATCTCGACTCACAGTCATAGTTTCTTGGCTTGATCAGTTAAACCTACTCTAAATTATCAAGTCAAGAGACAATTTTGCAGGTTTGTATAAATTTTTATAAAATAAAATACTATTTCCGAACAAGAAATTCAAACTACGGCCTGTAGATAGCAGCACCAGAAAATTTCATTTTCCAGGATGAAGGAGGGGGGATAACCTCCCATATTACTGTAATCGTTTATCGCTTTCCACAGTTTCTTTCCCTTAAGCTAAAGTAACATTATCCTATCTCTCCCAACCCTTATACTATTGTATGATTAAAGTGGTCATTATCAATCAACCCATCAGATTAAAACAAAAATATCAGATGGAGGGGTGGAGGAGGTGACTCCACCGTCTTAATCGAACACCCTTTTTCCTACTACCTATGACCACCTACCTATGACCCATGTTTTACTTTGGGTTTCAAGTTTTTATTTGAATGTACGTATTTGGCTTTCGCCACACCGTTTTCTTCCCATCTGAGCCGAAAATATTAAACTAATTTTCATTAAAAAAAATAACATTTTCCCAAAACTTCGGTGGTTATAAGCATAAGCTTTTGCAAAAGCAAGTATTTTCAGCCTATTTGTGTCCCTGATAAATGTTTTTTTTCGAGGGGCTCTTCCTCGAGTATTTGCATCGTGAAGGATAGTTCCAATAGTTTTAAGTGTAATTATTATTCCCGAAGTTGAAACGACATCAATTGCCATTTCACCTAGAAAGGATTTTTTTTGTAGATTCTTTTATGGTGTCCCTCTTTTGCCTTGCATTTATATCATTATTTTTTAAATAAGTGACTGGTACAATCTTCATATAACTTGAATGTTTAACTGTTTTTCTTAACCTATATTAGTGAATGTTTTGATACTACACATTCAATTTAGTGTTGACTACATGTCTAAGAGTTTGCAGTCAAATCCTATAAAAATATCTTGTGAAATGAAGATCCTACGAAGAAGCGTTTTTTTCTTCAAAGTGTAAAAAAACTAAGAAATCATGATTGGATGGGGACAATTAGAAGAACCCAAGGAAAGCCGAAAATATTAAACTTACTTTGATCGAGAAAAAGACATGTATACCTATGTATATCAGACATGTATACCTATGCGAATGGGTTAAAAATGGCAAGATTGGAATTTTGAAATTTAATTTTTTACTTAGTAGAAGGTATGAGTACAATAAATGGACTATTATCCTATGTATTCATTAACCCTTGCCTGTGATTGGAATACGCGGCAAGAGAAAAATCGGTGTTTCAATTCCAATGCCTAATATGGAATTTACCATTTTTACAATACTTTATATCTACAAGTTCGGCAGTTTCGTGCCATTTGTCGGATTTTTGGAATTTTGCAGTTCAGAACAAAATTAAACAGAATTTTTTTCCCATTTTTGGCACGTTTTTCTCATATCTATTCCACAGGGTTAAGATTGTTTACTTTATATTCTAACCTGTTAATCCTATTTTAAGCGTGTCTAAATCAAGCAGTCTAAAGTAGAAAAAAAATAAATGTTTATTTTTCAAACTTATTATTATTCATTTATTTTCGCAATTTTAAAATTCCATATCTCATTGTCGGGAAATAGATAGGTTAAGTATATTTATTTATATAAGTTTTTTTCAATTGCATTGTCACTTAAACGAAATTTTTTAGTTAATTTTTCTTTCACTTCTCTTCATAGTTTTGTATATTTTTTTTCTTTCGTTAAATAAAAAGTATTGCTTATGAGTGATATAAAAACGATAATTGTACAAATCGAAAATACACTATATGGCCAAAGGTGACCGACCACTTGCGAGTTTAGACGTTTTGTTAAATTTCTAGAAAAATACACGAGGAATTAACCTGAAACTCCATGTGTGTAAGCAGTATAGTATTGGTCATATATTTTCGTGAAGATTTTTTCCCGAAACCCCATAGGGGAACGTCAACGAATGAAAAAATAACGAATATATCTTTTGGACAACCCTGTCAAAACTAATGTAGCAAAAGCGTTCAATCTATAGATTATGATTAAGTGCCTTATTGTAATAAATTGTGTTCATTTTTATGCGAATAGCATGTATATTCGTAGAGAAATTAAAGTTTTTATAAAAAGAGCCCCAAATTTTGCCAAGTTTTTTGCTTATAATTTGTAGAGTTCTTAATATAAAAAGAAGTTCTTTTCAGAAAATATGAAAAATAAAATTGTACACAATACCCTGCAATCAGAAGGAAAAAATAAGAAAAATTGTAAGAAAAATGAGCAGTTTTACTAAATAATGATTCACTGCGCATGTCCGAATGTAAACAAAATATAATTTGTGTAATGTGTTAGCTAAACGTATAGAGCAACTTTTGTAAAAGTCACAAAACCATAGCTTGAAAATTCTGAAAATTATCGTTGATAGAATAAGCTCAAAATTCGTTGTTTCCAAAATGAAGCAAAAAGATGAGGGGTTGTATCCATATATCCATTGATTAGTGCCAGTATAGCATACACAGTATTGCACGTACTACTGTATTTTGATACAGACCCTCATCATTTTGCTTCCTTTTTGGAAAAACGGATTTTGAGCTCATCCTATCAACGATAGTTTTCAGACTTTTCAAACTATATTTTTGAGATTTTCACAAAAGTTGCTCTATATATTTAGCTAACACATTATGCAAATTATAATTTGCATGCATTACATTGTTTACATAAGGCACTTAATCATAATCAGCAGTTTGAACGCTTTTGCTACAGTAGTTTTTACAGGGAAGATATTCGTTCTTTTCCAATTTGTTGACGGTCCCCTATGGGGTTTCGGGAAAAAATGTTCAAGGAAATATGTGACCTGTTTATACACCTGGATAATTCCTCACGTGTTTTTGTAGATATTTAAGAAAACGTCAAAAATCGCAACCTTTGGCCATATAGTGTATCTTTTACTTAAGAAAATTAAACATTTCTCTCAGAAGTAGTCATTTCTTTTTTATTAAATCTTTTAGCATAAATTATTTCACAATATGTTAACATAAAACTGTAGAAATCTAAAATATCTTTTACTTAAATTGTTTAAAAAAATAATTGTGTATTATTAAATTAATAATAAATAATATTACTCAGTTTAAAAATATACCGTATATGAATTTTTTAAATAACATATTTCACACCAAGTTTCTAAATTTAATTTCAATCTTATTTCAATCCTGTAACTATATCTAAATTCTAATTTATAAATTATTAATCACCCACTAGGAAAGTAAAATATTATTTATTACATGTTAGAAAATAATATAATATGTATTTGAACAGCCCCATAAAATTTAGCTATATACCTTATAAAAATTTAATTAACATTCAAACATATTGACAGTGTTAATTACTTTCTATAATATAATTTGAATTTTAAAAAGGAAAAACATGTATAAAAATTTTCAACTTTCTCCAAAACAATTTAAACTTAAAGTATGTTAATCACGTGTGAATATGTTGACGTGTGTAACCACCATGTTTGTGAAGGTGTTAACCACGTTTTTTACAGGTGCCGCAATCATTCAGAAAATAACAGGTAATACTGCATCATGAAGTAGTAGAAGAAAAAAATCCACTTTCCTTTTTTATATTCCAACAGCAACAGCTACAAATTAAAAAAAAAAAAAAAAAATCATTAAAATAAAATGGAAAAGAGAAAATCGCTTCAAGTCTTTTAGTAATATCTCCATCTTTCACCTATAAAAATATTCAGTCTCCTCTTATTCCAATATTCCTTATCTCTAAAATCAAAACAGGAGGTGGAGGAAGGCGGCATTGACGTCGGAACCCTGTTTTGCCCCTACTTTTGTATGTACTTTCAAAAATGCACAGTTCTACAGCAGTGTGAAAATCAGCTTGATTTCAATTAAAAGAACTCTAATGATTCTTTTTCATTGCATATATAGACCAGAATTTGCCATGATTTAAACTTAATTCCATTGTGCCAAATGCGTGTTTTTTCCGTAGGCTTTCGTCCCAATTTCAATTTTTCGAAAAATTTCTTTTTCCCATTGTCTTTCTAACGGCATTCAATAGGTCGGTGTAATGGCGAAAAAAATGATACTAAATAAGTAAACCCTTATTTTTACTATTTAAAAAGTTTGCTGAAAAATATGTCAATAATTCCATTGCATTGTGTATACATTTGGTATACATTTTCATGTATGGAAATTTCCTTCATTTCGATTTCTAATGGCATTTTCTTTCAATTTAGGCATTCTAGTGTCTTCTCTGGCAATGATAAGTATGGGTAAGTAGATTGAAAATGATTTTCATCCTCTTTTAATAATCAGAATTGATTAAGAGTTTTAGGACATGAAGAATAAAGAAATGAAACTGTTCTCGAAGTCGATTCAGGTCATAAGTTATGGTTACTTTCTGTAATTACACGAGTTACTATTAAGAGCTTAGTGAAAGCTTTATCAAGTGAAGAAACTCGTTAACCCAATATGAGTGATCTTTTCAAGTTTCTGGCTTGCATTTTTATATTTTTAAATGATTTTTTTTGCATAGGATAGCTGAAGTGGATCTCTAACCGGGATGGTTTTATATTTTCGATTTTGGTTGCGGATTTATATTTATAAAGTTACTTACACTTTCGGAACCAGTAACTTCCTAAAAAAACTGCAACCAAAATCGAAAAAGTAAAAACTAACATCATTTGAGATTGACCTAACCAATAATAATAATAATAATAATAATATTAAAATGCAAGCGAGAAATTTTAAAGAACCCTACCAAAGTTTTAAAAATAGGTTTTGAATTTTTCTCGTGACTAGTGTACCTACACTAGTCATTACCTACATTAGTCACTAGAGCTTACACTACTCATGCGGAGAAACACGAACGCTAATGTTAAATCTATGGAAGAAATTTTTACTGATTTTTCACTTGTATTTTAATATTTTTGGGAACGCTCACGGCAATGGAAACTTTTTGCTGAAAAATTGTTTTAAACGGAAATATAAGTGTGATACATTAATTTAAAGCTAAAGAGTTGCTGTATAGGAATTTGTAAGTTTTAATTTCATAAGAATAAGTCTAGACCGAAACTGAAATGGAAACTAACAGTATTAAAATGTATTTACAGTTGCGAGTAAAAATGCACTTTTTGAGTTGTATGTATTTTTTTTACTTCTGTTCATTAAATGAAATTATTATTTATGGAATATAACAAGCTATTATTACATCCTTCCAATCTACATAGTTAAAGGGTTTCAGCTAAGGTATTACATACGATTTTAACTTTGTTTATTAGTTGATAATTAAATGTCACAAGAGTAACAGAAAACAGAAAAAAGTTTTAATTTTATTAAAACTACTTATAATTTTTACCCAAAACTTCTAACTCTCTGATTTCGAGGTATAAGACAGATTTTACATTAAATATTTTGTTTATGCTATGCATGGAATAGGCTCTGGGGTGTTGTCACAAGAGTAACAAACGTCTGTGTCACAAGAGTAACACATAACACTTTTGTCCATAGTTTGACACAAAACTCCGTTACAACCAAAACAAACATAATGCTTAAAGTTTAGTTGTTTTCTCCGTTATTAGAACAGTTCTTGAAATAGTTTTAACCATAATTAAGGTTATTTTGTAAATTTTAAGGAAGATAAATTGTCTTTATTAGTGTTTTTTAATTGGACGGATTTATTTTTATTCATTTTTGGTACTACTTAAGATTATAAAATAATCATGAAAAGTAATTAAAGACATATTAAAACAACTCAACTCGTGTCACTTTTGTGTGCTTTCTTTTGGTTCGAAGCACATGGTCTTTGATCAGATATTTTATAGGTTTTGTAAAGCTTCGTTTACTAAATTCTGCTGGACGACCTACAGAGATTCTTATAGTAACTCTTATGGAAAGGATTCTGATAGTATATTTTAAAGGAAAGATTTTAATATTTCTTCTTATACACGACATTGTTTTAAAGAGCAGGGAGAATTCTGCTAAGCGCCAAAAATTGTGGACAAAAAACAAGAATGAAATTGAATATGTTGATGTGAGAAAGAAACAAAACAGAATATATTAGGATAAAGTCTTAGAGCCAGCAAAAGTTTCGGCAAGAGAATAGAAATATTAAGAAAAGGTAAAAGTAGAGAACTAGCTAACCACAGATTCTGTAACTCCATAGCTTTGGATAATTTTATGTCGATGAAGATTTAAGAAGAGTCATTCTTCAGCTAAATCTTAGCCGAGAAAAAAAGGTCACATGATTTCAACAATTAAATTTTTGTGGTGTAAATTAAAAAAAAAAAATTGCCAGATGCGGTAACATTGGTGGCTATTGATATACATCCGCTAACAGCGCCAGAGCGCAAGGGTTTAAATATGCACTACTTTTATTATCAGTACCGAATTAAGTTCATCCTAAACAGATTCGGATAAGATTAAAAAAAGAGTTACACAGAATGGCAATATTTGGTATTATTTAGTCTTCATATATCTTTGAACTTATATGGTAAACCCATTCGCACTTTTCTATTATATACATCTATACCCAACCCTTTTTATTCTTTTCGAAACGATTTTTTAAATATATAGTACATATCATACTCGCACTTTGTTCATTCAACGGTTATAATGTACTGGTAAGTCAAGTTAAAGGAATTAAAATGAATTAAATTTCCAGATTTTCAGAATTAGTTAAACAGAATAAAAGTGGCATGGAAATTGAAATCCACTAAGATATCTTGATGGATATCAGGAATTGTTTGGTTGAATTCCAGGGTCATCAAACGTCTTCCTTTCGTTCATCTCACTCCTTTGTCTGTCTGTTCGTTCTCAGAAACTGTACAAATTAGACATTTGGTATACCTCCGATCGCACGACACATCAGAAAATTTTCAAAAAGACATTATTTTTATAAAATGACAGCAGACCATTTTTGCGATTTTGATTTTAAAACAGAACTCCAATGGCTGTCTTTTTCGACATTTTTAATTGACTCCATTTCATTGTCCGATGGATTTCATTAAAAGAACTTTCGTCATTTTTTCATTGCCATTTTAAAAGTTTCCTTTTTTTTTTTAAAGTAAAATTAAATCGTGTCATGAAATATGCTTTTCCGACGTACAAACATAGGCTGTTACTATTATCTGGAAATGCAGTTCTTGAATATTTTTAATTGGATTAATAATATTATTATTAATCATTCATCATTCATTAATCAATCAAATTATTAATGAATATTAATAATTTGATTTCCAAACATCAAGTCACGTTTGTCAGCTACAATTTTGCACATGAACATTCGCACTCTTGACTTGAATTTCTAATCTCAGTACCGGCGAGTCAAAATTTCAGAAATTTTTGCCTTTTTAGACGAATTTGTGGGGAAATATTTAGTTTTATCAAAGAAAATGTCACTTTTCTTTTAAATAGCACGTCCTATTTCTCTTATTTCAATGAAGCGCATTTCGCCTAGTGTCTCATTAGTATCGACGGAACGAAAAAAATATTGAAAAGTAACAGTTTTATGATCATCATTTTCTGTTCAAAATTTTTAGGGTTTGTAATGAGAAAATGGCATCCATAAGATAAGATAAGATGAATCAATAAAAATAAACAAACTCCGTTTTCTCTTTTCTCTGCAACAATAGAAATTGCCACCATTTTAAAGAAATTTCACAAAAAAGTTTGAAATTAAAATATATATATAGAAATGGATATAAATTAAAAAATAGCTAGTACGGGCACATTTACAAATGAATAGCTTTCATTAAAAAAACCAATTATCAAAATGGGTTCAGTAGAAAGCTCGGGGCTGATAACTGAAAAACAGCCTTCTCTTTTAATTCTTATCTAAATACCTTTTGCCTGAAATGTTTGCTTCCCTCAATATTCAAGCTTAAAACCCTTTTTTGTTTTGTACTTTGCCATAATAATAAATAAGTATCCAACTCATACCTTGTTTCAAAAGTATAATATTGGATTAAAGTTTAAATATAATTAAAAGTTTTTCCTTTTCTAAATAGATATATTTTAGTGTCATGTAGAATAATTTGTAATTAAAAATATTTTATTTTCTTCAAATATGTATTACATACCCAAATTAAGCTTCCTAATTCTGAACAATTGCGCCTAAAATGTCAGTTTTCTTTTAATTCTTTTCCTAAAGTTCCCCTGTAAAATTTTACAAAAGCTTACTACTTGCCCTACAGAACACATGACGTTATAAAAAGGGAGAGGTTCTAAACATGGTTTTGCAACATTCTTGGGACTACCAAAACAACACATTTATATCATAAAGCCACAGCAAAATAAAGGAGTGTCTAGAAGCAATTACAAATAAATAACTTTTATTTACGAACACGGATGACGGGCGAAAATAGGTGTTTGTCCTATAACCTCCAAATTTGCAATTTATTTTCCCCATTCTATTTATTGTAACTTACCTTTCTAATACGAAGAATAAGTCAGAAGACTTTTTTTATTTAAGAGAAAATTCTATAAGATTTCACTTGAAACAATGATTTTGATGAGGGTCGCCTTGCAGTTGATGATGCAGCTCCGATTGAGCTAAATATTTGTATCCATTGATTTTTTTTCAGTTAAATGGGACAATATAACTTTTAAAGTTTTAGAAAGTTGCAAAATAATGGCAGATGCATGATTTTTATTTCTCTTTCACTAGGTGCAGCATGCTGGGATTATTGTGTTACAGTACCTGTGATTGCCCAGTACCTAGTTGTAACTGGATCTGTGTTTTTCTGTTTGTTAATCTTCTTGCTTCTGTTGACTTTCTGCATTTGCACCTCATCTGGAGACATGAAGATCAGCGGAGGATTGAAAATGGTTTTAGGAATTTCAGTCACCATAATGTATATTCTTGTACTCGTTGGTAGGTCTTATTCTTTTCATTTTTAATATTCAAAGAGGTGAAATATTTTGCTCACAATTTATTCAAATTTTTCCTATCATCAACGGAAGCTCTTACATTAACAGGAACATTTCGGAAATGTTCCAAAGAAATAGGCATCCAATGTTCAAATGATAGATTTCAGTTAATGCCTAAAATTCTGTCTATATCATCTATCTTTCTACCAATAGTATTTAGAAGCTCCAAAAATTTTGAATTGCTTTGGACACAATTTAATAGGATAATGATAAGCTGGAAGCAGCAGGAGTCGTTCTGTAGCTTCAGGGTCCCAAGCCCTTCCTTCCCGCTTTTCGGTGTCTTTAATTTGTAGATTTCCCCTTTTAAATTTGTCCGCTTTCAATTTTTGATTTTTTTTTTCCAACCTGGCTTTCGCCAGAGTGTCTCTTACTCGGGACGTGACTAGGGACCTATGAACCGAGTCGGAATAAGTCGGAAGCGGAAATGGCTGCGGACGAAAAGGGGCCGCGGCGGTCGACCCAACCGAGACAAGCTGGACGCAACAGGAGTCGATCCCCCAATCCCTGTTTTACTGTTTTATTCTCCTTCTTCACAAAGAAAGTTTAATAATATTCCTGTATTTTTTAGAGTCTACTTTTTTGTTTCTGCAATAAACAGAAGTATTACAATTTTACTGTTTTATTCTCCATCAAAAGAGAAAGTTTATTAATGTTCCTGTATTTTTAGGGTATACTTTATTGTTTCTGCAATCAACAAAAGTATTACAAATTCCTTTTTGTTTCACAATTTTACTGTTTCATTCTCCTTTAAATAAGAAAGTCTATTAATGTTCCTGTATTTTTTAGTGTCTACTTTATTGTTTCTGCAATGAACGAAATTATTACAATTTCCTTTTTTAGCCCCCTGTATGCTATTTCTTTCTCCCAGCTTATTTTGTATCGTCTCCAAAAAATAACGTTACGTTGTATAAGCCAGCCGTAAAACAAAGCAGATGTATCGTTGTACGATTAAATACTCTATTGCAATTTTTTAAACTTCTAAGCATCGCACATTTAAAATTTTTATACCGCCTTATTGGGAAAAAAGTACTTTTAAATGCAATTTGTTTTAAAACTGTATCTCCATTTATTTTTGAAATATTAATTTTTTTGTAGTTTTTAGAGCCATTTGCTTAATATTGGCAACGAAAGTACTACATTTCTGTAGAAAGTAAAGAAAAGCAATTCTAAAATAGTAATTATATATTTTTGTTGCCATTTTCTCATAACAACCGAAAGAATATGTAACTGAAATACGTGTTATTTTGAAAAAATATAAAGAATGATTTCTGTTAAAACATGGAGCTATTATAAATTGTATTTAATTTTAAGTATCTATATTAAGGGTGTATTCGAAAAAATGTTTTTCCACCCTCAACAGCTCGAAATTTTCTGGGACATTTTCAGACTCATTTTTAAAAGTAAAAACATGAAACTTGCTGGGGGTGATTTTTGAAGACATGTTTAACATGCCGTGTGATTTCATTTTCAGCTCAATTAATTAGAATTTGATTTTTACACAATTATTTTCTCAGTATGACCATTTTTTTCATTCCCAGATGGCCCGCTTAGGAAAATTCGGCTCAAAACGCTCACTTTGACAGCTTTTTTTATAGTATTTTCTGCATTTATCAAAAAATCGAGAAGCACGGCACATTATGTAGTTTTTAAATAAGAGAATTTCCCAGTTTGATGCGTTTGAGAGCAAAAATGATTTTAAAATGAATCGGAAAATAAGCAGTTTGGATCGGAATACACCCTTAATGTTACAAAGAAATGAAGACCTATGAATCACTACATAGCCATTTTTTGTCGAGTTTCTTTAATGACGGCATCTTTTTGGTGCATTTGTGAATTTTTTGCGATAGTCACGTCCTATGCATGCTTTACTGTAGATGTTTAAGAGTGGATCGTAAATGTGGAATAATTAAGCGAATGCGAATGACATAATTTTACAGAAAATAAAAGTGTGTGCTTTAAGTTTTAAAATTGAAATATATTTTGTACTATTTATGCATATATATATATATATATATATATATATATATATATATATATATAAATATTTTCATCGGGGGCGACACTAAATTGTGAGAAAGCAGAATTCCTGTTTTCTAGTGTTTTGCAATGTTACTGTCTTATTGTCCTTCATAAAAGAAAGTTTATTAATGTTCCTCTATTTTAAGGTTCTACTTCATTGGTCTGCAATGAAAGAAAGTATTGAATTTCCTTTTTGTTTTACAATGTTACTGTCTTATTCTCCTCCAAGAAATAAAGTTTATTAATATTCGTGGATTTTTAGGGGCTCCATTATGGTGTGTGAAATGAACAAAAGTATTACAATTTCCTTTTTGCTTTACAATGTTACTGTTTTATTCTCATGCAAAAAAGAAAGTTTATTAATGTTCTTTTATTTTTTTTATACGCAGAAACTTTGTTGTTTCTGCAATGCAAGAAAATGTTACAATTTCCCTTTTCTTTTACAATGTTTCTGTTTTATTCTCCTTCAAAAAAAGGAAATTT
This sequence comes from Maratus speciosus, assembly GCA_963932465.1. Classification (NCBI taxonomy): domain Eukaryota; kingdom Metazoa; phylum Arthropoda; class Arachnida; order Araneae; family Salticidae; genus Maratus; species Maratus speciosus. Next base: position 687,633,012 of record OZ010787.1, on the reverse strand, counting down.
ATTAATGTTTCTGTATTTTTGTGGGCTACTTTATTGTTTCTGCAATGAGAGAAAGTATTACAATTTCCTTTTTGTTTTACAATGTTACTGTTTTATTCTCCTTCAAAAAATAAAGTTTATTAATGTTCCTGTATTTTTAGGGTCTACATTATGGTGTGTGCAGTGAAAGAAAGTATTACAACTTCCATCTTGTTTTACAATGTTACTGTTTTATTTTCCTTCAACAAAAAAAAAGTGTATTAATGTTCCTGTGTTTTGTAGGGTCTACTTCATTGTTTTTGCAATAAACGAAAGTATTACAATTTCCTTTTCATTTGACAATTTTACTGTTTTATTCGCCTTGAAAAAAGTAAGTTTATTAATGTTCTTGTACTTTTGTGGGTCTACTTTATTGTTTCTGCAATGAACGACAGTATTAAAATTTTACTATTCTATTCAAAAAAGAAAGATCATTAATGTTCCTGTATTTTTTAGAGCCTACTCTTTTGTTTCTGCAACGAACGAAAGTATTACTGTTTTATTCTCCTTCAAAAAAGAAAATCTATTAATGTTCCTGCATTTTTTAGGGTCTACTTTATTGTTTCTGCAATGAACGAAAGTATTACAATTTCCTTTTTGTTTTACAATATTACTGTTTTATTGTCCTTCAAAAAAGAAAGTTTATTAATGTTCCTGTATTTTTGTGTGTCTACTTTATTGTTTCTGCAATGAGAGAATGTATTACAAATTCCTTTTTGTTTTACAATGTTACTGTTTTATTCTCCTTCAAAAAATAATGTTTATTAATATTCCTCTATTTTTAGGGTCTACATTATGGTGTGTGCAGTGAATGAAAGTATAACAATTTCCATTTCGTTAGGGTTTCGTACTTAAAAAGTAAAAACGGAACCATTATAAAATCATTCCTGCGTCAGTCTGTCTGTCACAGCCATTTTACTCGTAAACTATGGAACGTGGAAAGTTGAAATTGGGGGAATTAATAAAGTCTATTGACCCACACATTTTCAGATTATTAGATATTTATAAATATATTTAGTAAAAATCTAGAGGGGCTAATCATGTTACTTGAAAAAAAAACTCTTTTCTTTGTATATCGTGTGGGGTATCATGTAAAAGCTTTCGTAACGCTGATCTCAAAAATACATTCCTTTTAATTTTAGCTTTGTTTTGTCAAAGATATCGTCGAAAATGTAGTGCAAAAATATGTCACCCCCCCCCCCCCCATCTAATTCCGAATCTACTGAAACTAAAATTATGAAAATATTAGAGGTAATGGACGTTAATTTAAACCTTGAAGGGAAATTATAGCGATCACCCTAGGTCACATAGTTTTTGAGAAAATCGCATTTTTCTGTTGCACACAAATTTCGATTTACTGGCATTCAGCAAATGTATTGAGCAGAGCTCAGCAGAGCAGGTTCCAATCGTAGCAGAAGTATAAAAGCATTGTTGATAATGATTTTCGAAAAAAATTGTCAGTAATTAGCCGAGATAGTAACCCTTAAAGATACGGACAGTTTGGACGTACATAATGACAGGGCAGCGTACTCTATGCCTGGTTAACAACTTTTAATTATATATGTATGTGCAATGTAATGTCCAGTAGCAGTATAAATGAAATAAACGTCAAATTGTTCAAAACAGACTAATTTAAGGGGTCTCGGGACTCTTAAAATTGGAAAAAAGAAAAAAAAAAGACCATATTCAACATTTAATGTCTTAAAATGTATATGATTTTAAAACACAATTTTTATTGGGATGAAAGATATATATATTTCATATCATATATTTAAAAAATGGCAAGATACAGAATTAGTATTTATAGGGGCTCGAAACTGTTAGACATTTGTCGAGCAGAAAATTGCCACAACAGATACACGCAGGATTACAAAATAAATATTGCACATAGAATAAAAATTTTTGTGCTTACTTATACTTTAGATTATAATAATTACCCTGAACGTAAATAAATTTGTATTTAAAGCATTTTTATATTTAATGCGAAGTTGTATTTAGTTAATACAAAATTTTGAAAATTTCAACAGTATAATCGCCTAAAAAAATATTTTTTTGAACAATAAAAAGGAAATTTTAGATTCAGTTTATACAGACTAACATGACATATATGTTTTGAAAATTTCATGAAAAAATATAGAGAAGTTTTTGAGGTATCCTGCGCTTTATGCCCAAAAACGTCATTTGGAGAAAAATGACTTGAAATTTTCTGAAACGCTGCTTCAGCTATTGATCGGGTATAATTCTAAAAGCCATAACTTCTGTTCTAATGAGAATTTGAAGGAAAATATTATATCAAAATGTTCAGAAAAAATGGGAGTTTAACATCTAAAAAAATTAAGATTTCTAAAATTTTGAAGCTTTAAGAGTCCTGCGACCACTTAATTAGAATGAATCACATAAATACTATGGGATTCGAGACTAGTTTCATTGAGTGGATCTCTCAATATGACTCGAGAGACTTTAAAAGTTAATTAAAAACCTATCTGGAAAAATGCGGCACAGACCAAGACGGCGTTGCAACATTACAACCTCCTTTCGAAGCGCGGTTAGCATAATGCCAAATTTAAACTTTGAACAAAGGTTTTGTTTTAGCTACACTGTAGCAAGAAAGGTTGTTACTACGTTGAATTTAGCTTTATGAAATGCCAAATTAAGTTTAAATATGCACTGCTTTTATTGTCAGTACCAAATTAAGTTCATCATAGATTAGGATAATATTAAAAAATGAATTATAAAGCATAGATATATTTTATATCAATTAGGTTCCATATCTCTTTGAACTTTCATGGTATATCCATTTACAATTTTCTAGTATATCCCCACTAAAAAAAATCTGCAGAAAATCTGTAGGTAATTGGCCCAACAATCTGTAGGTAATTGGCCCATTTCCGCAGATATTTCTAAGAATATCTGCAGCTATTCTGCAGCTATTTTGAAGGTAAAGCTAAACCTGTAAAATTTCTTCAGATTTCTATAGAATTTCTGTAGAAACGAGAGATTTCTTCAGATAATCTTAAGATTATTTTTAGTGGGGATCCCAAACCTATATTGTATAGTTTTTTACTAAGTCTTAGTATTCTTTTAGCAACGGTTTTTTAAATAATACACTTACAAATTCATATATTTATTCTACGGAACCCTCTTTGCGCGAGTAATACTCGCACTTGACCGTTTAATTTACAATGTTACTGTTTTATTTTCCTTAAAAAAAAGAAAGTTTATGAATGTTCTTGTGTTTTTTAGGCTCTACTTCATTGTTATAACAATGAACGAAAGTATTAAAATTTTACTGTTTTATTCAAAAAAGAAAGTTTATTAATGTTCCTGCATTTTTTAGTGTCTACTCTTTTGTTTCTGCAATGAACGAAAGTATTACAATTTTACTGTTTTATTCTCCTTCAAAAAAGAAAATCTATTAATGTTCCTGCATTTTTTAGGGTCTACTTTACTGTTTCTGCAATGAACGAAAGTATTACAATTTCCTTTTTAGTCACAATTTACTGTTTTATTCTCCTTCAAAAAAGAAAGTCTCCTGTATTGTTCCTGTATTTTTTAGGCTCAACTTTACTGTTTCTGCAATGAACGACAGTATTACATTTTTACTGTTTAATTCTTCTTCAAAACCGAAAGTTTATTAATGTTCCTATATTTATAGGGTATAATTTATTGTTTCCGCAATGAACGAAAGTATTACAATTTCCTTTATGTTTCTCAATTTTACTCAATTATTCTCCTTCAAAAAAGAAAGTTTATAAATGTTTCTGTATTTTTAGAGTCTACTTTATAGTGCCTGCAATGAATGAAAGTACAGTCGGACCTCTATTTAACGAACCTCTATTTTGCGAATTTCTCTATTTTGCGAACTTTTACTTGGAACCAAGAATATTTTGCAAATTTCTTCGCAAAATAACCTCCAAATAGCGAAGTGCATTCTCTATTTAACGAACTTTTCCTTGGGATCTAAATTTTTTTTCTCCTTATTTCTTAAAATATTACTGGACATTTCAAACTTATTCTTTCTTTTAACACATATTATGGTGATCAATGACCATGAACAGGTATTACCAGGCACCTAACTCACCGAGAGCAGTAAAATCGCTGTGATTCTTTGCTTTCCGTCCAAAAGAAGTGCAAACTTTCAATATCCCCTTTTAACCCTCAATGGAGCTGCCCGGTGTGCTTAAGCTATAGTTTCCCGTTTTCTAGATTGTTGGTCATGTTGGTAATTTCGGTTCTTGCAGATCGAAAATATCAAAGCGAAACTGCTTGAGCATCAAAGAAAAAAAAATATTCTTGATGAGGTGGATAAATTTGCTTTAAAATTTGTATTGCTGTATTTGTCCAAACAGCTTATCAATCATAATAAAAGATCGTGATTTTAATGTAAAATTATTGTTTTAACTGAAAATACAATGTATTTCCAGACAACGTTTTATTTCATTCTTATTTCCCTTGCAGATTTCTTTTTCGTGGGTAAAATAAATAAAACAAGTAGATATAATTTATAAAAAACATGTGACTAATTACTTTTTTAATTATATTTAGTGTTTATGGACTTAAAATATGTTTTATGTAGTTTAAAGTATTTTAAAAGGTGACTCTCTATTTAACGAATTTTCCATATAACGAACTTTTTTTCAAGATTTAAAGACTTCGTTAAATAGAGGTCCGACTGTATTACAATTTCCTTTTTGTTTTGCAGTGTTAATTCTCGTTCAAGAAAGAAAGTTTATTAATGATCCTGAATTTTTAGGTTCTACTTTATTGTTTATGCAATGAAAGGAAATATTACAATTTCCTTTTTTTTACAATGTTACTGTTTTATTACCCTTCAAAAAAGAAAGTTTATCATTGTTCCTGAATTTTTTAGAGTCTACTTTTTTGTTTCTGCAATAAACGAAATATTGCAATTTTACTGTTTTATTCTCCACCAAAACAGAAAGTTTAGTAATGTTCATGTATTTTTACCCTACTACCAAGATGGGATATGTGTTTGACGTGTATCTGGGTATGTGGATTTCTTTATACACTCGAAACATCCCCACGACATGAATGGATTTTAATGAATGAGGTCACTATGTACTCGTATTAACCGTCTAATAGTTATAGGCTAGGTTTTGTTTATATAAATTCAAAATGGCAGTCGTAAAATATAAAATGGCTGTTGAAACGAAAAAAAAATTTATGCACCACATTGGGTGGCATATCATTGGATAGGTCATTCAAAATGAAGAAGATGTTTCATTGACTATTTTACAGTCAGAAGCTCCGTTTAAATATTACACAACCTGGAAGCTGTGTCGGTAGGATGTCTAACTTTACTGCAACTCTAACCTTCATAGACAACTATAGGTCTCATCAAAACAGTATTTATAGATAGGAACTAACAATTAAAAGTCATCAATCCAAGTAAATAGGTAAGTAATATAAAAAATAGTTTTACATTGATGAGAAATAATTAATTAGTTCGCTTTTTACGCAGTCGGGTTTTTTGATTGTTTAAATTTAATTTTTACTTGTTAGCGTATACTTTATTGTTTCTTCAATGAACGAAAGTATTACAATTTCTGTTTTGTTTCATAATTTTACTGTTTTATTCTCCTTCAAAAAACAAGGTTTTATAATGTTCCTCTATTAGGTAGCTTTCTTTACAAAAAGCTACCTATTGCAGCCGTTCGGAGGAAAGCGATTTCAAAAAATTTTCGTATATTTTCATCGATCATGACCCCCAGACCACCCTCCGCTCAAAATTGATATATATATATATATATATATATATATACATCAATATATATATATATATATATATATATATATATATATATGACCTATGTCACACTGTAACTTCCGTATTTATGAACCGATTTGGATGTAATTCGGTGTGTACATAGTACATACCAATGTCTCGACCGAGTTCGTTGGCCAGCTTCATCCGCCATTTTGTTTCAAAATGGCGGCCATTTAAAATTTTTAAAAGAATTTAAAATTTGAAATTTGGTACTAAAAAATTGAAAATGGAAAAATATTTTTTTCTTATGTATTTGACCTTTATACAAAGACTCCGTAGCAGTTTTTGTTTTGTCTATATCTTAAAAAATGGCTGAGTTATAGCATTTTGAATTTCTAGCGAAGCTGACATTTTGAAACGTCCTGAATTTTGTCACGCGATAAAAGGCGTATTTATGAACCGATTTGGATGTAACTTCGTTTATACATAGTACAGACCAATGTCTCGAACGAGTTCGTTGGCCAGCTTCATCCGCCATCTTGTTTAAAAATGGCGGCCATTTAAAATTTTAAGAAAAATTTAAATTTGAAATGTGGTAGCAAAAAATTGAAAATTGAAAAAATATTTTTTTCTTATGTGTTTGACCTTGATAAAATGATTCGGGAGCAGTTTTTGTTTCGTCTATATCTTAAAAAATGGCTGAGTTATAACATTTTGAATTTCTATTGTGGCTGACATTTTAAAACGACCTGATTTTTGCCACGCGATAACAGGCGTTTTTTATGAACCGATTTGAATGTAACTTGGTGTGTACATAGTACATACAAATAACTCAACCGAGTTCGTTGACCAGCTTCATTCGCCATCTTGTTTCAAAATGGTGGCCATTTAAAGAAATTAAAAAAAAAAATTAAAATGAGATACCAAAAAATTGGAAAATGAAAAAGATTTTTTTGTATGTGTTCGACCTTAATACAAAGATTCCGGAACAGGTTTTGTTTCGTCTACATCTAAAAAAATGGCTGAGTTATAACATTTTGAATTTCTATTGTGGCTGACATTTTAAAACGACCTGATTTTTGTCACGCGATAACAGGCGTATTTATGAACCGATTTGAATGTAACTTGGTCTGTACATAGTACATACCAATGTCTCGACCGAGTTCGTTGGCCAGCTTCATTCGCCATCTTGTTTCAAAAGGGTTGCCATTTAAAAAAAAAATGTAATTTAAAATTTAAAATGAGGTATTAAAAAATTGGAAAATGAAAAAGATTTTTTTTATGTGTTTGGCCTTGATACAAAGATTCTGGAGCAGTTTTTGTTTCTGAAAATTTGTTCTTTTGTTTATATCTTAAAAAGTGGTTGAATTATAGCACTTTGAATTTCTATCATGGCTAACACTTTGAAACGATCTTGTATTTGTCACGCGATACCAAACTTATTCGCCTATTTCGATGGAAGAAAGCATGTGGATAGTATACATCAATATCTCGACCAAGTTCGCTGGCCAGCTTCATCAGCCATCTTGTTTCAAAATGGCGGCCATTAAATTAAAAAAAAATTATATTTAAAGTGAGGTGCAAAAAAATTAGAAATTGAAAAAGGTTTCTTTATTAAGTATTTGACCTTGATATAAGGATTCAGGAGCAATTTTTTGTTTGTCTTTATCTTAAAAAATGGCTCAGATATAGCAGTTTCAATTTCTAAAGTGGGTGACATTTTGAAAAATCTGATTTTTTGCCTGTGACAGCACTCGTATATATCAACCGATTCCGATATGAGTGAGCATGTGCACAGCAATTACTAAGGTCTCGACCAAGTTCACTGGTTAGCCTCATCTACCATGTTGTCTTAAAATGGCAGGCACTTTAAGAAATCGCCGAATTTGGCAGCCAAATATAAGTGACTTTAAATAATAGCAGCTTGGATAAAGCTAACTAATTTCGCGAAATTCTCATTCATAATGATTTAGTATTGATAAAAATTAGAATTGAATCTCCTACATTCGGTTTCCACTTAATTGAGCTTCGTGTGTTTGAATAATATAAGTTGGCTTTTTAAAAATAAGGAATATGAAAGCTACCTCTTCCTCCCGGCACTGGCCGGAAGGACTTTTTTTGGGTTCTAGTTTATTGTTTCTGCAATGAACGAAAGTATTACAACTTCCTTTTTGTTTCATAATTTTCTGTTTTATTCTCTTTCAAAAAAAAAGAAAGTTTATGAATGTTCCTGTGTTTTTTAGGCTCTACTTCATTGTTATAACAATGAACGAAAGTATTAAAATTTTACTGTTTTATTCAAAAAAGAAAGTTTATTAATGTTCCTGCATTTTTTAGTGTCTACTCTTTTGTTTCTGCAATGAACGAAAGTATTACAATTTTACTGTTTTATTCTCCTTCAAAAAAGAAAATCTATTAATGTTCCTCTATTTTTAGGTTCTACTTTATTGTTTCTGCAATGAACGAAAGTATTACAATTTCCTTTTTGTTTCATAATTTTACTGTTTTATTGGCCTTCAAAAAACAAAGTTTTATAATGTTCCTCTATTTTTAGGTTTTACTTTATTGTTTCTGCAATGAACGAAAGTATTACAATTTCCTTTTTGTTTTACAATGTTACTGTTTTATTGTCCTTCAAAAAAGAAAGTTTATTAATGTACTTGCATTTTTAGGATCTACTATATAGTGTCTGCAATGAACGAAAGTATTACAATTTCCTGTTTTTTTTTTTTTGCAATGCTAGTGTTTTATTTTCATTCAAAAAAGACAGTTTATTAATGTTCCTGTATTTTTAGATTCTACTTTATTTTTTCTGCAATGAAATGAAATATTACAATTTCCCTTTTGTTTTATAATGTTACTGCTTTATTCTCCTTCAAAAACGAAAGTCTATTATTGTTCATTAATTTTTTAGAGTCTACTTTTTGTTTCTGCAATTTACGAAAGTATTAAAATTTTACTGTTTTATTCTCCATCAAAAAAAAAGTTTATTAATGTTCTCGTATTTTTAGGTTCTACATTATTGTTTCTGCAATGAACAGAAGTATTACAATCTCCTGTTTGTTTTTCAATGTTAGTGTTTTATTGTCCTTCAAATAAGAAAGTTTATTAATGTTCCTGTATTTTTAGGTACTACTTTATTGTTTCTGCAATGAAAGGAAATAATACAATTTCCCTTTTATTTTCAATGTTACTGTTTTATTCTCCGTCAAAAAAAAGTTTATTAATGAACCTGCATTTTTAGGATCTTCTGTATAGTGTCTGCAATGAACGAAAGCATTACAATATCCTTTTTATTTTACAATGTTACTGATTTATTCTCGTTCGAAAAAGAAAGTTTATTAATGTTCCTGTATTTTTAGATTCTATTTTATTGTTTCTACAATGAACGAAATTATTACAATTTCTTTTTTGTTTTACAATGTTACTGTTTTATTCTCCTTCAAAACAGAAAGTTTATTAAAGTTCCTGTACTTTTAGGTTCTAATTTATTGGTCTGCAATGAAAGAAAGATTTACAATTTCCTTTTCGTTTTGCAATGTTACTGTTTTATTGTTCTTCAAAAAAAAAAAAAGTTTATTAATGTATCTGTATTTTTAGGATCTACTTTATAGTGTCTGCAATGAACGAAAGTATAACAATTTCCCTTTTTTACTAATACTTTCGTAAAATAAATACATAAAATTCTCCTTTAAAAAAGAAATTTATTAATGCTCCTCTATTTTAAGGTTCTACTTCATTGTTTCTGCAATGAACGAAAGTATTACAATTTCTTTTTTGTTTTATAATCTTACTGTAATGTTACTGTATTTTTAGCGTATACTTTATTGTTTCTTCTTAGAAAGAAAGTATTACAATTTCCTTTTTGTTTCATAATTTTACTGTTTTATTCTCCTTCAGTAAACAAAGTTTTATAATGTTCCTCTATTTTTAGGTTCTACTTCATTGTTTCTGCAATGAACGAAAGTATTACAATTTCCTTTTTGTTTTACAGTGTTACTGTTTTTTTGTCCTTCAAAAAAGAAAGTTTATTAATATACCAGCATTTTAGGAACTACTATATAGTGTCTGCAATGAACGAAAGTATTACAATTTCCTGCTGTTTTACAATGTTACTGTTTTATTCTCCTTTAAAAAAGAAAGTTTATTATTATTCCTTAATTTTTTTAGAGTCTACTTTTTGTTTCTGCAATTTACGAAAGTATTACAATTTTACTGTTTTATTTTCCATCAAAAAAGAAACTTTAGTAATGTTCCTGTATTTTTAGCGTATACTTTATTGTTTCTTCAATGATCGAAAGTATTACAATTTCCTTTTTCTTTCATAATTTTACTGTTTTATTCTCCTTCAAAAAAGGAAGTTCATTAATGTTCCCGTATTTTTAGGTTCAACATTATTGTTTCTGCAATGAACGAAAGTATTACAATCTTCTTTTTGTTTTTCAGTGTTAGTGACTTATTGTCCTTCAAATAAGAAAGTTTATTAATGTTTCTGTATTTTTAGGTTCTACTTTATTGTTTCTGCAATGAAATGAAATATTACAATTTCCCTTTTGTTTTATAATGTTACTGCTTTATTCTCCTTCAAAAAAGAAAGTATATTATTGTTCCTTAATTTTTTAGAGTCTACTTTTTGTTTCTGCAATTTACGAAAGTATTAAAATTTTACTGTTTTATTCTCCATCAAAAAAGAAAGTTTATTAATGTTCTCGTATTTTTAGGTTCTACATTGTTGTTTCTGCAATGAACGAAAGTATTACAAACTCTTTTAGGTAGCTTTCATTACAAAAAGCTACCTATTGCAGCCGTTCGGAGGAAAGCGATTTCAAAAAATTTTGGTATATTTTCATCGATCATGACCCCCAGACCTCGAAACCACCCTCCGTTCAAAAGTTGATATATATATATATATATATATATATATATATATATATATATATATATCTGACCTTTGTCATACTGTAACTCTCGAATTTATGAACCGATTTGGATGTAATTCGGTATGTATATAGTACATACCAATGTCTCGACCGAGTTCGTTGGCCAGCTTCATCCGCCATTTTGTTTCGAAATGGCGGCCATTTAAAATTTTCTTAAAAATTTTAAATTTGAAATGTGGTACCAAAGAATTGAAAATGGAAAAATATTTTTTTCTTATGTATTTGACCTTTATACAAAGATTCAGGAGCAGTTTTTGTTTCGTCTATATCTTAAAAAATGGCTGAGTTATAGCATTTTGAATTTCTAGCGTGGCTGACATTTTGAAACGTCCTGAATTTTGTCACGCGATAAAAGGCGTATTTATGAACCAATTTGGATGTAACTTCGTTTGTACATAGTACATACCAATGTCTCGACCGAGTTCGTTGGCCAGCTTCATCCGCCATCTTGTTTAAAAATGGCAGCCATTTAATTTTTTAAGAAAAATTTAAATTTGAAATGTGGTACCAAAAAATTAAAAATTGAAAAAATATTTTCTTTTTATGTATTTGACCTTGATACAAAGATTCGGGAGCAGTTTTTGTTTCGTCTATATCTCAAAAAATGGCTGAGTTATAGCATTTTGAATTTCTAGCGTGGCTGACATTTTGAAACGTCCTGAATTTTGTCACGCGATAAAAGGCGTATTTATGAACCGATTTGGATGTACTTTCGTGTGTACATAGTACATACAAATATCTCGACCGAGTTCGTTGGCCAGCTTCATCCGCCATCTTGTTTCAAAATGGCGGCCATTTAAAAAAAAATTTAAATTTAAAATGAGATACCAAAATATTAGAAAATGAAAAATATTTTTTTTGTATGTGTTTGACCTTAATACAAAGATCCCGGAACAGTTTTTGTTTCGTCTATATCTAAAAAAATGGCTGGGTTATAGCGTTTTGAATTTCTATTGTGGCTGACATTTTAAAACGACCTGATTTTTGTCACGCGATAACAAGCGTATTTATGAACCGATTTGGATGTTACTTGGTCTGTACATAGTACATACCAATGTCTCGACCGAGTTCGTTGGCCAGCTTTATTCGCCATCTTGTTTCAAAAGTGTTGCCATTTAAAAAAAAATTAAATTTAAAATTTAAAATGAGGTATTAAAAAATTGGAAAATGAAAAAGATTTTTTTATGTGTTTGGCCTTGATACAAATATTCCGGAGCAGATTTTGTTTCTGAAAATTTGTTCTTTTGTTTATATCTTAAAAAATGGTTGAATTATAGCACTTTGAATTTCTAGTATGGCTAACATTTTGGAAACGATCTTGTATTTGTCACGCGATAACACACGTATTCGCCTATTTCCATGTGAGAAAGCATGTGGATAGTATACATCAACATCTCTGCCAAATATAAGTTACTTTAAATAAAAGCAGCTTGGATAAAGCTGACTAATTTCGTGAAATTCTCATTCATAATGATTTAGTATTGATAAAAATTAGTATTGAATCTCCTATATTCGGTTTCCACTAAATTGAGCTTCGTGTGTTTGAATAATGTAAGTTGGCTTTTTTAAAATAAGGTATTTGAAAGCTACCTCTTCCTCTCGGCACTGGCCGGAAGGACTTTTTTGTTTTTCAATGTTAGTGTTTTATTGTCCTTCAAATAAGAAAGTTTATTAATGTTCCTGAATTTTTAGGTACTACTTTATTGTTTCTGCAATGAAAGGAAATATTACAATTTCCCTTTTGTTTTGCAATGTTACTATTTTATTCTCCGTCAAAAAAAAAAAAAGTTTGTTAATGTACCTGTATTTTTAGGATCTAGTTTATAGTGTCTGCAATGAACGAAAGCATTACAATGTCCTTTTTATTTTACAATGTTACTGATTGATTCGAAAAAGGAAGTTTATTAATGTTCCTGTATTTTTAGATTCTACTTTATTGTTTCTACAATGAACGAAATTATTACGATTTCCTTTTTGTTTTACAATGTTATTGTTTTATTCTCCTTCAAAAAAGAAAGTTTATTAAAGTTCCTGTACTTTTAGGTTCTAATTTATTGGTCTGCAATGAAAGAAAGATTTACAATTTCCTTTTCGTTTTGCGATGTTACTGTTTTATTGTCCTTCAAAAAAAAAATTTTATTAATGTATCTGTGTTTTTAGGATCTACTTTATAGTGTCTGCAATGAACGAAAGTATAACAATTTCCTTTTTTTTAATAATACTTTCGTAAAATCAATACGTAAAATTCTCCTTCAAAAAAGAAAATTTATTAATGTTCCTCTATTTTAAGGTTCTACTTCATTGTTTTTGCAATGAACGAAAGTATTACAATTTTCTTTTTGTTTCATAATTTTACTGTTTTTTCTCCTTCAAAAAAGAAAGTTTATTAATGTTCCCGAATTTTTAGGTTCTACTTTATTGTTTCTGCAATGAAAGAAAATATTACAATTTCCCTTTTGTTTTACAATGTTACTGTTTTATTCTCCTCCAAAAAAGAATTTTATTAATGTACCTGTATTTTTAGGAACTACTTTATAGTGTCTGCAATGAACGAAAACATTACAATTTCCTTTTTGTTTTACAATGTTACTGATTTTTTTCTCGTTCAAAAAAGAAAGTTTATTAATGTTCCTGTATTTTTAGGTTCTACTTCATTGTTTCTATAATGAAAGAAAGTATTACAATTTCTTTTTTGTTTTACAATCTTACTGTAATGTTCCTGTATTTTTAGCGTATACTTTATTGTTTCTTCAAAGAAGGAAAGTATTACAATTTCCTTTTTGTTTCATAATTTTACTGTTTTATTCTCCTTCATAAAAGAAAGTTTATTAAAGTTCCTGCATTTTTAGGTTCTAATTTATTGGTCTGCAATGAACGAAAGATTTACAATTTCCTTTTCGATTTGCAATGTTACTGCTTTACTGTCCTTCGAAAAATAATGTTTATTAATGTTTCTGTATTTTTAGGATCTACTTTATAGTGTCTGCAATGAACGAAACTATAATAATTTCCTTTTTTTTACAATGTTACTGTTTTATCCTTGTTCAAAAAAGAAAGTTTATTAATGTTCCTGTATTTTGGATTCTACTTTATTGTTTCTTCTATGAAAGAAAGTATTCAATTTCCTTTTTGTTTTATATTGTTACTATTTTATTCTCCTTCAAAAAAAGAAAGTTTATTAACCCTTTAAGACCGGGAGATTTTTTGGTAGAAATTTAAAGTGTGGGTGGTTTTACCGTTACCGATAGGAGCGTATTTGATTGAAAACAAATATTTTAAAAAATACCCCATTTCAGGTTAAAATACCCCATTCCACACAATTTTGTGGTCCGGGCTTAATGCAGCCGTTTTTGGGCTGTATCTACACAATTGTGTAGTTTGGATTACGTGTGCAAATATCTAAAAATAAAAGTTTAAGCAAAAAAAGTTGTTGTTTATTCAGATGATTTTCATCAGCTACAATGAAAATGTTTGAAAGAATTTTTGTTTTTGGATAGACCACTACAATTTAATTTTCTGAGATGTGCTCAATGCTCGCACCCCTCTTAAGAGCCGTTGGCAAATGGTATGCCCTTCACTCCGTTTGGATTGTGTCTGATCCTTCAAATTTCTTTTTTTAGTTTTTCCAGCCGCGGTATTTTGTTGAAATACCGATCGAAGTACATAAAACTAGGTCTGAACCAGAGTAAGGACTATAGCAGGTCCTAAGCCCAGATCCTTGTGGACTAGGTCTGCATTTTTCCACTGGTAAACTACAAAATTTAAAACTATCCCAGGTGATACTGTTACAACAGAGTGTGGTTTGTTTTTTATATACAGTGGAACCCCGCTAATTCGGACCCCGTAAATTCGGATCTCCGGATAATCCGGATCGGTCAGGTCGATTTTTTTATCAAGTTTGAGAACATGGAGTGTTAGAGATTCTCAAATCATTCAGTATCAAAAAAGTAATCTATATAGTTTCTGAATCTTGGTATCAGGTTGCTGAGAGTACTCTCCGAAAGTCTTGGAAGAATTTATGGCCTGCAAATTGTGATTTCTCTGATAATAAGCGAGAATGAAAGAGAAATTATACCTGAAGATTTTGTGAGCATGTTAAAAAAATTGATGGTTGCTCAGATGTTGATATCAGAGACATTAGCAATTGGTTGAAAGAGGAAAATAATGAAAGTTACGCCTCACTTACAGATGACGAAATAATCGCTTTGTGCACAACTGAAGAAAATACAGATGATACAGACGAAAACACCATTACCAATGATGATCAACCAAAAGTTATTTGCCAAAATAAAGCAACGTCTCATTTAGAACAATTAATGGTTTATTTTGAACGTCAGGTGGAAACGAACTATTTATGCTAAAGCGGCTGCGGGACCGTGCGGCCCCGTAAAAGGTGTACAAAATCGGCACAGCAGAAGATTACAAACTTTATAATTACAAAGTAAACATTTTTTACTGCCTGTAAATATTCAATATGTTACCTTTATAGTATTAATATAAAGGTGATTTTCTGTAAATATGTTTTATTTTATTTCATTTTTTATCATTCTCCGAATAATCCGGATTTTCAATAATCCGGATTGGATCTGGTCCCAATTAATCCGAATTATCGGGTTTTACTGTACTGCTTTACTGAAGCACGTCCTAAAAAAAGGAATCGTCTGCTCATCTATGGAAAATTTTCCCTGATCTCCTGGTAAATTTAAGCAGACACTACGGAATCTGTCGAGCATTTACTGAACTTTCCATAATTTATTATTTGTTCCTCGTGGCTTACTTGCTGGTCGACAAAATGGAATGAATTTATCAAACTTAAAAATGTATCTCGTGATATGTATAACTCATATAAAACTTATAAATCATATATGACATCTATAACTCAGAGCAGAAACATACCGTTCGTTACATGTGCATATAAATAATAATAATCAATAAAATATATCTAATACTATCAATTTTAAATAGAAATCATGAATATTTTAAATATAAATCATTAATAGCAAAAACCTATTTAAAATTAATCCGGTTTAAAAATGTAATTAATAAAAAATAAATTGCTAAAAACATAAGTTTTAAAAAAAATCACTTAAAAATAAAAATTTTATATATCAATTTTGGAAACGGTAAAACCCGGAACCGCACAATTGTGTGGGTCATTTGTTTTTCAACATTTGTGAAGCCTAATTAAATTTATCAAAGACAAAATCAATAAAAATCATGAATAAAGTATATGAAAAGAAAAATTGAATCCAAGCAAACATTAAAAATCATATTTAAAAGAAATTACGACAGTACATACTTTTTGTCTATTGCCGTCAGATGATACAGTCTTTTTAAAAGCAGAAAATCTAACCCTGTATTTTAGTTAGTGCCCCCTAGTGGTGTCTTATCAAAACATCTGAAGCCAATTAACGCATATAAATGTGCAGATTACGTTTTGAATCTCAGAAAAACAGGAAATAGTCATTCCCTTTTACTTTAGTATCACCCCCACAATTGTGTAGGTCAGGGCTTAAAGGGTTAAGTTTCCTGTATTTTGGGGGTCTACTTTATTGTTTCTGCAATGAACGAAAGTATTACAATTTCCTTTTTATTTTACAATGTTACTGTTATATTCTCCTGCAAAAAACAAAGTACATTAATGTTCCTGTATTTTTAGGCTCTACTTTACTGTTTCTGCATTCTTCGGAAAAAGACAATCTGTGCAATCGAACAAGCTCCCAAAACGAAGATTTCATCGGGACGAAATTCAACTCCACTGCACCCCGCACAACGGATTTTTGTAGCAATACTTTGCCTATTTTCAGTCATAGTGTTCTAGTTATATTTCATCTACTTCTCTTCTTTTCTTTACTCATCACATTTTACGAGGATACCAAATAATATGCAATAAAACATTTTTTTGCAGCTATACCTTACCTCTTTTCAGATAGGTATGTTTCACCTACTTCTCTTCTTTTTTTTTACTTATCACATTTTACGAAGTTACCAAATAACATGCAATAAAACATTTTGTATGATGAATTTACGTTGTTCTATTTGGTTAGTTTATTTTGGGTACGACTCCAAAATGCGTAACTGTTATTTGTCTTTATTGAACTACTAGCTTTAAGGGGGTCCGGGACACATTTTCAAAAAACTTTTATTTATTGAGTTAAAATTTTGAAATTTTTTGTGATGGTTAACCATGTCATTTGTAAACAAAATCGCATGATAAAACTTTTCATAATTTTTTTTTTTAAATTTAAAATTTAAATTTTGTTAAAAAAGTGGGGTAGTTTAAAATCGTTATAACTCAAAATATTATTTATAGAATTTTATTTTTTTTTCATTTAAATAAACAGAAATATATAAATTTGAATTTAGAGCCAGCATTTTAAAAAATATTATTTTTTAAAAAAATTAAAAATATTTAACGAAAAAATTACAAAAAAGGTGGTGCAACTTAAAAAAAAATCATATTTTCAAAAGTAAATATTTTTTTCAAATATGCTGGCTCAAAAATAAAGTAAAATGATTGAAAATGATATGTTCTGAGTTTCAACCCTGTATCTTTAACGGTTCTTGAGTTATAAGAATTTAAATATGAGAAATGGTGAAAAAAAACCTATCATGAAGAAAAACGCAATTTCACAAGAACTCGTTCCCTTGACAACCATAGCTTGAAAGGCAGATTTTGAAAACAAACCGAAACAAAAAAATTAATATTTCCTGTTCAAATTAAGATAGAAACATGATTTAAACATCATTTTAAGCAGAAAACGGCAGGGAAATTTTTAATTAAAAAAAATGAAGATTTTTGTGTCCCGGGCCCCTTAAAGTGTCAAAGACTCATTTTCAAAGATATTATTCATTTCTAGACATAGTTAAAGTAAACATATCGTAGTTGGTTAAGGCTTCCCAATTCAAAATGTGTCTGTGATGTCTGGAGAACATTTCTTTAGCCTGATATGGCGCGCCGTAGGTCTCGTGACACGCGGGCGTGAGAGAGAAGGAGTGACATTCTGTTTGAGAGTAAAAAGGTAAAGGTAATATGCCGTGATTTTTGAGAAACCTAAAGATTTTTATAGAAATGTTTTCAGGTGCTACGGGCACGGGAATGTAAGGAATTTAATAGCATAGTGGAGTGAGGATTAATGTGTGTAAGAATAATATAAAGAGCTTCATAGTGTTGTGCACCTATGTGAAATTTATACATAGTTTGTGTCGTCATTTGTGTTGTCATCCTTTACGTCGTCGTCCTGTACTGTGTTATTTATAATAAACAATTATTTGTGATAAACGAGGAGTGTTCACGTCAAGGAGAGTCAACCAAGGAGGGAAGACATATTGGACATAGAGAAAAACGTGAAGCAGAGATCCTTATAATTGCAAAAGGAAATGTGAAAACGGAACAAAACACTGCGCTGGAATTAGAACGTACAAAATTAGAAATTATGAAAGCCCAGTTAGAGATGGCTAAGATACAATCTGATAATAAAAATTCTGACACGGGGTAGGGATGGACAAAAATCCCACACTAATTCTTTAGAATCTCTAATTAAGATCGTTAAAATTCTGAGTATGGCAGCCCCGACTAAGCCTGAAGCGTGGAATTTATTTTTTACTTCGCTGGAGAAGGCTTTTGGAATGAAAAATGTTGCGGAAGGGTTAAAAGTTGAAATTTTATTAAATTTAGTAGGGCGAACGAGAAACCCATTTATTAGTGTACGCAAACGCGGACGAAATGAATATCCAAAGGTTTTAATTTTAAAAGAATTTCAACCCACCCTGGAAGCTTGTCTCGAAAATTGCCTTACGGGAAAAAGAATGAATAATGAAAACCATTTGTAATTTGCAAACAGGATCCGAGCGAATTGGGATTTTTATTGTGAGCTTAGAAAAGTAAATGGTTTTGATACACTTAATGAATTAATTGTTAGCGATAGATTATTAAGTTCACTAGATTCAGAGACGTGAAGTTGTGTTAAATTAAAGGAGTTAGACGATTGGTTAAAACCACGACAAATCGCGGAGTTATAGAATAATTGGTTTACTTCAAATGGTAGAAATTTTTCGGAATTGTATGACAGACCGATAAAATCATTTCATAATTATGATGAACCCGGAAGTATAAATTATGGAAAATATGTTCCACCTCACTCCAGAAATAATGTTCTTTCTCGTGATAGAAGCACGAATGACATATGTAAGTTGTGTAAACAAATAATGAAATGAAAACATTTGTGGTTCTGTCCGAATAATAAAGAAAAAAATAAAATTGGAAATTTCCGAAAATAAAGAGAAAAATAAGCATGATGATAAATTATTTGCTAAGGTGACAGCTTTAGGTTTTAGAATTTCAGTCTTTGCAATACATAGACTTGTGGTTGGGGGGACGGAAATTGGGTACGTTAATCGATAGTGCCGCCGAGATCCCAGTAATTAATTCAAACCAGATACCGGATTCATTTAGAAATAATGAAAATTCAAAAATTCAATTGATATCGGCTTTTGGAGAAAAATAACCGCGGATCTTATAACTTTACCCATAGCTTTAGAATCCAGAGAGTCAAATTGTTTAGTTAACAGTTTAAATGTATTGTTTGAGGCAACAGATAAATTATACGGGTCATGTATTATCACACCCACGATTTATGAGTTATTACAATCGGCACAGAGTGGAGGGAAAGAAAATAGATTGTAAGACATGTCGGCGCCTACGAATGAGGTGCAGTCAGAAAGGGGAGAGGAAATTAAGTATCAAGAAACGGGGGGCAGTGAAATGAAACAATAAAGTATAGTCCAGGCAATAGGGAATTTTACCGAGAAAAATTAATGGTAGTTCTGGAAATCGGCTTACTTTATGTTTTTTGGGTCGCTGAATCCGAATTTGTAACTTCCCACCAAAATCCCCCGGCAACTCCCCCAAATTTTGGTAAAAAGCCCCCCAAAAAGGTTTTTATTAAAAAAATGGATTTTTTTATTGTTTTAGGAAAAAAGTATCTAGAAATTCAGAAAGTAGACAAAATTTGCAACAAATTAGATATATAACATCATGACTAAGGATGAAGGGGAACGGGGAATCTGCCTCGGAACATGCGCGCGGTGCTGCGTGGACTAAGCTGCGCAATTCCACTTAACCACTCACACGTTTACATTTGCCCTCTCATCTCCCCTCCGAACTTTCCTTATAAGGTTTACTTTAAGTTTTTTGGGTCACTGAATCCGAATTTTTAACTTACCCCCAAAATCCCCCCCCCCAAAAAATAGTTGTTATTAACTTAAATTTCTTATTGTTTTAGGGGAAAAGCATTACGAAATTCAGAAACTAGACAAAATTTGCAACAAATAGGATGCATGACATTATGACGTAGGATAAACGGGGAGAGAGGGGGCTGCCTCGGAACATTCCCCGCGCACTTTTCTCAAAAAATCAATTTTTGGGGGGGTTGCCGGGTGAAATTTTTGTGGGAAGTTACAAATTCGGATTCAGCGCCCCAAAAAACATAAAGTGATTCGAAATCCAGAACTAGTATTAATTTTTCCTGGTAAAGTACCCTATTGCCTGGACTTCATAACTTAGTGCACGTACCGCAGCAGTGCATGTTCAGAGGCAGCCCGCCCCCTCCCTGTTCATCCTACGTCATAATGTCATGTATCCTATTTGTAGCAAATTTTGTCTAGTTTCTGAATTTCGTAATGCTTTTCCCCTAAAACAGTAAGAAATTTAAGTTTAAAACAACTATTTGGGGGGGGGGGGGAGGTTCGGGTGGGGAGTTAAAATTCGGATTCAGCGACCCAAAAAACTTAAAGCAAACTTTATAGAGAAAGTTCAGAGGGAAGATGGGAGGGCGAATGTAAACGTGTGAGTGGTTAAGTGGAATTGCGCAACTTAGTTCACGCAGCACCGCGCGCATGTTCCGAGGCAGATTCCCCTTCCCCTGCATTCCAAGTCATAATGTCATATATCTAATTTGTTACAAATTTTGTCTACTTTCTGAATTTCTAGATACTTTTTCCCTAAAACAATAAAAAATTTAACTTTTTTAATAAAAACCTTTTTTGGGGGCCATTTTACCAAAATTTGAGGGGGTTGCCGGGAGAAATTTTGGTGGGAAGTTAAAAATTCGGATTCAGCGACCCAAAAAACATATAGTAAGGCCTTTTCCAGAACTACCATGAATTTTGCTAGGTAGAGGCCCTCTATGGTCTCTATTGCCTGGACTAGTATGAATGATGAGAATTTATGTTTGTGGGATCAAAATGAAACTGCAGAAAGGGAGTTAATGATTAGCTGTGTTGAAATGAAAAGTAATAGTGATGATTTAAATGTGGGTCATCAGTGAGACGCGAGTATTTACAGGGCGCAACAGAAGAGTTGCGAATCCTTACAGAGAGCTTTCAGAGATGCGGAAAAAGGGAAAAACGGGTTTGTTATGGTAGATAATTTGCTTTATCATAGGGAAAGAGTTTCGGGAGATCAAGTTATGCAATTAGTGGTACTAAAGGTGAGAAGGGGGAAATTTTAAAAATTGCGCATGAATCGGTTTTCTCTAATCATGTCGGCATGAAAAAAACAAAAGAGAGAATTCGTTATTCATTTTTTTGTCACGGGATGTAGTGTATCGTGTAAGTATTGCCGACTACGGAGCAGAGAGAAGGCCATCGATCAGATATCCATTATCCCAAATGAGAGACCGTTTGACATTGTAAATGTTGATATAATTGGAAAAAATGAGCCCCCTTCAGTGCCTAGGCATCAATATATACTTACTTTGGTAGACCAAATTTTGTGGTGTTCGTTAAGGACAATTACGTCAAGAGCTACGTGCGATGCATTGTTAGATATTTTTATGCGAACAGGAATACCCCGCGTAATAGCGAGTGATCAGGGCAAAAATTTTGTATCACGGTTAATACAAGAGTTTCATGCTAGGCTGGGGGCGGCTCCTATATTTGAAACACCGGGCCATCCACAGAGCTCAGGATTAGTGGAACGATATAATCAGGTGTTGAAACGCATGTTACACCATATAATTCGTAGTGAACCCAAAAATTGGGATAAACACATTCCCTATCTATTATTCGAATAGAGAGAAATTCCGAATAGCACTACAGGCGTATCACCATTCAAATTAATGTACGGAAGGAAGGCCAGGGGGGCCACTGGCGTTATTAAAATCTACATGGGCAGGCGAAATCCCACTACCCATAAATCTGGGGAAGAGCGCGACCAAATACCTCCAGGAGTTAAAAATTGATTTAGAAAGGGCGGCGGAACAAGCGGCAATAGTGTCGGAAGTTAAACAAAGCTCGTATGCGAAGTACGCTGATCGAAGAGCGATTTACAATGAATTTAGACCGGGGGGCCAGGTATATATATTAATCCCGTACTCTACGAACAAACTTTACGCTAGGTCGACTGGACCAGCCGAAGTGTGGTGCCCTGTAATCCTGATTCTTACAAAGTGAAATTAATAAACAGGAATGTTAGAAATGTCCACGTAAATAAGATTAGGAAATTTACTCCTAGGGTACAGGCGGGGGAGGGGGTAATATTCGAAAATGAGGAAGAATTAGGGGAGGTCCATCCCATCCTCAGTGCGAAAGATAACTCCGATTTATTTAACATAGAGGAATTTTATTTAAGTTATTTAGAAAATGTGGAGAAAAAAGTTAGATTTATCGTACAAAGAACTATTTTCTAGAAAAATACAAATAGCCAAGGTAGGAGAGCACAAAATATGAATAAGTGACGCAGAAAAGAAAAAGCCCTATGTTTACAGAATCCCAGAAGCCTTGAAGCCGCAAGTAGATAAACAAATTGAGGAGCTATTGGAATTAGGTCTGATTGAAGAGAGTGAGACGAAAGCGCCACATTCAGTAGTGTGCGTGATGAAGGATGGGGCCTTACGCCTATGTGTAGATATCCGAGCACTAAACGCTATCACGAAAACCGATGATTTTCCAATGGAAAATGCGACTGATCTGTTATTCAGCAGGGCCAATTTTATAACTACATTAGACTTACTGAAAGGCTATTGGGCCATACCATTGGAATAAGAGAGTCAGAATTTAGCCTGTTTTAAGACTCATAGTGCTCAATAACGCTTTAAAGTAATGGCCTTCGGGCTCCGGAATGCAGCAGTGACTTTTCAACGAGAAATAAATAAAGCGCTGTCTGAATACAAGGAGTTCGCCAGATCATACATTGATGATATAGCCGTTTTTTCTGAAACATTTCCTGAACACCTGATATATTTAGAAAAATATTCACAAAGTTGTCATAGTTGCGGTTCTCAGTGAACTTGAAAAAGTGTGAATTCGCAAAACCTCATATTAAGTACTTAGGACATATCATCGGACCAACCCCGGGAAAGTGGAGGCCATTCGAAAGTTAGTAGTGCCTCAAACGAAGAAACAATTAAACAGTGTCCTTAGTCTTTGTAATTACTATAGAGATAATATTCCCAAATATGCTGACGTGGCATATCCTCTGACTGAACTGACAAAAAAAGAATAGTCCAGAGAAGTTTGGTTGGTCAGAAGAGCATGACCGGGCATTTAATAAGTTGAAAAGAGGTCTAATCGAAGCCCCCAGTCTATATACCCTCATTATGGGATTACCATTTGTCATAGAATGCGACACATCCTCAGTCGGCATCGGCGCATGTTTATCACAGCGAAAGGACGGGGCACTGTACCTGGTAAGCTACGCCAGTCAAAAGCTCACCAAAACTCAACACGCTTGGCCGACCATTGAACGGGAGGCCTATGCGGTTATCTGGAGCCTAAAGAAGTTCGAAACAGGGATTTTTGTTCACCCGTGGAACTTATCACCGATCACAATCCATTAACTTCCATCACCAAAAATGCCCCCCAATCTTCCAAACTGCAGCGATGGGCATTAGCACTGCAACAATATGACATTGTTATTTCGCACCAACCAGGTGCTAAGTTGATAAATGCAGACACTTTATCAAGACTTGAGACTATTGCATAAGGAAAAAAAAACTTCTCAGAAAAATGTATAAATACTTTTTTATGACTTTTAAGTGTTTTTCAACAGTGATTTAAATTTTTCCTGCAGCATCTTTTACTTATGTTTTATTTGTTTATTGCATTTATTATTGTGTATTATTAAGTATTAATTCTGTTTTGAATTAGTTGATAAGAAGAGTTCTAGGCAGTGTGTCCAGACTTGTTCAAGTATTTAGTTTGTATTTTATATATATATATAATGTAATTTGTATTATTCTTTAGTATTGTTGTCAAATAATGAAGTATGAAACGTATTCAGACTAGATTTCAGATCGAAAATGTTTACACTCCCCCCTCCCATTCTCAATCTTGGGTGGGGGTGTGACGTCTGGAGAGCATTTCTTTAGCCTGATCTGGCGCGTCGTTGGCCTCTGCTAGGCTACTCAAATTACATTTTGTCGTACACTTTACAAAAAAACTATTCAGTATTTTGACTTGAAATTAAACATAACAATAAATTATGATCTGTAGATTTGCACAATATTATTTTTTACAAAATAACCTTGAAAAATTTATTATTTTAATTAATTTATTTTACATGTTTTTCCATTACGGACGCATTTTTGCAAATAAAAAATGAAACACGTCTATTTTCAGAAGAAAAAATGAATCATGGAGTTAGTCATTATAGATAGAGTCATAATTAATTAAATAGAGTTTCACGATTTCTTTTATGAAATTTTTAAAATACCTTTTTATGAAAATTATATCATATTTTTAATGAATTAAAATTTGTGAAAATTTAATTATTTACATTCAATTATAAAAGTATTCTTCAGTGTTAAGAATTCAAACGCACGGTTTATTCTTATTATGTGAAATCATTTACCCAGACGATACTTACTCATTTTAAAAGAATTATATTATGAATTTTTTTGTAACGTGGCAACAAAAGAAATGTAAAGAAATAAAATTAACTGTTAAATTCGTTATATCATAAATAAAAAATTTCAAGGAAATTCTTAGTTATTTGACTGAATTTACATTTCTAAAATTAAAATGCTTCAAAACATAGGATAATGCTTTTGCTTAATAAAGATGCAAAAATAATGTAAAAAAATATATTATTACTTTCAAATATTTATCTTATTAAATAATGCTTCGCTAAATCCAAACAAAGCATAGCTTTTTCCAGATGGTAATAGACTCTTAACTAAAGATGTTGCTTGAATAGTTGGCGTCTTCTTCACTTATGGTAAAGTCAACAATTCGACAACGTTAAATCAAAATTCTTGAATCGATACGAATACTAATAAATGGTGAAAGGTGTCAATGGATGTTTTTTTCCTTTAACATACGAAACAGGCGTATGATTTTTTTAGTTCATTTTTTTATATTTTTTTTACGCCACCTCTCACATAAAAAAAGTCTTATATTTTGGATTTACATGTAATTTAGAAAACTTTTTAACGTATAATGTTTTCGATGGATACTTTTTCTTTCTCTAAATTCGCTGTTTACTTTTATTCTTTGTAAACGAGTAAAACAATCTGAAATATTTAGCATGGCGAGTGAGAAAATGGTGGGTTTTCCTCTTTGGACACTGGACACACTTTCTATGAGGAATATCTTTTTCTGATTCGGCGTCATAGACATAGGGCAATAAATTCACGTTTTAGGCTGCGAACGCACCATCCTTCTAACTGTTATCAGTGTCGGCATCGTTTGTTGTTGCCACGCGGTGTGTTTGATTTTTAATGACTTTAAAAGGAAAAGGACTGATGTCCTGCAAAAGAGGAAGCTTTTCTTCTGACCCATTGTTGATTCCCCTCATTCTTTTGTGAATAAACCGCAGAAGAGTCCTGAACAAAAGATTTTCCACGAAAACTGGAGAATGAAGGCAAAACTCTCGTCTGTATGCAGCCTTAGACGGACAACAAAAGGTGTCCGATATGATCTGATTAGAGCCCAGATAAGATGGGTTGCCGCTTCCCAAAACTACAAAGAAGGGTTAAGTTTTGTTTCCAATGACCAAACTAGAAGAACCACCAGTGTCTCCAAAGCTATATATAATATAAAGATACCATATAATCTAAAGATCGTCCATAAAAATCTATAAATCGTCCATATAATATAAAGAGAGAAGTTATCTGTTTCTAAATCATGCATAAAGGTCATATTTATTAAAATTGCCCAAATCTGTTAAGCGATTTCTTGCTGTAACTGATGATTCACCAGGATCTGGTAACAATAAACAGTACATATTCAATTGTTCTTACTCGGACCTAGCAAGAAACCCGGTCTCTGGCCATTTTTTTCATTAATATCAGGCTGGGTAGGGACTGGGTCTTCATTTTTGCTGTAAACCCGGGCCAGGCCTAAACTTCATTTTTTCCCGTGTCGTGTAGGTCCGACATTCGATTCGATTTTCATGATATTTTGAAACTTTTCTATATTCATATAAATGTATCTATCATGTACAGGCGCATTCATTGGCAAACAGATGGTAAGCTTTTTCATGTGCAACCCTGTAGTATTTATATTATACATTTATACACTAATTAGCTGACGTACCCGGCATGTCAGAAAACCGTACAAAACACGAAAAAACTTCAAAAATCGCAAAAAATTAAAAATCACAGCAAGAATTCCATCTATTTTGGGCTAGAAAATATTATAAACCAGATTCCTTTTACTACTGTGGAAAAATTGTAGCGAAACTTAAAAAAACTCTAAAAATAGATAAAAAATGAAAAATCGCAGAGGACAAATAAAAGATTATAACAGCGTGCCTTTTACGAATGTAGAAAAATCGCCGCGCAACACGAAAAATCTCTAAACAATGCATAAAAATTCGCAAAAAATTCAAAAACGATGCACGAATTTCAAATAAACTTTATTGAAAACATTACAAAATTTATTATATTGGGCTCAAATTTTGAAACCTAATTTCTTTTACGAATGTCAAAACATAGCATCGTATTAAAAATCGATAAAATATCAAAAATTGCAGAGAAAAAAATACTATAGTGTGTTATAAGTTTGAAACGAATATCTTTTATAAATGTGAAAAAAAGGGGCGCGGAATGCGTAAAAACGCTAAAAATTTCAGTAATCGCAGAAGAGAAAATTTGCTGTATTAAGCTAAAAGTTTGATACAGAAATCTTATTATGAACGTCAAAAACTCGCTACGCAACGGGGAAAAAGCCAAAAAAGCGAATTAAAAATTCAAAAATTGCTGAGAACAAAATTCACTATAGTGGACTAAAACATTTTAACCGGAATTCTTTCATGAATGTCAAAAAACCTCCACGGAACGCAAAAAATCGCTAAAAGTTCAGAATTTACTATATTAGGCTAAAAGTTTAAAAAGAATTTCTTTTACCAATGTGAAAAAAGCCGCTGCGGAAAGCGATAAGTCGCTGAAAATTGCATTAACAATCTCTAAACATTCAAAAGTCGCTAAGGTAAAAAATTGCTATAATGTTCTAAAACATTTTAACTGGAATTCTTTCAAGAATGTCAAAAACAGGGCGAAAAATCGCAAAAACTAGTAGTAAAAATCGAATTAAAAATTCAAAAATTTCGGAGGACAAAATTTACTGTATAAAAGTTTGAAACCGAATTCCTTTTTCTTTTTAGTGCAGGTAAAATATACCAAAAATGGAGTAAAATGCAACAACTGATGGCCATTCACGAAAATTTGGGAAAAACCTGTTTTTGGCACTAGAAATTAAGATCCGATAAGTCCCCAAAATATAAAGCTGTTTTATCCTGCTTCTGTGTGAAGGGGGGGGGGGGGGCAATTTTACCTCAGGTAGGGAGGGGGGAGTAAAATTTTTAAGTAGGTGAAGTGGGATATCGTGTGTTATGTATTTTTTAATTCTGAATCGAATGATACCATCCGTAAGTCGATACGATCATTTTTTATAAAATTACTGCAGGTTTTATTAATACAAAGTCGACACTAATACTTTATGCAGGTAAAATAGATTTTTACAGTAACAACTGATGGCCATTCATGAAAATTTGGGATGAACATCATTTAGGCATTAGAAATGCAGTTACGATGAGTCCCCCAAAAATAAAATTGTTTCACCATGTTTTTTTTTTTTTTTTTTTTTTTTTTTTTTTTTTTTTTTTTTGGGGGGGGGGGGGTTGCAAAATGAGGGTATTTTAATTCATGGGAGAATTTGACATTTTTTAATTAAGTCAAGTAGTGTATCGTTCATAAGGTATTATTTAATTTTGAATCGAATGACACCATCCGCAAGTCAACACGATCATTCGTAACAAAGTTAAGCAGGTTTCAGGAATACAAAGTCATGAATGTTTTTATGATTACAAAATTATAAATACAGGGATTTTGACAACTTTAATGACCTTGCAGGAGATTCAGGTAATCTTGATTTTGATTATTGCTATTTTGAAGACATTTAATAAGTTTGAGATTATTTGATATGATATAAAGAAAAATTTTTGAACGTAAAATAAATGTGACAAAGCTGTCCTCAGTATAATTTTCGATTTTGTATTAATAAAAGCTACCATAACTGTATGGTATATAAATAATCGTATCGACTTGCGGAGGGTGTCATTCGATTCGGAATTAAAAAATACATAACGAACGATATCTCACTTGACCTAATTAAAAATAAATTGAAATCCAACCCCCGGGGCCGAAACTACCGTTTTCGCACCTTGGGCAAACATGGGTTTTGGCACCCCCCCCCCCCCTCTGCAAAGTAAATTTACAAACAGAATTTTACTAAGTTTCTCATAGTTGATTATTTTAAAATATGTAATATATGTTAAAATATGTAATCAGATATTAAAACCTTGAAAATGGAATCGAAATTAACAGAAAAAAATTCCGCTTTATACAGGATACTTATACCATATCACCCTTAGCTCTTTCTATGCTTTGGCATACCCCAGAAAGGACGATTTTGACAATACAGTGCTAAAGATAGACGTCAGGAAAAACGACATTAAAAATCTCCATTTACGCCCGTTTCACCTTCCATTCTGGCGCCCGGGGCACATGGCCCCTCTGCCCCCCCCCCCCCCCCTTAGTTTCGGCCTTGCCTACCACCTGCGTTAAAATGTCCCCCTTAAACATGGTAAAACAACTTTATTTTGTGGGGACTCGTCGGAATTTCATTTCTAGTGTCAAAACGATGTTCTTCCAAAATTTTCGTGAATGGTCAACAGTTGTAATCGTAAAAACCGATTTTATTTGCATAATTTTTGACTTTGTATTCCTAAAATATGCGGTAACTTTCCAAAAAATGATCGTATCGACTAGCGGATGGTTTCATAAGATTAAAAATTAAAAAATACATAAGTAACAATACCCCATTTGACATACTTCCCTTAATTTCCCCCCTCTCTGGCTTAAAACTTTTGCCCTTCAAAACATAGTAAAACAACTTTATTTTTGGGGGGACTCATCGAATCTACATTTCTAGTGCCAAAACGAAGTCCCCCCCCCCCATTTTGGTGAATGGTCATCAGTTGTTTAAAAAAACCCCTATTTTACCTTTATTATTTATCAATGTCAAAAAATCGCTCCGAAACACGAAATAACTCTAAAAATCGCATACAAAAATTCCCGAAGAATTCAAAAATCGCTATATGAATTACGAATACACTTTTTTTTTAAAGAAGACAAAATTTACTATATTAGACTAAAAGATTGAAATCGGATTTATTTTAATGATGCAAAAAAATCACCGCGAACTGAGAAAAAAGGCTAAAAATCGCATAAAAAATGAACTTGGAAAAAATGGAATAAAAAAATCCAAAATCGATCTTCCAGGTGCGTAACTACATACATAGTCAACCACCAAATTTTGTAGCTCTGCATGCAGCGGTTTCTTCAGAACACAGACGACAGACAGACTGACTACTTTCCTTATTATTATAGACTAGCTGACCCGCACAGCGTTGCCCGGACATTGTGATAATAACCTTAAATAAACCTCAAACTTATATGATTTTATACATTTTATCAGATTTTGTCCGAATTTAAATTTTTAAATGAAAAAAATATTGATTTTTATTGGTAAAAGCGCTCATAAGAAGTCATTTTCCGTTTTTTCACGCAGTATCGTATCAGTTTTTTTTTTTTTTTTTTTTTTTTTTTTTTTTTTTTTTTAACAAGAGTTCTTGTAAGAACTCTATAAATTTCGCGAAAAAATATTGATATCTATACTTCTAAAAGAAATATGGGGTTTTTTTACTCCCTTTTTTTTTGTTTTCGTTTCTGGTTCTTTAACATAACAAAGAAAAAACAGTTTTCGTCGTCCGAACTGTCCGAAATTTTAATATGTTATAAATATAACTGCATCTGAGCACTCTATAAAATTTCATGAAAAATATGCGTAATTAGTAGGAAAAACGTGAGCCGAAGCCAAGCGAAACACCTCGCTTTTTAGCTTTTTCGTCCAAAATTTGTTTAAAAAAATTACTTATACTCCACCGAACATTTCGAAATTTTTGTAATAGATGTAAAGTCCGGTCTGTCGAAATGCTCTAAAAAGATTGTGACGAAATAAGGACATTTAATTACTTTTAGCGTAGAAAAAAGATCGTCTCGGGGAAAAGCGAAGTGACCTGCGGTCGAGAATTTTTTTTAAAGAAGTAAAATTAGCCTTTTTGAAAACCGATTGCATTGTCTCTTAGCTTTAAGTGCGTATTTTTGTGAATCGGTACCTCTAAAATTGAGCCTTGAGTAAGGGAAAAAATGTTGAATGAGAAATCCTTTTTGAAAAAACTTTTCAAAGGGTTAACAACCATATTTTTTCGAATTGATTGAGGCGTAAAAGTACGAACTTTAAGTATATGTCACCCGTTTTGTCACATTTTAAACGGCACGGCTGATGGGAATTAAATCAAAATGGGTTGAAAAGGGGTATTTAGTTCTTCCTTCTTTTCCGTGCAAAAAGCATGTTCTGATCATGCACGAGCGCCGATTTTCAAAAAAAGATTGCTTTTTTGATGAGTTTTTAATTAATATCTCGGCTAATTATAAAATAAATCTGAATCTTAGTGGTATCAAGACCTACCCTGGACTATTCTCATACAAATTGTCGAAGTTATGCGCGCAGTAGACACACACAAACAGCGATCTTCTGTTTTATTAGTACAAATATATAGATATTTATATTAAATGTAGAGTAAAACTTCACGAAACATGTCTTAAACAGAAACTTTGGATGCTCTAGAAGGAACGATTGCCAAAAATTTTTACTTAATTAGCCAGACTTAATTAGCTTTTACAAATGCTTTACAATATGGATATAAGGTTAGCCTGTGTAAAAGGAACCTGCCTGTCACTAAATCCTGTATTATGGCCAGCATTTCATGATCCCAACAAAAGGAACACTTTGAATTTTAACCTGATAAGGTAGACGTAAACCTGTATAAAACGGAAATTTTGACCAGTTATTTGTAAATTTGCCTTAGCAGTTATTACTGATTTTGTATTCATGATTCAGTAAATTAATTCCTTGTTCCAGGGGGGGGGGGGGGAGACTAGAGGTCTGCACGGGCCGTAACTTCTGGCCCGGTAGAAAAGTTAAAAGTTCGGCCCGAGCTCGGCCCGGCCCATAGAAAAAAATGATTGGCCCGGCCCGGCCCGGTATAACAGCTAAAAGTTCGGCCGAAAAAAGTTAAAATATCGGCCCGAATGAATTGCTACAAAACATTGATTTTTACGTCGATCTGGTTAAAAATTTGACTCGAGGAGTTCTGACCAAAAATATTTATCTTAACTTCTTTTCATGTTTCTAAACTCCATTTTTATATAAGTGCGATATTTATTTTTTTAATGAATCGCTATTTCTTCTATGTAAATGATTCAGTTATCATTAATATTGTTAATCCATATTTCATGCATTGAATTGTTAAAAATCTGAAAAATGCTATGCAGTAAAATCTTCTAAAACTCAAATACATAGAAAAGAAAAAAAAAATGCGTTTTAGACAAGTTCCCTTCTTAGCAAATGTAAAGGTATTATATATTCTTAGCATATTAATTTTGCATGGATCAACACGTTTTTCAGTTTAAAACTAGGATTCCGTCATAGGCAGGTTCCTTCTCATGTTTTACTATATTTTAATTTAGCTATATTTTAATTAGCGTAGAAATTTACTATTCTTTAAAAAGAATAAATGTTAATGTTTAATTGTAGAATAATGGCGATTCAAAAATGCATGCATATTTTGCAAAAATCGTTGGGCCAGGCTTAATTTTACTGACCTTTTAACGGACAGGTCACGCCTAGACAATGATTTTCATACGGTCTGGCTCAAAATTAGGACCGAAAATTTTGGGCCGTGAATACTAGAAAAAAAAACAGTCCCAGCCCCAGCTCTGTTCAGAAAAAATAAGTTAGGCTCGGCACGGCCCGAGCCTTCAGAAAAAAGTATGGCCCGGGCCCGTCCCGGCCCGAGTGCCGCAAATGAAAATAGGCCCGAGCCTCGTGCAGATCTCTAGGGCAGACTCTCACCCCCTTTGGCTAAGCCACTGGCTGAGTCCCTCAGATAATTTTGAAAACTCTACGCCTATGTGGAACAGAGTTCGGCCAGTTCAACAACCATCTATTTCCAACATTCTGCATCTCCAATTATCTGCAAACAATATTATTTTGCTTTCAAACTGTAAAATTCAATGCAAGTTAGACAGCTATCAAATGAGAAAAAATGAAGCTGTCAAAAATTATTAAAGCGGAAAATTAGATTTCTTTAGCTTTGATTTAAAGTAAGTACTTTAGACCAGTAGCCAACGACCTTGTGTCTTTATTTATAGGGAAAGTTCTCTTTTTAAACAAGTAAGTACATAATATATTTGAAAGAAGAAGTTTTAAATTTCCCCAAATGAAATCTAAGAGTCATTTGAACCAAATGTAGCGTGTATTCAAGTAACTGATATTAAGATACATCATGTTCTTTTTGATACTCAGCTAAATTCCAACTGATATTAAAGTAAGCCATTAAAGAAATGTATAAAATTACTTCAAATCCAATAAGTATTAGCCCCATGTAATGTTCTTCTATTACTGTTTGGAGTCTACCGGTTAGGAAACACTCAAATTTAGGGAAATTCTTCCTAATCGGCACAATCCATATGCGGACTTCCCTTTTGTGTTCTGACAATTCACATCCTTAAACCGTTATTTAAATAGAAACACACATTAAATATCTTTTTTTTTTTTTTTTTTTTTTTTTTTTTTTTTTTTTTTGCTATTTGGATATTTTAAAATTTCCCAAGGCTTCCTCCCCCATCATTCACAATGAAATAGTTCTGAAATAGGCGCTTTTTTATATAAATTTTTGTGTTCATTCACAAATTTGTAAAAGTAGAAAATATAGAAAGTATGAAGTAGAAAGTAGAAAGTTCAACTTTATGAATATATAAATATTAAAAGTGTATGAATAATCTTCAATTTTCTGCTGTTTTACAGCCATAATAGTGATGCATTTGAGCCCCCTAAGTGAATAATTGATGAGGTAGAAAAACCCCTTTAAAATTAGAACTAAAGAATTACGTGTTAAAAGCAGAAAAAATATTGAAAATGACATCATAAAAAATATATTTACACGTGAATATTAAAAGAGAAAGAAAACTTTAAAATACTAAATCCATTAATATGCGTTAAAAGCAGTAAATGAGGGAAATGACGTCTTATTTAAAATGGCCAAATAATAATATTGCCAAACAGTTTCTATTTAAAAATATATTTACACGAGACATTTATTTCATATTTCGAGATAATCTTTTTAAAAACTATTGTTGCTAATTCTAAAACAGCGCAAATAATAATATTTCCTTTCTAAGAACAAAAGTATTTTCACGTGAAGATTAGAAAGAGAAAGAAAATTTTGGAGAAAATTACGTCATGGTTTCGGGGTACAGTGCATTTAGAATTTAATGGAGAGATATTTTTTTTTTTCAAAAAACATGTCCCTTGAATTTCCCACTTCAGGAAAATTTGAAATAAGAATATCTTGGCTATTTAGTTTTTTTTTCTCTTTTAAGTGGTAGTCCAAGAGCTGTTAAACATTTTAGGGAAGGTATTTGAGGCACCCTGAAAATTTGTGCAACATTTCTTTTGTAATGACTGAATACAAAATCGAATGTCTGGCTGAAGGATCGTGGCCCAAAAACTGTGCCAGACACGTGTCAAGTGCCATTTTTTGACGACCCCCAAAAAAGGTATTTGAGGCACGCTGAGATTGAGACAGAATAATATTTATACTTAGAAAAAAGAATATTTTGAAAACGACAGACACTTTAGTCGGCCCAAAAACTGTGCCAGACACGTGTCAAGTGCCATTTTTTGACTACCCCAAAAAGGTATTTGAGGCACGCTGAGATTGAGGCAGAATAATATTTATGCTTAGAAAAAAATATTTTGAAAATGACAGACAATTTAGTCGGCACAAAAACTGTGCCAGACATGTGTCAAGTGCCAAATGGCACTTGACACGTGTCTGGCACAGTTTTTCGCCACGATCCTTCAGCCAGACATTCGATTTTGTATTCAGGCATTACAAAAGAAGTGTTGCACAAATTTTCAGGGTGCCTCAAATACCTACTCAAAAATGTTCAACAGCTCTTCTACTATGGCTTAGATTGCTTCAAAATAGCTCGTATGCAGGGATATGCGGAGCAGCTGCCCTCCCCCCTCCCCACATTTTAAGGGGCCCCCATGAGAGTAGTCAGGATTTTCATTAAAAGGTACCAAATAATTAAAGTTAGCCAAAAGTGACCAAAATTCATATTTTCAAACATTTAGGGAGGAAGTGCGGTCCCCCTTCCCCTCTCTGCTTCTAGTACCCTCTCCACCCATGCAAAAAACAAACTATATCATTAGAAAACTAATGATTAATATTTTATTATGACAGATTAGTATTTTATCGTTTTCAAATAAATTCTTTATTAACGTTTTCCTCGTAAGGTGGCAAGTTAAAACCATTCATTATGACCCATTGTCTTTTAGACATCTTATAACGCACGTAGATAAATAAAGTAAAAGTTTGCAAAGAAATACTCGTATCAACCAATCTATCATTTTTTTCTACTACTTTTTCTGTATTATCCTACTAGAATTTTTTGTGACACTCTGTATACAGATATGAGCAGACAATTTATGCATATAATACAGTATGCATGAAGTTTAGTACTAGTCATTTCCACATTATTCACAAAAAAATGTGTAGATAGATAGAAGGCCCCCCATAGCCCTGCTCGTATGGACTAATAATGCTAATAATTCAGTGTCAGTATTTTAACTTTTAACTTGAATGGAAAAGAATTAGCAAGCCAGTTAAGAAAAGTAGCCTGTTCTACATACTGTATGAGTTAAATAAAACTTCAACAGTTAAGCTCTACTGTGAAGAGATGGAGACGATGAACTCTGTCTTATTGAACATCTGAACTCGTCTAAAGTCAACTAGTTGCTGTCCAATAGCACATCAGTAATACAAACTTCGTTCAATTAAAAGCAAATTCAAAAAGGAGGAGAATATGCTTTTAGAGAGTTAAATGAAGTCGTTTCATTTTTTTTTTCAAAATATAGCATCCTGCAACGCTATTCTATTCAAGTACTTGGATATGAAATTTTAAATCAACAGATAATTCAGAAGGTTAAATGACGTCGTTTGTTTTTTTCATATTTTGAGTCGACCTTTTTTTTAAATCTCTTCAAAACATTACATCCTGCAACGATATTGTATTGAAGTACTTGGACATGACCTATTATATAAAATTGAATTTTTATTTAACCTTTCTACTATTTCCTTTTGCTTTTTGTATGTGTGCAGATTGTAAACATAAGGAATAAAGTACTAAAACCTGGCAGTGAATTTTTATTTTCCCTTGAAGAAAGGTTCTCATAGTTTTGAATGGTATTAGGTAGCTTTCTTTACAAAAAGCTACCTATTGCAGCCGTTCGGAGGAAAGCGATTTCAAAAAATTTTGGTATATTTTCATCGATCATGACCCCCAGACCCCGAAACCACCCTCCGCTCAAAATTTATATATATATATATATATATATATATATATATATATATATATATATATCTGACCTATGTCACACTGTAACTCTCGTATTTATGAACCGATTTGGATGTAATTCGGTGTGTAAATAGTACATACCAATGTCTCGACCGAGTTCGTTGGCCACCTTCATCCGCCATTTTGTTTCAAAATGGCGGCCATTTAAATTTTTTTTAAAAATTTAAAATTTGAAATGTTGTACCATAAAATTGAAAATGGAAAAATATTTTTTTCTTATGTATTTGACCTTTATACAAAGACTCCGTAGCAGTTTTTGTTTCGTCTATATCTTAAAAAATGGCTGAGTTATAGCATTTTGAATTTCTAGCGAAGCTGACATTTTGAAACGTCCTGAAATTTGTCACGCGATAAAAGGCGTATTTAAGAACCGATTTGGATGTAACTTCGTTTATACATAGTACAGACCAATGTCTCGAACGAGTTCGTTGGCCAGCTTCATCCGCCATCTTGTTTAAAAATGGCGGCCATTTAAAATTTTAAGAAAAATTTAAATTTGAAATGTGGTAGCAAAAAATTGAAAATTGAAAAAATATTTTTTTCTTATGTGTTTGACCTTGATAAAAAGATTCGGGAGCAGTTTTTGTTTCGTCTATATCTTAAAAAATGGCTGAGTTATAGCATTTTGAATTTCTAGCGTGGCTGACATTTTGAAACATCCTGATTTTTGCCACGTGATAACAAACGTATTTATGAACCGATTTGGATGTACCTTGGTGTGTACATAGTACATACAAATAACTCAACCGAGTTCGTTGACCAGCTTCATTCGCCATCTTGTTTCAAAATGGTGGCCATTTAAAAAAATTAAAATGAGATACCAAAAAATTGGAAAATGAAAAAGATTTTTTTGTATGTGTTTGACCTTAATACAAAGATTCCGGAACAGGTTTTGTTTCGTCTACATCTAAAAAAATGGCTGAGTTATAACATTTTGAATTTCTATTGTGGCTGACATTTTAAAACGACCTGATTTTTGTCACGCGATAACAGGCGTATTTATGAACCGATTTGAATGTAACTTGGTCTGTACATAGTACATACCAATGTCTCGACCGAGTTCGTTGGCCAGCTTCATTCGCCATCTTGTTTCAAAAGGGTTGCCATTTAAAAAAAATGTAATTTAAAATTTAAAATGAGGTATTAAAAAATTGGAAAATGAAAAAGATTTTTTTTATGTGTTTGGCCTTGATACAAAGATTCTGGAGCAGTTTTTGTTTCTGAAAATTTGTTCTTTTGTTTATATCTTAAAAAGTGGTTGAATTATAGCACTTTGAATTTCTATCATGGCTAACACTTTGAAACGATCTTGTATTTGTCACGCGATACCACACTTATTCGCCTATTTCTATGGAAGAAGGCATGTGGATAGTATACATCAATATCTCGACCAAGTTCGCTGGCCAGCTTCATCAGCCATCTTGTTTCAAAATGGCGGCCATTAAATTAAAAAAAAATATATATTTAAAGCGAGGTGCAAAAAAATTAGAAATTGAAAAAGGTTTCTTTCTTAAGTATTTGACCTTGATATAAAAGATTTCAGGAGCAATTTTTTGTTTGTCTTTATCTTAAAAAATGGCTCAGATATAGCAGTTTCAATTTCTAAAGTGGGTGACATTTTGAAAAATCTGATTTTTTGCCTGCGACAGCACTCGTATATATCTACCGATTCCGATATGAGTGAGCATGTGCACAGCAATTACTAAGGTCTCGACCAAGTTCACTGGTTAGCCTCATCTACCATGTTGTCTTAAAATAGCAGGCACTTTAAGAAATCGCCGAATTTGGCAGCCAAATATAAGTGACTTTAAATAAAAGCAGCTTGTTTAAAGCTGACTAATTTCGCGAAATTCTCATTCATAATGATTTAGTATTGATAAAAATTAGTATTGAATCTCCTACATTCGGTTTCCACTTAATTGAGCTTCGTGTGTTTGAATAATATAAGTTGGCTTTTTAAAAATAAGGAATATGAAAGCTACCTCTTCCTCCCGGCACTGGCCGGAAGGACTTTTTTAATATGCTGATCGTGTTGGAAATTATTGTTAAGATGGAAGATAAAGTCTGACCCGTTTCTATCGACATCAAACTACTAAAATACAAACCTTTTTTCACTTTTTAGACCTTTCTACAGAATAGAATTTTCCTCACACCAATCTTCTCGAAATAATAAGAGCATTCTCAGAATAGAAACAATTTCAAGTAAAGAGCATTTTGTATGAGATTATTTTTCTCATGTGCATGCTCATTTGAATGGTAAGATAACGATAAGGAATTTCATTTCGATTGCAAAAGAAAAATATTCTCAAATTTCTTTTTACTAAAATAGGAATGATTCTTTCCAGGAGAATACTGAAAGTACGCAGTAGAAAATCAATCTCTTCTTCCATAGAAATAAGTATTAATCATAAATGCTGCCTCATGACAGTGATTTTCATGTCTCTGTTTAAAATAGCAATTTCATTATTGAAACCCAACCACTGCCACTAATTTTCAAAAGTCGCAATTTTGATTTTTTTTAAATATTATAGTACAACAATGACAGAGAGAAATTCTTGAAGGGTAAACCCACGGCTTCTTGATGTTACTAATGACTCAGATCTCCTTCTATCCCATCAATAACTATTCAATTCCCTTTTCAAACTGATTTTTCAAAAACTTCTGAAACAGAAAGTTTTTTTTTCTTTTCCAATTTGTGAATAAATAAAGTTTTCACTTTGATCAAGAGATCATCAGTACAGATTTTAGACGATACTTTTTTAAAATATTTAATTAGATTTAAAAATAAATTACATTTTCTTGGTATTTTAATTATATTTTATAGAGATAGAGATAGCAGTTTATTTCTAACCATGTCAAGCTGAGAAGGAACTATTTCTTATGAAAAAATTGGATACGGAAAGTGGAATTCCTTATTTAATTTTATAAGATTTGTTTGGAAAGTCCTACGAAGAGTAACTGAAAAGGCACGGAAATTAGGAACTTTTTCTTTCTCTGCCCTGGTCAGATGGCTTTCTCAAAATAATGTACACTGTATTTTTTTCTGTGAAATTACAGATAATCTACTGGTAATCCATTATCTTAAGTCTTATGTAAAATGACAGAAATTAGAAAAACAGAGAAATTATTCGGTAAATTTACAGTAGACTCTTTAACCCATGCCTGATTTTTCAAAAATCATTGTAATAATGTTTTTCGGCTTTCATTTTTTAAATAAATCATAGGAAAAATACTTAAAAAAATCATATTTTGTTTTAAGTATAGTTTACGGCTAAAAAACAGTTTGTTACTAATCGGCAATACTGGTGTTTAACAGAAAAAATAATTTTCCTTCACAAAATTCTGTAATATTAAACACACAAGAATGTTAGGAGCTATAATAAGAAATAAATTTTACTTGCTCACGGCAGGTCAAAATAGGGTATTTCGCAAGCTTCCTAACAAAACAAAAACAACAAGTAGCAACAATTGAAAAAATAAATTTATCTTTATTCCT
The DNA here is from genome assembly GCA_963932465.1 of Maratus speciosus. Taxonomy (NCBI): domain Eukaryota; kingdom Metazoa; phylum Arthropoda; class Arachnida; order Araneae; family Salticidae; genus Maratus; species Maratus speciosus. Next base: position 687,593,778 of record OZ010787.1, on the reverse strand, counting down.
AAACAGTACAAGTGTTGTCCTCTACATGTTGAAAATCGATTTAATAATATCTTCAGAATGTATTTTATTGGCAACATTAAGCATTATAGCTTCAATATTATTCTAATGGTATTTTAGAGCCTAAATTGGGCATGTTGCCGAAAAGCAACACCAGGCATTTAAGGGTTAAATCTACATCGAATTAAAATACACAAAAGTGTAAATTTATTTAGTTTAATTGATACAAATTTAATTTATTACAAATTCACGAATTTCGAAGAACCAGAATTTTTCGAGTGAAATTGAACAGCTGTACCATTTAATTTTACAAGATTCATTCCTAGCCGGAACGGGTTTTGATCCCCAGTCCTTTGGGTTGGAGACGCCTTACGGACTGAGCTATATACTGTAAAAAAAATCTGTAAAGTTACTAAAGTTTTTCTAGGAAACTGGGATTCCTAGAACTTTTTATGTAACGGCAAGGAGTTTTTGTTTTTGCCGTTACATAAAAAGTTCTAGGAATCCCAGTTTCCTAGAAAAACTTTAGTAACTTTACAGAATTTTTTTTACAGTGTAGGAACTGTTACTACTGTTTACAAATGATGTCTTTTATGATTCAGCGGGCAAAAATCTTTTGTACTTCACTGTAAAAAAAAAATCTGCAAAGTTACTAAAATTTTTCTAGGAAACTGGGATTCCAAGAAATTTTCATGTAACGGCAACAAGGAAAATTCCTGTAACAAATGCTGTTACAGGAATTTTTGTTGTTGGCGTTACATGAAAAGTTCTAGGAATCCCAGTTTCCTAGAAAAACTTTAGTAACTTTACAGATATTTTTTTACAGTGTTCTTGTTATCGATTTCCAAAGATTTCTCCAGTGGAGTTTCATTATTCATAGAAATTAGGTAGAGGGGACCTTATCCTAGTCTTTATATAAATTTAAATGATATTTAGTCATGCACTTATATAATAATAGTAGTAAGGAAATGGGGCTCCGGGCTCAGCAGGGTGAACGGATGCACCGTTAACCCTCCTGTGCACCCTCCGGCACCGCCTCATCCCCCCTCCCACACCACCTGCCCCTTCTCAGCCACCACAGCCACGCCCCCTAGTGGGAAAAATAATTTTCTGCTATAACATGAAGGACCAATGACCTTCTATTCAATTACCATCAACAGAACTAAGATAGACAAATGATTATTTCACTATTTATATTAAAATACTTTCTCAATTTAAGTAAGGAGTATTATTAATTAAGCAAAACAATTGAAAATAACAATTTTAAAGGAAAAAAGCTGAATTCTGTAGATTTTTTTTCAACTATAAGACGATGATTAAATTTTTATTTGAATTTCGAATAATCAACACCTTAATGAGTATTATTAATCATACAAAATAACAAAAAATATCAATTTTAATAGAAAAAGCAGATTTCTTTAAATTTTTAACAACTATAAGATCAGAACATCAACTTAAAAGAGAAAAGTTAAACATACATTTTAGTTTAGTTTTTGAACAACCATCACCTTAATGAGTATTATTAATTAAGCAAAATAATGAAAAATATCAATTTTTAATGAAAAAAAGCAAATTTTTTTAGATTTTTTTCGATCATGAAATGAGAACATCATCTTAAAAGGGAAATTTAAACATATATTTTAGTTTTTGAACAACCATACCTTAACCAATTTTAATAACTGAACAAATAACAAAGGTAAATATTGATTTTTTAATGAAAAAGACGAATGTAAACGAACCCGGTTAACTTTTACACTAGTTTGAGATTTTATCATGCTTTTAGACGCTAGTTATGTAAGATTGATAACTTTGAAAGGTATTCGTTATAAGAAATATTCGTAATTAAACATTAATTTTTAGTCTAATCAGTAACTGGAAATTTCACATTTAAAAAATTATTTTCACGAAAACGTATATAAAAATACGATTTTTTAATCTAACTTTCCAGATTTTTATCAGATTGGATAGGATTTTTTCGATGGGTCTAGTATACGAAAATAATTCTAAATAACAACTCCCATTCACTACCAACCCTCACATTCTTCAAATTTAAGGGGATCACAAACCTTCTCTGACGTCATATTCGAACCAATTTTTAGTTCATGTTTTCTGCACCTGGTAAACTACAAAAGGTATATCAGAAAATGTTTCCATTCAAGAAAAATCTTTACCTTAACGAACATTAATAATTAAGCAAAACAATAGAAAATATCAATTTTTAAGGGATAAAAGCTGATTTCTTATGAATATTTAAACTGTAACACGAGATTATCAACTTCTAAGAGAAGAGTTAAAATTATATTTGACTTTTAACAACAAAAACTTAATAAATATCATTAATTAAACAAAAAAATATCAATTTTCACGGAAAAGATGAATTTTTACGCAAATTTTCAACTTTGAAATACATTTGTTTATATATTGTTACAATGATACTATTTATATTGTTAAACTTCAGCTATCTTTAAAAGCTTGATTGTCTTTATATACTGTTCATATTTATATCTATTCACATCATGACTACATTTGAGATCTTACAACAAAATTAGTACAAATCTTAGTACAGATTTCTTTTACATGTTGGAAACTGGAAATGAATAAAATTGTTTTATGCATTCGAGATCATTTGGTCATTGATACATTCGAGATTTTGAACATACACTCGAATTTTGAATGAACAACAACTTAATGAATATTAATAGTTAAGCAAAACAATGGAAAATATCAATTTTTAAGGAAAAAGACTGATTTCTTTTGATTTTTTCAACTATAAGATCAGGATATCAACTTAAAACTGGAAAGTTACGAGGATTTAAACTTAAAAGGGAAATTTAAACATTTATTTTAGTTTTTGAACAACCATTACCTTAATGAATTTTAATAATTGAACAAATAACAAAGGAAAATATGATTTTTTAATGAAAAAGACAAATGTAAACGAATTTGATTAAATTTAACACTAGTTTCAGATTTTGTGATACTTTTAGATGCTAACTATGCAGAATTTTCCCCCTTGAACGAGGTACACTTCAAGAAATTCTTAAGGACTCCTTTTTTATTATTTTTTAAATAATTTTGAACCATGATTTTTTAAGGAAATCTATCTCAATCGCGTGCAGACAGAAATCCGTTTGCACTTAAATTAATGTAAATAGTTCAACATTTGTTTCCGGCTGATAATTCATAACGAAGTAAAAACTTTATCCATAAAATAAAACAATATAAACAAAACAGGAATTGAACAGACATTTAATCGAATGACACCGCTTAAGCAACTGAAATAATCAGAATTAAGGACTGCTGTCAGTCACGAAAACTTTGACGATTTCTTCGGCTATTAACTCATACGAAAGTATCGTTTAAAAAATTTAGCTTAAAATTGTGCTCCTTATCACAGAAGATGTGGGCAGGATGTTTTTCAGCCTCTCTAGAAATGATCTCTTCTATACAAATTAGTAAGTATTTTGTAAATTTCCCACACAAAGATTTCATCTCTTTAAAGAGACATTTATTATTCTCAATAAAAATGAAAATAAATACTTAAAATAGAACACTTCGTTGCCAATAAAAACACCGAGCATCTTTCGTTAGGCTGACATCCTTAATGGATTGGTTTAGTTTGCACTAAATAGCCCACCCAAGATCTCCATTTTTCTTTATTTATTTACGTAACACTACTTAAAGTGATTTTTTTAGGAAGCACTATTACATTCTTCCCTATGTTGGAATTTCCCAAACATTTTGCCAGATCTACGCCGATCATGACCCCTAGAAACCAAAACCATCCCCAGTTCAAAACTTTATCAATCTATATTAGTCCAGTAGAAATAGAATTTTACCTTACAAAAATTCAACTAATTCTGATTTTCGGGTATTGTATATAGGTTGACCCTCTAATGAAAAAAAAAAAAAAAAAAAAAGTTTTCGACTTTCTAGACCTTGTGCGTTTTTTTACCATATCGAATAAAACAAAAATTTTTGGCACTTTTTTTTATTTTTCTTGAGTAACTCATTTTCAGTGCTTTTCACATAAAACATTACAGTTACATTTTTGTAAAAGATAAAATTCTCCACAACATGCACTATTCATGTTTGTAAATTGACCAAACAGGAGGCGCGATACGGAGCCGGGAAAAATTACGAAAATTACGCAAAAATTACGAAAATACACAAATGACGTTAGTTTTTGCTTTATAACTCACTTCTAGTACATTTTAGAATCCAAACTCTCATACTCAACTTTTTAGAGTATGAAATTGACTATAGTTTCATTTATTAGGCAATTATGTTTTGTAATAGACTTTGAAAATCACGGACAAGATTTTGTGTAAAAACAGGAAAATACTGCCTGGCAAGTTAATAATTTTAAAAAATAGCTTTTATTTTTAATATTGAACACACGAATTAATTAATTATAGCATATACGAGAAACTAATCAACAAATATACAGTATAGTCACTTCATATATGTTTCCTTTTTCTGCTGCTTAGCCTTGGCCCTAGTCAGTGGTCCTTGGGTCAGGGTCAGGGCCGAAACTAGCCTTCTTTGCACCAGGGGCAAACATGGATTTTGGCCCCCCACCCCCACCTCTTCTGCAAAATATATTTACAAAGAGAATTTTACTAATTTTCTAATTGACGAACTAATTTTACTAATTACCCATTTTATAATTATTTTAAAATTTAAAATATGTAATCATAAAATATGTAATACTGAACTACGTAATCTACAATGGCGGATCCAAGGGGAGGTCACGGGGGTCATGACCCCCCTCTGAACACCAACAAAAATAGTCTAAAGATCATTTTTGAAATTAAATATACAGTAGAGTTCCGATTATCCAAGTGCCGCTTAACCGAGTTTCCGCTTTGACCGAGTTATTTTCTTCTGATGGCTTCCATTATTATGAAACAGCCATTATAAATGAAGTGTTAGGTTAAGATGAAAGAGCAGTCGTAAAAAGTTAGAAAAATTGGCTTCAGGGAAATAAAATTGGCATAATTAAAAAAAAAATTATGCCATTTTTTTTCCATTCTGACCAGAAAATCAGAGTTCTAACTTTTTACGACTGTTCTTTCATCTTCACCTAACACTTCATTTATAATGGCTGTTTCATAATAATGGAAGCCATCAGTCCATCAGAAGAAAATGATCCATTCCAAAGGCATAATCCTTTATTTGGCGCCCCTTCGTTCTGGCGTCCGGGGCGCATGCCCCCTCTTCCCCCTCCTTAGTTTCGGCCCTGGTATTGGTAGTGATACCATTGTCTGAGGTTCCTCGCCGCCCGTCTCTGTACTTGACTCGATTGTTTGTTCTAGGTCGCTAAAGTCCTCAAGGTCCAATATAATATCAGGAGTGTTGCTACATAGTTGGTTGTGGCACTTCACACAAATAACTGAGCACTTCACTGCCTTCCTACAACTGCACTTCGTACTGCAACCTTTTTTGAATTAGCAAGATATGAAATAGAGTAGGTTTAGAGGGCTACGCAGTAGGACGTTTTGCTGATCTAGGTGGACAAAATTCATTTTTGCAGTTATCTCGGAATTTGACAAAACCGCGTATACTGGTAGCTGAATGTCTGTATTTTCAAGATCCGTACGAGTTTTGTCGAACAAATCCGAGGTGTCGATTAATTATGACCATGAAGAAGACATTTACGCAGAGGGAGTTTCAAAAGTTGCACTAGTTTTTTCTAAGTTTGAAAGCACGTTGTGACTATTCTGTTTTATTTGAATGCCCGAGTTTGCTGAACATATATGTCACAGGTTTGTTAAGGTCAGATTTAACCCATCATTGTTTGAAAATAAGCGATATTAAACCCGCTTTTTTCAAAGGTTGTAATTCTGGATGATCCTTCATGTTGTTTACAAATTTCAACTTGGCTTTCAATATATTATTTAGCGTTATTCAGCAATAAGTATTATTTTAAATCAACGTGCCATTCCTAAAGTATTGGAAATTAAAAAAAGCTTCTGCAAATTTTTGCTAATCATTAAGTTTTTATTAATAAACTATCATCATACTAACTTGCTGTGCATGTATGTATGTCTTTAAACCATCACCACCAACTTTTAATTATCCAATTGAGCCGTAACAATGAATACACTTCAATAGAGTCAAAACACTGTTTTAAACACTAGTGTCGTGAAGGAAATTTTCACCTTGTTATTAATAAACTTTATAACATACTTATAACTACTTAAAAGGTGACAAAAACATAGAAAAATATTATTTAATGTAACCCGAGATCTATCGAACACACACGCGTTCATTTTCAAAGGGATAAAAGATGATTGACTGAATAGAAATACATTTAAAAACAAAAACAAAAATAGTACGCATGCGCAAGCGGAGTTCAGTCCATTTCTCTGCAGAGGGGTGAAAAGATCAGTTTATATTATCAGGAGGTCGTGAAATATTTAGGATATTGTACCAAATTAGGAATATTATAGGAAAGGACGTCGTTACAAGCATTATCAATTCTAAGTAAAATTTCAATGGATTCACGGATTATTGATGAGTAGTGGTTAGACGTTGAAATGATAATTTTAGCTTTTTCGAAGTTTATCTTAATATTTTCTGTTTGATGCAATCTGGATAAAGCTGTATTGGGTTTGTTAAACTTGATATCAGAAATGTGCTCTTTTAATCTTTCCTTATATTTTCGACATGTCATACCAATATAAAATAAATTCTTATGGTGTTCTGTGCTGAATGGGATGATGTAGACTCCAGCTTTTTCATAATCGGGAATAGGATCAATTTTGATTTGAATCAAATCTTTCAATTTTGTTGGAGGTTTAGCTATTAAATTAATATTATATTTTAGTAAGGCATATCTTAATCTCTCATAAAGCTGTGGGATATAATCAAATGTGCAATAAATAGACTTGGTCAAATTTAATTCCTTCTTCTGTTTTGGTTGTTTTGCTTGATTAACTAATTTATTAACGTGTTGGGGAGGGAGACCATTCTCAATAGCACTCTGTTTTATTATACTAATCTCGTCTTCTATGTATTTATCTGTACAAACTTCGAAGGCACGTTTAACGTAAAACCTGTAGGCAGCAATTTTATATGAAAATGGTGAGTTACAATCAAAAGGAATAGTGTTGTTAGATCTGCATGGTTTTCTATAAATAGTACTCTCCAATTTATTTCCATAACTATTTTTTATTAATTTAATATCAAGGAAGGGTAAAATACCCTCTTTCTCAATTTCTAACGTAAACTTTATCTTTGTATCCAACTCATTAAGTTTTAACAGGAAATTATTTAAAGACCGCAAATCGTGATCCCAAATTATGAAAATGCCATCTACATATCTTATCCAGATTGATGGCTTGATTTCAAAATCTTCCATAATCTTTGTTTCTAAGGGTCTAAGTTTTAATTCGGCTAAATATCCTGAAATGGGGGATCCCATAGGAGCACCATTTCGTTGTCTGTAATATTTACTGTTAAATACGAAAACATTATTTTGTGTCATCAGGTTAATTGCTGATTTTAACGTGGTACGAATATCTTGATTAAAATTTGGGTTATTGTCAATAGATGCTTCAATTATCTTAACAATTTCATTACTATTTATAGAAGGATAAAGAGAGACAATGTCCAGGCTGGCAAGAATGCTATTAAGGTATACACTTCGAATAAAATGAAGAACTATTTTGAAATATTTTGATGTTTTCGAAATATTTTGACAACTAAAAAAAGGGCATCGTGTGAGAACGATCCATAGGAAAATGGATTGATTTTCATTTTAAAAATACTTCCACTAAAGAGGAAGTTGAGACCATTTGCTTTAATACTTTTCAATCGTTCCAAATTAGCTTGGTCGCGACTTTCAATAAGTTATTCATTTTGTAACTTTTTACTTGAAATTATTCCAATGTGTATAGAATGCAATACAATATTTCTATAGAAACCCTACAACCCACTCCATTATTTTGTTAAAATACTCAATATCTAAAAAGTCAGTCTAATTAAAAAAAAAATTTATGTGCAACTGTGAGTTTTAAAAAAATGAACCTATGGGATGACAACAAAGAGAACTTTAGGCTGAAAAACATACCTAAAGCCTAATTGATTCCTCAAACGAATGTGTATCGAAAGAGAAACATCCCCTATTGTTGTGAAGAGAATCGATTAAATCTGTTAAATCGATTTCTTCACAACATTCTTATTTGAGTTCATATCCATTTTTGTTATTCCTCCATGGTTTCTGAATCATGTGTTTTCCTCCATGGTTTCCGAAGTCTATCAGTTTTCAATGTTAATCTTAGTTACTCTTCTGCTCTTCTAAAATTTATCATTTGTTCATATCGATTCTAAAATATCATGTTAATCGATATTCATTTTACCATTTTGAAGCAATGTTTTATTTTATTTAATATTCATTTAATTTCAATAGTTAAGTCTTAGTTCATATACTTCTACTTCAACTCCCAGTCATATATTTTTACCGCCCTTTCCTCTCATTGGTTGGGTGAAGCCTCTCAAAGAATTTTCCACATTATTCTAGAAGCTTCCAACCAACCAGCGTCTGTTTGATTCGACCGTTTGCCAGTTTGGCAGATTCATCGCCTTGTTCAATAAGGCTTGTTCTATTATGTGTTACTTTTTGTTGGCGAATTTGTGATGTGCCTGTTGGCGTGTGTTGTAGTGTGTGGTAACCCACACCACGCGGTTGTTGCAAAAAATTTGATTCAGTAGAACCTAGAACGGTAGTATTGGAGTTGGTACCGAGTTAGAAGTACAAGAAATGTGAGATCGTGTCATCCAGTTGTGCCACTTTTGGTGGTTCACTCAGAATCAGAATAAGTGGCTTGAAGAGTCATTCTATTCAACGAGGCGAGTCGTTTTCAACATGTCCTGCAGATAAGCCTTTTTTCCATTTTCTTTTACCTTGCTTTACTAAGTTTATTTAGAGAGATAAATTCTATTATTTAATGTATCGAAAAAAAAAAAAAGAATTTAACTTCTGAATGGTATGCCAAGTAATATATTGAGATAAAACTTTTTTTCTTGATCATGCACGAGGGAAAGTTTCTCTGAAGGAGAATGTTTGTGAGTGGTCAACGAGATTTTAATTTGAAATGTATTTGTGTACACAGTTAATAAACTGGTGTTTTTTTCATTTAAAAAAAAAAAGTCTACGCTCATTTTAGTTCATGGTCACGTGGAACCTCAGTTGAAGTAAAATTTTTTTTGTTTTCGTGACCAATTTATTCCAGGAAAAACAAAGGTATATTTACCTTGATATTTTCAGTCTAATTCCCACATTTTTGCTATTCAACTTTATATATAATTACCTTTAGATTATTCAGTTTGCCACATGTCACATGGCTAAAATAACCACATAAGTTACAACATGTGATGCCGAATCCCTCTTCACCTGAGGTCTTTTTTTTTCTTATGTGTTTGAGTGTAGATAGTTGAGAATAAATACATATAACATGCAATTTCTCATGAAACAACTACATTAATTAAATATTTGCTTATCAAGAACAATTATATTTCTTTTACAATGATGAAATGACAGAAAATGATTGATTTAATGTATAAATTAAGGAATGAAATTGGAATTTTTTTTGAAATATTGTATTGGAAACTACTTAATATTTTCAAAATATGAGAAAATAATCATTTCTGTGACCTTTTTTATCATTTTTGCTTCCTATGTGTTTAAAATAATTCCATCAAAACTTTTACATAATTGAAGTGTTATATAATGAAATTTGAGGTAACTCTTCACGTATAATTATAATTCAATATATTGAGGTATACTTAAAATCTGACTCAATAATCATGTTTGAAAGTAACAAATGCAGGACTTTTATTCAATTTTTTCACTTATGATGCTCAATATATATTTTTGTATTAAACCAATTGCCTTGAAGTATTGATATATTTGTGTATTAAGTATATATATATAATATAGAAAACTTAGCAATGCAGTACTTTTCAAATATTCCTGACTAAAGTATATATAATTTCAAATAACTTATTAAAATGGCTAGCAAACATATAAATATTCAGATTCAACAATTCAGTGGGGATCCCACTCTTGTCAAATTTTTTTTTGATCAAATCAAAGAAGTAAAATCAATTTATAAGCTGTCAGAAACAGAGACTTTAGCTTTATTTAAAAGCAAATTGGTAGGTCCAGCTTTGCAATTTTACTTAGATTCATCTTACATTAACTGTAAAAATGATATTGAGGCTATACGAAAAGAATTTGAAAAATTCTTTAGTAAGAAAAGTACACCTACTGATCTTAATAGTCTCAAACTTGAGGAAAATGAATCCCTAAACAATTTTTCATTTCGTCTTGACAAAGCGCTGCATCAAAAGTATCCAAAATTGGATCAGGCAGCTATTTCTGAACTTAAAAAAGACTTATTTGTTAGTGCCTTACCAAAAAAAATAAAAATAAAGATCTTAGAGTATGAATTATCATCATTTGATGAAATTCTAAAAAAAGCTGAGCAACTTAAGAGAATATTTGATGAAAATGAATCACCAGTTGCCAAAATCGGTGAAAACTTTCATGTAGATAAAGAAAACACACCAAAACTTCCTAAATTTAAAAGACAAAAGAACTTTAATCCCAAAAAGGATAATCAAAGATTTCAACATAAAAGGCGAGACGACTCATATGATTCATTCAAAAGTAATAATCATTTCAACAGACAAAACCGTGAGGTCAAAATATGTAACTTTTGTTCTAGGCGTGGCCATCTTATGCCCCAATGTTATCAATTTTTGGAAGTAATTGGCAAAAGAGATGACAAACATAAGCCTAAAAATCAGGGAAAAAGTTCAAAATTTCAAGAAAATTTAAACGAGAAATGAGGTTGAATACATCTGGCGGTTTAGCCTCGTCTCCTGAATTAAAGCCAGAAACCTCAAATCCTCCTCGTCAAAAAACAAGAATCTTTCTTAACAAGAGTTTAAATACTTCATTATCATTCACACCTAATAAAGTTTCTTCTAAATCTGTGGTGGACTTGCATAGTAATCAAAATAGTGTACAAAAAGATGATGTTGATCATAGGATCTTTTCAGCTTTTGAAAAATCAGTACAGTTACCTTGTATTAGTATAAACTTTCAACAAATTTCCCAAAACGCTTTAATTGATACCGGTTCTAGTTTGTCGTTTATAGACGAAGAATTCTTTCACTTCTTAAAACAGCAAGTTCCCTATAAGTTTCTTTCAAGAAAGGTGTCAATAAAAACCATCAATTCCATAGTTAAATTTTCTGGATGTATCCAAATTAACATAAGAATTCATGGTAATCATTTTTCACATAATCTTTACATTACTGAAATAAGCAACAATAAATTTACAGTAATATTAGGCTTTGACTTTCTTTCAAAGTTTTCAATCACAATAGCTCCAAGTTTTAATGCTATTCTTTACAAAGATAAGAAAATTCCTTTTGTTAATGATAACGAAGAAAATAATCTCATAAATACAATTAGTTCTAATGAACAATTAACAAACTGGTTTGAATTAGATCTGACAAATTATAATAACTTAAATCCTACTATTAATGAATCTTGTCAACCTGAAGTATCTAATAATCAAATGTACAATAATAATGGTGTAACACAAAATCAAATTGGAGTAAATGAATCAAATCATACTCCTATGGTTAATACAGTTGTCAGTAATCATCAGTCTATAAATGAAGCTAAACCATGTGATATAAATAATGTAGAAGGTAATAAAATTCTAAATTCATGTACAATTACAATTCCTCCTAAAGAATGCTTGTATGTTAAAGTAAAATATAAAAATATGCCTGATTATTTTTTCCTTTTTACACCTTCTTATGAAGATCCTAAATTACATTTTGTTGACAGTATTCATTCGCTGGAACATATCAAACAAAACATGTTCCTTATTATAATTGAAAATAATTCCAAGGAATTTGTCCATATTAACAAAAATGCAATTCTTGGTTATTATACCAATTTAACAGAAAATGATATCCAAGAGTACAAATTTGATTCTGACTCTCATGAACTATGCAATGTAATTGTACCATCAGAAGATGTGATTAGACTTAGGAAAGAACAATTAATTAAAGAGGACTTTAAGTTAACTCATCTGCCTTCTGATCAAAGAGAGAATTTATTAAGAACACTTCTACAAAATTCACAAGTGTTCTCGAAGAATTTAAAAACTCTTGGTCATACAGACTTAGTAACCCCAGAAATAAAATTTTTGAATTCTCATCCCATTAAGGCTTTGCCATTTCCTGTACCACAAGCATTAGAAGCTGAGGCAAAATCACAATTATCAGAAATGATAAATGCTAATATTATTAACCGTGCTAACTCTTCATGGGCATGTCCAATGTTACTGGTTAAGAAAAAAAGGACAGATCCTAGTCAAAAACAAAAGTACAGACTTGCTCTCGACCTAAGATTACTTAACGCAATAATCATTCCAGCTTCTTATCCTTTACCTAAAATTAACAACTTAATCTCCCAATTATCAAAGTATAAATTTTTCTCTACATTAGACATGCCAAATGCATATTGGCAGATTGCATTGCCTAGGGAACTCCAAGATAAACTTTCTTTTATCACTCCTTGGGGTACCTTTACTTATAACAGACTTGTATTTGGTTTAAAAACAGCTGCATCTACATTTCAACAACTAGTGGATCAAATCATACAATTAACCGAATGTGACAACATATTTTCTTATCAAGATGACATGGTCATAGGTGCTAATTCATTTAAACAAATGTTGGAAACTTTAGAGAAGTTGTTTTCAGTTCTTGCAAAGCATAATATAACTCTTTCTCCTGAAAAATGCCAATTTCACACCAATTCCATCAATTTCTTAGGATTTCACATACAAAATGGAACCATTTCTCCAATAGACTCAAACATAAAAAAAATAACAGGTTTTCCTATTCCTAAAACAAAGAAACAAGTAAAATCATTCTTAGGACTTGCATCATTTTATAGAAACCTTATTCCTCAATTTGCTGAAATAGCAGCTCCTTTAATTGCACTAATTTCTCCAAAAATTAAATTCAAGTGGACTTCTGTACATGATAAATCCTTTGCAAAATTGCAAAAACATTTCTTTAATCAACCATTCCTACATTTACCTAATTGGGACAAACCTTTCTATATCAATACGGATGCTTCTATCAATGCCATATCAGCTATTTTAATGCAATTTGATGGTGATAAGCTATATCCCATCTCTTATTTTTCAAAGTCATTAACTCAATCCGAAAAAAGATATCCACCTTTGAAATTAGAATTATATGCCATTTTCAAAGGCATAACTGCATTTAAGCATCATATTTACAACAGGGAATTCTTCGTATTGTCAGATTCAAAGCCTCTTGAAAAGTACAAAAAGTCAAATTCACCTGCAGACATAATCACAAGATGGCTCATGGAACTGTCAGAGTTCCAATATAAATTCGAACACATCCCTGGTAAATTAAACATATTAGCCGACTACCTTAGTAGACTACAAGAAGACCCACCTCATCAAGACCTGTCCACTAACCCTGAATTAGTAGAATCTCAAGACATTCTTCCAATCTTTAACAATAATCTTGATCTTGACAAAAATTTACCTCCTATGTTACAATCTGAAAGTGTAAATGAGGGAAACCCGTCAAAACCTAATGTTGTGGATTCAGATATTGATAACTATCAACATGAAAAAATTAACAACATTAATATGAGTGATATTTCTTGCAATGACATTTCAGATCAAAATTTAAGAGAAGAACAAAATAAAGATAAAGCATTAAGAGAAATTATTGAGGAGATAAAAGAAAATAAAATCCAAAATAAAAATAAAGCATATTATATAAACCCTAAAAATAATTTACTATGCTTTAATAGAGCCTCTCACATCTTAGAAAATGCTTTACATAGAGCTGTAGTTCCTACATCCTTAATCCCTAAAGTGATCAAGATTGCACATATAACTCATACAGGTCATAACAAAACCCTGCACAACATTCGAAAAAGATTCACATGGAAGAATATGATCGCTGATGTCATAAATTTTGTAAACAGTTGTGAGACATGTAAAAAGTTAAAAAATCAGAATCCTCCTAAAACTCCATTCTTACCTGCTCCTGTTCCTACAGAACCAGCTCAGAAAATCTCTATGGATTTGCTTGGTCCTTTAAAAAATCATTCATTCATCTTAACTGTTATAGACCATTTTTCGCGACACCTTGAATTATATAATTTAAATCAAATTACAGCATCAGCTATAACAAAAGCTTTTCTTTCTTACATTTCCACTCATGGAAAACCAAATATTGTCCTCACAGACAAAGGCTCACAATTTACAAGTGATTTATTCCATACTGTTTGTGAAAAAATCAAGATTTATGTCAAGCATACAACCATTTGCAACCCACAAGCTAATGGATTGAGTGAACGCATAAACACTCAAATAAAAACTGCCATAAATACAATGTTAACTGAAGGTTATGATGTTTATACAGCAATGAAGATTCATCAATCAATTTACAACTCAACTACTCATCCTGCAACTCAATTCACCCCAAACTTTGTCCATTTTGCTCGAGAACTTAACGACATCTACTCAAATTATAAAAATCAATCTGAATGGAAGATTTTAGACACTGCACATGACATTTTCGAGTTAACAAAAATTTTAGACGAAATTTATACCACAACATTTCTGAATAATGAAAAGAACAGACAAAAAGTGTACAAGAAATCTCGTGAAGAAAGAACATTTCAAAAACTCCAAGTGAATGACAAAGTGTTAGTAAAATTCTCTACAGTGTTTAAAAAAGAAAATCAAGGTCCTTTCATTGTGCAAAAAATTATTTCCCCTGCTATTGTACAAGTTAAGTCAATGGAAAATGAGAATGCATCACCATTCTATATCCACCAAAATAAGCTAATTCGATTAGATGAAAGAAAAGAACATCTAATCCAACAACCTTCGAACAGTGTACCTAGTACAAGTGCTCAAAGTGCCAATGATTGTGTGAACAGTGCCAACAACTCTGAAAACAGTGCTCAAAGTGCCAATGATTGTGTGAACAGTACCAACAACTCTGAAAACAGTCCTCAAATAACAAGAGTTGTCAGACCAACTCGCAACAAGAAAAAGTTAGATCCCAACTTTGAATATTACTAAAAAAAATTTTTTCCTCCATTGTCAGCTATGTCTTATTCACCGACTCAAGCATTCTGGATCCAGATGGATGGCGCCCCACCTGTATTTGGATTGACGTGAGACTCTCCATGGAAGCTGCCTGGTAACTGACCTTCTGCTGGCGGAAAACTCTTAGCTGCCCTGTAGTCTCCTGTGGAATGATGGACCTGATATAGAAGACAATTATGCAACTCCTAAATTCAGTTTAAGATAAGTTTCCTTTTAATGTTCACATAAGCTAAGTGTTTTTTTTCAATATGTTAAACTTGCAAAATCTATTATGATCTAAAATAATTATGTTAATCATGCTATGTAATCTATCATCATGAGTATTATCAACCTTTATTGTTGGCAACTTCATTAAGTATTTAAAAAAAAAAAAAAAAAAAAAAAAAAAAAAAAGTGTTCTGGAAAATAGTATTGACCTTTTTTATATAATACCAATTTGTGACAACTTCAGCTACTGGTACTTTAGATCTTGACTTTTCTAAATATTTTTGTGATGCTGTGCAAAACCCATCACATCCCTTTTTTTTCTACGACTTTACAATTTCTTCCCTTCGACATTGTGTTGCAGTTCAAAATTATTGCCCTGTATGCTTCACATGTCACTGTACCAGAAGCTACCTCTTTTTGTTGGTCTGTACCAACAGTTTTTCTTCAAAACAAAATTTTACTGAAAGTCGACTCGACTCCTTGCACTGGTTAATAAACCAATGTGGAGGAGTAGGGCTTGTTTGGGTTGCACTGAACAAGTCCTTTCACAGCCCTTTTCCCCTCTAGGACTGAGACCATAAGTCAAAGTCAGCCCTCTTTCATTTTTTTTTACTCTGAAAGTTTTGGGTATGTGAGAGTGTTTGTTACTGGATGGGCAGACAAGACTCCTCATCCCCGTGCGGATGCACAAAACCACCTTTTTCAATTTTTCATGTGTTCATTCACATTCTTCTTTTTACAAGGTCTGCGATTGGATGGGCAGACAAAATCTTAGATGCTGTGTGAATACAAAAAAAAAAAAAAAAAAAAAAAAAAAAAAAACTAAGTCATATCATTTGTGTAAATAATTTTCTTAATTGTTTTGTTTAAATTTATCCATTTATGTGTAAAAAAATTAGAAATGTGTAATTTTGTTATTTCATTAGCTATATTAATTGCTCACTCTTTATATACCTATTAAGAGTAAATTGTAAGGTATAAATATGTTTAAAAAAAAAAAAGTGAGATAAAAATTACTAGTATATGTTGATGAAACAGTAAAGATTTAAGTTTGCTTTTTCTATAAAAAGAAATTATGGAGCACACGTTTACAAATCTTACTCATTTTTGTAGAACCAAGTTGTTTTCTACACGGATAGTATTAGTAATAAACTTAGGCAAGTTTAAAAAAAAAAAATTATGAAAGTAATGTTTTGTTCATGGCACATAATGGAATTAGTGTCGATTGTTCATTTTAATATTTTTTTTAAGTGCACTTGAAACGTGTACTGAAGGATAGAATATGTGATAACTTTTAATCACTTGTTCCTTAATGAATGATAAGTTAGGTAGTATTTCATTAATCACTTAAAGGATAATGATAGTAACTTATTGTTTGTTCTGTTAAACTAATAAAACAGCCTTTTCATGAATTTAACTCAAAAAAAAAAAAAAAAAAAAAGCAACCAAAGGCAGTTTGCTGTTATTGATTACCAGTTAGGCAGTCCTGTTTTCCTAAAAAAAAAAAAGTCACAATTTTTTTTTTTTGCTTTGTAAATTTGCTGATTTGATCAGTTACTTATACTGTGTCTTTATATTTCAGTGTTTCTAACATGTGTTGGACAGAATGATGGTATTCTCCAGATGTAACTCATCAAGTGAACTAATTAATTGTAACTCATATAAGAGGAGCACCATAAATAAGATTGTTGACACAGAAGTTGTGACTGTAAATTCATTTATATTTGTAATGACCACAGAAGTGTAAGTAAATTGTATATAAATCCCTGTGCATGATCCTCTGCAAATTGGTAGGTTAATTTTTTCTTTGCTTCATTTTTTTTTCATTCATATTTCTTGTTATGTTGTATTCAGATTTGGTTTTTTTTTATTCAAAAAAAAAAAAAAAAAATTTCTCTTTTCTCCTTCTGAAATTTAGCAATTAATGCTCCATTTCATTCAGTTCGTGCATTCAAATTTTTTTTTCTCTGACAGCAAGGAATATGTTGTGAAGAGAATCGATTAAATCTGTTAAATCGATTTCTTCACAACATTCTTATTTGAGTTCATATCCATTTTTGTTATTCCTCCATGGTTTCTGAATCATGTGTTTTCCTCCATGGTTTCCGAAGTCTATCAGTTTTCAATGTTAATCTTAGTTACTCTTCTGCTCTTCTAAAATTTATCATTTGTTCATATCGATTCTAAAATATCATGTTAATCGATATTCATTTTACCATTTTGAAGCAATGTTTTATTTTATTTAATATTCATTTAATTTCAATAGTTAAGTCTTAGTTCATATACTTCTACTTCAACTCCCAGTCATATATTTTTACCGCCCTTTCCTCTCATTGGTTGGGTGAAGCCTCTCAAAGAATTTTCCACATTATTCTAGAAGCTTCCAACCAACCAGCGTCTGTTTGATTCGACCGTTTGCCAGTTTGGCAGATTCATCGCCTTGTTCAATAAGGCTTGTTCTATTATGTGTTACTTTTTGTTGGCGAATTTGTGATGTGCCTGTTGGCGTGTGTTGTAGTGTGTGGTAACCCACACCACGCGGTTGTTGCAAAAAATTTGATTCAGTAGAACCTAGAACGGTAGTATTGGAGTTGGTACCGAGTTAGAAGTACAAGAAATGTGAGATCGTGTCATCCAGTTGTGCCACTTTTGGTGGTTCACTCAGAATCAGAATAAGTGGCTTGAAGAGTCATTCTATTCAACGAGGCGAGTCGTCTTCAACATGTCCTGCAGATAAGCCTTTTTTCCATTTTCTTTTACCTTGCTTTACTAAGTTTATTTAGAGAGATAAATTCTATTATTTAATGTATCGAAAAAAAAAAAAAAGAATTTAACTTCTGAATGGTATGCCAAGTAATATATTGAGATAAAACTTTTTTTCTTGATCATGCACGAGGGAAAGTTTCTCTGAAGGAGAATGTTTGTGAGTGGTCAACGAGATTTTAATTTGAAATGTATTTGTGTACACAGTTAATAAACTGGTGTTTTTTTCATTTAAAAAAAAAAGTCTACGCTCATTTTAGTTCATGGTCACGTGGAACCTCAGTTGAAGTAAAATTTTTTTTGTTTTCGTGACCAATTTATTCCAGGAAAAACAAAGGTATATTTACCTTGATATTTTCAGTCTAATTCCCACATTTTTGCTATTCAACTTTATATATAATTACCTTTAGATTATTCAGTTTGCCACATGTCACATGGCTAAAATAACCACATAAGTTACAACACCTATATTAGCAAGACGTTGGGTTCTAATTTAACATTTCTCTATTTCACTTTTACCATTCATAGGTACACTGTAACAGTACATCGAATACTAAAGACTGAAAAAAATAAATCAAACTATCGAAATTGGGCGGAAACAAAATACTGTTGAAATTTTGCAGTTTTTCTAGATAATGGTTCCATAACCGCAAATGAATTCTATACTGAGCATAAGCTCCAAATAGTTTTCTAAAAAAAAAGGGTCGAATGACTGCTGCAAATTTTGAAGAGTGCCAATAAAAATGCTAGAGATTACTGAACAACAAAAGAAAATATTTTCGGAGGATTTCAAATAGACATCCTCTGAAAAGAATCCAAAATGATTAATTCCAATCCAATGAGATATTTCGAAAGCTTTTAATAGTATATATATTTTTTAGTTATCTACCCTATATATATAAAATCCTAATGAAACGAATTTATGAAACGACTTTATGAAGCGATTTTATGAAACGACTGATTAAACAACTGATTATGTTTCACGGCAATGGCTCATAAAATAGGAATATTATGGATGAACTGAATACCAAAAATCCGTATTGATCCGCAGATCTCAAAACTGGTATTAGAATTTTAAAATTCGAATTAGTTTTCGAGATATTATTTTTTTCTAATTTTAGATACTTTTCTCTAATGATGGCAACTCAAATTTTAATCATAACAGATATTTTTTTCATATTTTAGAAAAGGTTATTATTTTAAACTAATTTGGCGACCAGTTTGGCCCTTAAATGTATTCTAAGAAATGTATCATGTTACTTTTATTCATAATTCAATTTACTTGAAGAATCTTTCGCCAAATCGGAACTCAGTATTTTTATGTTAGCGCGACGCAGGTGATAAATCGCCAAACATTTCTCCCGCCGCATTTTTTTTTTCGTATTTCATTATCATTTTATTTAGTACAAAACTTTCATTTAAAACTGAAACAGCTAAAATTAATGGCTTTCACTTCTTTCTTCTTTTTAAACGAAACGAAAAGAAAAATATTAGGCAAAAATGTCATATACACTGTAAATTAAAATGTCTGAAATTCAGACACTTAAGTGTCTGAAACAGAGTGTTCAATTTTCAGACATTTTAAAATGTCTGAATTTTTTCAGACACTTTTTGTGTCTGAATTTCAGGCACTTCAAACGTCTTAATAGCTTCCATTTTTTTTTTGTAAGCATCATACGTAGCCATGTTTGACCACGTGGAATCCTGGAAAAATATTTGGCTGGGGTCCTCCCCCCCCCCCCCCCCCCCTACAACTTGATTTTTTTGGTGCTCCCAATTTTGGTACGCAATTTTTGTTAAGCTGATAATTTAAATCTTTTACGACATTTTACTGATTATAATCAATATTTTGAACTTCAGGAGTAGAACAAGATTAAAACAAAAAATATTTATCTAAATACAGTTGGACTTCGTTACCCCGACACCCGGTTTTCCCGTCACTCCGCATATTACGTCAGCTTTTCAAAGTCCCGAATTTCTGTATATGATTTTAATGTAAGTAAACTCCGGATTTTACGTCATTGAATAATTTTCAACTCCGATATCCCGACGGTTTAGGAAAATTGTCCATTTTTCATAATCCACGGAAATTAAGTGGTAAGAAATGTCTTAGCCAAACTTTCCACAGAAGTCTCTAAAATACCCATTGAGATAAATGAGAATTTTTACTTCAATCCTTTATCTGAATAAATTATAAATCCACACACTATGAATGAACCACTTAAGCTCTAGATAGACGTATCAATCTACCCACAGAGTTACACAGTATTTTTCATCCGACTAAAACCAAAGTATTGCATTGCATTGAAACGATCAGAAATTACCTAACCTCCATTTCTAAAACAAAGAATATTGATTACAATTCATTGCATTGTATAATATTGAACAAAGAATTGTAGGAAGCACATCTAGGGATAAGCGATAAGCAAACCCTAATGCATCAATATTTCATGTAACAATAACAAAACTAGTCACCATAAATCTGATTTTATTCTTTTCAATTCTGTTTTTGTGTTTATTTTGTTTAATAATAATATTTTATTGCTTAAAACTGAAAGAACAGCTATGAATTTAAAATTGTCTTAAATTTATTTAAAATGTAGCTTTTTTATAAACATATTCTCCTCCAACTCCGGTTACGGTGACACTCCTCTTATGACGACACTTTTTTCTGGTCATTAGAGTGTCGGGATAACGAGGTTCGACTGTATTAGATTTTTAAAATTTGTTTTATTTTTAATCTTATTTTACTTTAAAAGTTCAAAATATTGATTATAATCAGTACAATTTCGAAACAGATTTAAAATATAAGCTTTACAAATATTGCACATCAAATTTGTGGGCACTAAAATCGTAGGGGGGCGGGGCACGGCCCAGTATGCCCATTCTTTAATCAAGAAGTTCTTTTGCAAAAAATTCAACCCTGCATTATTATTATTTAAATTGAGATGTCCGGTATTTGGGAGTATCCGTTGTGGAGGATAATGGACATTCCCGAATAGCTGAAACATCTATTTAGCGAATACTTTTTTTAATCCGCATAGCATACATATTTTTACATCTCCGATTATCGGACAAATTCAACGGCAAGGGCCATTGAGGGCTTTTAAAGTACAGGGATAAATATATATATTTCTTATAATCTTGTCCTACTCTACTTCATATAATTTAAAAATAGATTTTTTAAAAATTTATATTACCACATAGGCAATTTTACATATATATCAGATGATAATCACAACAGCTATTTAACTATGAATAAATAAATAAATATTCTACTTTATCCCTTTGCACTCGAGGGCTCCGGAGTGGAGCCATTTAAAATTTGTCTTCAAACTCGAGGGCTCCGCTACGGAGAGACAATGCGAATAATTTTGTGATACCTGTCTAGAAAAGACAAGATTACATGGTATCACAAAATTATTTGCATTGTCTCCGTAGAGGAGACCTCGAGTTTGAAGACAAATTTTAAATGGCTCCGCTCCGGAGTCCTCGAGTGCAAAGGGTTAATATTGAGAAAAAAATTACTTCGGCATTTTGTTTATTTATATTTTGTGTTTTTAATCTTGCCCTACTCTAAAAGTTCAAAACTTTCATTATAATCAGTGCAAGATTTAAGGTATCAGCTTTACGAAAATTTCATACAAAATCCCCCCTCCCCGAAAAAAATGAAAATCCTTATCATTTAAAAATTAGATTTAAAGAAAAATTATATTGCCACATGGGCTTATTGTTATCATTCCTATGAGCTACTAAACAAGGTTTGTTCCCTTAAAGCCGAAAAGATTTTAGCCGAAACTCATTAAGAGGGGGAAATGTAAGGGGTCATACAGGAGTTGCATAGTGTCAACGCTTAGTTCTGATTCCCTCTGAATCTGAACAAAATCACGAAGAGTTACTCCATTTTAGAAAAGAACCCTGTGCGGTTTGCTGTTGCGGATTTTGCGGCTGTTGCGGTTTCGGCAGAATTTATCGTTTTATTGCTTTTTTCAACTTAGCTCAGTAGTGTTTTACTATGCATTGTATCATCTAACCAATAAAAGGGTAACCAGACAAAAAGATCTAGAAAATTCTGTCAGAATTATCTTCTCACAATTTAAAAAAAAAAAAAAAAAAAAAAAAAAAAAGAAAGAAAACATAATTTAACTTTATAATCAATGATTCGTGAAACTATAAAAATTTTCTACTGAATGAAATCTATGTCGAATTACTAATTTGTACGAAATATTTTTTGAATTCTTAATTTTTAGGCGTAACTAATTTACAAATTCATAATTAGTGTCGACAATAAAGAGAGAATTATAAGCAACAGCAACAAAGTACGTGTGCTGTTTCTTTTATAGTTTTAAATTATTTTCATGAAGCTTTTTCTTATTAATTTTTTTTTTTTTTTCTGAATGCCATGTGGCTATTTTTGGAAAATATTTATCTGTTTTTCTGGCGTCTCTCTATGAGTTACTCAAATTTTGTGGGCGCTTTAGCTCTTTTTAATAATTAAAAAATGTTTAATTTTTTTGTACTGTTTCCTTATTTACTGATTTGTTTCCTTTTGTTTTGTTTGCCAATTTTCACATGACAATCATTTGAGTAATACTTTATTATTTTAAACGTTTTCACAATGAAATTGATTTTTGGCTGAAAAAATAAAATCTTGCTAAGAAAGGATTCCATGTAGTAATACTTTACTTGTTTAGTCTTTCAAAGTTAGTTGGAATTGATTAGGAAATAGGTGGAATAGCTGGCCAGTGAAATTGACACTATGGTTAAAGGAAAATATAGAATTTCATTCAAAAATTTAAAGTAAATTAATTAAATTCATTGAATACATTTGTTTTTCATTTTATGTTCTATGATTAAAATTCTACTGTTTTAATTTTACGAAAATATGCACAAAAGTAAATTTTTAAATATATTATATTTAAATATACAATTATTAAGAAAAATAGGCGAAAATTATGCCACTAATAACACAATCATGTTGAGAAGCTTTCTGTGTACATTAAATTTAATCTATTATTAGGTAGCTTTCTTTACAAAAAGCTACCTATTGCAGCCGTTCGCAGGAAAGCGATTTCAAAAAATTTTGGTATATTTTCATCGATCATGACCCCCAGACCCCGAAACCACCCTCCGTTCAAAATTGATATATATATATATCAATATATATATATATATATATATATATCTGACATATGTCACACTGTAACTCTCGTATTTATGAACCGATTTGGATGTAATTCGGTGTGTACATAGTACATACCAATGTCTCGACCGAGTTCGTTGGCCAGTTTCATCCGCCATTTTGTTTCAAAATGGCGACCATTTAAAATGTTTTAAAAAATTTAAAATTTGAAATGTGGTACCAAAAAATTGAAAATGGAAAAATATTTTTTTCTTATGTATTTGACCTTTATACAAAGACTCCGTAGCAGTTTTTGTTTCGTCTATATCTTAAAAAATGGCTGAGTTATAGCATTTTGAATTTCTAGAGTGGCTGACATTTTGAAACGTCCTGATTTTTGCCACGTGATAACAAACGTATTTATGAACCGATTTGGATGTACCTTGGTGTGTACATAGTACATACAAATAACTCAACCGAGTTCGTTGACCAGCTTCATTCGCCATCTTGTTTCAAAATGGTGGCCATTTAAAATTTTAAGAAAAATTTAATTTGAAATGTGGTAGCAAAAAATTGAAAATTGAAAAAATATTTTTTTCTTATGTGTTTGACCTTGATAAAAAGATTCGGGAGCAGTTTTTGTTTCGTCTATATCTTAAAAAATGGCTGAGTTATAGCATTTTGAATTTCTAGCGTGGCTGACATTTTGAAACGTCCTGATTTTTGCCACGTGATAACAAACGTATTTATGAACCGATTTGGATGTACCTTAGTGTGAACATAGTACATACAAATAACTCAACCGAGTTCGTTGACCAGCTTCATTCGCCATCTTGTTTCAAAATGGTGGCCATTTAAAAAAATTAAAAAAAATAAATTTAAAATGAGATACCAAAAAATTGGAAAATGAAAAAATTTTTTTTTGTATGTGTTTGGCCTTAATACAAAGATTCCGGAACAGGTTTTGTTTCCTCTACATCTAAAAAAATGGCTGAGTTATAACATTTTGAATTTCTATTGTGGCTGACATTTTAAAACGACCTGATTTTTGTCACGCGATAACAGGCGTATTTATGAACCGATTTAAATGTAACTTGGTGTGTACATAGTACATACAAATAACTCAAACCGAGTTCGTTGTCCAGCTTCATTCGCCATCTTGTTTCAAAATGGTGGCCATTTAAAAAAATTAAAAAAAAAATTAAAATGAGATACCAAAAAATTGGAAAATGAAAAAGATTTTTTTGTATGTGTTTGACCTTAATACAAAGATTCCGGAACAGGTTTTGTTCCGTCTACATCTAAAAAAATGGCTGAGTTATAACCTTTTGAATTTCTATTGTGGCTGACATTTTAAAACGACCTGATTTTTGTCACGCGATAACAGGCGTATTTATGAACCGATTTGAATGTAACTTGGTCTGTACATAGTACATACCAATGTCTCGACCGAGTTCGTTGGCCAGCTTCATTCGCCATCTTGTTTCAAAAGGGTTGCCATTTAAAAAAATGTAATTTAAAATTTAAAATGAGGTATTAAAAAATTGGAAAATGAAAAAGATTTTTTTTATGTGTTTGGCCTTTATACAAAGATTCTGGAGCAGTTTTTGTTTCTGAAAATTTGTTCTTTTGTTTATATCTTAAAAAGTGGTTGAATTATAGCACTTTGAATTTCTATCATGGCTAACACTTTGAAACGATCTTGTATTTGTCACGCGATACCACACTTATTCGCTTATTTCGATGGAAGAAGGCATGTGGATAGTATACATCAATATCTCGACCAAGTTCGCTGGCCAGCTTCATCAGCCATCTTGTTTCAAAATGGCGGACATTCAATAAAAAAAAAATTACATTTAAAGTGAGGTGCAAAAAAATTAGAAATTGAAAAAGGTTTCTTTCTTAAGTATTTGACCTTGATATAAAGATTCAGGAGCAATTTTTTGTTTGTCTTTATCTTAAAAAATGGCTCAGATATAGCAGTTTCAATTTCTAAAGTGGGTGACATTTTGAAAAATCTGATTTTTTCCCTGCGACAGCACTCGTATATATCAACCGATTCCGATATGAGTGAGCATGTGCACAGCAATTACTAAGGTCTCGACCAAGTTCACTGGTTAGCCTCATCTACCATGTTGTCTTAAAATGGCAGGCACTTTAAGAAATCGCCGAATTTGGCAGCCAAATATAAGTGACTTTAAATAAAAGCGGCTTGGTTGTGTTTATGACGGCCAATTATCTACACGGGGGATATGGGCCCTAGGGGGAGTGCCTTCCGTGGAGGTCTTTCTAAGGGAACCTAACCCGTATTAACGCTTGGAGGACCAAGGTTCGAAGAAAACCACGAAAACTCGGAACGATTAGGCCGACGGGCGCGATTGGGATCGAACCCAGCACCTCCCGTCTACCAGCTTCGAGAGCAGAACCTCTCGGCTACTGGTGGGGCAAAAGCAGCTTGGATAAAGCTGACTAATTTCGCGAAATTCTCACTCATAATGATTTAGTATTGATAAAAATTAGTATTGAATCTCCTACATTCGGTTTCCACTTAAATGAGCTTCGTGTGTTTGAATAATATAAGTTGGCTTTTTAAAAATAAGGAATATGAAAGCTACCTCTTCCTCCCGGCACTGGCCGGAAGGACTTTTTTAATCTTATTTAAATTATTTAATCAGCATTTATTTGCATTATCTACATATACATATATTTCAATGTATGTGAAAAAATATGACTATAATATTTTTGCATGTGTTTAAAATTCGGGTTTAAAAAAAGAAAAAATGTATATTCTCTACTGAATATCACATCACTTTTGCATATAAAAGCATGCATTAAAGATTCCAATTTAATATACTTTATCGAAACATTTTTATTTTTCTTATTTAAGCTATGGCAACAAAAAAGAAAATGGAAGACAATTTTAAATTAAATGTATCATTTGAAATATTTATTCAAATAATGAAATATTGATATTTATGAAAATTATAAAGAAATTAAAAAGGAATCTATATCCTATTGCGCTATTTTGAATTATATTTTGTAATATAAATGATATATTTTTCTCATTTACTTTTAAGGTTGGTTGTGTTTATTACGGCCAATTACCAACAGGAGGGATATGGGCCCTAAAGGGGGGAGGTGCCATCCATGGGGGTCTTTCTAAGGGAACCTAACCCGTATTTATGCAAGGAAATCCAAGGTTCTAAGAAAACCACGGAAACTCCCAACGGTTAGGCCGACTGGCGCGATTGGGTTCATTTACTTTTAAGAAAAAAGTAATATTCTAGATTATTGTCCAAATTTCGATCCCAGAAAATATTAATACGCATAAATACCAGTTTAAGCCTAGTTAGTGCCCTTTTTATGGAGCCTTGAGACAATTGGTACATTAAACAATTTAGTATATATATATAAAAAAACTATTTTTGCTTTTACTTTGGTTGTTTATTTTTACAAATCGATTGCTGATCATACCACAGAAGTTTTTACATTTAGTTTATACAGTTTTAATTTACACGGGAAGAGTTTTAATCCCCCCCCCCTCTTCTTTCTTCGCTGTTTCAGTGTCTATATACAAAAACATTATTAATGCAGTTATTTATAAATACACTTCACAAAAGCATATATTTTTATCCTTACATGTGCATATACATCTTTTTGTTTGAAAAAAAAATCAAAGCACTTTTTCAAGGACTTTAATTTTTTATTTTGCAAGGAATAACCACAAGTATTTATAAATTATTTACTGTTTTGTTATATTGAATTCATTTGTTAAAATGGTTCATTTTTACAAAAAGTTTGACTACATATATATATATATATAAAGTATTATAAAAAACTGGAATTACCATCTAATATTGATATTGCATATTTTAAATCTTTAACAAACTTCATTATCTATAATAATTATATCTTGCAAGATAACACTTTATATTTACAGCATGTCGGTATACCACAAGGCGGTTGTACATCCAGTTTACTCTCAGACTTATACTTATATCATTATGAACGTAATTTTACTAATAATAATCTGCATTTATATCGTTATATTGATGACATAATTTTAATTGATACTGATCATTCTGCAATTACTCAATTTCCAGTAGATTATCCCACTAATTTGGAATTAACGGAAAACCTTTTATCTAACAATACAATTAACTTCTTAGATCTTAACATTACAATAACAGACAACAAAACAATCACAGATTTATATGACAAACGTAAAGAATTTAAATTCAAAGTTAATACATTTACAAATTTTAAATCTTGTCTACATCATTCTGTATTTTGAAATATAATACTTAATCATTTATATAGAATAAAATGTTTATGTTCTTCTCCTCTAATTAACAATAATATTAAAAAACTAATTTATGATGCATTAAATCATGGTTTTCCAAAAAAATTCATATATTCATTAATATACAATTAGTATTTTTCTTACATCATCTTTTAAAACAAATTAACACATGCGTAAACAAAATTACAAAAAAATTATAAAATAAAAAAATATCTATAAAAAATTAAAAATTGTAAAATAATATAAAAAAATTATTATAGGTTGGATGGGTGGGTAGATGTTAGAGTACGGAGGAGGGTGGTGTTGGCTGGATAATACGCAATGGTTAATTTATATATAAAAAAAAATTGGGGGCTTTTGTATTATTACTATATTTTTGATACGTATTTTATAAGGATGTTGATTTGATATTTTATATGTAATTGGTGAATTTCATTAATAATTAGCTTAATTATTGTTTAATCTTATTTACAATCATTTGTTATAAATTGTAATTTAATAAGGAGAATCTCATATTAATTACTAATAGTATGCCATTTTTATAGTGATTAATATACATGAAAGTATATTTAATATAAATAAAGTTATACTGTATGTATTAAAATTGGGTTATTATTTTTATTATTATTCCTCTATTCTTATTAATACTTTAATATTTATCTATTTTCACTTTGTGTTATAAAATTTATTATCGGTTTAATGTTTTTGAATGTCCCACATTCATACTTTTAGGATTTTTATGGATGTATGAAAATAATCCACACACTATATTTGTGCTTTTTAGGTAATCGGAATTTAAGTATCTCTTTACCTTCTTTATACTCCCATATGTTTTTTATTTCCTGTTCATTTTATAATTATCTTATATATAATAGTTTTTATTAAATATTTTTATATTTTTAATAATTATTTATATTAATTATTAATGAATTTATTTTGTTTTATAGCATATAGCTATATGCTATATATTATCGATGTTCTAGAATTATTTAAATTCTTAGTGTAGTTTAAATAAGTTAGCTAATAGAATATTTTGTATGCTTTTTAAATTTTATTAACAATAGTTTTTTTTTAAATACATTGTGTGGTTTATATTCGGTTTATAATTATCTTTATATAAGGATTTGCTTGGTTTTGCTGTTAATAAAACAATTGTTACATTCAAATGCTTACAACTGTTTATCGTGTGACAATTGAATCATAAAAGTAATACTAGATGGCAGCACCAAAATTTGTATTTTTTCGATAAGTTCTAAATTTTACTTTTTCCAGCTACATTTCAGTTATAATTTACTACACCAGGGGGAATTTTTAGCTAAATTTTGACGATATTGTTAAACAGTTTTTAATTAATTTAATAGTGCATTTTAAATATGTAATTACTTTCTATTTATTTTATTTTATATTATATTAAAAGTTGTTTATCATTTATTTCAAAATGTATTAACTGCATCCTATGGTATCAATTACTGTGATTTCTTAACTGTTTTATTCACCTTAATCTTTACGATATTTTGGGTGCCATGTGCGCGTGGATTTATTCTAAAATATTGAAATATTAATCGGTATGGTGTTTATTATTTCTATTTTATATCCTATAAATATTTAAATAGGTTTTAATTGATTTTTCCATTTCATATTATTTGTTTCTATTCTCTTTTCATTTTTAATCAATTCACTTGATTTTAATGGTTGTTTGGGCACAGGGGAAAATAACTTTTAGCTTTAGCTTATTTTTCTCACAGAACACAACCATTTTACTTATATCATTGAATTCTGTGCCCTTGACAACGTAATTCAATATATAAGCATTTCCATTATTTGTCGGTGTCCACTTTCTTATTTTTCTTCCATAATAATTCTTATAATAAATTAAATTTTTTTATACTTACAGCTTTAATTCATAATATTACGGTTTCTGATGGTGGTAGGTTATGTTTAATTAATGGTTATATATATATATATATATATATATATATATATATATATATATATAACCATTAATTAAACATAACCATCCACCATCAATTATTATGAATTAAAGCTGTATTAAAAAAAAAAATTAATATAAGAATTATTATGGAAGAAAAAGAAAAAAGTGGAAACCGACAAAAATTGAAAAGCTTATACATTGAATTACGTTATCAAGGGCACAGAATTCAATGATATAAGCAAAATGGTTGTTTTCTGTGGGAAAAATAAGCTAAAGCTAAAAGTTATTTTCCCCTGTGCCCAAACAACCAAAAAATCAAGTGAATTGATTAAAAATGAAAGCAGAATAGAAACAAATATTATGAAATGGAAGAATCAATAAAACGTATTTAAATATTTATAGGATATAAAATATAAATAATAAACACCATACCGATTAATATTTCAGTATTTTACAAAAATCCACGCGCACATGGCTGCCATTATATCAAAAAGATTAAGGTGAATAAAACAGTTACGAAATCACAGTAAATGGTACCAAAGGATGCAGTTAATACAATTTGAAATAAAATTTGAAATACCTTGTTAAACACATTTAATCTAATATAAAATAAATAGATATTAATTACATTATTTAAAATGCACTATTAAATTAATTAATAACAGTTTAACAATATCGTCAAAATTTAGCGAAAAATACCCCCTGGTGTATTAAATTATAACTGAAATGGAGCTAGAAAAATTAAAAATAGGAGCTATCTTAAAGAGACAAATTTAGTGCTGCCATCTAGTATTACTTCTATTAAACAACTAACGCAAGATAAATATTTGTAAGCATTTGAATGTAAATAACTGTATAAATAATTGTAAGCATTTGAATGTAAATAACTGTATAAACAGCAAAACCAAACATATCCTTATATATAGAGAATTATAAACCGAATATAAACCACACAATGTATTTAAAAACTATTGTAAATAAAATTTAAAAGCATACAATATATTCTATTAGCTAACTTATTTAAACTAAACTAAGAATTTAAATAATTCTAGAACATTGATAATATATAGCATATAGCTATATGCTATAAAACAAAATAAATTCAGTAATAATTAACATAAATAATTATTAAATTTAAAAATTATTTTTTAATGAATTATATATCAGATATTTATAAAATGAACAGGAAATAAAAAACATGTGGAAGTAAATAGAAGGTTAAATGATACTTAAATACCCATTACTTAAAAAGCACAAATATAGAGTGTGGATTATTTTCAGACATCCATAAAAAACCATAAAGTATGAATGTGGGACATTCAAAAACATTAAACCGATAATAGATATTAAAAAGAATAGAGTAATAATAATAAAAATAATTACACAATTTTAATGCATACAGTATAACTATATTTATATTAAACATATTTATATGTATATTATTCACTATAAGAATGGCATACTATTAGTAATTAATATGATATTGTCCTTAGTAAATTTAAACTTTAATAACAACTAATTGTAAATTAGATTGAACAATAGAGATCCATGTCCATTGCACATATAGTTCCAAAAGGTTTAACATTTATTTTTTTAATTTACAAAAGAGAAACATTAAGAAAATTAAAAAAGAGAATAAATATATGTAATTTAATAAATCAAAATAATCATTAAAAAAATCTTTGAAAGTTATTCTAAAGACTTTATACGTATGCAGCCGTTTAAACATTTTATTCATGTAAGGGGAAATAAAAAATAAAATTTTGATAAAATTATAAATTAAGTTTCAATTTAAATTATTTTTGATTTGTCTTCTAAAGTATATTTAGACAACCAAACTATACGTTTATTTTTTCAATACACTGATAAGTATATCACTTTCCCTAAACCTATATTATGCATTGAAATGTATTTATTGAATAATGTGGTTTACCTTTTGCGCCATGCTATCCGAAACCTTAACAAAAAATTATGTAAATTATTTCATTGCGTCATATTATCCATTCGCATACATTTAACTTAATTTGGATACTAATGACGCAAAATAACCATTTACATATTAGGGTCAATCCAGTTTAAATCACCCAGGTGGTGTCGCTCGACATTTTTAATTTTCCCAATCTTTTAACAAAGATTTCTTCATAGTTTTCTGAGTTTAAAAACATGACTAAATTTATTTTTTATCATATAGTTTTTTGGGGGGGCTATTTTTAACAAACTACACAGCCATGTTTGGGATAAAAACCTGTTTTACGGAAAATGCTGTAACTGCTTTATTTTTCTACCTGTCAAGAGGAATCTAAAACCAAAATGTTAAGCATAAAATTGTCGACATTTTATGTAATTATAAAATTTTCATTAGTCTTAGAATTGTCGGCATTTTATGTAATTATAAAATTTTCATTAGACTTAAGGATCTAGACCAAAAACATGCTTAAAAACCGAAGAAATAAAAGGTCAAACACCACATTACGCTGCCATTGTTTTTTATGAAGGAGATGAGACTCACCTTAAATAATTTTTTTTAAAAAGATCTCTTATAGGACTATTCATTTTTATAAATTTCAATCCTGAAAACAGTTTCTTTTTTTTTCTTTTTCTTTTTTTTTTTTTTTTTTTTTCTACAGCTCATCAAAAACTGTGTTAAGTCTGCTTTTGACAATTTTCACTAATTAATATCTCAAAAAGGACTGACTAAGAAATTCTGAAAACTTAGGATAATAAACATCTTTGTACTATAAAGTTAAATTGTAAATTTTATGACTGAGATTTAACTCGTTTTTGAATAACAGTTCATTAAAAATGCACCGCCCCTCCCCACTTTCTTTTCCTTTTTGTTTTGTTCCAGATACATAGCATTACGGGTACTTTTTGCTTAGGTACACTCAAATTGACGATAAAAACAAATTTTACGCATTATTGCTTAGTTAAATAGGGCAGTGGCCTCTTTTCAAAACTTTCTTGAATGGGGGAGGGGGGGGCGGTCTTTTGATTTTATCGTGCGCATCTGAGGAGCACCTGATACAGTTTTATACTGACATTTTTTGAAATCAGCCTAAATACTCGCGCTAAGAATTTTATAAAATATCTCGTTTGTATATGCCACTGCCCCTTGCCTTTTACGCATATTTGACTTCCCCCCCCCCAGGGCCGAAACTAAGGGGGCAGAGGGGGTATGTACCCCGGGCGCCAGAACGAAGGGGCACCAAATGAAGGATTATACCTTTGGAATGGATCATTTTCTTCTGATTGACTGACGGCTTTTATTATTATGAAACAGCCATTATAAATGAAGTGTTAGGTGAAGATGAAAGAGCAGTCGTAAAAAGTTAGAACTCTGATTTTCTGGTCAGAATGGGAAGAAAAAAAATGGCCATAATTTTTTTTTCTCAAAAAAAATTATGGCCATTAAAAAATTATGGCCATTTTTTTCTTCCCATTCTGACCAGAAAATCAGAGTTCTAACTTTTTATGACTGCTCTTTCATCTTCACCTAACACTTCATTTATAATGGCTGTTTCATAATAATAGAAGCCATCAGTCCATCAGAAGAAAATAACTCGGTGAAAGCGGAAACTCGGTTAAGCAGGACTCGGATAATTGGGACTCTGACTGTATATTTCATTTTAAAAATGATCTTTAGAATATTTTTGTTGGTATTCAGAGGGGGCTAATGACCCCGTGACATCCGCCATTGCAGATTAAGTAGTTCAGTATTACATGTTTTATGCTTACACATTTTAAATTTTAAAATAAGTCGGCGATTAGAAAATTAGTAAAATTCTCTTTGTAAATATGGTTTGCGGAAGAGGGGGGGGGGGGGGTTGCCAAAATTCATGCTTGCCCCGGGTGCAAAAAAGGCTAGTTTCGGCCCTGTCCCCCCTCCCCCCTCCAACACACACACAAAAAAATACCGGTTATATGAATCACTAATTAATCAACTTTATGCAACGTTAGCAACTTTTATGAATCAAATCTAATAATCTTCCATAAGGTAAGAGTTATTTGAAAAGAAAAAAAAACAATATGTGTCTTTTGCATTTCAGTAAGGAGAAAGAAATAGTGACCCTTCGTGACCTCGGAGATAAGGATTTGACTGGGGTGTGGAGAACAGTAATGAGACAGGGTTGAGAGGGAGGGTGAAAAGGAAATAAGAGGAAACTGGATTCCTTATCTCAGTTCCGTATTTTAATTTTTAACAGTCCCCTGTAGGTTTCGGCTAGAATTTTTTCGGCTTTAAAGGAAGTCACGCTAAACAAGACATCTTTAAAGCAAAATAAAGCCGCAAAAAAAAGAAGTTAGCACATGATATCACTATGATACACACTTGCGATGATTATCAGTAAAGTCTAATTGGAAAATGACCTTCGAAGTGAAATATATTTTCTACACACGAAGCGAAAACGAAATAAACAAATGATTTCCTTTTTCCTGACTGGGTTACTTCTATGTTTCCAAGTCAAAAGTTTTCCACATTAAAAGATTTAATAGCTTTAGAAATATATCTAAGAAATACTTGAGATAAATATTCTTTTTCAATTATATATAAATTTCATAAAAATCAATTTATTTTTTTTTCCAAAAGCGAAAGTCTATAAATATATTTTTTAATTTCAGCTGAATATTGTTCAATTGAAAAAAAAAAAAGGCAATACCGAAAATCCCGGGATTTTCCAGTAAAAATCCCGGAATTTTCGGAATTAAAATTAAAGCGGGATCCCGGGATCTCAATCAGGGATTGTAATCTCTAGCTAGGAAGTAAAGAAAGCTTTAGGAGATCTTTCAAAGTTTTTTTTTTCTATTTCCTTGTGGTCGTTTAGTATGAGATAAGCATTAGCCATTGAAACTAAGAACTGCCATATTGAAAACAAAACAAAACAAGAGAATGAACTTAACTTAAAATTTGTCTGTGTTTTAGTGATGTGATTACTTTAAATTTGAGAAAAAAGATGAGAATAAATAATACATAATTTGTAATAAAAGACAACGTCATAAGTTTAAAAATATATACTTCTAGAATTAGTGTTTTGTTTTGCAAAAAGATTCGAAACTAATTAAAGTTCATGCAAGATTTTGTTTAGTACAATAAATAAAATCATAAAAGACACTAATTTTAGTTTTATAAAGAAATTATAACACTTACTTCAATCGCTGTTTACAAGAGGTAAGAAAAATTCCTCGATTTGAAATTTTAAAAACTACCACAACCACAGTGAGGGAGAAAGGCTTGCATCAGTTTAAAAGGTAATCCCATAATACATCCGACTAGCCATATTTAAAGAATGAGATGTTTCATCCTAAAAACATGACCCGCCAGACAAAAGTTTCTTTTTTTTGCCAGCTTCGACAGGACGAAGATGAATAACACAATATTATTTATATAAATTGATACGAGTTAACACTAAGCCCATTGCACACGCTTTGTAGAATTTCCGGGTGTATTTTTCAACCGTCGTCTACTACTGTTCTGTGCCTATCCCGCTCTTATATCGACCACAGCTTCTAAGAGACATTTGATGTCGAGCACACACGTCACATGTATGTATTCAATAAATAAATAATCCAAGTTAATACGTATTAAAATCACAGTACTTCACATTTCGCAAAAAACGAATTAAAACACACGCGTACATAAAAACAAACTTTGCTTGAACTACAACGTATACCACTTTTAACGAAGACATCTAAAACGCATGCGCGGGAGTGCACCCTGGTGGTTATTGCGTCGGAAGAATCAAAACGTCTTAAATTAAGACACGTTTAAAGCAATGAAGTGTCTTAAAATAAGACGTTTGCGGATATTTTAGACATTATTCTCAGTTCGTTTACACCATGGTCATAGTAAGACACTTATGCATCTTAAATTAAGACATCTATAATGTCTTAATGTTCAGACTAAGAATTTTAAGTGTCTAAAATTCTTTTTCAGTCCCATATTTGTCTAAATTTAAAACGTTGCTATTTGCAGTGTACGCACCGGGGTACCTAATTGGCGACAAAATGGCGTTATTTTGCCTGACATGGTAACCCGGCTATTGTTGCTTATTTATTAATAAATGTTTATTTACATTTATTTTCCTTTTATTTAAAAAAAATGTTATAAATTGTTTTGTTCTATAGTTATTAATTAAACTTTTTTTATTTATTGTTATTTCATTTTAAAAATAATAGAAAATAATTTAAAAATACATACGTAACTGGTATTCAAAAACGAGGTTTTCGCCAAATTGTCGTAAAAAAAATCCCTCCAAACCCGGTGCGTATATGACATCTGTGCCAAATATTAAATAATGCAACAAATCATGATAGTTAATTTCAACTTCAAAGCAATATTTTGATGCTACTACTTAGTTATCCCGTCGACCAATTTTTCCAAATTATATAAATTGACATAATTTTTATTTTAAATAACGAAAGAACAAATAAATTAGTATAATATTAATAAAAATACAAATAAAACGTCGAAATAAAAATCACTTGATGGCGTAAACACGTGTAACTTCCTTAAAGTAAAATGAATGTGACATTTACGATCAAGTATTATTGGCATTTAATCTTATAGTTTGGCGATATATTTTTGTTCGATGGGATAACGAAGAAATACCGTTTTAATTTACCACTCGAAAAACAAAAAAATGCTAACTGACGAGTTAAATAAAAGCTATTGGCGAGATTTGCACCCGGCTAGCCTGAAAGTACCAAGAATTCTTTGCGATCATGGCAACTTTTTTGTAGTTTTATTCGAAAACATAATTTTGATTCTTTAATCGAAATGAAAACCTTTCTTATGAAAAGCGAAGGGATCAGCCCATAATTGTTTAATGTTTATGGCAGTTACATGACTTGGACTATTATAATATAAGTGAAATGATGGCGATTCAAAAATATTTGGCGACTTATCACCTGTGCCCAGTTAACATTAAAGTACCAAAATGGCCGCCTGGAATATAAAAAGCGAAGGGACCAGCCCGTAATTGTTTATGGCAGTTACATGACTTGGACTATTATAATATAGATGAAATTATGGCGAAAGAATGATATTTGGAGACTTATCACCTGTGGCTGGTTAATATTAAAGTACCAAAATGGCCGACTGGAATAAAAAAAAGCAAAGAGATGCCCGGAACTGTTGATGATAGTCACATGATTTGGGCTATTATTATAGAGATTGTTTTCAATTCTAAAAACAGCGCAAAGAATAATATTTCCTAAGGATTAAAAATTTATTTACACATTTCTATTAAATACAGAAAAAAACTTTAATATTACTATTAAATGAGTACGTGTTAAAAGCAGGAAAATATTGAAAATTATGTCTTGAAAATTGGATTTACGCGTGAATATTAAAAGAGAAATGAAACTTTAAAATAATAAATACATTAGTATGCATTTAAAGAAATAAATTGTAGTAATTGTAGTAAATTGTATTGTGTCAATTGTTTTATAACGCTGTTAAAAAATACCGGGAGGCAAAGACTCTGTTTACTTAATTCATTTTATTTTAGCTTCCTTTCAAATGTTTAACTGGTCTTCTTTAATCAAACGCGAAAACAACCATTGGATGTCTTAACAGAAACTGATTCGGCCTTAAATTTTCGTAATCAAAGATAATTGAATGGAAACCCGTTTACAGGGAGATCGCTGTAGGTTTTTTCATTATAATTCAGTCTTCTCTAATCTTTTTCAAACCGATCAGATTAGCGTGCTTTTAGATTCTGCGGTGTCTGAATGGGGGTTGGCAAGCTTAGCTAGTTTAGTTATAAAAATATCTTTTAGCTTAATCCATTTTTCGATGAAATTTTTTCATTTCGAATTATTTTCGCGTTTCTACTTCTAGAATTCGATCGATTTCTTAAATGATAAAAGAATGAAATGAAATAAACGTTTGTTTCGTTAAGCTGTAGAAATTGAAATGATCTAAAATGTAAAGTCCATAAAAGACATCATACATCAGATTGAAGGGAATACAAATGTTCACCTTGAGTTACACATCCAGCCTAAATTCCAATTCTTCCATTCTGTGAGAAATCATGAGATCTTTTAGAAAGCAAATATCACGGCTTTGGAATCTTCAACCCAACCATAAAACTTGACTCTCAGGAGTCGCCCTTTGGCTTAGAAACCTTCAAGCGAGTCCATGACAAAGCAGGTCAACTGTTTGCGTGATTCTTTATGGGTGACCATGAACGCTTACTGTGGATACCATTCAAATTTCGATCTTTTAGCGACACCCTCTATTTTGAATGAGTTTTGTAGAATACACATTGAATTGAATATCAGTTCCATTGGATTGCTGAACAGAAAACGAGTTTCCTTCCAATAGAAAATGCGGCATTTCCTCAATGCAAGAGGAATTTGTGAACCGCAATTTTCAGATATCAGTTTGTCAACAGTAAGTAAAAGAAAAACCAGAGTGTGAGTTTGAAAATATAATAATGAAGGATCGTTAAAAGATCATGACCTAAACAAAATGGTGTTGAATTGATTCCAAAGACCGCGAATTTCTTTTCATTTTTCTTAACCTTTGAATCATGAGTGAAGATCTTAAAAAGAGTATTCCAGCAAACGCAAAAAAAGAAAAAAAAAAAAAAAAAAAAAATCTCTTTTTTTAGGTTCTAAATTGGAAAAGAGTAGAAGTGGTTTTTTGGGACTCATGAAGGTTTTCTAATAAGGTAGCGGCATCCCCATGTCAGCATTTTCATTTTAGTTTTTCTTTTCTTTTTCACGGCTTCAATGGATTCTCATGATGTGCTAGATATTTTTCAGTTTTGCTATTTTCCTTTTAACCAAGAAACTACTTTTGAAGCGCTCCATTCCATTCTAAAACTAAGGTGAGAAATATTCTATAAAGGTTATTTTCGAGAAATCAATTGAAAGTGATATTTGAGATGTATAAAAATTGAATTCAGCTTATTTGTCCAGTTTCAATTTTCTGATTTCTTTTCAACCTGGCTTCGGCTAAAAGGACACAGGCAGGGACGTTGGACTGAGACGCGGCGAATTCTGCGGCGGTCGTCGTGTTCCTTTAGCCGAGACTCTTTAGCGGAGAAAAAAAATGAAAAAATTGAAACCGGATAAATTAAAAAAAAAGATTAAATCAAAGACATCGAAAAGCGGGAAGGGTGGGCTAGGGCCCTTGAAGCCATCGATATCCTCTTTCCGTCCGCGGTGCTTTATTCTACTACTTATTCCGACTCTTTTGCGGAAGCCAGGTTCGTAGGTCCGTAGGTTCCACGTCCCGAGTATAAGAGATTCGAGCGGAAGCCAGGTTGAAATCAAAAATTGAAAGTGAACAAATTTAAAAGGGGAATTACTTAAATTAAAGACACCGAAAAACGGGAATGGAGGGCTTGGGGCCCTGAAGCTGCCGAACGACCCCTGCTTATTATTAGTCCAATATATCCATTAATGAGTGCATACACAATATTGCACGCTCTACTGTATTTGGATACAACCCCTCATCTTTTCGGGAACAAATGGACATCCCTTCGCCTTTCTATGTTCCATACACTATTAGAAGTGATCTCATTATGCAAGGAAATACTTGTATCATTATTCTATAGATCCACAGATAATTTTTTTTAAAATAAATAATACAACATGCAAAAGTCACGGCTAAAAAGACGAATTAAAGATTTAAACATCCAATTTGGAGCATTTGAAACATAAAGCATTATCTAGAAAAGATTACTTGAAAGATGTTTTGTCTCTCATAAAGCATTTTATCTCTTTAAGATTTTACAAAAACTACTTCCTATCTCAAGAAAGAAACGAGATATCTTGATCGCATGACACAATTCTTTCTATTCCAGAATTACTTGACTTGTGTAAATAGTACACACTATTGAACAAGAAGTGTCTCAATTGTTTTTCTCAATTTGATAGTATGGTGAGTAAAACTTGATTTCCATTTTCCTTTCAATCAATCCAAATCATTTCTTTTGCGGTGGAAATAGTAAGAATATTAGCTTCCCCAGCTACAATTTCAAATTTTCTCTTTCATTGGATTGAGAATTTTCTTTTCCTCATTTTCATCCTATTTTAAAGTTTCTCCTACAACTCAAGTATATTTGCTTTTAAAAAGAAAATTATTTAATAAAAAAAATACACTTATTGTGGGAAAATTTGAAAAAAATTAAATCTTGCTTTGAAACTTTTTAGGTACGCTAGGGATCGGATTTCCAAAAATGAAAGAAAAATAAATGTAAAAATGACTCTTTACTTAAGAAACTATTTCTATTACTAAAACTGCACTTTTAGGGAAAAAATAAGTAGTAAATATGTGGAAAGTCATATAGGTATGTGTGGAAGTTTTAGAAAACGAAAATGGATTCTTCCTTCTATAATGATTCCCCAGTTGGTCCCAAATTTATCAAAGACAATGTTAGAAGGGAAGAATCTATTGAAGAACATTACATGTCATATATAAGGGAGATGGGGGCACATAAATATAGCCTTTTCTCATAACTGGTTTCATTTATAGAAACAAAAACTACCCCATATAGTAAATAGAACTTTTTTTACACATGCTCATTTTTTTAAAGTCAGCTTTATAGTTATTCTTACATTTTTTAACAGTTTTATAAATTCAAAAAATTGTTCACATGTGCTCCAATTGTGGGGTAGTTGTGAACACACGTGGGGCACATGTGAAGTCAAGAAAAAAATATCTTTTGACATGTTTTTTACTTTGTCATTATAATCATTAGTTATATTATCTGTCAAATTCACTATAAATAATATGTAACTCTAGGATAGATGGATTATTCTTAGAATGCAAATACAACAAATATACTCATCCTATTTTGGTCAAAAAATATTAAATATCGAGAACAAAAAGTGGGGCTGAGGAGAGATGGCCATCCAATACAAGCAAAAAGTAACACATTTCATGTAGTTAATGATGAAAAGCAGCAATTATATCATTCAAGAAAATTTCAATAAACAAAATTTCAATCCTTCACTTTACGTAAAATTTTACCACATTTTCAGCAAAGATCTTGATAGTTTGTACACGTTTCATGGAACCTTTACTGGCACCTTATGTATTGTATCTAGTAATCCTTTTTGGTTGTGTTATTATATTCTTTTCCACAACCGACACAGTGATCCTCACCCAATTCTATTCCCTCGGAATCGGTAGAATCTAATAGTTTCAATTGTATTTCATCTACTTCGCTGCTGGTAGTGTCGTGTTTTTTTGCCTCGCTTTTATTTTAGACTTTTCTACGGTTTTAAGTTTATTTATCAACTTTATCTGTTTCTGGGATGAACTTTCCCGAAGTTTTTCAATATTTTCTGAAACCAAAGTACATCGTTAGGCCCTATTATATTATTGTTATTGAAATATTTATATTAGTTAAAATATAAATAATTATATCAACTAATATAATTATAAACATAATAATTATATAGTTATTTTAAAAATATTTATATTTAGTTGAAATCTTCATATAATTTTGAAATATCGATTATAGGTGGCCATCTTTCCTCGATTTGAAGTGGCCATCTATCCTAAAATGGATGGACAGATTTCCAGCCAATTTAAAGTGTCAATCCGCCATTGTACGTCTTTGTCATAGACTTAAAAGTAAAGATTGTATTATACAATGTCTTAAAAGTCCTTATAGTTAAAAAAAAAAAAATCCCTGCCGGCCCGGCCTACAGGCAGAGGTAGATTTCGAAGTTAAGTATATTAATTTCACAAAAACTAAATCATTATTAGACATAAATCCACTTTAACAGTTTTATCTGTCTGCTTTTGACGAGTTTTTATTTCCTTTTTATAAAATAGCTTGTTTTATCAGAATCATGTTAAGGCGATATTAAAAAAAATATTTTTCCATACTCAACAACTTGAAATTTTCTGGCACATTTTCAGATTCATTTTTAATTAGAAAAATATATGAAACATGCTGACGTGATTTTTAAAAAGATTTATAAGAGACCTGTGTTTTTATTTTTCTTTCAATTAATTAAAACTTGATTAATAAACAATTATTTTCTCAGTAGGGCAATATTTTTTGTTTCTAACAAATCGCTTCGGGAAATTCTGTTCAAAATGCCCACTTTGACATATTTTTTTGAAATATATTCTGCCTCTATCAAAAAATCGATCATTACTGTACATTATATAGTTTCTAAATAAGAGAATCTAGCAATTGGATGCGTTTCAGAGCAAAAATGAATTAAAAAATGAGTAAGAAAATAGACAGTTTGGATTTGAATGCACCCTTAATAAGATGATTTTTTTTCTTCAACCGCTATGCATAGACATTATTAAGAAGATATATGATAAATTCATGGAGATTTTATAGCTTGTGAATTGACGGAGTTATGAAATTTTTTCTTCTTTAACCCCCCTTTTTTGTTTCCGTTTTTAATTTTTTTTTTTCGGTACGAATTGGTCCTATCAAAAACTTGTGAATATAAAAGTTGTAGATAATATTAAGGAGATGTATAATAAAATTATTGGATTTGATATCTTGAGAATTGACGAAGTAAGGAATTTTTTTCTCCCAAAAACCCTATTTTTTGCGCCCCTTGAGCTTATTTTAAATTTTATCAAAAATCTGTGATGCATGAATTTTTGGCGCTATTTTTAGAAGTAATAAAAACTTTAAACTGATTTGATATATACAAAAATGAAGAAGTTATGGGTTTTTTTTCGGTTTTCACAAAACCCATCCCTATTTTCATCCCCTTTGTCCGCTTTTGCCCATTAACGAACTTGACCGAGATTTTATGTCCCTTGATTTTATGTATCAGTTTGGAAGAGATTTGTGCAGAATTGCGGAAGTTATCGTGTCTAGAAGAAAGTGATAACACAATTGTTTCGTGAAATTCCGTTCAAAATGCCCACTTTGACATCATTTTTTGAAATATATTCTGCCCCTATCAAAAAATTGCGGTACATTATATAGTTTCTGAATAAGCGAATTTACCAATTAAATGCGTTTGAGAGCAAAGATGGATTTTAAAATGAGTCAGAAAATAAGCAGTTTGGATTTGAGTGCATCCTTAATGCAATGATTTTTCCAACACAATCCGCTTCGGGAAATTCGGTTAAAAATGCCCACTTTAACAGCATTTTTTAAAAATATATTCTGCCTCTATCAAAAAATATACCATTACGGTATATTATATAGTTTCTGGGTAAGTAAACGTACCAATTGGAAACCTTTGAGAGCGAAAATGAATTGTAAAATGAGTCAGAAAATACGCAGTTTGGATTTGAATACACCCTTACTTAGATGATTTTTTTCTTCAACCGCTATGTATTTTTAATATGTTTTTGCTGTAAGAATTGGTTCTATTCAAAACTTGTCTATATAGATGTTGTAGACAATATTAAGAAGATATATGTTAAATTCATGGGGATTTTATATCTTTTGAATTGACGGAGTTATGGATTTTTTACTTCTTCAAACCCCCTTTTTGTTTTCGTTTTTAATTTTTTTTGCGGTACGAATTGGTCCTATCAAAAACTTGTGAATATAAAAGTTGTAGGTAATATTAAGTAGATTTATAATAAAATTAATTGGAATTGATATCTTGAGAATTGACGAAGTTATGAATTTTTTCCCCCCAAAACCCAATTATTTGCGCCCTTTGAGCCTATTTTTAACGTTATCAAAAATCTGTGATACATAAAATTTTGGCCCTATTTTTAGAAGTAATAAAATCTTTAAACTGATTTGATATGTACAAAAATGAAGAAGTTATGGGGGGTTTTCGGGTTTCACAAACCCTCTCCCTATTTCCATCCCCCTGGTCCGATTTTGTCCATTAACGAACTTGACCGAGATTTTATGCCCTTTGATTCTATGTATCAGTTTAAAAGAGATTGGTGCAGAATTACGAAAGTTATCGTGTCCAGAAGAAAGTGATATATATATATATAGATAGATAGATAGATAAAGTTTTTCACTGGGGTTGGTTTTGGGTTCTAGGGGTCATGATCGGTGTAGATCTGCAAAAAGTTTTCAGAAATTCCAACATAGGAACGATCCCAATAGGTAGAATTTCATACGAAATCTACCTAAAAAAATGTAACATAATTAAGGCTCCTGTCCCTGCCTGTGAAGACACTCACGAGCTAATGCTAATCCTATGGGGAGGGATTTTTCTAATATCACGCTTGCATTTCGACATTTTTAAATAATTTTTTTTGCATTGGATAGCAGAGATCCGTCTCTACATCGCACCTTTTTTACTTTTTCAATTTTGGTTGCAGATATTTTTTAGAATGACACTTTTATTTTCAGAACCGGTTTTGAAAGTGAAAGTAACTTTATTAAAAATATCTGCGACCCAAATCGAAAAAGTAAAAAAGGTGCGATGTAGAGACGGAACTCGGATATCCAATGCAAAAAACAAACAAAAAAAAATATTTAAAAATGACGAAATGCAAACGAGATATTAGTAAAATCCCTCCCCATAGGATTAGCATTAGCTCGTGAGTGTCTTCACAGGCAGGGACAGGAGCCTTAATGCAAAACACTCAGATACCTAACTCAAAAAAAAAAAAAAAAAAAAAAATCAAACCACTGAATTAAATAAGTATTAAAATTACACTTTCTTTTTATAATTTAAAAACACAGCTGTGAACACTGAATGAAAACTTGAACTATTTCTTACGAACAAAGTTTATGCTGCAATCTATATTATAGTTTTTGAAATATTTAGACTGGCCATCTATCCTAGAATTACCCTATATATATATATATATCTAGTTTCTGGGTGATATGTTTGAGCAAAAGATTATAAAATAAAAATAAGTAGATTGTGTGTGGGGGGGGGGGGGGAGGCTTAGCTGATTGTTTAAATAGGGTTGCAATAAAATAAAAAATAAAGAAGTAAATTTGAAAAAATATTAAAGCTTTTAAATTTTGGTTAGGGGTTTTTGTTTGATAATATTTATCTGAAATCTGCCGAAATACGAAAGATTCTCACTCTTGTATTTGTCTTAATTCTAAGTCAATTATAAAGAAGGGTATTTTAAGGATTTTTTAAAATCTCGATTATAAGTCCCCCCCCCCCTCAAATTTAACTTATTTTGCTTTGAAAGATGGGTGGGGGGGGGGGGGTTACAATCGGATGGTAGTAATCAGTTTAAAAATTTTCCTTCCTTAAAATATTACTGATATCTATCTCCATTCAAAGTATCCTATCCATAGCTGTTCTAGAGTTGGAAGTAAACCATCATTGCAAATTTCAAACAAATGAAATAG
Source organism: Maratus speciosus (assembly GCA_963932465.1). Taxonomy (NCBI): domain Eukaryota; kingdom Metazoa; phylum Arthropoda; class Arachnida; order Araneae; family Salticidae; genus Maratus; species Maratus speciosus. Next base: position 687,549,011 of record OZ010787.1, on the reverse strand, counting down.
AAAAATTTGCAAAGTTGTTTGTATTAACAATGCATAAAAAATATTGTTGTAAACCGTTTAGTAAAATAATACATAACATTGCATTTTAGAAAACATTAAACTTATTTAAATCACAATTGAACTTGTTGCTCTATATCTACTTGCTGACTTTACTTGATGTGTTTGAGGAAGTTTCAATACAAATTCAACTTAACAAATTCAACTCAATTTGAAATGTCTTCTATTTCAGGAAAATGATAGATATTCGAGCTGCCATTATTTCTCATGAAGTTAACTGAAAGGAACAGAATCACAGAATGATTATTGGGACACTTAGGAACTGCTCCTATCTGCCCCAACAAGTCTGTTCAAAAGTGCCCCCCATGGCAGTTAGAGTTAAATGGATACATCATTAACATTTCTCAATTTTAGAATTAAAAAAACTTCATCAAAAATATATATTAGTATTCATAGTATATGTTAAAACATTAAAATTGAAATAAATGAATAAATAAGTAAAGCTATTCGCTTATCAAGTTGGAAGTGAGATTTTGCTTTTGAGATCTTTAAACAGTGTTTTGGTTACTGAGGACAAACAAAATGTCAAAGAGCTTCAAAATTTTTTTACCCTATGTCTATAGGTACTGCCATTTTTGGTAATTTTTTTCAAATAAAAAAACATATAATAACTATTGAAAAATTGTGATGGTCACATCTGCCCCATGTTCACATGTGCACTCCTTCTCCCCTACAGATAGAATCAGTGACAGAATAAAAAGTAGTAAAACTGAGATAATTCAACTTATTATATTCATTTCATTTCATACATGCATTATTATATATTGTATTACTAAAATTCAAAATTCTTACGAACGTATATTAAATATTGAATGGCATTTAGAAAAAAAAAACTGCTAAGATGTTTTTGCTTACTGTATATGTTTTCTTTCTAATATTAACATTTAATTAAATATTGATAGGGATAAACGCGCCTTCTATTTAGAGTTAGATCGAATATTCGGTTTCGTTTTCGTTTTCGGCCCAAAATCTTAGTTTCGGCAAAAACACCACCGAATATTCGCGTAAAATCTACTTTATTCCTTCAAAAATTTTCAACATGACTCATCGATCTGAATTCTATCGACTCCAACGAGACCCTGATTATGGATGGCTATGAATTTCTTTGTTTAGAATGATCAGTTATTACTGGCTCAAGATGAAACTCTTAAAATCAACTTTCTTCCTTCAAGAATTTTCAACATGACTCATCGGCTCCAATGACACCCTGATTATGGATGGCTACGAACTTCTTGGCTTAGTTATCACCGGCTCAAGACGAGAGTGCAAATTCTAAGCAATGCCTCAAAAGGGATGGGACAGGAAGTAGTTTTCGGAAAATATGGAAATTGAACCATCACGAGTACACATGAAATAGAACTAACAAATAAGAATTATTTAATGACTATATTATACAAAAAAAAAAATAATTAGAATATCCTTTAGAAACTTTCCAAAAAGAAATTTTAGTTGAAACAAAACTCATGGTACACTTGAAATTATTAAAGCCAAACCATTTTCTAATACTTAGTCTTTTCATTTTTAGGACTGCCATTCATTTTATCAGATTTTCTGTAAAATTTTATTCCATTCTGCAAGTAAAACGTCTAGCAACTGTGTTTCATTTCTGAGGAGCTGACCTTATAATAACCTTAAAAACAAAACTCAAGTTTGTATGATTTTATATCTTTTGAAAACTTTTTTAATGAACCTAGTTTCGGGGGCCCATTGCCCTCAGCAACGTTTAATTTGTTCCCAACAAACCTCTTTCCGAACGAACCTGTGACCTGGGTCCCCGCTACCTAAGGCAGCCTGTTAACGGAAGTGCTCCACCGCACTTGCCTGAGACAATCGAAAACCAAGTTGGGTGAGCGAAACCACGTAGAAACCACGCCCATAGAGCCCGAAAAAAGAATGCACCATTATTCTTCGAAAAAGTTGGTAACTGAAGTCTAAGATAAAATTTCATAATACAGAAAGCACCTGAATTGTAATCTAAGTTGAATGAACCAAATCCCGTTGAAATTGAACTCTTAGAACCCGAGCAAAGAATGCGTCTCCAAGCGAAGGAAGGTGCCTCGCCCCTCCACCTCCCCTATAAATTTCACGAATTACTTTTAACATTAACACGATATTTAATAAAAGAATGAAATCCCCTATCTGAAGTTACCTTTAAAGTATCGCGATTTTAAATTTACGGCTGTGGTGAGTAAACGTAACTTTTTGTCGTAAAAGGAGATTAATGTTCGAAAAAGGTGGTAGCTGAGTTTTAAAGAAGGACAGGGCCCAGGGGGCCAGGGTCTTAAAGGAAATGTAGTTGGATATAAGAAAATATTCCAGTAGTTGTAAAGTAGCTGGAGGACGCTAGAACTATGTTAAAGAAAATTGTAATAGAATCGGATCATTTTTAATGAAGCTGCAACAAAAGCCCCAAGAAGGAGATTAATATTCAATATTTATGGTAGCTGAAGTCTGAGAAAAATTTTTTTCGTTGACTTAGTAGCTGGAGGACTTAAAAATTTGTTAGAAAAAAAATGTTATTCAATAGGACCATTTTTAATTGAGCTATAATAAAAGGACCAAAGGGGGCCAACTGATAGTTAAGGGCAGAGCCCTAACATGAAAACATGTTAAAAGGTCTTAGTTCTTAGCACTTTATATCTTTAATTAGTCAAGATTAAGCATATGGTAGGAATTTGGTTAAATTAGAATAAAATTTTAAAGAAATGAGGGAAATGTTTAAAACAGGGCTCTAGGGTCCCAGTAAAAATATGAAGGTGTTAGTCCAGGAAGAGGAGTCCAAGACTCAACTTTAAAATTATGCATTGAAAATTAGGGTGTGAATAATGAATAGCGCACAAAAAGTTCAAGGGTCCCCGGATCGGACCCAAGGTAGCCCCAGAATTTTAACTGGAATCTAAAAACAGGATAATAACTAAATGGAAAATGGGTTCCAAATATGAAGATCGGATTAAGAGGAGGCAATTTATTTACAATTGAAGGTGCAAAAACTTCACGGAGCCAGGGACTTAACTGGAATGTAGTTGGGTATAAAGCTATTTTTTAGTAGTTGTTAAAGTAATCGGAGGACGTTAGAACTATGTTAAAGAAAATTGCGAGCGATTTGGATCATTTTTAAAGAAGCTGCACCAAGGGCTCCAGAGATGCGATTAATATTCAAAATTGGTGGTAGATGAAGTCTCAGAATTTTTTTTGTTGCTCATGTAGTAGCTGAAGGATCTAAGAAGTTGTTAGAAAAAAAAGCTAGTGAATCGGATCATTTTTAAGGGAGCTATAATAGTGGACACAAAAGGGGCCAACTGATAGTTGAGAACAAGGCCCTAACATGAAAACATGTTAAAATGTCTTACTACTTAGCGTTTTAGATTAGTCAAAATTAAGCATAGGATATGAATTAATCGTTCGAATAATATTTTTAAAAAATCCGCACAAAATTGGGTAAATGCTTAAAAAGGGCCCCAATAAAAATATGAGGGTGTTTGTCCTTCCAAGACTCAACTTTAAAATTGTACACTGACAGGGAGTGAAAAATGCATTGCGCATAAAAAGTTCAGGGACTTAACTGGAATATAGGAACGGGAGAACAATTAAATAAAATAAACAGTCAAGTGCGAGTAACAGAGGGTTCCGTACAATAATATATGAATTAGTAAGTGTATTATTTAAAAAATACCGTTGCTAAAAGAATAATAAGACTTTGGAAAAACTATACAACTTAGGGAGTGAAAAATGCATTGCGCATAAAAAGTTGAAGGGGCCAAGGACCGGGTCCTACGGGACCCTAGGTGGTTCAGGGACTTAACTGGAACATAGGAACGGGAGAATAATTAAATAAAATAAACGGTCAAGTGCGAGTACTACTCGCGCACAGAGGTTTCCGTACAATAATATATGAATTAGTAAGTGTATTATTATAAAATACCGTTGCTAAAAGAATAATAAGACTTTGTAAAAACTATATAACGTAGGGTTGGGTATAGATGTATAGTATACAGGGTGCAAAGGAAAGTTCCTTTAAATAGAAAATACTTGCGAACGGAGAGAGCTTCAGCTATACAAGTGAGGTAACGGTACAGTAAAGTGACTATGCCCGACTAGAAGCACCCCTAGTGGCGAAATTTGGAAAATAGCCATTGCAAATCGAAAACAAAAAGACGTAGAGCAAATTTTCCAATTAGGCAGTTTTAGAGCATCGATTAATTAGTACGAAACGACATTTGGTTCGCACGGATAAGATAAATCGTCGCCTGCATACCCAAAAATGTCGGAAATCTATGAGCGACGGTTCTACTTTGCCTATTCACATTCCGGAAATGTAACAGTGCACAATTGCAGATTGTGACGCTGTACTGTTCTGTAATGTCTGTAAAGATTTAATTTCTAATGCATTTAAAATTTTAGAATAACCCTTTCAGGGCCAGAAGAATTCTGTTCGTAAACTGATGTAATAATTGACTGACACCGGAATATTCAAACGAATTTCTGAGAAAACAAAAACCCGCTAATTTGCACTTTCATTAGAAAACCAAAATTTTATTAAAATATTCTTGGTGCCATTTGTCAGTTTTGGAATTAAAATTAGGTGGCTAGACCGTGTAGCAACCGCCCTTGAAAGGGTTAAATCTATGTCGTCGTATTGAAGAGGCTTGCAAGAGACGTTCCATGCTGAGAAATGTGCATGCAGAATTACTCTCACGAATACAGACGTGTATCGTGAGCAATGGCGAACTTTTCGAACATACTGAATATTAACTTTTTATCACTGTGAGACAGTTTGTCTTTTGTGTGTGTGTGTGTGATTTTATCAAAATGTATTGAGATAAGTGCGTATTTATAGCATAAATTGTGCGTATTTCTTCATCCTTCTGACTATTCCATTTAAACGTTTACACAAAATGGAGTGAATCGATTTCGGACATTTTTGCGTAAACAGGCGAGGATTTATCTTATCCATGTAAACCAAATGTCATATTCTATTAATTAATTGATGCTCTAAACCTTTCTATCTGGAAATTTTGCTTTATCTCTTTTCGTTTTCGATTTGCAGTGGCTATATTCAACATTTCGCCACTAGGGGGGCGCTGCTGTTGTTTTCATTAAATCGGGCGTAGTCGCTTTACTATACCGTTCCCTCACTTGCATAGCTGTAGCTCTCTCCGTTCACAAGTATTTTCAGGTTAAAGGGACTTTCCTTTGCACCATGTATACTAGAAAAGTATAAATGCATATACCATGAAAGTTCAAAGATATATGGAACCTAAATAATAGCAAATTCTGTTCTGTAATAGTACGTTCTGCTATTCTGTATATTTGTTATTCCATATAGGTTTTTAGTTAACCTTTAAAGACATAGAAGATGTAGAGAGCCACTCAATGGAAACTAGTCGCGAATCCCATAGTATTTATGTGATTAATTCTCATTAAATTAGCCTGTTTTTAACAATTTGACGTTTATTGCTTTTATACTGCTACTGGGCATTGCATTACATAAATATATCCTTAAAATTTGTTATCTAGGCTTTAAAAGCCGATGGAGCATAGAGTACGCTGTCCCTGTAATTATGTATGTCAAAACCGTCCGTGTCTTTAAGGGTTAATATCTCGGCTAATTACCGACGATTTTTTTCGAAATTCATGATCAACAATGCTTTTATACTTTTGCTACGATAGGTACCTCCAGCTCTGCTAAACACTTTTGATGAAGCCCGTAAGTCGAAATTTGAGTGTAACGGAAAAATGCAATTTTCTCAAAAACTATGTGACCTAGGGTAATCGCTATAATTTTCCTGCAAGGTTTAAATTAATGTCTACTACCTCTAATTTTTTCATAATTTTAGTTTCAGTAAATTCAGTTTTAGATGGGGGGGGGGCATATTTTTGCACTACATTTTCCACCATAACTTTGAAAATATAATACCTAAAAATAAATGAAATATCTTTTTGATTTCAGCGTTACAAAAGCTTTCACACGATACCCCACATGATATACAAAGAAAAAGATCTTTTTTTTCAAGTAACTTAATTAGCCACTCTACTTTTTTCCTAAATATATTTATGAATATTTATTAATCTGTAAATATGTGGGCCAATAGTCTTTATTACTTCCCCCAATTTGAACTTTCCACGTTGCATAGTTTGCGAGTAAAAGGGCTGTGACAGACAGACACAGGAGTGACCTTATAATGGTTCCGTTTTTACTTTTTAAGTACGGAACCCTAAAAAGGACCCCAAAAATGAAGATCGTATTAAAAGGAAGAAATTTATTACTAATTTAGGGCGTAAAAACTTCCAGGGGACTAGGGCCTTAACTGGAATGTAGAAATGGCGAATGACGAAATGGAGAATTTACCCCAAAAACGAAGAAGATCGGATAAAAAGAGGGCAGGTTATTAACAATTTAGAACATAATAAATATAAAAAGGGCATAAACACTTAAAGAGGACCAGGGGATCTGGCCCTTAAAAAATTAAAAATCTGATCAGGTGCATCAGGACCTGTCTGGGAATATTCTCATCTAAATTTTCAGACTTCTACGTGCTGTAGATTTTGCTAGCCATCGCAGACACACACACACATATATAGACAAAGACACAGAGCGAAACTTTCTTTTATTAGTATAGGAGCTATCTTAACTGTTCAATCGCTGCTGTAAGATGGTTTAAATCCAGACTTTGTGGAGGAGTGGCAAGTACGTGGGGATATTGTAGTGTAGTCATCAGCGGAGGATAAGAGCAGTGTGCTTGGGACCATTATCTTGTTCAAAGTAATAATCCCGCACAAGAGCTAACTTCGAAATTCCATTTTTTCTTTCAAATATTTAAATATCACAATCTGTTCATGATACTCACTTCTTCCACCACGTTTTACAGTTTTTGTCCTTTCCCCTCCAAACTCTAATTCAACCATTTATGTTGAAACTATTAACTCCTTACGTTTCCCCTTTTAACCCCTTCATTCAATTTAGTGATAGTAGGGGAAGGTGGGGCAAAATCGGGTACCATAAATGTTCGTTGTTCTCAAATGCAGTGAAATGGGAAAAGAAACTCTGAACATCGTTTTTAATATTAAATGAATCTTTGACTAAAATAAAACATATTCTTTTAAATAAAACTTTAATTTATTATGTAAAATATAGCTTTTTTCAGATATACTAGGGGGCTCTGCCCCTTACGAGCTAAGCTCGCACACCCCCATTCAGACACCTAAAAATGTAAAAGCACGCTAATTTGATCGGCTTTAAAAAAAATCGGAAGAATGAATTATATATATATATATATATATAAAAAAACAGTGGCAATCTCCCAGTTAACGGGATGTTTTCATCTTTGATTAAATCAGATGAGTGAAACATGTGAAAATAAGCTAACAAAAAATGAATTAAGTAAACAGAGTCTTTGTCTTCGGACATTTTTTGACAACACTTTAAGGACTTTTTTTAAGAAAGACATTTTAAAATTACCAGTTTTGTCTCCCTTAAAATTTATGTTTGGGAAAGCGTGCGAAGCATTGTATCAGGTTACTTTTATTCATAATTTAATTTACTTGGACTCCCTTAAATGTAATTAATATAATTCCTTAAGGGGGTCTGGGACACAAAAATCTTAAAATTTTCTTAAATTTTTTTATTACATTAAAGCTTTCTCTGTTTTTTTTCTGCTTAAAATGAAGTTTTAGGTAGCTTTCATTACAAAAAGCTACCTATTGCAGCCATTATTTTCATCGATCATGACCCCCAGACCCCGAAACCACCCTCCGTTCAACATTTATATATATATGTATATATATATCAATGCAAAAACCCTTGACGGGTTAAAAGTTTCTGACGCAGCAATTTATCTTATGCTCTAAGAATTTTAAATATGGAACTTAAAAATACTGATATCAAATTTTGAGTGACGTTATGCTATTTCTTAAAAAATATATTTGTATTTATTTCAACATTTTAATTTTTGTTTTATTTATAATCGCATGTGCAAAAGTTATGTTCAACATGAAAAGCTGCATAAAATTTTATTCGCTGTTGCTTTATCATTTACATCTCTCATAAATTCAAAATATGAGTTTTAAAAGATATGATATAAAATTTAAGTGACGCCTTGATGTGACTTTAAAAGGTTTGTTTTAAAATTCAATTTAAATTATTTTTGACTTGGTTAAAATATTTTTTTACATCTATACAATACTTTTAATTTTCCAATTCACTGTTAAATATATCACTTTCATTGAATCTATACTATGCATTGAAATGTATTTATTTCAATAAATTGATTTATCTTTTGTGTCACGCTATTCAAAATTGTGAGTAAGATTTATGTAAATGGTTTATTTGCGTCAAACTATCCTTTTTCATACATTTCATGTAGTTTGGACACAATGAAGCAAAGAAACCATTTACATAAATCTTACTCACAATTTTGAATAGCGTGACACAAAAGATAAATCAATTTATTGAAATAAATACATTTCAATGCATAGTATAGATTCAATGAAAGTGATATATTTAACAGTGAATTGGAAAATTAAAAGTATTGTATAGATGTAAAAAAATATTTTAACCAAGTCAAAAATAATTTAAATTGAATTTTAAAACAAACCTTTTAAAGTCACATCAAGGCGTCACTTAAATTTTATATCATATCTTTTAAAACTCATATTTTGAATTTATGAGAGATGTAAATGATAAAGCAACAGCGAATAAAATTTTATGCAGCTTTTCATGTTGAACATAACTTTTGCACATGCGATTATAAATAAAACAAAAATTAAACTGTTGAAATAAATAAAAATATATTTTTTAAGAAATAGCATAACGTCACTCAAAATTTGATATCAGTATTTTTAAGTTCCATATTTAAAATTCTTAGAGCATAAGATAAATTGCTGCGTCAGAAACTTTTAACCCGTCAAGGGTTTTTGCATTGATATCATTACTTTTTTGAGGTTAGTGATAAAATTATTAAAAAAAAGATACTTATGGAATTTAATGCAGATTTAATTTTTACTATTTTATTACAATTTTCCTTATAGCAGTTTGTATATAAAAACAAGTGGGTAAGTATAATCGCAGATCGCACAGAGGGTTTCATTTGATATTCCTTTAAAAACACTTTATCCTTAAATTAATAAATCCAAAATGTTAATTTATAATTATTAAATCCTTACATAGATGGTGCACCAATAGTTCCAATTTTCATGGGGTAGGGAACGCATTCTTTTAAACAAACCACCTTCCAATTGAAGTCACCAAAAACAAAGTTGAATAAGCCAGACCCCGTTGTGTTGTTTCACAAACAGCAGTCTCGTGTCCCCTCCTTCCCCCCTTTTTCAAAATTTTTCAGACCAGTACCTAAGAATGGAACCGAAATAATTTTTTCTCTTCAGAAATTACGATAAAAAAATAGTATGCAGTACTCATAAATTTACTTTAATGCTATATAGGGTGATTATTAAGTTAATTATAACGTTTGGAATCTGTTGCATTGATGTCCGAAAGGTGGTTTCTGAGTTATGGAAGCTGGACCCATAAGGCGCCATAGAGGGGCGAAGCAAACTAGTGTCTATCATAATTATATCTGCCATGTGGACTAATTGCGATATTTAATCAAAATAGTCCCCCCCCCCCTCCTCATCCCCGGAAATATAACAAATACAAAATGTGTCTTTATAAACCTATCGTCAAATAGGTTTTTATTTCTTTTTCCCTAAAAAAAAAAAACCATGATTTTTATATCTGTAACGTAAATAGCGGACGAAGCCCGTAGTTCCTATCATAATATATATTTTTAATAATTTTATATAGTCTATAATAAAAATCAGACTTAAAATAGTCTAGTTCCATGAGTACTTGTAGTGTCAGTTACATGCTACGATTTTTGGATACCAGTATTTTAGAACGGGAAAATGTGACTTATTTTATCGGAGATATCTCATTAATTGAATAAGGTGAAGCAAACTTTTTGAAAAAAAGGTGGCCAACAAGCATGGCAGTTATCAGCTATGTGACTTTGTGCTAAAGTCCATTAATTTGATCTGCTTTAAAAAGATTACGGAAGATTGAATTATAGTAGAACCTGGATTAACCGAGCTTCGATTAATCGAGGTTTCTGTTAACCGAGCCGATAACAAAGTCTGATTTTTTTTCCCTTTTGAATGAGCCTTAAAAATAACCACACTCTTTAGCTCACTGTCCGTGCTATACAGGCCCTTCTGCCCCCAAAAGCACTCAACTCCAAAGAAACACTGGACCCTGAGAAGTCAATAGCGAACAATGCTTTGTTTCCAGTGACTGTGTGAACTTTCGTAAATTTTTTAATTTGCATTTTAAAATTTACTACTGGTAGTTGATTTTCTTTTTAAATTTGTTAAGCTGTGAAACAGAACTTTACATATATTTATTTTTATTATTTAAAAAACGTTCTATATATTTTTTTAAAAGAGATGTTAAATTCGTAAGCACGGCGAGTTTTTACACACAGTTTCTATTAACCGAGATTTCCGATTCCGATTTATTAACAGTCCCAATTAGCTCGGATAATCGAGGCTGCTCTGTATAATTAAAAAATCAATGGCGATCTTACTGTAAACGGGTTTCCCTTTTACTGAGGGATTTCAAGACCGAATCAGCTGATGTTAGTTGCTGTTTCCGTGCTTGATTAAATAAGATTAGTTAAACATTTGAAAATTACCAAATATAAAAGGAACTAAGTCAACAGAGTGTTTGCTTTATGGTATTTTTTAACAACGCTATAAGAAAATGATTTTAAATAAGAGATTTTAAATGTAACGTTTTAAATCTGACATAATTTTCACCAAACTTTCCTTTCTCTTTGTAACATTCAACTGAAAATATTTTTATTATTAGAAAGATAATATTATTATTTGCGCTACCTTAAAATTGGCAACTATAGTTAAAAATATCATCTCGAAATTTGAAATAAATCTCTCATATAAATATATTTTTTAATTTAAACTGTTTTGCAATATTATTATTTGGCCACTTTGGCCAATATGACGTAATTTCCTCCATTTACGACTTTTAACACATATCAATGAATTTATTATTTAAAAATTTTCTTTTTCTTTTAATATTCACGTGTAAATATAATTTTTATGACGTAATTTTCAATGTTTTCCTGCTTTTAATGCGTAATCATTTAATTCTAATTTGAAAATAATTGATTATTTTATAATTTTCTTTCATTTTAAGTAAGCATGTGTAAAAACAATTTTTATGACGTAATGTTTAATATTTTCCTACTTTTAACACGCTATCATTTAATTCTAATTTAAAAGGATTTTTTTCTGTTTATAATAGTCACGTGTGAATAAATTTTTAATTTAAAGGATATATTATTCTTTGCGCTGTTTTAACAATTGGCAACAATTTAAAATAACCTTTTCTAAAATATGTAAAAAATATCTCTGGAAATTCTGAAAATTTTAATTTAAAATTGAAATAAACCGTCAAAAAATTAGGCAAGTTAAAAATAATAAATGCACTCTGCAAACTTCGAGTTTCTATTGAATGATTAAATTGAATGAAAATGATTAAATTCCCATGTATATTTTTTTTCCTATGAGACTTTTTTAATGAGACAATTTTATCCAGATTTAACATTAAATATCTCTTAAAATAATTCTTCGATTTAAAAACTGTCTACTTCAACGTTTTTATCAAACATTTTTCTATAATACTACCCATTTTAATATTTTTTTATGCAGTAATTTTCTTAATATTTGCGAAATAGACCTCTAGTCACAAGAGATTCTTTCAAAGCGGTGAAAAGCGTTAGTTTTTTCTTTTTTTTTTCCGAATACGAGACAAAATGTAGTACGCAATGGAGAATTTGCACGTTTTCTAACTTTATCACGAAACAATAGTACATGAAAAAATAAGAAGGATACCCTGCATATGTTTTTTATTTTGAGCTTTTATTACTGATTTATGATTGTTTTAATATCGCACTATTTACCGTATCCCGAAAACGCTCCATAATACTAATACATCTGACGTCACAGTTCATGACAACAAACGACTGTTATTCTTTACGTGTGTCGCTTTTCAACTTGTTCATTTTAAATATTGCTGTTTCTAAAATTATTATGACTGAGAGCACAAAGTCATATTATAAATACAGTGAAACCTCTCTGTGCGACCACCTACATTAAGCGATCACCTCCATTAAGCGACCACCTCCCTGAACGATCAGTTTTTCATTGAACGAAATTTATTCCCATAGGCTCAATACTAATTTTACTTCCGTTCAGAGACCATCCCAGCTGACCTCTCTCCATGAGCGACCAATTTCTTTGAAGAAAAGGAAACAAATTCCGTCTTTTCCTGTCACTTGAAGAAGGTTTTATTAGAAAAATAATTCCGAGGGGCTTTAAACTTCTAAATAAGTTTAGATTTTATTATATTTTTTTTTATTCCGGTAACTTTTAAGTGCTTAAACCCCTTTATTCCTTTTTAGACAATGAAGTTAACTCTGATGACGAGTTAAGAATGACGATCAATAAACTCCCCTACCCTATTCAGTTAGGAAACTCTCAAAGAAATAGATAAATTAATGAAAATATCTTTATTTGTTCCCGTCCCCCACCCCCCCCCCCCCCCAAAAAAAAAAATGTATTTATTTACTGAATTTTGAAAGGACTTGGAAATAAATGTTATGAAAGATAAAACCGTAAAACCAAAGCAATCGTCAATATATTCATTTTTAAACACTGCAGTAATTAACTTATATAATTAACTTTTATTTTGATACTTAAATTTTTATATTTTTTCCTAATGTGAAAAATAAATTCTAGTAACATTATTTCTACTTTTTTTCAACAATTAAAATCTAGATTTAAACATGACCTCCATTATGAGGCCACCTCTTGAAACGATCAATTTTTATTAGAATGAAACATGGTCGCTTTAAGGAGGTTTTACTGTACTGTATTGTACCACTCTGCACTAATACAACCAGTAACTTCTAGCGAAAAGTTGTTTTTCAGTGTGCCAAAAGACCCTGCCATTAGAAAATCATGGACTAAAGCTATGAATAGAGATGACAAGAAAAATCCTAATTTATCTAATGCATCATCTCTTTGATCTTGTGAAGATCATTTTTCAGTAACTTTATGTTTGATTTTGTTTAAATATTACTATTTTAGAACATTAATTGATTGGATAAATAGTTACTCAAGAGAAAAAAAAAGGCATTCATATTTATGATGTACTCATTCGTATTTAAAAACAAACAAAACACTCTGTAGTAGATTTCATACGTATATTGTATCTGTAAAGATTAATAAGCAATAACCCTGTTTTATTGATGATTAAATAGGTGAAACGTCTAAGATATGACACACACAAATATGTTAGTTTTTATTTAGGAAGTAAATAAAAATTTTATTGCGTAAGTGTACATTTTTATTAAGTTAGGGACTAGGTTTAAAAAATAAAGGATTTATTTCGAAACAATATTTTGTCATGTCTTAATAGATATTATAAAACGTAAAAATATTGAAACTACTCAAAAAAATTTTAATATTAAATTTTTACTTTTCAACATAAAAATACTTTAGGTCCCGCTGCCTATGACGCCGTGTAGCAGGCGTGCTTCGATAGTACTGCATAATCTTAAAAAAAAAATCATCTGGAAAAAAAACCGCGAACCACATCCCCGCTGTCTGCGGCATCGTATAGCACCACGTGCTGCGCACGCACTGCAAATTCTTGTAAAAAACCTAAAAATTTACAAAAGTGCCCCCAGGGGACGAAGTGTAGGGGGGGGGGGCACCGGATGTGCATAATATGAATAAGTTTTCATACACATTTCTAACGATATGTCACATGAGGCGCGTACTCAAAATTTAGAAAATAGCTCCTCCCCGGATGACCCTTCCCTCCCTCTGCATTTCCCACTCTTTCAAATATCTAATGTTAAAAAATAATATTTATTTGAGTGTTAAATGAAAAATCGCATTTAAAACGCAATAAATAGTTGATCTGAAGGAAAAAAGAGAAAACGCCCCCCCCCCCCCCCCACACACACACACACACACCACCACCACCAAAAATCAACTCATCTTAAATTTATAAAATCTTTATTATGCGTTAAAACAACGTCAAAGTTTAAGTGCGATCAGTTCTTTATTTTTTCTAATTTTAACAATATCCCGTCAACTTTCTCTATGTGAAAAGACTTTTAATGAGTTTAAAAATCGATTTTTTCATAAACTTAGAGTTCATTTTTTTTCAAATAGACATTTTATAAATCAACGTACAAAATAACATCCAGATGCGAAAGAACCAAATTTGTAAAATCAGTAGTTTAAAAATTTCGAACCTTTATTTCCAAAGCTTAGTAACTCTTTTCTTTCCGTTCCGCTTGCCTGTCGTGAACTGTGACGTCATAGTAAGTCACGCCCCGATTTGAAGCGACGTGATTTTAGCTTACTTTTAGGACTAATTATTTAATAGTATAGATATTTTTTTCGCGTTTTCGAGAACATTTTTGAAAACTGAGGATGTGGAACTATCAGAAAAATATATAAATGATCAAATCCCCCATGTGTGCAAATTCCTCATTGCGTCAAAAGATGGCGACACCAAAATTCTGGTATGCTTATTATGTAAAACTTCATTGTTATTTATAAATAAAACATTTCAACTAAATTATTTATTATAAAATAATTATTACATCACAATAGTTTTTATGCAAGGAAAATAATAATTATAATAATAATAATATTATGGATGTCAGTGATTATATATTGATTGACTGTCATAATAATAAAAATGATATTATAAAAAGAAGAGCTGAAATGAATTATTTTTTTACGTTTCTGATCGTGTGATTTATATTCAAATAATAATTATTAATGTATATTTTTTGTAAAGTGATTAAAATTAAATATATTTATAAAATTTATGGTAATATTTTTATTGTTGAAAAATTGCCAAGAAATAATCACCATCAAATTGGCGTCATTATAATTGTAATTTTATTTAACTTAATAGCAATTAAAAAATTACAAAGGAACTGAGAATAATGGTCAACTAACAGACTTAAAAAAAAAAAAAAAAAAAAAAAACTTCACACGCACCAGCGAGTATCGAACTGCGTATGTTAAGATCAGTAGACGATGGCCCTCAACCACTCAGCCGTGGGAAGACAAAATTTTTCTTCCCAAAAGTGGTTAAAAAGAAAGCATGTGTATGAATACAGTGTCATGCATTTTCGGTGAAATTTCCATAGAATGGCGAAGAAATATAGTCCGATTTTTCATGCGCATTATAAAACGAACAAGAGTCTTGCTGGAAACAAGTAAATTGTTATTTGGTTCATCTGAAACATATTTATTTGATTTTTAAAAAATCGCCCGTGTCATTTTCGAGAGAAAAAAAAATCGAATTATTTAACGAACGAGAGTTTTCCCAGAAAAAAGAAAAGTGTTATTCACCTCGCCTTAATCACATTTATATTATGTATCAATTTAAAAATAATCGTTAGAACCGTTTTCGAGATTTTCAAATTAGGAACTTCCTCGATATTATACCAACGTTTTCACTTTAAAAATGACTATTTAGATCTCAAAATATACTGCACGTAGAAATGTAAAAATTTCAGTATAAGATTAGACTACAGATATAAGACTGTTCTAGAAAATTCAGAACAATAAGACGTATATCTGCTGAGTTATTAAAAGGCGGCTTTTCGCATTTTCTTTGATGTCGAGTTAGCTGTATATATGAGTTCCGCCATCTACGAATTCTATGATACGATACGATACGATTTTAACGATACGATACGATACGATTCTAGGCTTAAGGCTGCGTCACTCGAAATACTACCGTCTTCCATGATATATCTGACCTTTGTCACACTGTAACTCTCGTATTTATGAACCGATTTCGATGTAATTCGGTGTGTACATAGTACATACCAATGTCTCGATCGAGTTCGTTGGCCAGCTTCATCCGTCATTTTGTTTCAAAATGGCGGCCATTAAAATTTTTTTTAAAAATTTAAAATTTGAAAAGTGGTACCAAAAAATTGAAAATGGAAAAATATTTTTTTCTTATGTATTTGACCTTTATACAAAGATTCCGGAGCAGTTTTTGTTTCGTCTATATCTTTAAAAATGGCTGAGTTATAGCATTTTGAATTTCTAGCGTGGCTGACATTTTGAAACGTGATGAATTTTATCACGCGATAAAAGGCGTATTTATGAACCGATTTGGATGTAACTTCGTTTATACATAGTACATACCAATGTCTCGACCGAGTTTGTTGGCCGGCTTCATCCGCCATCTTGTTTAAAAATGGCGACCATTTAAATTTTTAAGAAAAATTTACATTTGAAATGTGGTACCAAAAAATTAAAAATTGAAAAAATATATTTTTCTTATGTTATTGACCTTGATAAAAAGATTTGGGAGCAGTTTTTATTTCGTCTATATCTTAAAAAAGGTGGCTGAGTTAAAGCATTTTGAATTTCTAGCGTGGCTGACATTTTGAAACGTCCTGATTTTTGTCACGCGATAACAGGCGTATTTACGAACCGATTTGGATGTAACTTCGTCTGTACATAGTACATACCAATGTCTCGACCGAGTTCGTTGGCCAGCTTCATTCGCTATCTTGTTTCAAAAGGGCTGCCATTAAAAAAATTAAATTTAAAATTTAAAATGAAGTATTAAAAAATTGGAAAATGAAAAAGATTTTTTTTTTATGTGTTTAGCCTTGATACAAAGATTCCGGAGCAGTTTTTGTGTCTGAAAATTTGTTCTTTTGTTTATATCTTAAAAAATGGTTGAATTATAGCACTTTGAATTTCTAGCATGGCTAACATTTTAAAACGATCTTGTATTTGTCACGCGATAACACACGTATTCGCCTATTTCGATGTAAGAAGGCATGTGAATAGTATACATCAATATCGCGACCAAGTTCGCTGGCCAGCTTCATCAGCCATCTTGTTTCAAAATGGCGGCCATTAAATTAAAAAAAAAATTATATTTAAAGTGAGGTGCAAAAAAATTAGAAATTGAAAAAGGTTTCTATCTTAAGTATTTGACCTTGATATAAGGATTCAGGAGCATTTTTTGTTTGTCTTTATCTTAAAAAATGTCTCAGATATAGCAGTTTCAATTTCTAATGTGGGTGACATTTTGAAAAATCTGATTTTTTGCCTGCGACAGCACTTGTATATATCAACCGATTCCGATGTGAGTGAGCATGTGCACAGCAATTACTAAGGTCTCGACCAAGTTCACTGGTTAGCCTCATCCACCATGTTGTTTTAAAATGGCTGGCACTTTAAGAAATCGCCGAATCTGGCAACCAAATATACGTTACTTTAAATAAAAGCAGCTTGGATAAAGCTGACTAATTTCGCGAAATTCTGATTCATAATGATTTAGTATTGATAAATATTAGTATTGAATCTCCTATATTCGGTTTCCACTAAATTGAGCTTCGTGTGTTTGAATAATATAAGTTGGCTTTTTTAAAATAAGGAATATGAAAGCTACCTCTTCCTCCCGGCACTGGCCGGAAGGACTTTTAATCATGTTTCTATCTTAATTAGAACAAGAAATATTAATTTTTAAGTTTTAGTTTTTTTTTCAAAATCTAGCTTTTAAGCAATGTTGTCATGAAAACGGCTTTTCTGCGAAAATGCGTTTTTCTTCATGATGGGTTTTTCACCATTTCGCGCATTTAAATTGTTATAAGTCAAGAACCGTTAAAGATGAATGATTCAAACTTCGAACATGTCTTTTTCAATTGTTTTACTTTAATATTGATTCAGTAAATTTGAAAAAAAAATCTTTACTTTTGAAACTGTGATTTTTTAAAAATAAAGTTACGTCTTTTTATTTTTTTTTCAAATTTTTACTATAGATATTTTTAATTTTTATTTAAATTAATATTTTTTTAAATGCTGAAACTAAATGAAAACTTATATATTTCTGTTTATTTAAATGCAAACAAATTGATATTCTACAAATAATATATTGAGTTATAACGATTTTAATCTACCTCACTTTTTTTAATAAAATTTAAATTTTAAATTTAAAAAATTATGAGAAGTTTTATCGTGTGATTTTATTTACAAATGATATGGTCAACCATCACAAAAATTTTCAAAATTTTAACTCAATAAATAAAAATTATTTGACCCCCTTAAGCTAATATTAGATTTTGTTGCATTAAAATATATCAATTTGTTCAAGTATACCTATTGGTTTACAATGGAAGTCTATGGGAATGTGGCAAAATATTAGAGATAGTTGGCGTCACTTTTGGCGACAAACTTGGCGGTATTTGGCGATAGAACACGGTCCCCTCTATGGTAACCCATTTATAGGTATGGAGATGCATTAAATGCTGTTCATTAACCAATGAGATGCGTTTCATTCGGGCGTTGCCCTTAAGCAATTAACAAATAATCGCGATTTCTGTGCCATGTACGATAGCGTAATACACGTATGTAGATCGTTTTAAATCTGACGTAATTTTCACCAAAGTTTTGTTTCTCTTTTTAATATTCACGTGAAAATAATTTTGTTGTTAGAAAGGAAATATCATTTGCGCTGTCTCAAAATTCTCAACAATAGTTTAAAAAGATTACCTCAAAATATGAAATAAATGTCTCGCGCAAATTTATTTTTAAATTTAAACTGTTTGGCAATATTATGGTTTGGCCATTTTAAATATGACATAATTTCCTCCATTCACGACTTTTAACGCATATTAATGGATTTATTATTTTACAATTTTCTTTCTCTTTTAAAATTCACGTGTAAATATAGTTTTTATGACGTAATTATCAATATTTTCCTGCTTTTAATACGTAATCATTAAATTCTCATTTAAAAGTTTTTTTTCTGTTTATAATTGTCACGTGTAAATAAATTTTTAATTTGAAGGAAATATTATTCTTTGCGCTGTTTTTAAATTTGGCAACAATTTTAAATAATATCTTTCCTAAAAGTTGTAAAAAATATCTCTCGAAATGTTGAAAATTTGAATTTAAAATAGAAATAAAACCTCAAAAAATGAGTCAAATTAAAAAAATAAATGCAGTCTGTACAACGGGAACTTCTGATGTATAAAATGATTCAATTCCCATGTGTAGTTTTTGCTCCTATAAAACTTTTTTAATGGAACGATTTTGAACCACTTTACCATTAAATATCTCTTAAAATAATTCTTCCATTTGAAAACTGTCTGCATCAGCGTGTTTATTGAACATTTCTCTATAATACCACCGATTTTCATATTTTTGTATGCAATATCTTTCTTAACATTAACGAAGAAAGACCTCCGGTCACAAAAAATTCAAAACCAGCGGCGGCGGCGGTGACAGCGTTAGTTACTTTTTTTAAGAATAGTGAGATACAAAAATCCAGTTTTACCCCACTGGTTGGGTAAAACCGGGTATCCATTTAAAACTCCTGGAAAACTTATTTTGGTCAAAAAAAAACTTATTTAATATTGAAAAAATACATTATTGTTACTTTTAGCAAAACGAAATTGCACATTTCTTCTTCCAACTAAACCTGTGGCAATATTTTTTACATTGTATAGGCCACCTTCTTTACACTGAAAGTCTCAGAGTTCTTTTAACTGCAAAAGTCACAAATGGATTTGTCATCCTATTCTTCTGCATTACTGTATACTTCGTGTGCCCATCCGTGGCAATTCAAAGATTGTATCCAATCTTCTTTGGAGTTAGAATTGGAGTAAGTTCATTGCAAAACATGCAGAGTTCATTATCTTCTTCATCTTCTGACGATGTCTCTTCAACCTTTTTTTATTCCTTTTTTCTATTAATTCTTAATTTCTTTTTTTTTTTTCCTTTTTTTTTCTTCTTTTTCGAACCTCCCTTTTTCGTTTTGCAGGCTATTTGGCTTCTTTCTCTTTAATATCTGTTTCCAGCTCTAATTTATTCAAATTAATAGTTTTTTACCTTCTTTTGTTAGCTTTTTTCTCAATTCTAAAGCATTCCTGGGGGGGGGGGGGAGATTTAAGCGAAATTGGAAGTACAGATTGCTTGGCTACAAAATCTAAAGATGTCGGTGGGATAAATTTGCTAATGTATTCTGTAGAGGTAATACTTTGAATCACTGATGACATCTATTATTGTGATGTCAATAATAGATGTCATCAGTCATGTGGAAGCAGCTGGAACGAGCTCGACGTGGAAGAGGCTGGATGTTGACAACTGCTGGATTTGTGATGCCAATCCTTTTAGATGTTGAGATCCATTATCCTGTGATGTTTCAGAAATATTTATTGCTGCAGCTATGCCACTTGTGGCTGCCTAGATCTGAGTGTGTTATTACTGACATTCATGGGTTTCTCTGTCGTTTCCGAAGGGGCAAAAAACATTGTTGTTTTAAGGAAAAATCCCTCTTTTCTCAAACCCTTTGATTGTAGTATTTGCTGGTCTCGAAAATGCAGCTTTAAATCATTTTCCAATTTTGTAAATTGCTACAGATCGCCCATGGTTGGAAAGTAAGCACTTCCTCACCTCTTGTTCGTAGTATGAGTTTAGAGGTACCATGAATGACACATAAAGGGGCTGGAGTCGACGGAAGCATAAGAGAATTCAATTGCCTTCTCTTGCAAGATAGAGCTGAATGCCCAACAAGGATCACTGTAAGAAAAAATGGTAACGTTCCACGTAAATTCGAGAAATGTTTCTCGTTTTTAAAGGTTTTGAAAACAATTTAGCAGTTTCCTGGGAAATTCTGGTTTTCATATCCGAAACGTTTCGTAATTAAAATTGGCAACAGCAAAACGCTGCCGCCCGCCATTTATATTTGTTGTTGTCTGTTATGGGAGAGTCGAAAACTAATTCCTTATATGAATATCAAAAAATCATTCGAAATGCGAATATATGAACATAGAACAATCATTTCAATCTGTATTGTCGAGAAGTTTCAGGTGAAAATGTAATACCCCATCTAATCGCTGAAAAGATTATCCTCTGTGGAATGCTAAACACGTACTAGAACGTGAAAAAAAAAACGCAGAGTATGTGGACCTCATGGTAGTTCGAAAACTTTATATCTAGGGTGGCTTGCTTAATTTCAAAGAAATATATATCTAGAACATTCTTGTTGGACATAAAAAAGGAATAGAAATTAAAAGAAGGGTAAGTGACTATACAAAATACTGTATTCCATTTTGTTCCGTTAATGGTTTTTATATGCTATATTATTTTTAGAAGAAATTTGGTTTAACTAATATGTGTCATATATGTTATCCATGTTTTAATGAGTTTCCATTTAAGAATTATACATTTATGTCTAAGATTTTAAATTAATATTAATCCATATTTACGCTATTGTTTTCTGTTTCTGTTTTCTTTTGTTTTTTTTTCGTACTATCGATATAAAATGCAGTTGCACATTTTCGTTTAGCTCGGTGTTTTTACGCAGTTTATTTGCTTATATATATAAAAAAAAAACCTTTAATAATATTTATTTATTTATTTATTTTTGTGCGAAATAAATGATGGTCTTATTTTTAAAAAAAATTTATTGCAACAGTCGTAAATTTTTATTTCATTGTTGAAACACGCTCAATTAAGCTTTTTTTATATTAATTTTTTGTCAATGAAAATTCAATAACGGCTATTCTTTTTCAAAATGTACGTATATTAAATGTAGAAAAGCCGTTCTAAACTTAAAATTATCCTATTTCTTATATGATTTATTGCTAATCATTTACACTTGATTTATAAATAAAACAAAGCTTTAAGAAAATTCTGTAAATATTCAAAAAGTAACTTCGCAGTTACATAGTATACAGAACTAAGATCATAACAAATATTATACTAAATGACATTTCTTCCAATGGAAGCTTGAAAATTTTATATATTAATTCAATACATAAAATTTTGACCGATTTAATTATTAAATGCGCTTATATGTTATAGGGAAGCAAAAATACATGCAATAGTTTCAGATTTTTCTAATTATCAGATGGAAAATATTTATATATGAACGGTGATATTTAATAATATATTTTAGTAAATGATGTATAAAGTTATTTAAAATATTTACTTCTGTTTAGCAAAAACATTATTAACTGTTGAAATGATTTCTTAAGTGATTTTAATATTTTACAGCAGAATAATTTTGATATATAAAATCATACATAAATGATTATTATAATTTCACTTTACAAAAAAAAAAAAAAAAAATGTTATCAGAAATATTAAATATGCTTCGAATGTTTGTTTATGAAAATGTGCCTGTATCTGTGTTTGTGCGCATTTTCCTTGAATTATAAATGAAATATAAAAATTTGTAATGATTTATCGTATCAAGCATAGATAAATTTTATAAAGAGGGGGGGGGGGGGATGTCGATTTGAAAATAACATTATTTTTATCATTTCTACAATGTTGAACGGGTGAGGAATTCTGTCTTTAATTACACTGAATCTATGAAAAATAACATAAAAAATATTCCCAGATATGGTTTGTATGTATATCTAATAATTTAAATTGGCTAACTGATTAATAAACCTCTTCAACTATTATTTCCCAAAGTAAACAAAAGAAAGTTCAATATTTTTAAATACTTAAAAATGGATTAATATATCTTGGCATCGAATCTACTGAATGTAAATATATATATATATATATATATAAAATAAAAAAATAAAATAAAATGTAGTGAAATCTAATACATGAAACATTCCTGCATTGTGAAAAGAAATCCAGGATTGTTCCTGGGAAATAATGGGCAGCTGAGTCGCCCATTATTTATACGAAACGATTCTGTAAAATAACAGAAACCTTATTGAACCCTTCTGAAACGTTCCATAGAAAATAAGTAAGCTCCTGTGGTGAAATATCAGTAATGTTTTTGTTGTTACTTTCCTGGTATTTCGCAGGAAGCTTACTGGCCTTTCTGGAGAACGTTTTAAAATTATACAGCAAGTTCCAGTCATTTTCAAGAAATATTTCTTGGAAATAAGGGACAACCCAGCCGCCCATTTTTTCCCAGGAATGTTTCTGGATTTTTCTTTTAACAGTGATTAAAAGAACGGGCTTTCCCGGAGTGATTGGGAAACTCTACAAGTTCTTTAACCGATTAATGAAGGCTTCTTTCATAATCCATCCACTCCTATTATATACAGGAAATGAGTCTGGGAAAGCATCATCCATCGAGAGAGGGTTTTTTAAATATTTATTTGCGAAAAAGAAAATCTTGTTATAGATCATATAGCTACTTATATGGAATTGAGATTTTATAGACTATTTATAAATTAGGGAAGTTTATTTTGGTGATACATACACATGATAGATATTTTTATGTTGGTTGAGGAATTGCATAACTAGGTTGCCTTTTAAGTTTTTACAAAAAGTAGGAAGAAAAAGAATTTTTTGGGAACAAACTATTTCATTGCTTTTCAAAATATTCGCCTTTAAGATTTCTACACTTTTCCATCCGTTCAAACCAATTCTTGAAACAGTTTTTCCACTCTGAAGTTGATATCCCAGAAACATAGTTTTGGAAGGCATTTACAGCTTCTTGAGGTGATAAAAATCGCTGCTCACGCATTTTTTGTTTGACATCAGGAGAATATGGAAGACGTTAATTCGATATTTTTATCCTTCAAATAATCAATTATTTCACGTGTTGTGTGGGAGCTGGCGTTGTCGTGATGAATAATGATGCGGCGTTTTTTGTTGTTTTTCCTGATTTCGTTGATGACAAACAAATTTCTATATACCATTTAGCGTTAACAGTTTTTCGATCGTCTAAAGGAATGGTTGCGATATGTCCTGTAAGGCCGAAGAAACAAGCAATCATTTTCTTGGAAGTTCTTCGTGAACGAACAACTATCGTAGTATTCGGTTCATCTGGAAACACGCAAACAGTGGATTGTTGTTTAGTCTTCGACTCATACGAATGTATGCAAGTTTCGTCACCTGTAACGATGTTGCATACGCATTTTGCAGGTCCAAATTTGAATTTTTTTACCACCAATTTGCACGAGCCTCAAATTGTGCGGAATCCATCTGGAAGAAATCTTTTTAACAGCTAAATGTTCGTGCAAAATCGAATGTATTGCAGTCTGCGATATGCCAAGGGATGTTTCTATCATGCCGATCTTCTTCATTCATCTTGGGCATAGCTTCGATGTTGTTTGGAATCACTACCGATTTTGGTCGTCCTTCACGAGATTCACGAAATTCTGCCAACCAATTCTTTTCTGATGGCGCTTCATTACCAAAAGTTTCACGAAGCGATATATAATACTAAGCCTTCTTGTCGAGTGAGGCCTTTCTTAAAATCATCCAACGGAAACCTTCACGAGTTCTTTCCATTTTTTTCACTCACTTTTTTCTTTAGAACACTCACGGTAAACAAAATTTTCTAAGGTGCCACTGATTCCAAGATAAAAAAAAATGGGAATTTTACGAATTTCAGTAGCGCCTTTTATTGATCTTTCGTAGAAATATAAAAGGCAACCCTCGTAAAAGTTTTCAAATGGATTTTCTTTTCAAAGATAAGAACCATACCGAGAGTTAAAGTTTTTGTCCAAACTGCATTATTGCGTTGGTGAAACATTTTGGATTATTCACTAGTAAATTATGTCACAAATTGTGATGCGATACCGCATAAACTAAACCCCGATGATGATACATTCCGTTCATTTTGAAATGAATTCGTCTGAATGTAGTAGTTATTTAAAAACTTGACATATTAAACAAAAACATGATTTGCAGAACAAATTAAAAAAGGGCATATATTAAGATATTTCATTCAGTTAGTTCTACATTTATAATGTTAAATTTGTGTAACAAATAAATTAAATAATTTGAACATTAAAAAATAAAAATAAAATTCAAACTATATGACACTTAAAATAAATACTCTAAAAACTTAAGATTACGTTAATATGCAATCGAAATAAATTTTAGATTTTTTCCATTCTTAAGTTTCAAATATTTGTATTGCAGATTTTGTGTTATGTTTATGGTGGGTGTATATAAAATTATAAGGTACATGCAAAATGCAAACCTTTAAAAAAGTCTAAGTTTTATTTACATTTCATTTGAACGGAGTCTAAGTTTTTAGGGTGTTTTAAGTATCATATTGTTTGCATTTTATTTTTATTTTTTAATGTTCAAATTTTTTACCAAAATTTAACATTAAATGTAGAACTAACTTAATGAAATGTCTTAATATAACCCTTCTCGGGTTTGAGCAATGTAGGAAATACATTTTGTTTTTTTTTATTTGTTCTGCAAATTATGTCTTTGTTTAATATGTCAAGTTTTTTAATAACTACTAAATTCAGACGATTTCATTTCAAAATGAACGAAATGTACCATCATTGGGGTTTGATTTATGCGGTATCGCATCACAATTTGTGACATAATTTACCAGTGGATAATTCAAAAAGTTTCACCAGCGCAGTAATGCAGTTTGTCGTAGTTTGGACAAAAACTTTAACTTGGGGTATGGTTCTCATCTTTGAAAAGAAGATCCATTTAAATTTTTTTAGTCATGCAATTCCTCAACAGGAGCACTACCAACATAAAAATATGTATCATGTGAAAATTTGTATCAAAACATAAACTTGATTCAAGCAGAAACTTATTTTGAAAACTTATTTAAAATAAATCAGTTTTATTAGTATTTGGTTATATTATTTCCTCCCAGGGTGGCGCTAGAAGCACAAAAGAAAAACTTATTGACTTTTATTATTCCAACGTTTTAAATTGGAGAGTAATTGTCATATGACAAAACATAAAAAGACCATTTTAAAGTTTCAGTGTTGTGATTTCCCCAACAATAGTATTCCCAGCGTACAAAAAGAAAAAAAAAAAACATGATTTTTTTTTTCTTTTTTAGCAAAATATCAATTTTATCCCGTGAGAAGTTTATGATGAATATTTATTTAAAAAATAATAATAATAAATATTTTTTGTTTAATTTAGTTAATCTTTTTCCCCCAAAAGGGGGCTTTTAAGGGCAAAATGAAATTTATGTCGTATCTGTGCTATCCATTTTTTAACTTCTGTATAGCTCTCATACAGTGAAACATAAAAAAAATCAACTCTACAAATAAAAAAATGAATTTGGTCACCCTATTTCCTCTCAGGGGACGCTATAAAGTCAAGAATAAAAAAAATCATTTTAAAGTTCTAATTATGCAATTTCGCACCAGAGGCGCTACCAGTGTAAAAAACTATCATGCGAAAATTTTTATTAAACATAGATTTGACCATGGCAGAAGCTTATTCGAATGATTTATTAAAAAACTCCATAAAAATAATTTCAAATATAGTTATCCTATTTTCGACCAGAGAGCATTATAAACACAAAAGAAAATTGTGTTGAATCTGTGCAACAATTTTTAACTTCAGTGTAGCTATTATACCATGAAAACAAAAAAATCACTTTTTGTGAAATTTGGTTAACTTATTATCCCCCAGGCGGCGCTACAAACGCATAAAACGTATTAAATCAGTACTACACATTTTTATCTTGAATACGGCTTCTATATCTTGAATAGTGAAACATACTTTTATTTAAATTTCGTCGCTATATTTCTCACTAGACGTCGTTATATGCTCTCAAACCCAAAGGGGCTACTTTCTGGCACATTCCTGATTTATTCTTTGTTCGGAAACGGCTGAAATTGGCAGGGGTTGCTATTCAAGAAGTAAATTTGAATATTGTTTGAATTTTATTTTTATTTTTTAATGCTCAAATTGTTTAACATATTTATTACGAAAATTTAACATTAAATGTAGAACTAGCTGAATGAAATATCTTAATATTTTCCCCTTCTCGGGCTTGAGCAATGTAGGAAATAAATTTTGTTTTTTTAATTTGTTCAGCAAATTATGTTTTTATTTAATTATATAATATATCCTATAATGAAGCTGAAAATGATGCTGAGGAGGATAACTCTACTCAGAGTGGATAGGCTAGAAGAAACAGTTCTATTTTTTATTTCTCAATTGCTGTGATGTAAATTAAACTTGTTCTGTTTGGTTGATAGAGAATTGAAAAAATTGCAGTATGTTACCCTGAATAAATAATTGTTTCAGATAAATAATAAACTTAAAACGTTGTTAACATTTTCTTTTAATAAAAATGTTATAAGATGAGGGAAAGAAAAAAAAAAAACAAGTATTTATCCTTAAAACCCGTGCGCAGTTACATAGAGATATCTATGTAACCTTAAAAACTCGGAAACCACAGGGCGTAGGGCTACGAAATTTGGCACACAGATGGACCCATGAACGATTGTGGCAAAAAATTGGAAAATTTAAAATAGATTTTTTATTTATTGTATTTGACGAATTTTTGCCTTTTTTTATGTTCAACCCGTAATCGCGCGAGTTCTAACCAGTTCTAAATGTTTACTGCAATGTGAGATATACATATTACGTACGCCACGCTGCACTACTAAGAAACTGTAGCGGGTATTACGATAATTCTTGTACCTCACATGCAAATAACTAGAGATATACATATTACGTACACTGTTAAAAATCTGCAATTTTTGCTGCAAAGTCACTCCGCCACTTTTCTAGAATATCTCTATTCTGACGAATGAGAATGCTCCATAATATCGTCAAGTAATCGTTTTCAATAAAAGCGGTGGAGTGACTATGCAGCAAAAGCTACAGATTTTTAACAGTGTACGCCACGCTGGAATACAGTCGGACCTCTATTTAACGAAGTCGTTAAATCCTGAAAAAAAGTTCGTTATATGGAAAATTCGTTAAATAGAGAGTCACCTTTTAAAATACTTTAAACTACATAAAACATATTTTAAGTCCATAAACACTAAATATAATTAAAAAAGTAATTAGTCACATGTTTTTTATAAATTATATCTACTTGTTTTATTTATTTTACCCACCAAAAAGAAATCTGCAAGGGAAATAAGAATGAAATAAAACGTTGTCTGGAAATACATTGTATTTTCAGTTAAAAAAATAATTTTACATTAAAATCACGATCTTTTATTATGATTGATAAGCTGTTTGGACAAATACAGCAATACAAATTTTAAAGCAGTATTCTTTTTCTTCACGCCTTTATCCACCTCATCAAAAATATATTTTTTTCTTTGATGCTCAAGCACTTTCGCTTTGATATTTTCGAGCTGCAAGAACCGAAATTACCAACATGACCAACAATCTAGAAAACGGGAAACTATAGTTTAAGCACACCGGGCAGCTCCATTGAGGGTTAAAAGGGGATATTGAAAGTTTACACTTCTTTGGACGGAAAGCAAAGAATCACAGCGATTTTACTGCTCTCGGTGAGTTAGGTGCCTGGTAATATCTGTTCATGGTCATTGATCACCATAATATGTGTTAAAAGAAAGAATAAGTTTGAAATGTCCAGTAATATTTTAAGAAATAAGGAGAAAAAAAATTAGATCCCAAGGAAAAGTTCGTTAAATAGAGAATGCACTTCGCTATTTGGAGGTTATTTTGCGAAGAAATTTGCAAAATGTTCTTGGTTCCAAGTAAAAGTTCGCAAAATAGAGAAATTCGCAAAATAGAGGTTCGTTAAATAGAGGTCCGACGTACTAAGAAGCTGTAGCGGGTATTAGAATAATTCTTTTACGTCCCATGCAAATAATGAGAGATTATTTAATTGCGCTTAAATATTACCTTTTTTTAAAAAATAAAGAAAACGTTTTATCACAAACATCAACAAAACATTTTATTCTATTTATTCCATCATTCCAAATATATCATTTTATCGTCTGCTGCCATAGCAACATGATAAATCAAATTTCATTAAAAAAATGCACAGTAGTAGCAAAATGTTTTTCTGAATCGATTAGCTACTTTTAATTTTGGTTTTCGAATTAAATTCATGAACATAGAATGGGTTAAACAGCTAGTATGATATTAAGATTGTATTTTGCAGGAAGATCCCTTTCGCCAAGGATTCGATCGAATCTCTTCTGCTCCCAGACTGAGCTTTTCAAGCGAAGACGTCTTCAATGTTCGCAATCATCATTTATCTCAGCTGTCTCGCTCATCTCCAGGAATATACAAAAATGAGACATTCCAACATCAAGTCATCTCCAACTCGACTTCATCCATGCCAAAAAGTATCCTCGTTAAACCAAAAGAAACAGGTATTTGGGATCCATTCATTGCTTTCCTTTTCAGTTTTGCCTCGAATTCAGCAGATAAGGATTTTTCAATCTATTTATTTTGATGTGGGGAGTGTTTGGAAGAAATTTTTCAGGATATTAGACGGAGATTGGGGAAAAACTGAAACCTATTAACTAGAGTCGTTGAAATGAGTTTAAGCAAACATCAGTCCAGTTTAGGAATACGGAAATTTATTCCATTTCTACTTCTGAGTCCAAATCTTTAAGACCTATTCAACTCATTTTCAATGCAGTTTTATAGGTCTTAGACAAATTTGTTTCGGGTGTCATCGCTGTATGTAAAAAATTTATCATTTAATAAAGCAATTAAAAAACTATAAAAAAAAATCTATTTAAAAATAATTAGTTTGTGTGAGATATGCATTTCCACTTTTTAATGCATGATTCCAAATATCTGTGAATTATGAACTGGTACATTTGTTGTTAAACATATCATTCTCCATGATTTTGTTTAAATTTTACAAATGTATGGAATGTATGATATATACCGGGTGTGATGGATTTTAAATATTCTTGCAGGAGTGTTATGTAAGATGTCAGGAGTTTTTATGCTACAATTCTCAGTTTTAGTTACAAATAGCATCTATAGATGGCGCTGTAATCTTCTTCTTCCATGCGAAAAAAGAAGATTAAAATATATTGAATGGACCAAAAATCGGGTCTGGGTCCATCTATTGTTTGAAATTCGAACTATTAAAATCCATCAGTCATTTTGGGACACCCGGTATAGAAACTATTACATTAATTAGAATAAACTTTTTACGTAATATATTTATAACAATAATTTTACAAATTCTCTAATTGGTGAAATTTTGCTCTACAGGGTGTTCCAAAAATAACGGTGAAGAAAGAATAGATAAAACATATGAAGAGGTTTGAGGAATTATCTCCTTTCAACTGCCTCACGAATGCTGTTGATGGTCGTCTGAATTTGTTCACAAGTAGCTTCCTATTGGCCCTTGTTTTCCGTATTTTCTATGCTTCTTCATATGCTTTATCATCCATTTCTTCAAACACCTGTGAAAGAAATCAATAGATTAGTGTTTATCATTGCTTTTGGAACACCCTGTATAACCAACAGAGTTAGAGTTAAGTCTTAACGTTAGGAATAGAATTTAGATGAAGGGGAGGACCATTTTAGATGCTTAACTTCCTATTACCCTTGGTTTGACGTAGTGAAACAACACAAACCAAACCGAAAAATACCCACTTTAAAAATGCCTGAAATAAAAAAGAAAACATTCGTCCTAAATAAAGAACAGGGTATTTAAAACTAACAAACAATTTTTTTGCATTTAAATAGAAACTAAAACACATAAAAGAAATAAGTACATACTGAAAAAAATCATTTGAATTCATTAAGTTTGCAGATGGACTATTATTATTTTGGATCTTTGAGTTTTAATATCCGTCCTATTCTTACCATCATTAATAACTTTAATAGATACATTTTAGCATTTACAAGAATTTCATAACAAACAATTTTCATATTATTATTAATTTATTCCTTTGTGAACAGTTAGTCTTCGTCACATAAAATACCCTAGCATATCCTTAACTTATCCACACGTTCTCACCATGAAATACCAAACTGCAATAAATAATGGTAAGCATCACAAAACAATAAAACAAAATTCATACCTTGAATGGCATTAAACATCATAGCAGGAAACGATATCCATGGTTATATGCACAACAAATTAATTAGAAATATTGAATACGAGTATGAGCTCCACCAGATTACTTTCTACAGATCTTTGCAGAAGATATATATACATTTTATGTTGGAAAAACTGGCCATTAAAGTCCACATACATATACCATCAGACGTCTGTCTGAATATCACCCCATTCTCGGTAAGAATCCCGTGAAAAACAATACTCCAAAAACCACTGTCTTTTCAAAAGAATCATAGATGAATATTTTTT
This sequence comes from Maratus speciosus, assembly GCA_963932465.1. Lineage (NCBI taxonomy): Eukaryota > Metazoa > Arthropoda > Arachnida > Araneae > Salticidae > Maratus > Maratus speciosus. Next base: position 687,517,834 of record OZ010787.1, on the reverse strand, counting down.
TCATCTTAAAAAATTTTGCCTGAGTGGTCAGCTAGATGAACATGTGCCACATAATTAGACCCTGGCCACTGATGAAAAAATTCAGGCACACCCGAATGAAGAAAAACATGAATGAATGTCAGTGGGCAAAGGGCTTCCCGATGCCCCAAGCAAAAGGCGCAGGTCCCAGCTATCATCATGCGACTCATGAGCATATACCTCACCTTTCAACCCCATAAAATATAAGGTGGTAAAAATATCCCTTTACTGTTAAAATTACGACAGTCCCATAAAAATAGCACTTAGTTGGACACAGCCATTATCCTGAAAAGTAATGTACAATAGCTATTCTAAATAATGATGCCAGGCTGAAATACTATTACATAAGAACAAAAAAATTATATATAATAATAAAGAGTCGATAATAATATTAAATGATACTAATAACACATAAATATAACCACTGTAAAAGAATAAAAAAGTGTAACGCTATTCCTTAATTCGTAAAAGTCTACAAGACGTGGAATTCTAATAAAATGATAGAATCACGCCACCCAATACATAAAATTTTGAGAAAATTATCCGAGAATAATTTTCAGATTTCTTAACCTGCTATAAAAAGCAGGGATCGATACATTTTCACTCTTTTTGCTGCTACCATAAAGAATGAAAGAAATGGAAGATTTGAAGGAGGAAAACACTCGGGGCATTCTCACAATCTTTTGACTTTTAATTCCCTGAATAATAATTTTTATTTTAGTAAATATTCTTGTGGTTTTTTTTTATTTCATATCCCATTGCATCATTGCATAACAATATTAATGAGATAAATAAGTTTTAGACGATGTTGGGGGTCCAAATACCAGGAAAACTCTTATACCGTCCCGTGTCCCTGATGCTGATTTTTAAGTTTGGAGCTTTCTGTATAAAATTGTTTCAATAAAAGTAATTCGATATCATTTTTTTTCCGAAACTGCGACAATTGTTTTATATAAATATGTGGCAAAAAATTAACCTGGACACATTTTTACGGTTGATATTATTTTTTGAACTCTGTGCCTGGGTTTTACATTCCTTACCACCACTCTTGCTAAACTTATACAGAAAATCACTTCAGATGCAGCCACAGATTTTTTTTTCAAGTTTTTTCTCATGCAGGGGTATGCTAGAGAAAGAATGTCTAAAATTCTTTGACAGGAAATTTACTGCAGAATTTAAATATCAATTTCAATCATCGTGGCTTTATCGGTAGTCTTACCGTTCCCAAAGTTTATTCCTGCACTTTTCGAGGTAAATTATTATTATTTTTTTATTTAATCTAATGTAAATAACTGTTTCTAAAAATCAATGAACATTGTGGCTATCACTTACAAGGAGAGGGCCAACCTTGTTAATCACCGATTTTGATTATTTTAATATATGTTGTAGGGTAAAGACCCCTTAGTGTCAGGTTCAACGGATTTTATCCAACGCTCCTTAGTTCTTGAGAAACCGGGGGGGGGGGTCTAATAATAGTACACAACTTAACTACTTACATTGCAACCGCAATGTTAGATTGGTCGTAGCTCAGTTAGTACGGCGTTCGCTGGCTGATCTGCGGGTCCGGGTTCGGTTCCCGAACGCGCTACATTTATTTTTTCTCTTTTTTTGTTTTATAAATATACTTGTAATTATAATCTAATAATTTTAATTACAAATTTTAATATCATACATTAATTATAATGTTAACAAACTTAAATATATCTTTTTTATTTTTAAACTATTATTTCTCATTCTTTAAAGAGGTTTAAAAAGTAATTGGATCTATCATTGAATGATAAAAATTCCAAAGTCGTGACAAAATCTGTTGTGGTGCCATCTAGTTATGATAAAATAAAAGAATATTCAAATAAAATAAAAATTAAAGCAGAAAGAAGATAAAGGTGAAAGCAAAATAATTGAAAGCGCAAGCATACGTATTACAAATTTAAAAATCTTTAATATGCAAAAAATCGGTTGTAATTTAATTCTGATTCTAATTTTTAATATAATTATGCTTGTTACTTTAAAAACAGAATAATAGTATTATCGCATTGACTTCCTTTAATAAAGCAATGCGTAAATGATGTTTCTTTAAAATCACGAATTGACACAATTGCTCAATATCATTGCATCGATAAAGAATATATTAAATACATTTTAAAAGTGATTTTTAAAAAATTAACAGTTTTATGATGTTTTATACAACTATTTAATTAAAAGTAAAAAATTAAATAGGTTAAAATTATAATTGATATACAATATTATAAATTTTAATTGACAATGAGATTATTAATTATACTTACAAGTATATTTATAAAACAAAAAATGAGAAAAACAAATGTAGCGCATTCAGGTATCGAACCCGGGCCCGCGGATCAGCCGGAAAACGCTCTACCAACTGAGCTACGACCAACCTGTCATTGCGGTTACAAAGTCAGTATTTAAGTTGTGTACTATTATTAGACCCCCCCCCCCCCCGGTTTCTCAAGAACTAAGGAACGTTGGATAAAATCCGTTGAACCTGACACTAAGGGGTCTCTACCCTACAACATATATTAACAATAATCAAACTCTGTGATTAACAAGGTTGGCCCTCTCCTTGTTAGTCTTAATATGTTTTGCCTAAAAATAGTGGTCATTTTCCTTACTGTCCCATCCTAACCATCCTTTTTTTTTCATTACCGTCCCTTTCTTCCTATACCCTCCCCTTTTTTTTTCTTCCGTCCCTTCTTTAACATCCCTTTAAGCAATGTTATACCAAAATTTGTACTAAAAATACTACGTTGTTATTATTTCTTATTTGAATGTCCTGTGGGCAATATGCAAATTCATTATAAGTAAAAATTTAGAAGAAAATAGAAAGTTATAGTGGTAAAATGGTAAGGAAAATTAAACTCGCAAGTTTAACTTAAACTTCAGTTAAATAAAAAAAATTTCGCTGCTGACCATTTTTTCTTTATTTTGAATCATTAAGGCATTCGTCTATCTGACTAAAATGTTATTTTTATTCCCGAGAATCAAAAGATTGTGAGAATGCCCCGCTCCGAGAAGAGGGCGGAAGAAATTGATAGGGGATTCCTTATCTCGGTTCCGCGTTTAGATTTTTAACAGACCCCCTTCTTTTTTCGGGTTTAACAAAGTCATCCATTATTTTCCTAGGCTTTCTTTTCCACATCCACAAAAGAAAGGGGAGTCTGAACAAACGAAAAACATGTCCATCTGTGGATTTCTCTTCAGAACACCGACCTCATTAACCGTCCGTTGTCGAAGAGGTCGACAACGAGGCCGCTGTAATCTGTTCGCGATTTAAGGGAAAATGACTCATTTTCGCGCAGTCGTCAGTAAAAATGCTTCCAATTCATGTATGAAAATGCAGTTTTCTTCTAATATTGGATTTTTACATGTTAACCCTTTAATAATTTGGTTTATCTGCGAAAATAAAAGCAATTTACCTTTGTGATTGGGGAGGGGGGGGGGGACTTTAATCTTAATCTAAAATGAAAAGTGTCCGTCCTTTAAACAATCACTGGAATTCATTTCATCCAGTGAAATGAATTCCAGTGGATGAAATGAATTCATTTTATTTCACATTCACTGTGTTTCATTTTTAGGGATAAAATGGCCGATATGCTTTTATTCATCGATGGAAGTCTTTTTTGTGCTAAGTTTAGTCATTTCATAAAGCTAATTCGAAAAGAATACATTTTCGTACAATTTGTTTTGCAGAAATGTTTCAAGAAGAAGAAAAAGAAGATCAAAAATCCTATTACTCTCTTCGGTTCGAGCTTCAGCTCAGTGCATTTGTACTTTGTAAGTATAGATTTTATTGCCTTCATCCTCAAAATGCAATCAACTTTTTAAAGGAGATGATAGTCAGTTTGGATAATTAACATTTTCAGATTCAGGTCTATTTTTAGCGCCTTCTATTGCTCTAGTCTGGAAATATGAATCCGAAACATGTAGAAGTTCGGGTATTATGGAATACCATTTTTATTTATTTATTATTATTTTTTTTTATTATTATCATTATTATTATTATTATTATTTATTATTTATTATTATTATTATTATTATTATTATTATTATTATTATTATTTTTATTTTTATTTTTTTTTGCAAGCCAACATAAAAAAATTTGAGATACATTAAAAGTTAGTATAAAACATAATATAGAACTGAATACAATATAGCTGTCAGAAAACAGACGATAGGTCACATTGGCAGGAACATCAAACTTCCAAATGAAAAGATTGTCCTTTCTGGAAATAGAAATTAAAATACGTAAAAGTGATTTAGCAAAGTTTCAAATACTTCGAATCGAAAAATATCAAATGAAATATTTGTATCTAAAATACAACCTATTTTGTAAATGATGGCGTGCAAATTTTTAATAGGGAGACACATTTTATTCATACCATTTCATACCATTCCCTATTCATTAATAGGAGCAGGATTCCAAATTTACAGGATAAATACTATTTCATTTCTTTTCTTTCTTTCTTTCTTTTTTTTTTCTGAACTCCAGATGAATACTCAAAATATGTGAAATACATAGGCTCATTCAAAGACGATAAGGGTGAATATCACAAAATGTGAGATTTTGAAAACAAAAATTCTGAAAATTTAAATCGTTTCAAAGCTTCTGATTTTTTTAAATGTTGGTTGAACAGCTGAATAAAGGAATTTAGATGTAAAATTGTTAAAGTTTAAAGAGCGTAAGTTAATTTTTATGTAATTATAAATATATATCCTTTTCTTGGCATATGTATGCCAGGATAATGACCGCCAGGATGGCATTCTAAAACATTTTTCACATTCTTGTTTTTTTTTTTTTTTCTTTAGATCTAACATTTTAATTTTGTTTAAAGGAACATGTTTCCTCTATAGTATCTCAAATTCAGTGTAATGTTCAGTTTTATTTCTAACTTATAGAAGCCAGGAAAATGACATAATAAAAGTCTACTCAATTTTTACAAAGCCTTTAAACACATTATTTCAAAGAAATATTTAAAAAATCTTGCTGGTAGCAATGATTTTACTACTTCTGACTTGAACTATGTCAAGAACAAAAAAAAAAAATTACTCTGCAGCGCCATCTTTATACCTCATAAGGGAACTAAAATGAGCAGGCCAGGACAATGAAATTCATTTCCAGTGACAGTCATATTTTAATTATGGAAAATTATTTGTTAAATACAGAGCTTGTTACCTTCCACATATATGTGTTATATAAGGTATAATTATTAATAAAAAATAAAAAAAACTAGAAAAGATATTTGTACATGATAGCAGAAAGCCTTTTACATTGCACACATCACAGTGTGACATGACAATCTGAAATTTTAAGTCTTTTAATTGCTTTATTTTTGTGTTATTATGAATATAATATCTCTTGAAGAAGAATTTTTTTTATTAGAATGTAAAAAAGAAAATTGCATTATATAATATTAAATAGAAATTTTATTGTGTAATTTTCGTATTTCGAGATATTGACCCAAAAACATTAACTTGTGTACATAATAGAATTCGAAATTACAGAAGGTTCAGTGTGAAAGTGATTATTTCGAATAATTACTAGAGGCTTTTAAACATGAAAGAAAAAACATTTTTTCTATTACTGGCCTTAGTAAGTTTTGCTCATTAATGAATATCTCTCTATGTTTCTTTTATTAACCTTTTGTATCGCGACATCTCCGATTTGCTCTGATATTAGAATACAACTTTTCAAGGATGTTGAACATAAAAATTAAAACAAAGAGGAGTATACCTATTTCTAGATCCTTTTTAACATTCGCGGAGTTTAATCACGTAAAACTGCTCAACTCCTCAATGTATAGAGTAGGTGTGGGTAAAGATACGCACGAGGTAAAGATACGCACTGGCTGATTTAATATGAAGAAACATTTCTGCAATCATGACCGCTAGGTGGTAGTTTGGTCTCAAGTTTAGTAGTTGTGTGTTCAAACCTTGTGAAAAAAGTAGCCAAGAAAATGAGGTAAGTTTAAATTTTCGCATTTTGATCTAATATTTTTAAATTTTCACTTTATTGTATAGCTGACAATACATCGAATTTTTACAAATCCAAAAATTGACTGGAGAAACGAAGCTCTATAGCTTCTAAATGCCATACAGTTTACCTCGATCGCATTTGTTTAAAGTTGTCAGTAGCCGGTTAAGTAAAATACTGCAGAATGGGGTAAAAGTGCGCATCCGCCTTGGGGCAAAGTTTAAGATTCGGATAAGTTTTAGCTAGATGAAAAGCTTTCCACAATTACGTTGTAGAAAGTTTTTTTTTATATTGTATAAAATATAATAACTACTTAGCTAATATAAGTTAGTTAACTACCTTTTCCTTTTTCTAGTTAAGTTTTTTCCAATATAGAACGTGGGTATCTACCTACCTGCTTTTAAAAATGAATATTCTTGTTTCATAAAACGATTTTGTTTTAAGTCTTAGCCCTTAACTTTTGTTAACGGTCTCACAGACCGCTGCTATATTAAGTTTTCATACCTTAACTTATAATTTTCAATTCAACTACTGATGTTAGTTTACTTTTGATTCGTTTGGAAACTTAGTAGTATCGCTAAAGACTTCTAAGACCAATGCTTTTTTGCTTAAGTATTATCCATTGTGAATGGATAATACTTAAGCAAAAAAGATATTGGTCTTAATGAGGAGAATTTTTATTATAATAGGTCGCAAAAACAGTATCTTATGAGTCAGTCAACCCATTTATATATTCTAGGATTATTCTAGGCCATTTATATATTCTTTGGGACAGCTCACAATATTTATGCAACAATTTTTGTCACAGTAGTTAGAGGTTAACTGCAATTTGCGATCTCACAGACCACATTTTTTTTCATGGTTTAAATTACAATTTTCAGTTTAAGTATAAATACTAGCGAAATTTATTAATGCTTTCGCATAACTCATTCGTTTTATTGAAAATGGGACAAAACCCCACAGTAATGGGGCAAAGATGCGCAGAGCAATGTTTTTTTAAAATTGCAATTTTTCAGAGAATTCTAATTTGAGAGAATGTCGGTTGATGGTGGCACTTGCTTAAGATTCTAATCTAACATTTTAATCACTCATTACATAAGTTTAGACTAATGTGTGCGTTAAAAATGAAAAACGTGCGTATCTTTATCCCCACCTACTCTACTTCTTTTGGGGATTCTTTTTATTAACTGCATGTGTTAGAAGAGCAATACAATCATCTTTTAACATTGACTTTTGGATATGCTGCAGAGAATACAAGAAAGTGAAATTTATTTCAATACAGATAGAGCCCCTTTTACCGGTGCCCTTTTTTTCAGTGCCTTTCTATAAGTATTATAATTCACTTATGGCAGTACTCTAATTCTTCTTATGACTATTATTTCAATACAGATAGAGCCCCTTTTACCGGTGCCCTTTTTTTCAGTGCCTTTCTATAAGTATTATAATTCACTTATGGAAGTACTCTAATTCTTCTTATGACTATTATTTCAATACAGATGGAGCCCCTTTTACCGGTGCCCTTTTTTTCAGTGCCTTTCTATAAGTATTATAATTCACTTATGGCAGTACTCTAATTCTTCTTATGACTATTATTTCAATACAGATAGAGCCCCTTTTACCGGTGCCCTTTTTTTCAGTGCCTTTCTATAAGTATTATAATTCACTTATGGAAGTACTCTAATTCTTCTTATGACTATTATTTCAATACAGATGGAGCCCCTTTTACCGGTGCCCTTTTTTTCAGTGCCTTTCTATAAGTATTATAATTCACTTATGGCAGTACTCTAATTCTTCTTATGACTATAGAAGAAAATAAACAATTTTAAAGCTCTGTAGAGAGAAAAAAAGTTTCAATTTTATTTCTCTGTAATTTATATAATCAAGATAAATTTCTCTTTTTTTCAAGTTTCAGTTAGAAAAGGAGAAATTTACAAAACATTTCGCAACCCTCATTTTTTTCCAATTTCTCACAATGCTCAACTTAAGAAAATAATTGAAAAATATCCAAAGTTATTCCAGTTTTTAAATAACTTGAAAATAAATATTACATAAGATACATTCCAAAAGATAGAAGCAAAAGAAAACTGTCTTATTGGTATATTTTTTATACGCTAGAGTGACAAAGATTAATAAATACTTTAAATTTTTATTTTTAAAAGACATTTTCGGTCCGTTGGTGAGTGTTTGAAATCTGTAGATAAAGTTGATTTTTAATACTTCCAATTATATAAATATGCGTAGGATTTTCGTAAGGAAGTGAAAAGTTCGGATCGCAAAAACAGTTAGTTTTGGAAAATGTTTTCAGTAATATTTTCAAAAGTAATAAATCCATTGCAAAACTCTTCCCCAAAATGATTATCAATAGAATTTTATTTAAAAGAAATACATTGGAGCTGAAAACATAAAATCCCCCACAAAAGAAAAATAGGCTATGGCTTTGAATTTTTTTTTTATCTCTTCTACAGTTTAATATTAAAAAGACTAAGAAAAGACTTAGAAAACTAAAAGACAGTAGAATATTCACTGATTACGGTAAGTAGCATTAGTGAATGACGTCCTACAAGCAAGATAAACAAAACAATGAAATTGTAACCATGCAATACTCGCTTCAATTAGAATCACTAAAAGTTTACATTCATTAAGTGTTTTTTGTATAGGGTATACCTATGCGAATTGATAATATTTTTGTAATTTTTATGGCTTTTTCTCATGTTTTTATGATAAAATCCTATTTTCGGTGACCTAAAAATTTCAGTAAGAAATAACTTGTTAAAAAAAGTCATTGTAAAGAAAAAATTCTCTTCATTTTAATGATTGATATTTTTAGACTAAAGTGATGTATAAAATAAATTGAAATACATCTCCCTATTAGACCGGGAGGCTCAAATTCCAGAATTAATTAAAACTGGATTCGGGCAATTCCACGTTACCATTTGACACATTTTTACAAAAGTAAATTCTATATACATCGAAGAAATTTGGTTAAAAAAAAGTTCTTCATAGATATCTGGGGCACAGTAAGAAACTAAGGATATCAATCTAATAAATTTTTAAATGAACAGGTGGTATACAGACCCTAATTTGGTACTGTGACTCACATTACAAAAAAAAAGGAAGTCATGTTTTATGGGTTAATGAAGACCTAGAATTTCTCCTGATTTACCACAACACAGTACAAAAGAACTACAGTCGAACCTCGTTATCCCGACACTCTAAGAACCAGAACAAAGTGTCGTCATAAGCGGGGTGTCGCGGTAACTGGAGTTGGAGAAAATGTTTATAAAAAGCTGTATTTTTAAGTAATTTAAGACAATTTCAAATTCATAACTGTTCTTGCAGTTTTAAGCAATAAAACCTTATTATTAAACGAAATAAACACAAAAACAAAATTGAAAAGAATAAAAATCGGATTTATGGTCACATGTTTTTTTATTGTTACATGAAATATTGATGAATTAAGGTTTGCTTATCCCTAGATGTGCTTTCTACAATTCTTTTTTCAATATTATACAATGAATTGTAACCAATATTCGTTGTTTCAGAAATGGATGTTAGATAATTTCTGATCGTTTCAATGCGATGCAATGCTTCGGTTTTAGTCGGATGAAAAATGCTTTGTAACCAAAAGAAAGCACCACCTGACCAGAACAAAAAGACCGCGAGTAGACTGATACGTCTATCTGGAGCTTAAGTGGGTCATTCATAGAGTTTGGGTTTATTTATCCAGATAAAGGATTGAAATAAAATTTCTGATTTATCACAATGGGTATTTTAGACACTTTTGTGAAAAGTTTGGCTAAGACATTTCTTACCGCTTAACTTCCGTGCTTTTAAGATGGATTATGAAAAATGGACAATTTTCCTAAACTGTCGGGATATCCGGAGTTGAAAATTATACAACGACGTAAAATCCGAAGTTTATTTACATTAAAGTCATATACAAAAAATCGGAACTTTGAAAAACTGACCTGATAAGCGGAGTGATGTGAAAACCGAGTGTCGGGATAACGAGGTCTGACTGTATTTCATAGAGTAAAACAGGCTTTCAACTTATGATATACACAAAAATAGCATTGTTTTAATAGTAATTAATTATACCAATCAATATTTTGAGTGTGACTCACATTACATGGTATTGTGACTCATATTACATTTCCCTCTTTAGCCATTAATGTAAATGACATACGGAATTAAAAACATTTAATTTTGTAGAATTTAATGAAACATTACTCAATTTAATGAGCAGGTAAGTCTAAATACATATTTTAATAAATTAAAATATTTAATTAAAATTAATAATTAAAAATGCATAAATAAAAATAATAAAAATTACACATCACACATTTTAGAATAAACTACAACCGTTTTATTGTTAGAATTCTGATACAAATTTAAAAAAAAAACTCTTGAATTTACAGGAATTGGAGATTTTAATTTTCGAATCAACTTCGATCGAGGATAAAATATTTGATCTTCATTTTCGGTGTGTAAAACTTAGCATAAACTTCTCTTATGAAGTAAACGAGATGTCGAGCTTGCCTTTAAAGTTTTGTTCCATTTTCCCATATTATAACAACATCTAATATCATCTCTTGCATAAAATTGAAGAATTTTATTTAAAGTATCTTGGCATAAAACTTGTATCCAAATTCATATTGCATTCACTGCTAAATAACTCCCCTATGACGAGGAGAACTTTGCTTTGGCCACTCATATTTCTTGTATATTTGTTGAGGTGATTCCATACTTTTTCACTTGATTGCTTTTCAAAATCTTTTTCTTAAGAGTTTCCTTTCTTCACTTTTCAGCTCATCTCGAACCGCTTTCTTTATTTTTTCTCCTTTGCTCTTCCTATATTCCTTCATTTGCAGACAGTGTTTCTTTTATATTCATTGTGCTTCCCATGTTTCTTCAATTTTTCTTTACGCTTTTTCTGCCGTTTTGCTGCTGTTATTGGTGCCATAATTAAAAAATTTCCTATAAAAAAATGCAAAAAACAGAATTACAACTATCTATAAGAATTTTCAATAAAATTACACTAATTATTTCAGTTATAGTAATTAGTCATATAGGAGTGTGCATAAATAGAAAAAGAACCAATCAGCCCATAAAATAATATTACAATACATATAAATATTATTAAGAAGTCTTATCATGCAACAGTAGCTGTGATGACTCACATTACAAAATAAATTGTCCATTTCAAAATAAAATATTTTAGAAATATAAAATTACGCTATCAATTCTTTTTAGTAATATAAATAAATAGGAGAAACTGTAATTTTTTTTTTAAATTTATAGCAATAAAATGTTATAAATATTTAAAACAATGAAGTTTTTGCGATTCACATTATACCGGGTGTCCCAAAAAGGACTGACTGATTTTAAAATTCAATAACTTGCAAACGGTGACAGATATTTAAAAAATTCTTGCAGGAGGGTTACGCATAAGGTCAAAAGTTTTATTACAGTGATTTTCGATTTTAGTTCGAATTACAAACAATAGATGGCGCTGTAAGCAATAGTCGCTAAATACAGGCTCGATTTCTGGTCCTTTCTCTTGTTCCATGCTGAAAAAGGAGATGGAAATGTATTATCCGGGCCACGAAGTACCAAAAATCGAGCCTGAATTCAGCGTCTATTGATCGCAGCGCCATCTATTGCTTGTAATTCGAACTAAAATTGAAAATCACTGTAAAAAAACTTTTGACCTTATGCATAACCCTCCTGCAAGAATTTTTTAAATATCTGTCACCGTTTGCAAGTTATTGAATTTTAAAATCAGTCAGTCCTTTTTGGGACACCCGGTATATAATTTATTGATTATTAAAGTTGATCCCTCCATTTATTTTAATTTCAAATTTTAATATAATACTTTTACATTTGTCTTATAGGATAAATCTTTCACAAAAATATAGTTATCTAACAGAAACATGCTAAATCCTAGAAAAATACATACCGTATTTCGGGTGTATAGCCCGCGGATCAAACAATCGTGTTTCGACCCAGAAATTAAAAAAAATAAAATGTAACGTTTTAGATCACGACAAATATTGGTTTTCAAATACTGAATAAAATTTCTGGGTCCAAACTGAATTGTTTGATCTGCGGGCTATACACCGGAAATTACGGTACCTTTAAAATTGATTCAAAGCTGAGAACAATTCACCAGAACATGTGCCCTTAGAACAAGTCTTCACATGGAAAGAAAATAATTAACAAGGTGTTGCCAGATTCTAATTTATAAACTTCTATCAATATACAACATTTACAAAATAAAGTTGAGTTGTTTTGTTTATTTTTATTTTTTACACTATAGTTCCCATGTTATGTGGAATTGCCCATTTCGCATATTAAAACGCAATCGCTCTGCCAAGTCCTATCTTGGTGGAAAATACATGAAAACCGGATGTTAGCGGTAAACTCGTAGGTTTACCATTGTGTTTTCCTGACCCAAAGGTATAAAAAACATGGAGGATTGGAATATCTTGGCAGGCCGATTGCGATTTAATATGGGAATGGAGTTTTAACTCATTCTAGAATTTCAGCCATGAACTCGATGAGGTGATTATCTGTGCTTCGCTATGTAAAATTTTAATTATTACCACACTAATCCCTTTTTATTGCCACGATGACGTATCACACATCTAAATCTGAAATTGCTACATTTTTTGTCTTAGAGTTTGGATATTAATAACTTTTGGATATTAATAATTGCATTAATAATTACTTTAATTAAAATAGCAATTAAAGCCTTTGTGCAGGAATATTGAAATGCAGTAAACCAACGTTTAAAATGCACAAATAATGCGTGAAAAAGCAGCAAACAGCTGTTTCGAATCTACAGCGAGATTCTTCTTCAGTGCAAGAGAGGGAAAAAAGGAACAGCGTGCTAGAAAAAGCAACGCTCAGCCTTGCTTTTTCTAGCACGCTGTTCCTTTTTTCCCTCTCTTGCACTGAAGAAGAATCTCGCTGTAGATTCGAAACAGCTGTTTGCTGCTTTTTCACGCATTATTTGTGCATTTCAAACGTTGGTTTACTGCATTTCAATTACTTTAATGTTCCATAGATTTCTCAGAATACGCTAATTTTTCTAATTTATCCTAAATTTGTTTTGAACGAAGCTATTTTTGATTGCAGACAGAATTCAATTTTGGTTTGATTGCATTCGGATTTCAAAAATAATACAAACCAATAGAAATTCATTGTAATGAAGGTTCAAAACAAACTTACAATTTCAAAACAGCTGAAGCTACAAAAGTTTCGAAATGCGTTAGCTCCAGTTCCATGTAACATTATTCGAATATTTCTATTGTACTGCAGGGAAAATTGGGTACTTACCTATTAACCCCATGCCCGCGTTTAATCACCAAAGATTTCATGCCATATATGTATTCATTCTATGTTTGTATTCCTATATGTATTTATTGATTCCCATGTATTCCAATATATTTATTATGTATTCCCATGTCTATTCTAGCGATTGGATCCCTCGTTCTATCGACGCAATCCAATAAGTACGATACAACTGACGACATTAAAGAGAATAGAATAGATGTTTTGTTAAAATGTTAGTTTCTACACAATTTTCTTAGTGAACCCAATTTTCTTAGTATTTTAAATGGAGTTGCGCAATTAAACTCCAGCTTCATTTTTTTGGGTGAGAACTAACGTATATCTGAACGAGGGTCTACTCTTGTATAGAACAACCATACACTACATGAATTTGATTTACTATTCTTACAGTAATTATTGCATTGGAATAGAAAATGACCGTTGACTCACGTACTTACCAATGGATTTCTTTACTTAACACACTCTTAATAGGATTGAGTTCTCTTGACAATTCCTTCTAACTAAATGGCAGAAAAATAACTCATAATGTAAAAAATCATTTGCAATTGTAAATAGAGCAATTCTAAATGAAGAAACACGCATTAAAACGTGACACTCTAATAATGAATCGGTCAATAAGTGTTAACAACAAGAAAATTCATTTATTTGTTGGTTTTGCATTTGGTTTGACTAGTAAGTGTCAATGGAAAAAAATTAGGATTTCATGCGATGCGTTGCTAACAATGCAACTGAGATGTGCTTTTGAGATTCGCAAATTGTTGAGTAGAAGAAATTTCTCACAAAAAAAGCAAGCTAGGATCACGTGATTTGTAAAATGGCACTTTTTTCTTCCTTATGTAGCGTTCTAAATAGCGACAGAAACTACTGAACTTCGTCTCTTCTGGGACCATTGTAGTTTCACTACTAGTAGCGCGTTCATTCGGTTTTAAAAAATCTAGTGAGTTGGTAGCATCCCTCCTGTTTGGCATGCAACACGATTACGAAACACTGACCTACAATAAAGTAAATAAACGGTCAAGCGCTCAGAGGGTTCCAAACAATAAATACATGAATTAGGAACTGTATTTGTATTATTAAAAAAATCCTTACTAAAATAAAAATAAGACTTTGTAAAAAACTACAGCGTAGGGTTTGGTATATATATACGGAAAAAGTGTGAATAGGTATACCGTAAAGGTTAAGAGAGATATAAAGCCTAAATAATATCAAATTATTGCTATTCAGTATAACTCTTATTTAAATCTTATCCTAATCTGTTTATGATGAACTTATTTCGGCACTGACAATGAAAGTAGTGCATATTTAAACTTCATTTGGCATTTCATAAAACTAAATTCAGCGTCGTAATAATCTTTTCTTTTTACAGTGTAGGTAAAACAAAATATCCTTGTTCGAAATTTAAACTTGGCATTTTGCTAAGCGCGCTTTGAAAGGAGGTCGCAAAGTAGCAGTGCCGCCTTGGTCCGTGCCATGTTTTTCCAGATAGGTTTTTAATTAATTTTAAAGACACGGGAGGCGTGTTGAAAGATCTACTCAATGCAAACGAGTCGCGAGTCCCATAGTATTTCTATGATTAATTCTAATTAAATTTGTCTGTTTTTAACAATTTGACGTTTATTGGTTTTATACTTCTATTGGACATTGTATTACACAAATGTATCATTAAAAGTTGTTATCTAGGCCTTAAAAGCCCGATGGTACATACAGTACGCCGTCCTTGTCATTATGTATGTCCAAATCGTCCGTGTCTTTAAGGGTTAGTATCTCGGCTAATTACCGACGAATTTTTCAAAAATCATTATAAACCATGCTTTTATGCTTCTGCTACGATAGGTACATTCAGTGCTCCTCAACACCTTTGCTGAATGCCCGCAAATCGAAATTTGTGTGTAATGGAAAAATGCGCTTTTCTCAAAAATGATGTGACCTAGTGTAATCGCTATAATTTTCCTGCAAGGTTTAAATGAACGTCTACTTCCTCTAATTTTTTCATAATTTTAGTTTCAGTAGATTCGGAAATAGATTGGGGCGGGGTAGGGGGACATATTTTTGAACTACGTTTTCAACGATATCTCTGAAAATATAATACCTAAAATTAAAAGAATTGTATTTTTGAGTTCCGCGTTACGAAAGATTTCAAACGATACCCAACATGATATACAAAGAAAATATTTGTTTTTTCAAGTAATTTAATTAGGGGATAATTATTATCCCCTCTACATTTTTCCTAAAAATATTTGTAATTATTTAATAATCTGCAAATAGGTGGGTCAATAATCTTTATAACTTCCCCCAATTTGAACTTTCCATGTTCCATAGTTTATGAGTAAAATGGCTGTGGCAGACAGACAGACACAGGAGTGATCTTATAATGGTTCCGTTTTTACTTTTTAAGTAAGGAACCCTAAAAATGGAGGATAATCTGCTAGAATTCAAAAAAGTGAGTCGATTTGTGCCAGAAAAAGAGTAGTACCGATAACCATTTCCAGTAATTAATTTATTGAATCGTTTTACATTTTTTTCCAAATACACATCCTACACTATGACGCAAAAGTTTAGACAATGACGTCATTCAGCTTTAAAATGTAGAATTATGACGTCAGAATTACAAAATCCTGTAAATATATTCAAAAACTGATTTAAAATGCTATGTACAAAAGACAGTCGTTTTATTTGCTATAATACTAATTTTTTTCATAAAAATTCAAATGTGCTTGTCGCAAAAGTTTAGACACTATTCTAAATTTCTTTGAATATTCGCTGGCATATGCAAATTTAGAATCGATGATGTCACAAATTTGGAGTACTTAAGTTCTGCAAACGATTGCGCTTCATAGTCGACATGCTGAGAGCTAAAGAAATTCAAGTGAATGAGGTTTCAAGGATTTGGCAGTTGAAAGGTGAAGGGAAGAGCGTTTCTGAAATTTCTGCTATTATTAATAAGTCAAAAAAATCTATTTATCGAGTTTTATCGAGTGGTTCCGAATATAAAGCAAAATGTCGGTCTGGGAGGCCACGTGTGACAAATGTACGAGAGGATCGCCTGATACAAAGACTAGCGAGTACTCAACAAATGAGCGTACGTGGAGTTCAAAGCTCATCGGGACTCTCTGTATCAAAGGATACGATTCGTAGACGAATTTTGGAAAAAGGAACAATCGTTTATAGCAAAATGCAGAAGAAACCAGCTCTTAAACCATATCATAAGTTACAAAGAATTATTTGGGCTCGAAAGCATATGTCATATGGAGAGAAATGGCAGTCAGTCATATTTAGCGATGAAAAAAAGTGGAATCTGGATGGTCCAGATGGTTGTTTATCGTATTGGCATGACTTGCGGAAGGAACCTCGACGTTTTTTTAGTCGCAGACAAGGAGGGGGCTCGGTGATGGTTTGGGCAGCCTTTTGCTATAATGGACAAGTATCTCTGACCTTCACCAGTGGTCGTCAAACTTCACAGCATTATACACAGACATTAGAAGAAAACCTACTGCCATTTGCTGAGCTTCTAGGGGGTCCTCAGTGGGAATTTCAGCAAGACAATGCTTCAATTCACACTGCAAAACATTCAAAATCTTGGTTTAATTCCCATAATATAAGAGTTCTCGACTGGCCAGCATGTAGCCCAGATCTTAACCCTATAGAAAACCTTTGGAGCATCATGTGTCGCAAAGTTTATAGCAACGCTAGACAATACTCTTCTGAAAAGGAACTTAAGACATCTATTGAGAATGCATGGTACGATATCGATCCACAAACTATGCAAGATTTAGTTTCTTCCATGCAATCTCGTGTATATGACGTAATACATAAGCATGGATGTGCAACCAGGTTTTAAAAATTGTTTATTTCGATTTTATTTAATTTGTGTCTAAACTTTTGAGACAGCAGTTTATTTTTGTTACCATTTAATTTATTGCAATATGCACAATTCCACTTTTCTTTGTTATAAATATTGTTTATATGTACAGCACATTAATTTCAAGCAGTGATTTGAAAATTGAATAAATATTTTTCAAAGTATGTAAGAATTTCTTCATTGTCTAAACTTTTGCGTCATAGTGTAATCATTAAAATGTTGTCTTTTGTATTTTGCTTATCTCGCATTACTAATAAATATTTTTCTTTTACAGTTTTCTTCATTTTAGTTGTTGTTATACCAATATCCATGATTGTCATGGGTAAGTATTTATTGACTCAATATCGTTTTAATTTGCTTTTTCACATTTCAAAATTCAAAATACCAACTACGGATCCGCTTTTAGCTTTTTTCAATTCCTAACAAACGTTATTTTCAAAACCCCATTTCTAAAAATCACCTTTAAGAGGTTTTTTTGAATACGTTTAAAAAAAGAACATTTCGAATAGCTCCCATCATGTTAGCTGTTTCCCCCTCACACTTGGATATTAAAAGATGTAACGTAGAGGCCATGGGGAATGAAAATGTAGCAACAAGATTCCGAATTGTAATTTAGACTTCTATACATTTTAATAACTGGATTCTACATACAAAATTGACATAGTTTTCCAATGAAAAACACCCTATATAAAACAACTGCACCCTATCTAAAGGAAAAATCAACCTTTCTGGGGGGAGGTGGGCGGAGAGACGGCACTCGTAACATTTGTTTCAAAATTAGTAATGTGATCCAAATAAAGATTCTATTTTCTTTTTAATATTAAAAAGAGTAAAGAAATCGAAGTTAAGATGTCCAATCAATGCAGAATGTTCCCAATTCAAGATTTGAAAGATGGGTGATTTATCTTAGTGCTTTCTATCTTAGTGCTTCTTAGTGCTTTCCTCCAAACAGAGACTCATTCATTCATGGATGGGTTGCGGCCAAAGCCCGAAATAGGCCACCCATTTCGCCAACTTCTTTCGAAATTCATTGGCCACTTCACGAAATGACCAGAATTGGTCATCACGAGCCTTTCCATGTACCCTGTTTGGGGCGTGTGGCCAAAGTCGAAATAAATTTCGACTTAATCAATCTTCAATTTTTTTTAAACTTCCAAAGAAAAAAGGAATTAATTAGGATTATTCTATTTTACTGATGCTATGAATAAAAAAAAAGAAAAAAAGAAATGGTGTTTAAGATAATCAATGCTCTAGTTGCCTTAAAGTAAATGAATATCATTTACCAAAGAAAGCACGATTAGTTTATTGACGATGTATGGACTCAGAACCCTGATATAATAAATACAAAAACTGAGGATTGACAAAAACTAACGTAAATAACAGAATAATTTAACTTTCAGATACTTCAAGGCGTCATAAAAAACTTTCTTCAGAAGAAAAAAGAAAGGGAAAAATAGCTAGGACAATGCACATGATTTAAACGTAACGTGAATGTGCTTTTCTTTATGTTGACATTACCTAACACTACGTACACAAAACACTGGATATATTTGTTTGTCGATAGGGGCGCCCACAGAATAGAATTCAAGAAGGGGCAAAAGATATCCGAACAGGTTGAACTGCGATTTTTTCCTTCTTTTAAATGGAGAATAGAAAGATGAAATAAATTAAAGGGAGATTTTTTTTGTCAGAACCTCACGTGAAACCATTTTTAAGTATATCAGCATAAAAAATATACATAACTATAATACATAACTATACTGCGATTTTTTCCTTCTTTTAAATGGAGAATAGAAAAATGAAATAAATTAAAGGGAGATTTTTTTTGTCAGAACCTCACGTGAAAACCATTATTTAGTATATCAGCATAAAAAATATACATAACTATTATAATACATAACTATACTGCGATTTTTTCCTTCTTTTAAATGGAGAATGGAAAAATGAAATAAATTAAAGGGAGATTTTTTTTTGTCAGAACCTCACGTGAAAACCATTTTTAAGTATATCAGTATAAAAAATATACATAACTATAATACATAACTATACTGCGATTTTTTCCTTCTTTTAAATGGAGAATAGAAAAATGAAATAAATTAAAGGGAGATTTTTTTTTGTCAGAACCTCACGTGAAAACCATTCTTAAGTATATCAGCATAAAAAATATACATAACAATACTGCGATTTTTTCCTTCTTTTAAATGGAGAATAGAAAAATGAAATAAATTAAAGGGAGATTTTTTTTGTCAGAACCTCACGTGAAAACCATTTTTAAGTATATCAGCATAAAAAATATACATAACAATACTGCGATTTTTTCCTTCTTTTAAATGGAGAATAGAAAAATGAAATAAATTAAAGGGAGATTTTTTTTGTCAGAACCTCACGTGAAAACCATTTTTAAGTATATCAGCATAAAAAATATACATAACTATAATACATAACTATACTGCGATTTTTTCCTTCTTTTAAATGGAGAATAGAAAAATGAAATAAATTAAAGGGAGATTTTTTTTGTCAGAACCTCACGTGAAAACCATTTTTAAGTATATCAGCATAAAAAATATACATAACCATAATACATTAAAATACATACATTAATATACATACACTAAAAATCTAAAAACACATATTAAAAAGGAAGAATTGAAACAGTTTGTTATTTTTCTTCATTCGGTGGAGAGGGGTGGGGTGGGGTGCCCTTTAAAAAAATTGCTAAACACATGAACATGAACAAATAAATAAAAAATGATAGAAGGGAGGGGGTTCAGAGGGGCTCTGACAGTGTGACTAAAACTCTTAATTCCTACTCCTTTTAATGTTTGATTATCTTAAATCTTTTGAGAAGAGTAAATTTTTTCAAAATTACAAGCTAAGAAAAATGAATAAAATTTGAAAGTAGATTTTGGACAAGCTCTTCTACCCCCACCAACCCCCGTTCCCACCCGCAGGTTCTAAAAGCATATACTAAAACAAAACAAAACCGTTTCAGTAATATTGAATGATATTATCCCGACCATTGGCGATCTTCTGTAATCATGATGTCATTCATTTCTCTTTGACTGGAGACTTTACGGTGCGTCCTCTACTGCCGTGACAGCTGATAACTGATTTCCGGATTAAGTAAGATATATTACACATTTCTAAATCATCTTTTGTAAAAGGATTAAGTAAAAAATGTCGCTGGCTCCTGGACTTTTTTAACGGCTAAGAAAAAAATGTTTTCTTTTAGATGCTATACACAAAAATCCTTTTTCCAGTTTGGAAAAAGACGTAATTTTCACCATTAAATGCTTTTCGCAGCTTTATAATTTAATCGCGTTAAAGTTTTTATTCTTTCTAAAATCGACACGTCAATAAATTTTTCAATTGAAAATTATTTGGGCTTTTTAAAATCTGACAACTTGAGATAAAAACGGCTATTCAAAACTATAAATTAAATCGCTATTCAGATAATGAAATTTTCTAATAAAGGAAAAACCCTTAAAAGTTAGACAAATTTAACAAATAATTGGACGCTTCACACTACAACCTAAGGAAGTATAGACTTGCAAAAAATGGTTAAATTGTTAGGAAGTGTTTTTTATTCTATAAAACTTATTAAATTGAACTATCTTAAAAACTTTTCGATTTCAAAACAACGTTTTTACCCTATTAGTTTTCATATATTTGTATGCAATAGTGTACGAGAAAGCAAAATGTTCCAATAAATTCAATGACATTCGTTACATTTTTAAAAGTATACTATAGAAGACTAAAACTATAGAAGAGTTGTATACAATATTCTTATAAAATACTACTATACAAATATGAAAAATGCAGCAAGTACTCTTGTTGAATCCGCTGTATCCGAAAAGTCACACATTCTCTAGGCGAACAGAATAGTATCGCCGTAGGTTCCTTCTCCCCACGTGCTACCTAACGTACGGCCTTGGATCACCACTTTGAGAATTGGCCGGCAAGAGCTCGCAATACACTATTCATCGGGCTTTGGCAAGGATATTCACGAACTGGCCAAACTTCGCAACAGATGCATTGTCCACTTGTCCGCAATTCACTTTGATATCTTCCCAAAATACAATTATTTTCGAAAACAACTAATTCGGCCCAAAGAGGGGATCGAATCCAAATGAGTTTGCATTTGTAGCTATGATTAGGTATTTCCATTTCCAAAATGTAGATATCCATGTTCGTAGGTAGCCTTCATCTTTCGAGTTGCCCAGCTCAAGTGATGATTCCCATCTTCTTGATAGTGGGTGGAGCCTCGTTTCTCTCTTCAATCGTCCTTTTAAGGAAACTCAACAAATTAGCTCAAAAGAACGATGAAGATAGAATATGCTACAGGAATTCCTTTACTGTTGCCCTCATCTTTCAATTGGGATGGTTTATCGCAGGTAAGAGAATTCATCACAAATTTCTTCTTTTCTTTCATCTGAGAAGCATTTTTATTCGCTCATGGGTGAGAAAAGTGATTCCTTTCTGTTTATCCTGTTTCTATATCGGATGAGTTATTTCAGCTTTTGCGCAATATCTCAGAAAAATGTTTCGGTCGGGAACCCGGATGATGGAAAATGGGAAGGAGTCCTTAGCCTCTCCAGATGGCGTCCCTGTCGTTCCTGCATGTCTGACTGTTCTAGCTATTGCTTGGATACAATTTTTGGCATGACATTCTATCAGCTCCCACCCATCTTCCGTCATTTGACCCAACAAAATTTATTGGATCAATCTTTATTTATTTCATTTCACAACTTTTTTAACGTCATTTCTTAAAAAAGAAATTCTGCAATTTTCAGTTTAACTACAAACACTACCGAAATTTTAACTTTAGTACTATCACCAGAGACTTTTGAATAGGTGAATTTTAATTAGAACAGTCCTATACAAAAATTTTAGTAAAAAAATACCATCCTATGAGTTAATCGCGGCTTTTATTCATCTTTCCATGCAGCGGTCTCACAGACCGCTTCACACTAGTTATGTGACAATTTCTGTGACATCAGTTAAAGGTTAAAATAACTTTATAGGCCTAAAACACTATTTTAAAATCGGGATTACAGATTGGCTAAAATAGCAGCCATTTAGAATGTTACTCATTCAAATCCATATTTTGAATGTTTTTAATTCAACTTAATGAGCCATTATTCCATTTTCAATGTTTTATCTGACAAGGAGAGAGTCAAACTTGTTAATCACCGATTTTGATTATTTTAACATATGTTGTAGGGTAGAGACTTCTTAGTGTCAGGTTCAACGGATTTTATCCAACGCTCCTTAGTTCTTGAGAAACCGGGGGGGGTGTCTAATAATAGTGCACAACTTAAATACTTACATTGCAACCGCAATGATAGACTGGCCGTAGCTCAGTTGGTGCAGCGTTCGCTGGCTCACCTGCGGGCCCGGGTTCGGTACCCGAACGCGCTACATTTGCGTTTTCTCATTTTTTGTTTTATAAATATACTTGTAATTATAATTTAATAATTTCAATTACAAATTTTAATATTATACATTAATTATAATGTTAACAAACTTAAATTTATCATTTTTAAACTATTATTTCTCATCCTTTAAAGAGGTTTAAAAAGAAATTGGATCTATTATTGAATGATAAAAATTCCAAAATCGTGACAAAATCTGTTGTGGTGCCATCTAGTTATGATAAAATAAAAGAATATTCAAGTAAAATAAAAATAAAAGCAGAAAGAAGATAAAGATGACAGCAAAATAATTGAAAGCGCAAGCATACGTATCACAAATTTAAAACTTTTTAATATGCAAAAAATCGGTTGTAATTTAATTCTGATGCTAATTTTTTATCATAGAAACTCGACAGAGTTTCTCGCCAAACAAAAGAAACAACAGTGCAATGAACCGTAAATGAAAGAAATTTCCCCAATTAATGCCAAACGATTTTGTAAAATTTTTTTAGTACTCTGTCTAGTTTATATTTTCCGGACTGACCAAAACGGGATTTTGACACATCTATAGCTCAAGAACTATTTATGATAGAAACAAAATTCTTGTTCCTATGGAATGGAGCGTGCCACGTGACTCAGAAAACGAAAGTAAAGTGGAATCCGGCGAATATCATAGAAACTCGACAGAGTTTCTCGCCAAGCAAAAGAAACAACAGTGCAATGAACCGTAAATGAAAGGAATTTCCGCCAATTAATGCCAAACGATTTTGTAAAAATTTTTTAGTACTCTGTCTAGTTTATATTTTCCGGACTGACCAAAACGGGATTTTGACACATCTATAGCTCCAGAACTATTTATGATAGAAACAAAATTCTTGTTCCTATGGAATGGGGCGTGCCACGTGACTCAGAAAACGAAAGTAAAGTGGAATCCGGCGAATAGGTTTTTAGTAAATGCGATTTTATAAGTGCTGTTTTTTGCACTTTTTAAATTCTTGTTCCGACCAAATCTGTTGACAGGGCTACAGCAATGTGTAATTATCGGATTTTTACGCGCTTTACGGCACTTGAACTGTTTTTATGAGTAGTTCAAACCTTATGAGTTTCATGTAAAAATATTAATTAGTTTTCGATTTATACCAGTTTAAAGTAATTTACTCCTATATTTCAGCGTAGCGTACGTAATAATATCTGTACTTATATTTCCATGTGAGCTCAGCGTGGCTTACGTAATATGTAAGGTCATTATGCCTAAATGAGACGCGATTCCCCATAGTTTTGTACCCCATTTAGGGTATACAGTGAAACCTCTCTGTGCGACCACCTCCCTGAACGACCATTTTTTCATGGAACGAAATTTATTCCCATAGGCTCAATACTAATTTTACCCCCATTCAGAGACCATCCCAGTAGAACTCCCTCCATGTGCGACCCATTACTTTGACGAAAATAAAACAAATTCCGTTTTTTCCTGGTCGCTTGAAGAAGGTTTTATTAGAAAAATAATTCCGGAGAGCGCATTATTCATCAAACTTCTAAACTAAGTTTAGAATTTTTTTATTCCAATAACATTTAAGTGTTTAAACACCTTTGTGCCTGTTTAGGCAATGAATTTAACTCTGATGACAAATTAAGAATGACGGTCAATAAACTCCCCTGCCCTATTCTGTCAGGAAACTCTCAAAGAAATAGATAAATTAATGAAATCTTCCTTATTTGTTCCCGTCCAAACAAAAAAAAAAAAAAAAAAAAAAAAAAAAAAAAAAAAAAACATTTATTTACTGAACTTTGAAAGGACTTGGTAATAAAAGTTATAAAAGATAAAACGGTAAAATAAAAGCAAATGTATTCATTTTTTAAACTCTGCAGTAGTTAATTTACCTAATTAACATTTGTTCTTATACTTAAATTTGCATATTTTTCCCTAATACAGGGATCCCAAATGGTCCGCCAACTGAATACCAATATTTTTTTAGAAAAATTTTCTTTTTAGATTTTTCTTACGAACCGCCCCGAAATCACATTTGAAAGTTAATTCTAGCTCAAACCTACCCTACAATTTTCTGTTATAATTTATTGGTATTCAGTTGGCGGACTATTTGGGAGCTTTGCTAATGTGAAAAATAAATTTTAGTAACATTAGTTGTTACCCTTTTTCAACAGTTAAAATCTAGATTTAAACATGACCTCCATTAAGAGAACGTGGTCTCTTTAGGAAGGTTTTACTGTATTTGGCATTTTAATATATAAATATACATTTTATTAAGCAGCAAATTACTGAATACTGTAGTTATAGTTAAAAACTAACTTGTTTTGTATAAATTTAATAATTATCCGTAGTCACCACAATATACGATTGTCGGTCGCATTTAGGTAATTTTTGTCGCATTTACGGCAGTTAAAACCTGAATGAGATGTCCATAGTCCTAAATGTAGTAATGCATTTTACACATGAGAATTCATCTGAAAAAGTTCATTTAACCCTTAACTGCTGTTGCAGAAAATTGCCACATAACAATTCAGAAAATTTTGCGAAACCGTTCGATTGAAAGATGAATAAAAGTCACAATTAATCATAAAATACTGTTTTTGCACTAAACTGTTTGTAGAGTAATATTTCTAATAAAATCTTGCTTTTTCAAACATCTCAAACAATGGTACTCGGACTCCAAATGAAGCAAAATTTTACTGTATTGATAGTTAAACTGGAAATTACAAGTTAAACTGTGAAAATTAAAAAAATCAGCAATAACAGCAGTTGAGGGTTAATTGCAATTATTTTTTGGAATTACTTAACCATTAACTGCTGTGACAGGAATTGTCGCATAACTACTGCGTGTGTTCTCCGAGACCGTTTAATGGAGGATATTCCATCTCCGTTTTGATCACGTGGTCAAAATAAAAACTTCTAGCGTAAAGAAGCGAAGGCTCCGTAGACGTGTAATGTAAATCCCCGTTAGCCAATGAAAGAGTTCATGAGGCAAAGCAGTAGTATCTTCCCTTCTTATCAGTTGTAAGTTCCTTGGGTAAATTACCGGTATCACGTGACCTTTTTTCAGCCTCGAACCCATATTTGGAATATCCTCCATTAAAAGATGAATGAAAGGCTCTATTAACTCACAAGTACTGTTTCTGTACTAAACTAGTGCAGGATTATTATAATTAAACTTCAAATATTCAGAATGTCTACCAATAGTTCTAGAGCTCAGAATGAAAGAAAATTTCACCAGTATTCATAGCTTAACTGGAAATTACAAGTTTAACTGTGAAAATTGAAAAATGTAGTGGTCTGCGAGATCACTAACAGCAGTTAAGAGTTCATAAAGAGTTGAAATACATAAAATTGAAAGATAAATAACTTATTATTAAACTACTAAATAAATTTTATTTAATACTAATTTAAATCAAAAAACATTAACTGAGATGCATAATCTTAAATAAATTATAATTAATCATAGCACATTTCAATATTCATACTTTGCAACAGATCCATCAAGTTTGAATTGTTTATCGCGGGCGACGCAGCACCGTTTTGTTTGCCAGTTTTACACTGCTAATATGCAAAAGCTCCGTGTTGTTATTTGAATGTTGCATATAACGCTTTGTTCCCAATATAAATAATTCACATCCCTCTTTCCCACAGAGCTATGGCTATAACTACAATTAAATGATTGTCGCGAAAAACTTCGTTTAAAATTCGCGGAATTCGCACGTGAATATTAACCTATAATTTCTACACAAGTACAATTTGGGTTTCCATAACTTCAACTCCGTATAATTTTGCTCACAATCTAGTGATAATGAACTATGACAACATGATTCATATACGAAATTTAATAAGAAACGAAATGAGGTATTGGATTTTATCAAAAGTCTTATTTTGTTAATGAAAAATACGAATTAATTAAAGCTCGTTTTAAATAGCACCGACATTTCGCTCGGTGCGAATTCGCATTAGTGTGGAGTTTACGGGTTAAAAGGATATTTCCAAGATATGTATAATATTGTTAACGAGAATATTTATTACATATAACTTTATTTATTCTAAAATGTCATATGATATATATATCAGCCTTATAAATAGATAAAATCGTACAATATTTCTAATAAGTCCGATTAAGCCAAAGAGGAACAATGTGCCTGGCATTCTGTTGCATCCCCCCCCCCCACACACACATTCCTTTTCATTTTTCTTGCACTTTATAAAAACTGAACATTTTCTGTACCTAAAAATACGTATATGGAAACAAATACTCATTTAGATAATTAGTTTTATTTATTTTTTTATCGTTTTCTAATTTAAAAGTAGAAAATGTCGATTGTAATGAGCAAAAAGTGAAAACAGAATTAAGATATCAGATTAAAAAAAAGTGCTGACAAAAATTATGGACTCCTAAACCAGGGCATAACTCAATCGCATCATGTTTTAACCAGATACAGCATTTAAGGATGTATTCGAAAAAATATTTTTCCACCCTTAACAGCTCGAAATTTTCTGAGACATTTTCAGACTCATTTTTAAAAGTAAAAACATGAAACTTGCTGGGTTGATTTCTGAAGACATGTTTAACATGCCGTGTGATTTCATTTTCAGCTCAATTAATTAGAATTTGATTTTTAAACAATTATTTTCTCAGTATGACCATTTTTTTTCATTCCCAGATCGCCTCCTTCGGAAAATTCGGTTCAAAACGCCAACTTTGACAGCGTTTTTTACAGTATTTTCTGCATTTATCAAAAACTTAAGAAGCACGGCACATTATATAGTTTCTAAATAAGAGAATTTCCCAGTTTGATGCGTTTGAGAGCAAAAATGAATTTTAAAATGAATCAGAAAATAAGCAGTTTGAATCGGAATACACCCTTAAGCTACCGAATCGTATAATGTTGGTAAAATTAACTTACTTAACCGCATTAAAATAAACATTATTTAAGAGTTTCCAATTTACACAAGATTTTTCCAGAATTTCCATCATATAAAATTATTGCAAATTCCAAAATCGTGTGTCTATATTATGTTAATGGAACATACACCGCGTTTCTTATACCTTTTTTTAAATTAAAACTTTAAAATAAACGTATTTTTCTATTTCGATCATCTTAAAATATATATTTAAGTGCCTGGTTAAAAAAAAAATTAATGGAGGATTATGCTGACTCAACACAGCTTAATTAACCCGTTTGGGACCATGGGTGCATATATGCACCCTCGAAAAGTGCTTAAAACGCTTGAGTTTGATACCAGTAAAAAATAAAAGTAAAATTGATTTTATTTAATTACGACATTTTCGTGATTTATAAAGTTAAGTCAAATAATTAAAAAAAAAATGGTACCAAACGAATAAAATTCGTGTAAAAGATACCGGTCCTGAACGGGTTATTGCTTTAAACATCATTTTAATACAATATATGAAAAATACCATATAAACTTACCTCGTTAATCTCCTAAATGTGTATACGCATTTACAGCAATCTGTATGTCGCTATTAAGTATCTGCAGAAAACAAAGTCTCCAAAATGCGTAGACTAATTTAAATTGTAATCCAAAAACTGGTCGTTTTTTCTTAAGTTTAACTAGCCATGTAACCGAAGCCGGCAACGTGGTTCTTGAAATTCATAAGGTTATTTGAGCTTTAAAGTTAAAAAAGAAAATCCATGAGCCAATTTCGGGAATTTTTGTCGCATTTGCGAAACACCGGAGCGCGATAAAATGAACGATATCTATTTGATTGCTGATTTCTTTTAAAAAAAGTTTTAAATGCAGAAAAATGTTTTGGGTTCTGTTCATTAAGATCGAATGCCTCATTATGCAGTATTTATTTATAATTCTTGCATTAAGATTTTAAGTAAAAGAACATTATCGCATTTAGGGGTTATCATATTTAGGCGCACTGATCTTATATCTAACATTGCAGTAAACATTTAAAACGGGTTAGAACTCGCGCGATTACGTGTTGAATATAAAAAAGGCAAAAATTCGTCAAAAACATAAAAAAATCGATTTAATTTTTCTAAATTTTTGGCCCCAATCTTTCATGAGCTCACAAGCAGCCCGTGTGCCAAATTTTGTAGCCCTGCGCCCTGTGGTTTCCCAGTTTTTGAGGTTACATTGATAGATACGCGCA
Organism: Maratus speciosus; assembly: GCA_963932465.1. Taxonomy (NCBI): domain Eukaryota; kingdom Metazoa; phylum Arthropoda; class Arachnida; order Araneae; family Salticidae; genus Maratus; species Maratus speciosus. The sequence continues at coordinate 687,489,073 of OZ010787.1, read as the reverse complement.
CGTATTTTAATAGGGTAGTTGTTATTGCATTCGACCCAGTTAAGCTCTCTATTGTAAGGCGGAATTGAAGCATTTACGGTTCGTTTACATGGTCACGTAAAAGATCTTGATTATATTACAACCGATGGATATTTACTGAGTGGCATGTATTTTAATGACTTTCTACTATCTTGATTACATTACAACGATGGATATTTACTGTGTGGCGTGTATTTTAATGAATTTCTACTATCTTGATTACATTACAACCAATGGATATTTACTGACAAGGAAGGTCTCCATACAGGGCATACTCAGAATATGTTGAAAAAAATGCTAGTGAAACTACTCATGTATGTAATAAGGGGTCAGTCAAATTTAACGGCGGAATTTCAGTAGAAAGTCTGTAAAAAAATAATATACTTTCGAATATTTGGCGCGAAAATACGAAAGTGACACGCAATTTGGCGTGCAGGATTTCTCTATGCCAAAAGCAAACGATTTTAATGCATCTGAAAATTGTTTATTAATTTTTTTTAGAATGCACGGTTTTTAATGAATCTAAACTTAATCAATGAAAGAGGTTATTGTATATTTTTTATATTACATACATATGTTGCTTGTTGCTGTAGTTATTTAATTTTATCACTGTAAAAATATTTTCTATGCTTTGCAAGTTGCAAATATCTATTTCAAGTTATAGTCAGCAGACATTTGATTGCCATAATACATTTTCATATCAAAGACGAAGTCGTTTCCATAGCAAAAAAATCAAATCGAGAGTGTTCAATCTGCCTAATTTTTGAGCATGAAATAATTTAAATCAATTTAAATTTTGCTTTAAATCGTAAAATATGACATTTAAATTTTATTATAAATACATATAAATATATATAAGAAACTGTAGTTAAAACAAACTAAAAATGACAAAACTATAGTTAAAACAAATTATAAATGACAAAACTAAAGTTATTTAAATTAAACTTATATAAACAAATTCAACATAAAAAGTTTTTTCCTACATAAAAGCATATTTTTTTTTCATCGCCAACCGGTGATAAATCGCCAAATAAACGAAAATTTCGTTATTTTTTCGCTGTATCTGGGTTCCGCCAAAATTTTTTTTATAAACATATATATCCATATGAGAGGAACATTCTGTAATTTTTTCAGATTTTTCTGAGTATGCCCGTATGGAGACCTTCCTTGTGAGTGGTATGTATTTTAATGAATGTGTACTATTTCAATCTCTAGAAAATTTTATCATGTTACTTGAAAGTTGAATATGAATTATATTTGTTCATCTAAAAGCTCAACAATCCAGGTTTCTACTTTATTAAAGATGTTTCAATTATCCACTTTATTAAAGATGCTTCTAGATTTTTAGCACACACCCTTTTAAAATTCCAATACTCTGGATATTTTTGCACACAAAATTTAGATAACAATTAAATGATATTTTATTTTGAACGAAATCGTAATGATTTTTGACGAAGGTACTGCGCACAATAATCATCGTGGAATGTCCTGCTGATATCTGAGGAGAAACTAGATTATAGAAACGTACCAGTGGACCTCGATTATGGAAAGATTCTAGGGACCACCGACTACGGAGGAACCGCAGAACGTGCTCAGAAAGATAATGTAAACACTTTAGTGCATCACAGAGAACTTATAGTCATGAAAACAATTCGACAGAACTTTAGAAATACTGTCTAGTGTCTATCATATTGAAATAAGCGGGTAAATGTTTCCTTCTGTATTGCTTTTATATTAAAACGCACATATACTCAAATATTTTTTTCAACATTCCAAACTTTGCAATTTATTCAATTTAAACCATTTTACAAAGGTAATACAGTCAGTCGGGTTTTTTATTACGCAATTTTTTTTTCATTTTTTTTTTACAATCCTTTTATATCAAATAAATTTTTGGCAGTTTTATTGAAATTTTTCGTTTTACTTTTCATTTAAAAAGATTAATAAGGGGGTGTATTAAACTAATCGACTCTTATATTGGACTTGGTAATTAAAGAATGCTATCAATATGCCAATAGCTTTTAGTTAATTTTTAATCAGATTATAGGGCTATTTAAAAATTTACAAATATGACAGAAATTAGGGAAAGTCATTTCATAACGATGAAATATCGAATTCTGAACTTTTATTGAAATTAATGTAATTTATCGGATGAATTATCCGAAATACATGAGAAAATACATGGAAAGCATACGACTTAGTATGTCTTGTTAGTCATGTAAAAAAAAACAATTAGGAATTTAGAAAGTACATGCATTTTAAATTTAGACAAGCCAACATTTGTTAGAGCTTATGAAAATATTTAAAAATAAAAAAATAAAAGCTTAATCAGATAATCTGAGTTTCTGTCGCGCTTTTCGGAGGGACGTTGGATTTCCTGAAATAAAAGAAACTAATTTTATTTAAAAATTACTTCAAGCATGCCCGGTAATAAAACAAATTATCATTATTCAGTCTGTTTTTAAGTCTTTACATATTTTGTGTAAAATGATGTGAATTTTGAGAATGTAAAGGCAGTTTTTGAAAAGTTATTAGGATAAAATCCTTGCTGAGTTAATTAATGAAACACCATATAGCTTATTGAACAACAGCAAAAAATATTTCCGATTAGTTCGACAGATTTTATCATTTCTAAAAAATAAATGATTTCTTCAGAGATTTGTAAGGATCGATAAAATAGTTCTGAATTATTTTTTAAAAAGTCCAACATTATGTCTTACTAGATATATTACACTTTTGAAAAGTTTATAGCATCACTATTAAATTATTTTTTTACTTTATCATCTTTCGTTTATCTTTTTTTTTTTCTGAATTAAAATAGAATATGTATAATGCAAATGAAATACCTTACAAAAAGAAGTGATATTTAATCAAAAACAACTCGTTGTAAATGATCCCGCCAAGCCACAAACCTAAAACGTCAGTCATAAAAAGAAGTGATATCACATAAAAAGAAGCGATATAGAAGTGCATACTACGAGTGCCGTGTAAAAATCTATCACTACTCATAATGTTTCCAAAGGACTCGGAGTGAGGTACAGTATGTGAAAACTGCTTGGCGACCTGCAGGCATATATTTAATATATGCAGTACCTACATCAATTTCGAAAAATTGTGAAAGTCGAAAAAAATTATTTTAAATTCTCATTATATAAGTCTTATAAATATTTGTAGGAGGAAGATCTGTAATAAATCAGAAAAGTTTGTAAGGCAAGCATAAAATAGTATGTAATTGTGGTAATCATCGATTTTTACAATTATGCTTTTCAATATTTTAAACATAATGTTTAATTACATAAATACGTTTAATAATATGCTGTTTCAAAATTAAAGAGAAAACTGGTAAAATGAATCCTGTTTATGACAGAATTATTTCTTAAACGTAAAATGTCATGTTTCCGACATAAGGAATATTATATAATACTATTGTAACAAAGCCTTACTAGAACAGATTTTTTCCCTGTCATGTGCAATTCCGTTAACGCAAGCTTTACTGCAATATATCTTAGTTTAGTTAACGTCTATTATTAGGTGCATTGTTAGTAATATTCATATGATCATTATTTTTTATTATTATTTCACAAACACAAAATGTTTATTAAATTTTTACTTAGAAAATCCTCCGCGTAAAAGTGGTCTTTCTTGTTCAAATGATGGTAAATAAAATCAACAAATCGATCCCATGATGTTAAATAAGAATGGGCATGTAAACGCCAAAAGCTTCAACTTTTGACAGTTTAATGGGATCAGTAATTAAAGAAGAAAATTGTTAAACAAATAGTCATATGTAAGTGCAGGAAGAACAAACATTATAAAAGCCTACAGGTCGCCAAGCAGTTTTCACATACTGTACCTCACTCCGAGTCCTTTGGAAACATTATGAGTAGTGATAGATTTTTACACGGCACTCGTAGTATGCACTTCTATATTGCTTCTTTTTATGTGATATCACTTCTTTTTATGACTGACGTTTTAGGTTTGTGGCTTGGCGGGATCATTTACAACGAGTTGTTTTTGATGAGATATAATTATGCTTGTTACTTTAAAAAGAAAATAATAGTATTATCGCATTGACTTCCTTTGTTAAAGCAATGCGTAAATGATGTTTCTTTAAAATCACGAATTGACACAATTGCTCAATATCATTGCATCGATAAAGAATATATGAAATACATTTTAAAAGTGATTTTTAAAAGATTAACAGTTTTATGATGTTTTATACAACTATTTAGTTAAAAGTAAAAAAAATTAAATAGGTTAAAATTATAATTGATATACAATATTATAAATTTTAATTGACAATGAGATTACTAATTATACTTACAAGTATATTTATAAAACAAAAAATGAGAAAAACAAATGTAGCGTATTCAGGTATCGAACCCGGGCCTGCGGATCAGCCGGCAAACGCCATACCAACTGAGCTACGACCAACCTGTTATTGCGGTTGCAATGTAAGTATATAAGTTGTGTACTATTATTAGACCCCCCTCCCCGGTTTCTCAAGAACTAAGGAACGTTGGACAAAATCCGTTGAACCTGACACTAAGGGGTCTCTACCCTACAACATATATTAAAATAACCAAAATCTCTGATTAACAAGGTTGACCCTCTCCTTGTGAGTGTGGAGTTCAATCTATTCATTGAATATACGGAAATGGATCGTGATTAGGAGAAATCCCTTTCCATATATATGTTTGATCGAGCGGATCTGCTTTGTCATTCGAGAGAATCTCTCGCTAGCCATTTTGAAATAAAATTTAGATCAAGTCACTTTAAAAGTAGATATAGTTTTAACAGGAAATAATAATCTTCGTGAATTTTACAATATTTTATCATTCTATAAAGTCCACATATGGCTTTGTTTACCCTCTTTGCTTAATCCTGTAATTGTTAAGTATTGTTAAGTGTCCTTTCAATTGATTTATATTTTCTCATGCTAAAAAAACTTTATTTGATATCTTGTACTACTAGTTAGGATTAAACAGACATAAATAAGAGAAATTTATTCCTTTGAGCGTTCAATTTTACTAAAGGGATTTTACCACTTTTCTACTTTTTATTCAACCCGATTTTGTTTCAAGTAGAAAATCAAAATATCTGTGTGAGATCTAATTATTTGAACATTTGAGTTTGCTTTACATTTTCTTAGAGCTCTTAGATTTTAAAACAACTTTAAAACTACCAAAAAACAAGTTAGAATGTTTGAAAAAATGCTTTAGATAAGATAATGTTTAAAAAAAAATACGATTCATGTCAAGTTTCACACAATAACTTTTTAACGAAAGTGCTAAAATTGGCTTAAACTATCACTTATAAAATTTGTTAATCAAAATATTTTAAAAAATCTTAAAACGGTTCAAAAGTTTCTATGAGTAAGAAATCGAAATACAGAGTGAAAGAGCAGTTTTGTAGCTCCAGAAGTGGAGCGAGTCAATAGCATTTTAAAAATCGGTGCTTTTCAACCCAATTTTTTATAAAATGAATTGTTGCGGGTTTTTTTGTGTGTGTGTGTATGTGTGTGTGTGAAATATTGTTATCTAGTTTTTCTGTGTCGGAAATTTTGGTTGAAACTTTGAATGGATGCCATATCATCAAAAATTCATATACGTTTTTATGTCTCCTTATATTGGGTTCTGCGATGAGTTGTTGTGTCCACCTAGTCTCGATCCCACCCATCAGCTGTAAAGCCGCCACTTTTTAATCTGTCAACTGAAAAAGAAAAACAGTTTTCTACTTTAATGTAATATTTTTTCTGTAAATGGATTTTTCTAAACACTTCTCATTTCTTGAAGACTCAATTCTCTAAAAAGTTTCAAATTTCAGGGCGTCCAAATAATGTTAACCCTTAATAGATTCTAGTTTTCGTATTTAAAGAGGAAACCAGCGTTCAATTCAGTGGGTGGCGTCCCCGCCCTCTGGAAGATTTGAAATTTTGTGCTTTCAATGGTCAAAAAGTGCAAGTTCCCCTCTGGAACTCTAGAATGTCCCCCCGGAGAAAAGCATCTGAATTCAACACTGGAGGAAACCCTGCCTATTTACGTTACTCTTGCACGTTTCAACACCATTTTTCGAGTATTACTAATGTAGTAGTAAGCGATGTATTTCTATACACAGTGTTTGAAACTTTGATACTTACATTACACTAATTATATAACACTTACATGACTTATTTCTGACATTCCATATATACTTAACTATACATATATACGATTTATTATACATACGATTTATTCCATACGATACCATACGATTAACTATACATATATACTTAACTATGACACTTCCATTACACTAATTATATAAATACTTATTTTGTGTCTATTTTTTGAGAAATAAAATGTAACAGTAGTGAAGTTATGGATATCTAAAATGTGCACATTCGCGTCAACCGCCACAAATGGGTTAACAATGACATAAAAAATATTCTAGTCCAGGAAGACTTGTGGTGCACAAAAGTGTGTAGAAACTAAAGAATATACAGAAATGAAAGCTTTCAACGGGTTTAAATACGTTTAACAAATGTGGAATTAGGAATGGACAGTAAAATCTTGGAAGATAAAATTCCGTTTTTTACATAAAATTTATCATTTGGCGAAGTTTTTGGCAGATTGGACAATGTGATGTTTTCTCTTCTATAAATATTTTGTTCTATATTAAAATATTTTCTTCCAAATCTACCCAGGAAAGCAAAACAATAAACACTACACACAATTTCAGCTTTTTCGGCTTTGGATGTATTACTTCTTCCCTTAAAACATAATTACGAATGAAAAAGAAATATCTAGACATTTATAAGAACACAAAGATGCATCAAAGGATATAAAAATAGAACAATTTTAGAAAAGAGAAATGATGGGTAGTTTGTAATTTTATGTTTCTGTTTCGACATTCGAGACCAAGTTATCGAAAGCATATCGAGATGAAAGAGTAAATCGCATTTCAAAAAGCAATATTCTTGCTGTTCTAATAATTTATTTAGCGAATCTGTTTTGTAAATTAAATTCCTATCCATTTCATTTGTTGAGCCTGAATACATAAGTTGAGGAAATGGCACTTAAAATTGGATACGAAAAGTAAGACTAAATTGAATTTTCTTTTTGTTTCAGGATGCTATTGGATTTATGGAAGTTACGAACCTGATTATTCGAATGAAGAAAGTTCCCAATACTGTCAGAAGACTCTTTACCTGTACTCTTTTTGGTTCCTGAATGCCATTTTTCTCTCGCTTTCCATTTTTGCTGCCGCTTTTACTATCTATGTCTTTTTTGGAAGGGTCAACACACAACCACAAGCTGTATGAACAAATAAACTCAATACGACCTGCAGCACCATTGCATGTTACTGTTCACATTGTTTCACTTCAATGTTTCTTTTAGATAATCTACACTCATTTTTGTGAAAATTGCAACACCATGAAGGAATGACGCGATGGAGCTGAAAATTTCAGCAAAGTACAGTGTGTTATGCAAATTATTCCAATTTCAGAGACACCACGCATGCGTGGGTTGAGCAGCGGCCTCTAGACTGCTGCTGAAACCGTCTAAATAGAGGGCTGCAGCAAGACGTTGAGAATTGTCTATGCTTATTTGCTAATGGTGAACGTAACGTTAGGTAAGACGTAACTATGCCTCATGGACGAAAGAGGGCGGCATTTCAACAACTGATGGAGTTGGAGCAAAGGATTTTTCTATCGTGTGCAGTGTAACAGCAGTAAAGGGATGCGAGTTTGGCAGCAGTGGAAAGACGAGAATGAGACAACTCGGAAATCTGAGAGTGGACCCCGAACAGCGACATCAATGCTCGATGTCTAAGACACAATGCTCAAAACACATGGTCCGCATGGCGCTGACACTTTCATCTAGGCAGTTGGCAGCACATTGCTCAACTGCTACAGATGTATCACTGTCTACATCACCAATTCGTCGACGTCTGCTGCACCGTGACTGCGTGTAAAACCCAAGGGAGCCCATATGATTCATTTTAGGGCGAGGATGCTGAGAAAAATCTACACTTCCACCAAAACCATCATACATTTTAGTAAATATTTAAGGTACTTTACGTCTGTTTATTACCTTTTGAAGAAATTTGAGTTTTTCTCGTGATCTTTTGACGAAATTTGCATTTTTTTCTACGAATCTTTAACGAAATTTGTGTTTTTTCCGCGATTCGTGGACAAAATTCGAGTTTTTTTCCGCTATTTGACGGAAATCGCATTTTTCCCGTAATCCTTGAGCAAAATTTGCGTTTTTCCCGTGATTCTTGAACAAAATTCACGTTTTTCCTGTGATTCTTGAACCAAATTCACGTTTTTTTCGATCCTTTGACGAAATTTGAGTTTTTTGCGATCTTTTGACGAATTTTGCGCTTTTTCCTCAATTCTTTGACGAAATTCGCGTTTTCTCGAGATTCTTTGACAAAATTCGTCTTTTTCCCGCGATCCTTTGACGAAATTGGTGATTTTTTTCTGTGAATTATTGACGACATTGGGTTTTTTTCGGCGACCCTATGTTAAAATTCGTGATATTTTTTATGCCCGAATTTTCGGAAGTTTCGGACAATTCGGAACATAATCATCTTCACCACTGCCTTGGGGTTACTAAATGAGGGGTTCACAACCATAGTAGACCAAATCCATTTTGAAAATTAAATGAGATAGTCCATTTAGAAGGTGCATCAAATCTGTTTTATCCACTCTTGCAGTAAACATCGCCTGTATGGTTGTGAACTCTTCAAATGACCTTCCTACAGTGCAAATTTTTGGCAGAATTGTCTATAATTTAATATGGCTGTCTTAAATAAAGGGGAAAATGTAATTTCTGCGAGGAAATCGTTTATCATGGCATTCTAACCACAGTCTTTGCTTTTTCCACAAATCAAACCATGTTATTGCTTATGACACCAAATTCTGAATATTATAAAAATGAGATAGCTCCTTCATTTCTTTGACAAAAACATTTTTTTCCATATTTTCCATCATATTGGGATGAAGTAAAATTGCTTTGAATGGCGTTTCATTTCTATTAAAAAATCCTTGACTCAGGGGATATAATTAAAGAGTCTAAATATGGATTTAGAAATGCTGGTCGGTAATATTCAAGAAAAGTGGCATAGGAAGGTTCGAACGGTGAGATTATCTAGTAGACATTCTATACATTTTGATATTGATTTCTTACAATTACAATTTTCCATTAGCTCCATGAAAATTTCTGAAAATTCTTCGCCTGATTGCATCCTGCGCATAAGAAACATCTCAAGAAGTTCCATCTTTATGTTCTGATAAAGTGAATGAAAATCTTAATCTACAGATTGTAATTTGTTTACAACTGTCTCCAGATTGAAATTATTTTGAGTTATACAAGAAACTTTACAGATGACGTTGCAGCCAGGGGCGGGGCGATCCCGAGTGACATATAATCAACGTAGTCATAATTTCTGTAGCTCAAATCATTCCTTGCAGTTCATTTTTAAATGAATATAAAATAATTAATGCGATTTCAAAATATTACAGACTTTCGATTATCCGACGTCCGATTAACCGAAACACTCGGTTATCCAACACTCCTATTATATAATCTCGCCCTCTCAAAATATGGTTTATTGTTACTTATTAGGTCGTAAAATCAAAAACGTTATAAAAGAATTTATTTATTAAATGTCTTATTTTTTTTCTTTTCTTTTTACTCTTGTACTATGGAAATTATTTATCTTATTTTTTGTTCTTTTAGTTATAGTGAACAACATTAATAACACAAGCCTGCGATGATTGTGTTTTTTAACTTTTGGTAATTGATTTTGATGTATTTTTTAGCACTGGATACGAAAATGACCTTCATTTTTAACCATCACGTCACGATTTTTGCAAATCGTAAATTTCAAAGTTAAAAAGTAAAACTAGAAAACAGGAATTCTGCTTTTCAGAATTTATTGTCGCCCCCCGATGACAAAAAAATATATGTATATAAATATAGATACAGTAGAGTCCCGATTATCCGAGTTAATCAAACTTATACCTTTGGAATGGATCATTTTCTTCTGATGGACTGATGGCTTCCATTATTATGAAACAGTCGTTATAAATGAAGTGTTAGGTGAAGATGAAAGAGCAGTCGTAAAAAGTTAGAACTCTGATTTTCTGGTCAGAATGGGGGGGAAATGGCTATAATTTTTTTTGGAAAAAAAAATGGAAGCCATCAGTCTATCAGAAGAAAATAACTCGGTGAAAGCGGAAACTCCGATAGTCGGGGCTCTACTGTAGTTCAGTTTTAAGACTTATAACATGCGATTTTATTTTACATAAAGTGACGTCATCCACATCCGCTGAAGAATTCATCATTTGCGATCCAGTGTTAAACAACATCTACAATAAAGTACGTTTAAGACGTCACTATCGCTGAATAATACACACACACACACACACAAAAGAGATTTCGTCATTCAAAAAATCGGCCATCTAAAGATTCACAAGCCTTCATTTGTTTGTATTATCATTATAGATATTTAAAATGAAATTTAGTTTCTAAAAGCTCCCTGTTTTATCAGAAATCTTTCATTTATATTTTTTGAAAATAGCACGTATTTTTACTTTTTTTTTCGGTTTTTATGGGAAAATGGCAACAAAAAGATATAATTGCTATTTTTCTTTCACTTTCTACAGAAATGGAGTTCTTTCGTTACCAATATTAAGCAAATGGCTCTAAAAACTACAAAATAATAATAATAATAATAATAATAATAATAATATTTCAAAAATAAATGGATCTGCGATTTTCAAACAAATTGCATTATAAAGTACTATTTTTTTTTTAATATGACGGTATAAACATTGAAAATGTGTGATGCTTAGAAGTTTAAAAAAATGCTATAGAGTATTTAATCGTACTGCTTTGTTTCACGGCTGGCTTTTGTAAGGTAACGTTATTTTTTGGAGATGTCACAAAATAAGCTGGGAGAAAGAAATAGCATACCGTACCGGGGGCTAAAAATAGCGAAAATCTCTCAAAGCAATTTGTCAAAGCATTAACAAAAGAAGGTAAATGTTTTAAATACATCTGCCACAAATTTCTCAGCTTTATCAACCGCCAAAATAAAAGAGGATACCGAGATGAACCCCATAGAGAAGATTAAAGAAAAGCGCGAAGCAGAGCATGAGCGGTTCAAAGAAACTTCCACGCATGGAATAAAATTATAAGGATTTTAAATACACAATATTTTACATGTTTAACTGTAAAAATCCATAGTATAAGCAAAAAAATGAATAAGTTATTATGAAAAAAAGTTACGTCTATTTTATGATAGCAGATTTTCGCAATATTTCGACTATTTAAAAATTTGCGATTTGTGAAAAATCCTGACGTGATGGTACGGTTAAAAATTAAGGTCATTTTTGGATTCAGCACTAAAAAATACATAAGAACCAATTACCGTAGCTGAAAAACATAACAATCACATCTATTTTTTAATATCAGATTTCTGAAAGATGAATCTGAAAGAAATCTCTGAAAAAGGATCCACTTCAGAAATTTGAAGGGCCTTAACATCCTTGAAAGTCAAAATGTGTCATCTAAGTGGTGTTTATACCTCTTCACAGGCGCGAATCGCCCCCCCCCCCCACACACACTTGGATAAACAAATATAAATCCATCGATTATCGCAAATTGCGGGAAATGGTTGCCGAAAAAATTCGATTTCATCAAACGTTCGCAGGTCAAAGGATCTCGCAAAAAACGCGAATTTCGTCAAAGGATCGCGCATAAAACGCGAATTTCGTCAAAGGATCGCGCAAAAATGCGAATTTCGTCAAAGAAGCGCGGAAAAACGCGAATTTCGTCAAAGGGTCGCAGAAAAAACGCGAATTTCGTCAAAGTGTCGCAGAAAAAAACGCGAATATCGTTAAAGGATCGCAGAAAAAACGCGAATTTCTCAAAGGATCGCTAAAAAAACGCAAATTTTGTCAAAGAATCGCAGAAAGAAAACGCTAATTTCGCCAAAGGATTGCAGAAAAAACGCGAATTTCGCCAAACAATTGCGGAAAAAACGCTAATTTCACCAAACAATTGCGGAAAAAACGCTAATTTTCGCGAAAGAATCGTGCAAAAAACGCTAATTTCGCGAATTTCGTCAACAGATCTCAGAAAAATGAGAATTTTGTCAAAGAATCGCGAAAAAAATACGCGAATTTCGTCAAAAGGACGCGGAAAAGACGCACAATTAGCACCAGGAGGAGCGCATCCACGGGGGGGGGGGGTGTAACGGTGTTCAGTGGGATGGTTCACTTAAAATGCAAAAACTCCAACCACATTACAGGAACTATGAAAATTTATTTAACATTTTTATCTTTAAAGTTACAAAAAGAGATCATACTCATAATTAATTAAGAGTGAGAGAGAGAGTCCATCTTTTACAAGGTACGCCTGGGCGTGACCCACAGACCGTAAAGGACTTACATCCTTTTTTGTCGAGATCAAAAGTTGAGTCCTCGTGATTTCACAAGAATCATATTACACTAGTCGCTACACTTCGCCAAATTCAAACATTGGCACCCTGAACGAACTGTGGACAAAGGTTTGATTCGCGAGCCAAATGATTATCCCAAAAAAATCCAGCAACCCCGATGAGAACAATGAAACGCGTCATGGAAAAAGGTTGCCAGTCCACAAATCCTGGGAATCATTATCTAACCGAAATGATTACGTTAAAAATTGCCCGCAACATACAATCGCGAAATGCCAAGAAAGGCATCTGGTAAATCAACTGACAAAAAGATTTAACCTCCATGCAACGTGATTTTAAAAACCGCATCTCATTTCGATGTGAGAGACGGCAGAAACATCTGGGAGGTGTTTATATTACAGACTGGTCTTCGCTTAAACAAGTGTTACTTAAAATTACATACTGCAGACCGATGAAAGGGAAAAATGCAGGGACTCGCATAAAATACATTCGATTCACATTCGTTGTTACACGCTTTTCAACGGTTCCATCTTAGCAGCGATAAGGAAGCTTTTCTCTGCATAAAATTAAATGAAGAGATATTGTTACTAGCAGCCGCGCCTTGTGATTTTTATTTATTTCATTGCACTGGGAGCGGTAACAGACAGATAAGGGAAAACAAGGGAAAAAAAAGAAATGAATCTTTGAGCGGCCTGAAATAAAGATGTTTTTAGAAAGAAGAAAGAAAACACACTAATAAAAATCTGGATGGTTTTGAGAAATGAATTTAATCACATATTTCATTATAGGAAAGAGGGGGGGAGGATAATATGATCTAAAAGTAAGAAAGTTATGTTTCAAATTAATTTTGAATAAAAATTATAGCTATGGGACAGAAATGCTGTCACAGGGGGTTCGATCGGGGAGGTCGCCCCCCCCCCCCCATGATATAAATCCAACGCTTTTAACGGCAGTTTTCGCGGAACACACAGACAAGTAAACGAAAACCAAACACTTTTCGGGTATCAATGGTAAACCTCACTGACGTTTCGGCAATTAGTGAACAAAATAGGATTATGTCCAGTCAAAAGGCATATGGCGACATAATTTTTGACACTATGGGTTGAGGTGGGGGACGATGCCACTTCGTGTACCTTTTGTTGAATCTCTACAATATAAATTGACAACGTTATGCGGATCCCTTTAAAGTGTTGAAACTTTTTCGTTCTTTCAAAGAAGCTACAATTCTAATTTCTGTATAACAATATTTTTGAGGAGTGCTTTATTGTTTGAGAAAAGAATGGGATTCATACAATTTCCAAAGAAGGAAAGAAACAAGAAAAAAAAAGGTCCTTTGAAAAATTCAAGCATCTTAATGTTTTCTGAAGACAGCCACTAATGTGTAAAAAATGTACTGTTATTGCCACCCATAATGGTAAATTTCAAGGGTATTTGATGAATGAACAAAAGAGGATTATATCCTAATCCCAGTCAGTTAAAATGCGTATGGTGTGTTGATTTCTTATAAACCAACTTGGTAAATTTGTTCTTCTCTTCTTTGCCCGATCTACCCCCCCCCCCCCCTCGTGGATGCGTACCTAGGGGAATCTCTTCCCTGTGCTAATTGTGCATTTTTTCCGAGGCCCTTTGACGAAATGCGCGTTTTTTCGGCGATTCTTTGGCGAAATTTGCGTATTGTTTTCGAGATTCTTTGAAGAAATTCGCCTTTTTTCAGAGATCTGTTGATCAAATTAGCGTTTTTTGCGCGATTCTTTCGCGAAATTAGCGTTTTTGATGAAATGCGCAATTTTTTTAAACAAAATCGCCTTTTTCTCGATCATTTGACGAAATTGGCGTCTTTTGCGCGATCTTATGACGAAATTCGCGTTTTTTTGCGACCCTTTGACCTGCGAACAATTCACGAAATTGTTTTTTTTCGGAAACCATTTGTCGATTTTCGCGATAATCGGTGGATTTTGGGGTGGGGGGGTGGGGGCGATCGCCCAGCCCCGTGGATCCGCGCCTGTTTGCAGCATCTAAATGAAAGGCTTGTGAGCGTGTTTCTTGGTTCGTACTATTGTCTAGAAAAAGATTACAGAGATTTTCTTTAACAGTGGGAACAAAATGATTAGAAAAATGTGGTATGGACTTATACTTTTCTGACCACATTGTTTCACATAGACCAGGAAAGTGTGATTTACAAGAATTATAAGATTTTACATCGACGAAAATTATTTTGTCTTGTTCTGGTAGATAGAATTTTCGGATTCGGGCTGCGTACAATCTGACACATTCAGGATTAAGTGTTATCTTTTGTAGGAAAAAAAAAACCACACAGTAACACCTGCTAAGATAAAAATTGTATAAAATGGAATTTGTTTCCTATCTTGAGTTTTTCCTGTTTGTAAGAAGAGACTAATTAAAAACTTATGAAAACAGTTAAAAGAAAAAAAAAACCAAGGAATGAATCATGAATTCCCAACAATTATACCAGTTGAGACGGAAACCCGTCTAAAACGGAAAATTCTTCCGATGCCTTCTGATCTTGTTGTGGAAGGTTTTATTATGCTTTGTTTTTACAAGATAAAATTAAAATTTTCATATCCTGCAACTGATTTATATTAAAAAAAGTTTGACAAAACCAAAATCTAGGGGGAGGGTCAAGCCCCACCTTATGCCTCATATGGGCGCCCTTGGTTTTTAAACCTCCTTCATAGAGAATTACCCTCCCACAAAACCATCTACGCCTGCGGCTGCAATGTGCTCATGAACATAGAGACTGGCATGCAGATTGGCAAGAAGTTATTTTATCTGACCAATCCCGCTTTAATTTGTGGTACCATCATAGCCGCATTCATTTTAAACGTTTTGTCGGTGTGCATGTGCATATACTACCTTCCGGAGTGCATTATCGAACCTCATAGTGGACGAACACCGGGAGTTACGGTCTGAGATGCGATTGCGTATCATGGACGATCGCAGCTGCTACGAATTGTGGGTAATCTGAACAGCAACAGGTACATCAGTGAAGTACTGGAACCCGAAGTCGTTCCTTTCCTTCAAGGCATTCCTGGAGCTATCTTTCAACATGATATTGCCAGCCTACATGTTGCAAGGAGTGTTTAAGACTTCTTGTCAGCAGAACACATACAGCTTCTTCCGTGGCCCGCGTATTCGCAGGATATGTCGCCCATTGAACGTGTGGGGGACTTCATTGATCGGCGTCTCGCTCGTTATCCAAAATAATTAACCAAAAATGTATTGAAATTGCTTCAGTAGTTCTCGAGAAAAAGATACATCCTATCAGTTGTTTTACATGTAATTTCAAAACTGTTGTCGTTCACTTAAGAAATCGAACTTATTGAGTGATAAATAAGTAAATTTATATTGCTTATTACGATTCAAATTAAATTTAGAAAAATTGGGAATTAGACACTTCCAAAATTAGCAAATTCAATAGTTATCTAAGAATGTTCTTCGCCACCTCGTAATCACATCTGGAGCAGAAGATTTCACTCCTAAAAAGGTGGATTTCTCACACTCATGTCAAGAGGTTTTGTCTTTTAGACAAGGAATTTTATCCCTCGTATAAGAAAAGGGTGTGTTTACAAACAAGCACTTCCGTCAACTCCAACCCATCTAGGACGCCCAAGTTTGAAATTGCGTCCCAAGTAGCGTACATCTATATGAGAATGGGGATATATGATGGTCAGGCTGTGCTTAGATATGAGGCATAATAATGCAGACATAAGACATAATAACGCAGAACTAAAGTTTCACTCGAAAAGCTCATTTGCAAGCGGTTGCGAGCCAGTGAATGGAGGATATTCCATCTACGTTTTGATCACGTGGTCAAGGTAAAAACTTGTAGCGTAAAGAAGGGGAGGCTCCGTAGACGTAATGAAAAACCCTCGCCAGCCAGTGAAACAGTTGATGCGGAAAGCAGTAATAGCCTCCCTTCTTATCAATTCCCAAATTGGCTCATCCGATCTCAGCAATCTGATCCTTTGTTAATATTAATATTTTGGATTACTTTACTGTGATTTTGATCAAATTTTACAAAATAAATCAATTTAAGTCATTATAATTGCATTCTATTTTACATTACACTACTTCATAAGAAAATAAATATAATTATCCACTATATAAATATCAGTTTTAGCCAATCAGATTGCTGGGCTCGGTTGAGCCAATTTGGGAATTAACGGCTCGTCTTCTTATCAGTTATCAGTTAGAAGTTTGGGTAAATTACCGGTATCACGTGACTTTTGCCAGCCTCGAACCCAGATTTGGAATAAAGTCCATTGAATAGCACTCGTGTGCGTGAACAGCTCCAATCGGATGCTCGCAATCTGATGTTGCATCTAAATTAAAATGATGGAGAAGGATGTGTCATGAAATACGAAATACAGGTTATGAAAATATCACCTTCAATAGACAGACGCGTTTGTCCAAACTATTGCATTTTCTATTCCAGAACATCGCCTGAACGAGTTAGGCTATGGAAGTGAGAGAAATTAACCAGCGATAATGGCAGGTTCGCCAAGATAAAATCCCAAAATTCAAGGAAGAAATAATTTTTATAGAAAACACAGGTTTATAATTAAAAATTGTACATTTTTTAAATTCATAAAGTATATAGTATAGGGTTTTGTATGGAATAGTATATTGGGTAAATGGCCGCCACGGCTTTGCTTGGTGTCCAAAAATTCACGCAAGATTTGCATTTTTCTCCATTTGTTAGCATTATTTAATAAGATATATATATTTAATAAGATAAATGTTTGACAGTAACAATATTTTTTTAGATTATTCTTGTATCTTTATTAAGCAAAAACGTTATTTTATGTTTTGGCACATTTGAATTTTAGAAATGTAAATTCAGCCAAATAACTAAGAATTTCCTCGGAATTTTTTATTTATGATATAAGACTGGTATAAATAAAAATATTTGCGAAGAAAAATTTTACAAAATTAATTTAACAATTAATTTTATTTGTTTACAATCATTTTGTTGCCACTTTACAAAAAAAAACATATAATTTTTTTTAAATGCGTAAGTATCGTCTGCGTAAATGATTTCACATAATAAGAATAAATTGTGTATTTGAATTCTTAACACTGAAAAATACTTTTATAATTGAACGTAGATAATTGAATTTCCACAAATTTTAATTCATTAAAAATAGGCTATAATTTTCATAAAAAAGGCATTTTAAAAATTTCATAAAAGAAATCGTAATAACTCCATGATTTATTTTTTCTTCTAAAAATAGACGTGTTTCATTTCTTATTTGACAAAATGCGTCCGTAATGGAAAAACATGTAAAAAAAAATGAATTAAAATAATAAATGTTTTAAGGTTATTCTGTAAAAAAAAATTATATTGTGCAGATCTACAGATCCTAATTTATTTTTCTGTTTCATTTCAAGTCAAAATACCGATTAGTTTGTGTACGAAAAAATGTAATTCATGTAGCCTAGTAGAAGATTAGCTTCCCTCATCCTAATAAACCCGCGTTTTCTATCAAAATGACTCCTTGCGTGAATTTTGGGACAAGAATGGGTAGACAGTTCCAATAGAACTATCACTTCCACTGTTTGGGTTTTCAGAACTGAGTGTATTGTCATTTAAATCTTCTGGATATCTTATCCGATCACGATTATTTTCAAATAGTCTTGTCTGACCCTTTGAATTCCTTATCTCATCTCTTGCACAGCTTGCAAAGAAATTAAAAATATTTATTTCTAATTAGTTAAGACATTTTTTAAATTTCTAATTAAATAAGAGAAATGTACAATAACCTTTAAGACATAATAATGCAGAAGTAAAGTTCTAATTTGCAAGGGAATTGAATAACCCTCGTGTGCGTGAACAGCTCCAGCCTGATGTTTTATCTAAATTCAAATGATGGAGAAGGATGTGTCATTGAACTTTATTTCCACTTTTACAGAACTCATTCAAAATGCTGTTCAGAAGCATACAGAAGAATTTTGGAAACAATTTCTTTCTGGCTAGATTCCTTTAGATTAAATAAAAGAAGTAGTTGGATGTGCTAATCCCAAAACTTTGAAAATTGTTCAATATTATTCATCTTCAATTTCCATGAATCGGAGAAATCAATAGTTTTTCGTTATTATGTTGTGCATTAGCTGAACCACGAAAACTTTACAAATATCTCTATCACAGCGCCCCTTAGATTTCCAATTTCAAGGGGCAACTTCCAAAAACATACACAAAAGATTTACTTCAATTCTATGCATAACTTCATACATTGGTCTATGGTATAACAATGAAAATCGCTATTACAGGGCCCCCTTCTGACAGATTTTTTTCAAATTCAGGGAGGACCCGCTTGCTACAGTCAAAAACATACGCAAAAAATTTCTTTCAATTCTATGCATAACTTCATACACTTTTCGATACACGTATATGTATGTTCAACACACGGACAGACATACATTTTGTATAAACATGTTTTTCATTGTTGTTTTGTATAAACACAAACCGTCGAAAACCGGAAGTCGAAAAAAATTTCGATTACAATACTTTCTTCTGTTGAAGATAGAAGAAAGTAATAATTCATAGATTCTGAAACATTTTAAAGAAACTTCGCTGTAGGAATACGGTAAAAAAAAAAAAAAAAAATATCGAAGTAAACATTTTAGAAAACGCATAACACATTGGAAAAGCAGATTTCAACAATGAAGGCTTTTGTGCAGTCCTGTATTTATCTACATATTCTACATAGTATGGTAAATCTTAATTGAGTAAGAAAATGCATAATAGATTGAAAATCACCAATCAGTGTACGGAAACACACTTATTCTTTTGTGCAACCAAGTTGTATATTACCAAGGGATTTTTGAACGCGCCACATGTTAAGCTAAAATTGAATTGAGGCTAAAACAGGGTTAAAACTACCGAAATCATACTTCCAGACATTATCATCTCTAGGCCACGTATCCACTTCTTTGAGTGTCCCTGTATATGAATTGATTTATATTACTCAAACATCTCGTAATATACTAAGTATAGCTCAACTTGTAACTCAATTAAAAGCCGTTCATGCTGATACTCCACAATATTGACGAATTCTTTTGTGTAGCCCTGTATAGGATCTATAGCATTTATACACACTACATAGACGCATACCCTATTAAACAGATTAAACACGCATGCCTGAAATGAAATCGCACATCGAGCCATTAGCGCAGACGGTACTTCAGGTGCAAATCAGTATTCGAATCTTCAGTATTTAAATATTGAATTAAATTATTAAATATTTAATTTAAATTATTTAATTGACTGTAAATTCAGTTCAGTATTGAAGTCTCAGTCGTGGAAAAATAAATACAACAAAATATCGTAGAAGAAACGTCTACTTTTAAATGATGTGCAAAAGAAATCTTTTTCGATAGCAATACACCCTTCCATTAGCCTCAATACAATTAATTATTTAAAAGGAGCCTATTTTAGGGGCTGTATCCAAATTGTAGTTCGGTACTCGATTGTTGACTAACTTACTTCTATTAATGTATTATTTCTTGCCAATAGGATCATTTTACTCATTTAATATGCTTCAATAAAATGAGTAAAATATATGATTAAACCATCATTTTGACGTTTTTTAACCACAATTTCAAAACTACTTGGAAGAAAATTTTTAAATTTTGATTCGCATAAAGCAAAACGAAATAAATCCAAAAAATTTTATGTTGCAATTCATATTTTTTTTCAATTATTAATATCATAATTCATATTATAAAATATTTTATATTACAAATTCAATGGATTCATGTTTCGGATTTTTAGCATTATTACCGCACAAAAAATGATCACATTAGGATTATAATTTCAGGAGATATTAATAAAAATATGAAAACGTAAATTAGTATTAGAAGCTCTCAATTTTGAATGTTTATAATTCAAAATCGTATCATCCAAATAACTTGAAATTTCGTTTCTAGGCATTGTTTGAACAGAAGATTTAAAATAGAGTGTCAAAATTGGGTGTTGCCGATTTTGATTTGTAGATGGCCCCTAAGAAGATTTTATAGACATCATTTAAAAGTAGACTTTATTTTCCAATCGTTTGGTACCACTCACTTTCTTCTACTATAATTTCTTGCAGAGTTAGTAAGGGGTGTTTACTTTTTTTCTACGAATGTACACGATGTTATACAACAAATATCTTGTAGTAAGCCTGAGTAATATATACCAATCTTATTATATTTCAAATAGTGTAACAGAGCTAAAATAGGCTGTAAACAGTTTTTTCCCGTAGACCATTATGTAACAGAACTTTTTTGTGTGTCCCTGTAAATGAATAGAAAAGGATTTGTACCCCTATTCTACAGATTGCATGTTTTAGTGCACTTTGTAAATGCATATCAATTTCATTATGTTTGAAATGGTCTAACATGATTAAAATGAACTGTAAACAATTTTTTCCCATTGACCGTAATGTAAGGGAGTACTTTTAACCATCCTTGTAAATAAACTATGAGTGCTACATACTTTATTTTCAATAGCGATCGTGCTATGGCAAACATTAATAACATAAAAAAAAATCCGAGAGTTAGATCTCGGACAGACGAACAGAGAAGCCGAAGTCCTAAACACTTTTCAACTATGTTGGAAAGTGTTATGATTGATTACTTGATGATTCTTCTAGACTAAATGAGATAAAGACAACGAAAGTGCCCTGTTTTAAGTGGGAGAAGTTGCTTTTCAAATGAAGGTATTTTACAAACATGAGTGGAAATTTTATAAATAATAAAATGTATACAATGCTATGTAAATTCCATGACTTTTTTTCTGTTTACTTTAAAGTTTTCCTTATCGATCTATAATGTGAAAAGCGGGAATTTCTGAACCTGCAAAGAAGATGTAGGGAAATCTTTTTAAGACATTTCAAAATCCATAATAGTTTACAGGATGAATTTCCCCAGAAATAGGATCTATCTCAAACTTCGATGGATCTTCCCCTGAGAATGCTGAAAAGAAGATTGGTGTTTGACCACTTCCGATATATGAGGATTCATTTGAATGAAAAGTGTCACTTACCAGAAGAATCGAACTTAATAAGACATTTGAAAATCCCTAATACTGTCTATATTGAAATGGGAAGTACATCATTTGGAGCACCACCTAAGAACACATCAAAATTCGAGAGTCACCTATAGTGATTGTGATAAAGTGTTTGGAACGCACCCAACACTCTCGTGCATCTCTTGTTTTCTGAAACGTAAAGTGCCTTTATATATTTTAAAGGTCTAAAAACCGAAGCACTCACAACTAGCAGTCTTAATGTGTTTCAAAAAACTCTGATGCGTTATCCATACGCAAGCGAAGTTGCTTGCGCATGCGTAATATTTTGTTTTGTTTTTAATTTTTTTTCTATTCTGTTTTCTTTGAAAATGAACGCATGTGCGTTTGAAAGATCTCAGGATTATATTAAATAATATCTTCATATGTTTGTGTCACCTTTTAAGTAATTATAAGTATGTTTTAAAGTTTGCAGTAGATTTTTAATGAATCCAATTAACATTTGAAAAGCATAATTGTTTGAAAATTTAACTATTAGTTTATTTTATCAACATGATATTGCCTTCCAATCCCAAACAGATAAAACGTGAAGGCACTCTTTTAGTATATCTATCCATTTACAATTTTATTTTAGAAAGGAATATGAAAAAACGGAGCAGGCATTCATGTCCTGAAAAGTAACAAAAAAGACTTTAACAGTCTTTATTTGTTTGTTTAGTCCCATTCAAAGAAAATATGTGACACATCAGAAAATAAAAATAAAACACATTTTCTGAAAATTTCCTTTTACTAAATTGAAAAAGATGGAAAGGATCGTAACCAAAACAACCTAACTTTTAAAAAAATGAACAGTTTATCAGTATTATTAAGAACACCAATTTAGCGTGTTCTTAATAATACTGATTTGTACATTTTTGTCTAAATATTATTTTGGGTAGGAACTCTTCAGTTGCTTATTTTGCTGGAATGAGATGGATAAATCAATAAAATAGTGTACAACTTATTGATAATTATTGAATCCTTCAGTTCGCGCATAAGCAATTCTTTTTAGTTATTTAGCCTCTAAAAAATACAAATTTAGTGGTCATTCCTCGATCTTTTTAATACAAATGATAAATCGATTACTCCTCTTTTGATTACAAAACTCAGTTAAAAGAACATAAGCAAGTTTGGCTATAAAAAGCAAGCGTGTCGATTCCTTCTTAAGGGTGTATTCGAAAAAATATTTTTCCACCCTCAACAGCTCGAAATTTTCTGAGACATTTTCAGACTCATTTTTAAAAGTAAAAACATGAAACTTGCTGGGGTGATTTCTGAAGACATGTTTAACATGCCGTGTGATTTCATTTTCAGCTCAATTAATTAGAATTTGATTTTTAAACAATTATTTTCTCAGTATGACCATTTTTTTCATTCCCAGATCGCCCGCTTCGGAAAATTCGGTTCAAAACGCCAACTTTGACAGCGTTTTTTACAGTATTTTCTGCATTTATCAAAAAATTAAGAAGCACGGTACATTATATAGTTTCTAAATAAGAGAATTTCCCAGTTTGATGCGTTTGAGAGCAAAAATGAATTTTAAAATGAATCAGAAAATAAACAGTTTGGATCGGAATACACCCTTAAGCTTCCCCAGTAGCTTAAACACAAGAAGATTAGCTTGCTTCTGGTGATTGAATGACGATGGATGCATTGGGTACTGGAGAACTAACAAGAATTGGAAACTAATTCATAAAACATTTAATGGAATTGCATCATTTTTCATCTCAGTCAACTCCAAATTATACAAACTAAAAAGGACAACCTTTTTTTTTCAACAGGACATTTTAACACTTATAGTTTTTTTCACAAAAACAAAAGAAATGATTTTATCTCAAGAACAATGTACAGAATAAAATTGGTTTCTTCACCTACATTCAGTTAAAATAAATGATTCGTTTCAAGCAGGCAGAACATATGCAACAAAAAAAGAGACAAAATAGTCAAATATATTCCTTCAAATAGTCTCATGTTTAAAGCTAATGACAAAAGTAAGTTTACAACAACAAATAATCCAAAAATATCACAAAGTAAAATTTAAAACAATAACCACATCTATATACTATACATACATTTCTTTTACAAAAATATACCCGTGACAGTGTGCCGTATATCAAAAGAATCCATACAAAAGAGTAGTTTTATAGTTTTCTAATAAGAGTCTTTAAATGATATCAATAACATCTACTTGTAGTAGTTTTCTTTTCACTTCATTTTTGATAGTGTAATAATTTGAAATGAACTATAGCCTTAGAAGACAGTAGGCAAAAACTTAACGTCGACTTCATTCGATTGCCACATCGAGAGATTTTAGTGACTTCAAATTATTTTCGGATGCGCTGTTTCAGGTTTTGTATTCAGGACCCTTTTTTCCCTTTCGAAGTACATGGAATGGGTTATTTACAATCTATCATGAAGGCACATTATTTAAATTAGACCTATGACTTACGTCATTTTTTAAGAAATTTTAAGCTTAGAAAATAATCTTCAGTAGTTAAATATTTTGAAATCAATAAATAAATATATTGTTGTAATTTAACATAAGCTATAACTTTTTTAAAAAATTTTGTTTTAAGAATAGTCATTTTTTTTTCGTTCAGAAATGTATCTTGAAAGTAATGCAAATGTATTTCTAACCAGGTTTAAACTGATATCTAGGTGAGAGGTATCTTCTTTTGCTCTATGCGCAGTCTTAAAGAAGCATATTAATTCACAATTATCACCGCATTCATTTATATTTTACTAACACAACCCGCGGCTTTGCTTGCTTTGGAATTAGAATTCAAAAATGACTCATTAAGTCACAGTTTGACTCAACTTCATGGTGACACTGCATTAGGCGAAAATGAAACCTAAGTGAATGAGAAGGACTAAAACGAATTCTAAATAAATGATCCTTTAGAATGTGTTTTTGTAACTTTTACGCTTATTTCAGTTTTGAGTGAAGGTTTGAATTTTTTGGGGAACCGTTCATATTAAGCATTTACATCTTGAAAGTAACCATCAAGCCATGTTGCAAGCTTCTAGTTTAACGGTCTACAACCCCCCACCCCTTATGGTAGCGGCACCAACATAAATTATAGCCTATGTTGGAGCAGGGACTGTCATCACAAATTTTCCATCATTACTTTTTAAATCTTTTTGCTATTTCATGACATTCCATAGAAGTCGTAATTTAGAACATTTTTAGAACGCTTTTCGCTCATTTCACCCTTTTAAATTTTGAATTTTTTAGATACCGTTCTTAGAGAGCACTTACATCTTATAGGCATTTACCATGCCAAATTGCAAGTTTCTACCTTTAACAATTCCATAGAAATCGTAATTTAGAACATTTTTAGAACGCTCTTCGCGCATTTTCACCTCCTTTTAAATTTTGAATTTCTTAGAAACTGTTCTTAGAGAGCACTTACATCTTATAGGTATTTTAGTCGTTGAGCCAGAAGCCAAAATTAGTGATTTTGGTTTCATCTCTGAGGACTTGATGATATATACCTTTTTGGATTCACAATGGTCCAAGGAGTTCATTTTATGATGATACTATGAAATTTGTGGTAGCTTATAGACGCCATATTGAAAAAATGAGCGCCATCTATCGCACATAAATACATATGATTTTTTTGCCAGTATCACATAATAAAAGAGATTTCTATGAAAAAAAAAAAAAAAAAAAACAAATATTGTTAAACAGAATATGTTATACAAATTATATATTTATTAAGATTTTATTTTAATATTATGCTTATCTTTACATTTAACTTTATGTTTATTAACATTTTCAATGGCATAAACAGTTCAAAAGACATTTGTGATGAAAGAAAACCAAAATTTTGTTTTGCTTTTAAATGCATATTATTTACATGTGATAAGACACAGCAATTCAAGAAAAAAATTAAAGCTGGTGAAACTATCGTACTTAGTCTGTTAAGAATTAACCCCTTCGGGACCACGTGCATATATGCACCTTCGGAAACGTGTTTCCACCGCTTGTTTTTCATACCACTAAAAAAGAAAAGTAAAATTTTCCTTATTTAATTAAGATATTTTCTTGATTGGTAAGCCAGATTTAATTGTTTGACAAAAAATAGTGTCAACCGAATAAAATTCGCGTAAAAGATGCTGGTCCCAAACGGGTTTATAAATAACAGAAATCTTAGTCTGCTTCACTGCTATCATAATCATTGGTTGACATTCCTGTGTCCAAATAACTTCCATCGTCATAGAACAGTTCTATATTCTGCATATGCTTTATATCTGAGGTTATTAATAAGGCACGCATATGATGGTGAGACACATGTTCTTGAACAAGAACATGACATCAGTTCCAAAATAGCTTCAGGACCAGGAGACTGCCATTCCACTGGACCTCTAGATAGCCTTTTCCTACGCTATCTGTTCCAAAAATTCAACCATATTTATCTGGGGTTGGAGGATCAGGATCAGACTCTAGGCACTTTTTCGCAACTAGCGTGGTAATTAGCTCGCATTACCTATAGGTAGAGTGTATTACTACATGGCAGAAGGCGATGCGACTCCACAGACTCCTTTTTTACAGAAAAAATATATAGAATATAGCGCATTTCATTGATGTCTGAGTATTTGTGCTTTCCATAATAGAGATGGCAAACTTACGACTCAAGCTGTTTCTTTATTTCCTCTGCTATATCAGCTTCAGTATCAAGCGCCTTAAGCTCATTCCGAAATTCAGTGTTCTGAATCATCATTTTCCCTTGCCTGCAAAAACACTTACTGTATCGCATCCAACAGTGAATGCATTTCAGGTAATGCATTACACACCGCTTTACTTAGAAGTCCATGCATCTCCCTCAAGTTGTAGTACTTTACTTTACCCTGTCATTGGATCCACATTTTACAAATATTAATCCTTTCTAGTTTTCCAAATCGTTTTCTAAAGAAAACAGTGTGATAACTGCCCCATTAGTATCTATAGAGATAATAATAATATTTCTAAATCCAGACGCTAAAGCAAAGTGTACGCGAAATAAAAGCCCTTCATGGAAGCAGGTCCATTTAGTGGATTCTTCAACTTGTTAATTCGTGAATTTATAGAATTTTTCTCCGTAGATAGCGTACATCATTTGTGTATTCAACTATTTAATAATATTAATTCTTGAGAAATGAATTGTATAAGTTCTTTCTTGTTCTCCTCATCAGATAGAAACTGCTTCCATTTTCGTACTGGTGTCCAGGAGTATAAAACTTTTATAGCATTACCAACAGTCCATATTTTTCGTTCATTTCTTTTTATTGACACGTGCCTGTATGTATCAAATACAACATCTATTCTTTGAGAGGATCTTGTATTATTTTAGAAAACAGTTTCTTGGCTAGTTGTCGAAATGGGTAGCTTTGAACAAAGCACATTCCGTCAGTCATATTAACACCACCATCATTTGCATTCTTTCAGCAGTCGCAATTTTGTCATAACATCCATCAGTTTGATTTTTCAGTTTTTCGCTTTAAACCATCAAGTGTTGCTAAGGACTATGAAAGAGGCCTTAGGTGGTAGGAAAAGACAGTTCTCATATTGAAATTTCTTCGCTTTGCAATGACTGTCATCTGAGCAAACAGATTTCTTTCTGCCTAAGCAACAAACTCTGATTTATTAAATTTTACTCTCTGTTTCTTCTTAAAGTCAGAAAATGTCTTTATCTTCTTTATATTTGGAGGTTTGAAAAACCCATCTGTCTTTGAATCTTCCGACAGATATTCTCTCTTGAAAGTTTGGTAAGCTTCTTCACACATCTCATGAGCTTTGACCATGCCTTCAACAATTTCTAGATTCGTCATTGCTACAGTTGATTCTATTACCATGTCTAGATTTATCCATTCATTGGTAATCATCTTCTGTAAATATGAGATATCACGTTTGTCTTTTTGGATCCTGCTCAAAGACACATCTGGATGGAGAACTAATTTTGGTTCTTTCACGAATCATGTGAAGAAATGCTGCCCTGATATCAAAAATATCTCTTGACTGATAGAGATATTTTTCTTAAGAAATGCCAGTCAAAGATATGCAAGGCAGGTCTTTGACTGAACTTCGTTGTACCTTTTGACCCCTACATTTCTTTACTTATTGTCTTTTCAATCGCCCAATTAACTTAATAGCATGCAAAACCAAGAAAATCTTTCAATCACCCTGTTTATCGACATCCATTTTCCAATATGGCGTCCATCAGCTACTCTGTTTTGAATATATCATGGATAAATATCATTCTGATGCTGTGGTGAATAAAAAAAATGTGTGGTTTACCAAGTCCGCTGACATGAAACCACACGACCCCCTGTCTCAATGACGGCGGCCATTTTCCAATATGGCGCCCATAAGCTACCCTGGTTTTGAATGTATCACGGATAAATGACATGGTCTTGTAGTGGTGAATTAAAAAATGTATGGTGTAGCAAATCTGCTGACATGAAACCACTCGCAACCCTGACTCAACGACGGCGGCCATTTTCCAATATGGCGCCCATAAGCTACTCTGGTTTCGAAAGTATCATGGATAAATGAGGTGCTGTTGTTGTGGTGAATCCAAAAATATATAGTTTACCAAGTCCGCTGACATGAAACCACACGAGTCACTGGCTCAACGACTATTTACCATGCCAATTTGCAAGTTTCTACCTTTAACAATTCCATAGAAATCGTAATTTAGAACGTTTTTAGAACGCTTTTCGCGCATTTTCACCTCCTTTTAAATTTTGAATTTCTTAGAAACTCTTCTTAGAGAGCAGTTACATCTTATAGGTATTTGCCATTCCAAATTGCAAGTTTCTATCTTTAACAATTCCATAGAAATTGTAATTTAGAACGTTTTTAGAACGCTTTTCGCTCATTTCGCCCTTTTAAATTTGGAATTTTTTAGAAACTGTTCTTAGAGAACAGTTACATCTTATAGGTATTTACCATGCCAAATTGCAAGTTTCTATCTTTAACAATTCCATAGAAATCGTAATTTAGAAAGCTTTTAGAACGCTTTTCGCGCATTTTCACCACCTTTTAAATTTTGAATTTTTTAGAAACTGTTCTTAGAGAGCATTTACATCTTATAGGTATTTACCATGCCAAATTGCAAGTTTCTATCTTTAACAATTCCATAGAAATCGTTATTTAGAACGCTTTTCGCGCATTTTCACCACCTTTTAAATTTTGAATTTTTTAGAAACTGTTCTTAGGGATCTTATAAGTAACTACCGTGCCAAATTTCAAGTTTCTAGACCCTTCAGTAGCTCAAAAATCGCAATTTAGAAAGTTGTTTGCTCCTACAACCACGGGTGGTAGTGACACTGACATCAAAAATACCTTATGTTGGAGCAGGAACTGTCATCATCCATTTTCTACCATTACGTTTGAATCGGTTCCTATGATTCCATAAAAATTGTAATTTAGAACGTTTTTAGAACGCTTTTCGCTCATTTCACCCTTTTAAATTTTGGATTTTTTAGAAACTGTTCTTAGAGAGCAGTAAGATCTTATAAGTACCTACCATGCCAAATTTCAATCTTTAACAATTTCATAAAAATCACAATTTAGAACATTTTTAGAACTATTTTTGCACATTTTCACCCCCCCCCCCCCGTTTTAAATTTCGATTTTTTAGAAACTATTCTAAGAGAGCATTTACATCTTATAAGTAACTACCATGCCACATTTCTAGTTTCTAAGCCCTTCATTGTTACAAAAATCGCTTTTTTAGAATGTTTTTTGCTCCTGCACCTCCTGGAGGTAGTAGCACCAACATAAGATAGAGCCTATGTTAGATTAGGGGCTGTCACCACCCATTTTGAAATAGGTTCGGTAGTTCCAGAGATTACTCCTACAAACCAATAAACAAACAAATAAACGTTAATTCTTTATAATATTAGTATAGACTAGAAATAGAATCTTTTTATATTTTAAATTAAGATGACAGTAAATTACTTTCAAAAATATCGCTCACCCGCTGGAAAAGTGACACATCTCGCAAAAATTAATTTTGCTTTTTATTCCACTAATGGGTCTATCAAAGGTGCATCTTGCTACACAAACAGTTTCATACGAGTAGCTATGCGGAAAATCGCTTTATTACGCTATATGTCCATTTGTGACCACAGAAGAGGGGTGGATTGTGTGGGGAGGTAACCTAACCCTCAAACCTCATTCTACGTCTTCAATTTTAAGGGTTTTACGCTTTTATGCACGTTTTCATTCCTCCATGCTGACTTAGAGCTAAGTGCTATAATTTCATATTACAGTAAAATCCTGCAAATTTTCTTTTGCCTCTCCCGTGAAATTGACTTTTGTCACTTTTTTTGCGGGTGAGCGATATTATCTTTATACAGCCATGAAAAATGAAAATCACTTCAATGGCTGAATGATACAATAACGTATGTGAACATTCAGAATAAGATTTTTTTTCTTCAAAATACACTGTGCAAGACAAACATATCAATATAATAAGCAATTCAGTAATTGAACATTTAACAAATAATAAATATTCAGAAAGCAATTTCTACCCGTTTTCTTTTTTTAAAAAAAGGAAAAGGTGAATTTAACAGCAATTTCTTTTTTCTTTGTGGGAGGGGCTGTCACCCCGAACCACTGTTAAAGATATATTGGCCTCATTTAACAAAAAAAAAAAGAAAGAAAAAAGAAACTTCATCGTTTTCAAAGCATTTAATTCATTGAAGCCACGTAAAAATAGTCTATTATTAAGAGTCTAAATTTAGTTTATTAAATTTCAAAATCCAGGAGGTGTTTCCCCCTTCACTGCGTTAGTCTGTTTTACAAATGTAAAGTGGTGCACAGTCCTTTTATCCAATTTACACTACCAGAATCCGATTTCTTTTTTCATTGAATTTCTACTTTTAGTTGTTTCCTATTTTAAAATGGATTTCATTCTATTTTCTTGTCTAGTGCAGGGCCCGATTCACCTCTGAGTCTAGGGGATACTTTTCATTTGGAAGAAGTTTCCTAAATTTTCCTCCTACACGAAAACTCATCCATGGTACTAATATTTTTCCCGGGAGTGGTTTAGCCGAATTCACATAGATTTCACTAAACAACTTAGTTATGTTTCTTTTAAGCGCCCTCTACTGGTTAACCCTCTAAAAATAACATCCTGGAGGGGTTCTTGAAATTAATTTTACATTTCTTTTTGCTTCCTAACAATGAATTCAAAACATCCTTCATTGTATTCTTAAAATAATCATAATAATAAAAAATATAATATGTTCTTTCTGTGACTACCCATATGACATCATAAGCTAGTAAATTTGAAATAAAATTTCTTTCAGGTAAAAAAAAAAGAGAGAGAGGTGAGGGAATATATTTGAATGCCAGTCGTGTAGAGGGTCTTAGATAGACAGGGGCTTGAAGTGAGTTTCGGATTCTCCAATGAGTTGGATGAAAATGTCAGTCATGCTTTGGAAGACTATCTGAGTTTATTTATTTAATTGCATTTGTATAGGACGCTTGTTTTTACCTTTATAGTTTTTTCTACACTATTCTAATCTTTTTCATTTAAAGATATCGATCATTGAAAGTGAGAGCAAGAGAAAGAAATATTTGGGTTTATTTTTTTGTAATCTAGGATTTATTTTGCTAACTTGGAAGATGAAGTTAATTGTTTTTCCTTATCATTATATTATATATTCTTTTAATAATGAGAATCGATTTTTCAAAACATTGGATCATTTTTCAATTTTCTATGAGTTGTTAAAAGTTAAAAAAGCAGTTTTTATGATTTTTCGATCCATTTGTAGTATAGTGACTGAATTCTTAAAAAATGAAGCCATCTTTTAAAATCAATATGAATTCAATTTGATTTTTCAATCCAATTCCCATATGAAAACGGTATTCTGTAAAAAGGTTAAGTAATATTTCTACTAGAGTTTTTCTATCAACTTACCTATCTCTAAATATTTTGTAAATGTTTTATATTTTTATTGTGTTCTTTAACTATTTCTATAATACCAGTGAAAAAATAAGTGATCAATACACTTATGTTTGTTTGCCCTCAAGTTCTACAGACTATTACCGTTCGATTTCAGTCTAATATTATTAAGTAATATTTGATAAATCATCATCCTAAACCTAAACATTTTATTAAATGGCCTTGTAGCATCATTATTATTTCATCATTATTATTTTTATTATTTGAACATGAATAAGCGTTCAATGATATTTTTTTCTTTGTACAGGAAACTTCGGGAAGAGGTTTTGTGCTCCCTCTCTTTTTTAAATCTCGCTCTTCCGGTAGAAATAGATAACGTTGAGTTGAAAGACATTTTCAGTTGTCAGGTGTTCATCAGGAGTGCAGATTGTAAAGTCGTAATATATTTCCCTCGCACTATTTTAAGAAAATGGGCTTTTCCTGTCAACAAAATAAAGCTTTTTAAAGAATTTCAAATGCATAGGACACCAAAATTTGGATGATGTTTTCAAAAATGTGGTAAGCGTATCGAATCTCAAGTTGCACTCACTTAGTTTGCGCTTCATTTCCATTCTTTTACTTTGTTGATTATTTATTTTGCAATCGCTGAAAAAAGATACAATAACATTCTGTTTGAAAATACGGTAAGGATAGCAGAAACAGACACATGGAAGCCTAAAGGATATACAACTCTTTTTTCCCTCAAAAGAGCCTATTTTACCAGTGATTAACAAAAAGGTTAGCTAAGTTCATAGGTACATTCAGAAAGCACTTAGGGAACTGAAATGCGGTGAACAGGGGAACTGTTAACAACATTTTTTTTTGTATTTAGAAGTGGGAACAAGAACTTTTCTCTTTCTGCTTATTTGCTGCTCAATCCAGCCCCCATCAGCTTGACTAGAAGAAAAGTCGAAGAATCAAAATAAGATGACAACAAACCTGGGACGCAATGCGTAAAAAGTTAAGGTTATCTGTTCATACAGTTTAAATGTAATACATACAGTTTAAATGTATATATTCAAAATCTTGACCTTTCTACACTTTTAGAGTCCAACTTTGTAGTCTAAGTTAGCGAATAAACGCATACAAAAAAAGTTATGCCAGGTTGCTCGAAACTTCATTTTTATCCCAACTGCACAAAATTTGCAGGTGTTATTAGTCAGAAATCCAATAATATTTTCAAGTTTTTCGATAAGATGGAGGGAAACTTCTTTCAGAAAACGTTTTAATCCGATATTCAGCCCAGGAAAGACCTAACTGAAGATTCATTCATGCCTGCAAACTTGATGCTTTTCAAATATATAAGTGTGTCAGAAATATTTCATTTTGGGACAGCTTTTCACAAAGAAAGCCAAGCATATTAATGAGGAACTCATTTCCATTTTTTTTCTCTGATTTTAGTATCTTTATAAAATAGAAAAATGTAAAATTATTGAAATCCTCTTGTAATGGAAATGACTAAAAACGTATTTTGTCACAGATAAGTCTTAATCAAATTACTGTTTTAAAGGTGAATAAAGTTTCGTTTCATAGGATATATTGAAAGATGAAGACACCTACTGTCCGGCTGAGATAAGAAAGACTCTAAGTCCTATTGCCAATGTGACTGGTCAGTCGACTTTATTTTCGTGAAGTCCCGCATTTTCTTTTCTCCTCTTCAACCGATCATTCCGCGAATTCCTATGGATGAAATTCCCTCTCTAAAAATTTTGGAACCTTCGAAAATAGGAAACCTACACAGGGTTTTTCTTATCACGGCCACACAGTATTTACAACCCATATTAAATAGTGAAAAGTTATTTTAAAAATTCGTTAAGAACATAAACAAGAAATCAAAGTCGCAGGGCAATATTTTTCTAAATATAAGTTATGAGTCGTATACAAAATTTAATTTGTTAAACAAATGCCATGTACTTGGTTTGCTTAATTTTGTCAATTGAAAGTCATCATTTTTTAAAGAGAGAGTCGCCATTCCATCTATTTCAAATCAGCCGGCAGAGTTCAAGTCAATAGCTAGCAGAGTACAATGCAAGTAAATACAGGCATTTCGGTGGATTTGCCTATTTGATTTAGAGTCATCTGTAGTCCTATTTATGGTACAATAGTAAATATCAGAGTTAATAGAGTTTAATAATTCTATTCTACTCTAAAATATTCTTAATCCTAACTTCAAATATCATCTTTTCCCCTTATCTCGAAATAAAACAAAACTTTAGACTTTAATTTTTATAATCAACAATTTACAGATGATTTTTAAAATTAATTTTAGAATTAACATTATTTTATTGGAAAATGTGTAAGCATGATTTAGTAAATAGTTTGAAACCATTGGAAAATTCCTAACGTTTTTTCATACTGTTGTTCTACCTCGAAGTTGACCCCATCAAAATCAGAGGATTTTGGGATTGGACTCTTTACCTATTTTTCCAAACGCCTGTACATTTTTCCATTTTTGAGAGCAGTTACGTTCATTTGTCTTTGGAATTTTCAAAAATATTTACTTTTCAAAAGGGAATCATTTTTTTAAAATATGCATAACAGCTTTTTATTGTAGACCCCTCTTTTCAAGAATTTATCCCGGAATAAAATACTACAAATTTTCACAACTGTATCTTCCACAGAAACTTTGTTACATCTATTTAAATAAGACAAAAAATAGACACCGAGATAAGTACATTTAAATCTGACAAACTTTACAACGTAAAAGCATTCTATCTTTTCATTTACTTATCATAAATACATGCACTTTTGCACCAGAGTATTTTTTAGGCCAAAAGTGGCATTTTATTCTTCATTTTCGTGTCATTTTAAAATAAATTAATAAAAATAAAATAAATCAAGCTGATCACTTGAAATTTTCTAAAAAAGGGGAGAACAGTGATAAATATATATATAAAATCAACAAGATGATACAGCAACAAGAACCAGGTTGTAGACGTCTGATTAATGAAAGATAGGTTATTATTACATAACTCAGCACACGCAATAGATCCATTTCATATGTTTGACTTCTATTTAACAGTGATAAAATATTTTCCATAAAATTGAATCCAAGCTTTCAAAATAAATTTCTCTTCTAATTTTCCTCACTTTGATCGCATACTTCATAAGACTGTGATTTATTTGTCCACCTTTCTTCATTACTTTCATATTCAATTTCACTGGTATTCCCAGCTCCATTGAAAGAGCGTTCAATAGCAGATGCATCTGGATCGAGGGATGTTACACTGCATGGGGAAGCTGCACCCTCTCTTGACATCGAAACTCTAACACCAGAATGGCGTCTTTGTACAATATCATCATCTAAAACGCTTGCTCTATGTCTTCGAAACTCTTCAGCATCGATTTCTAAAACACTTTCTTCACTTCCAGTATACTACAAAGATAAGAGAGCGAAATCTTAAAACATATCAAATCAAGTAACAGAACAAATCAAACCACAGTTTGTGTTAGAAATAAAAGATATCAAAAAATTATAAAGACCCTATCGGAAATATCCAATTGGGACATTTTTCAAGAGAACTGCAGAATATGTGCTATGGAAGAGAACTGGTATAAGTTCTGAGGTTGGCAAAAACCAATTGAAAGCTTTGATTGAAACAAGAGCCTGACTGTAGTTTAACCCTTTAGTGCGCAGTTTTGCATATATACAAAGAACACAGTTTTGAATTCAATAGATTTTTTTGTTCGCATACACCTAATTCACACCAGAAAATTAAAATAGCAATATTTGCTTTAATTAAAAAACAGACATTCCGTATTTAAATAAAGCGAAATGAACCATTGAAACTTTCTGGTGTAAAGTCAGATTCCCTGAACTACGTAATTTCTAGAACGTATTCTATTATGGGAATTAAAGGGTTAAAGGTTAAGTTTTATATAAAAAAATTATATAAAATAAGATATTTGGCCGCATACTTATTAAAGTATTTACTAATTTGCATTATTTTAGCGTAAAACAGCCACGCGACAGTGGTTTTTAGTTGTACTGCACATGTGCAACAGAAGAAAAGATTGACGCATTCTATGAAAAATATATCTCTGACTTTTTTCATTATTTTTCTGGTGTTATAAACCTTTCAGAGTATCATATATAATTTTTTTTGGAAACAAAATAAAAAATCACGCATTTAAGGGTTAAATGGTCATAAATAATTTGAATGTTTTTTTTAAATCCATCCAACATTCTCAAAATAGACCCTACTGGGAACATCCAATTGGGACATTATTCAAGAGAACTGCAGAATAGGTGCTATGGAAGGGAATTGGTAGAAGCTCTTAAGTTGGCAAAAACCAATTAAAAGCTTTGATTGAAACAAGAGCCTGACTGTGCAGTAAATGATCCTAAATAATTTTAATGTTTTTTTTTTTTTTTTAATCCATCCAACATTCTCAAAATAGACCCTACTGGGAACATCCAATTGGGACATTATTCAAGAGAACTGCAGAATAGGTGCTATGGAAAAGAATTGGTAGAAGCTCTGAGGTTGGCAAAAACCAATTAAAAACTTTGATTGAAACATGAGCCTGACTGTAGTTTAAATGATCCTAAATAATTTGTATGTTTTTTAAAATCCATCCAACTTTCTAAAAATAGACCCTTTTGGGGAACATTCAACTGGGACATTATTCAAGAGAACCGCAGAATAGGTGCTATGGTAGAGAATTGGTAGAAGCTCTGAGGTTGGCAAAAATCAATTAAAAGCTTTGATTGAAACAAGAGCCTGACTGTACTTTAAATGATTCTAAATAATTTGAATGTTTTTTAAAATCCACCCAACTTTCTAAAAATAGACCCTATTGGGAACATCCAATTGGGACATTATTCAAGAGAACCGCAGAATAGGTACTATGGTAGAGAATTGGTAGAAGCTCTGAGGTTGGCAAAAATCAATTAAAAGCTTTGATTGAAACAAGAGCCTGACTGTACTTTAAATGATTCTAAATAATTTGAATGTTTTTTAAAATCCACCCAACTTTCTAAAAATAGACCCTATTGGGAACATCCAATTGGGACATTATTCAAGAGAACTGCAGAATAGGTGCTATGGAAGAGAATTGGTAGAAGCTCTGAGGGTGGCAAAAACCAATTAAAAGCTTTGATTGAAACAAGAGCCTGGCTGCAATTTAACCCTTAACCGGAAACGTGAAAATCCCGTTCACAAACAGAACACTTAATTATTTACCAAATAGTGAACTAAAACATTTAATCTTTAATATTAATGCATTAACAGGACCAATTTTTTAATATAATAGCATAAAAAAAGTTTGGAATGTCGGAGAGAAAAAATATAAAGGGCAGATATGTAGACGCAAACACCTCACAGACGTACATTTCCGGTTAAAGGTTAAATGATCCTAAATAATTTTAATGTTTTTTTTTAATCTATCCAACTTTCTAAAACGGGATTACCCGAGGCATGTTCTGATGAAAGGAATAAGGGATCATGGGAAATGAAATTCATTCATCAAAAACAACAACTTGAAAAAGCTTGGTCTTTGAATTTAACATGAAATATATTAATCTGCAGAGATACAGATGTTTTACTTTCTATTTTTGATAGGCTTTAATGTATCTTGCGTTCGAAGCATTTTTTCTTTAACTTTGCAAAGAAATATTGCATTCACATTTTTTGTTTTAGTTTTAATAAAAATTTATACTTTACCTTTAAAATTACATATATACGTACTCCTTTGAATTTACTAAAATTGTAATACTATGTATGGAAATTTGAAGAAATTTTCCAAAAACTTGAAAAATGCTACATGAAAAATAAATAAACTTAGAAAAAAATGACTACTAAAATAAACGCTAAGCTTTTAAAGAGTGCACCTACAACACGTTAAATGCTATCTTAGTAAATAAAAATTTGAGAAATGATCGAAGATTTTCAACTCTTTTTACCATGTGTTTGTTCAAATAACAGGCCAGTATTTTGAAAATATTCATGCAATTAAAATCCGTTTAGCAGATGCACTAAACAATATTTAGACAAAGCTCACAAAGTTTTATGAAGGAATGATACTAATATTTTTAATTTTATGTAAAAATCATTTTTGAAAAAAAATGAATTTAAACGTTAAGTTAGTATATTTTTACAATAAATTGACTCTAACTTATAATCTAAAAGAGTCCTTCCAGCCAGTGCCGGGAGGAAGAGGTAGCTCTCATATTACTTATTTTTAAAAAAGCCAGCTTATATTATTAAACTTATATTATTAGCTTATATTATTGAAGATTCAATACTAATTTTTATCAATACTAAATCATTATGAATGAGAATTTCGCGAAATTAGTCAGCTTTATCCAAGCTGCTTTTATTTAAAGTAACTTATATTTGGTTGCCAAATTCGGCGATATCTTGAAGTGTCAGCCATTTTAAGACAACATGGTGGATGAGGCTAATCAGTGAACTTGGTCGAGACCTTAGTAATTCCTGTGCACATGCTCACTCACATCGGAATCGGTTGATATATACGAGTGATGTCACGGGCAAAAAATCAGATTCTTCCAAATTTCCCCCACATTGGAAATACAAACTGCTATATCTGAGCCATTTTTTAAGATAAAGACGAAACAAAAAATGCTCCGGAATCCTGATATCAAGGTCCAATACTTAAGAAAGAAACCTTTTTCAATTTCTAATTTTTTTGCACCTCACTTTAAATATAATTTTTTTAATTAATGGCCGCCATTTTGAAACAAGGTGGCAGATGAAGCTGGCCAACGAACTTGGTCTATATACTATCCACATGCCTTCTTACATCCAAATAGGTTCATAAATACACGTGTTATCGCGTGACAAATCTCAGATCGTTTCAAAATGTCAGCCATGCTAGAAATTCAAAGTGCTATAACGCAACCATTTTTTAAGATATAGACGAAACAAATACTGATCCGGAATCTTTGTATCAAGGTCAAACTCATAAAAAATATCTTTTTCATTTTCCAATTATTTGATACCTCATTTTAAATTAAATTTTTTTTAAAATTTCAGCCCTTTTGAAACAAGATGGCGAATGAAGCTGGCCAACGACCTCGGTCGAGACTTTGGTATGTACTATGTACACACCAATTTAAATCCAAATCGGTTCATAAATACGCCTGTTATTGCATGACAAAAATCAGGTCGTTTCAAAATGTCAGCCACAATAGAAATTCAAAATGCTATAACTCAGCCATTTTTTAAGATATAGACGAAACAACACCTGTTCCGGAATCTTTGTATTAATGTCAAACACATAAGAAAAAAATATTTTTCAATTTCCAAATTTTTGGTACCTGATTTTAAATTTTAAATTTTTAAAAGGATTTTAAATGGCCGCCATTTTGAAACAAGATGGCGGATAAAGCTGGCCAACGAACTCGGTCGAGACATTGGCATGTACTATGTACACACCAAGGTACATACAAATCGGTTCATAAATACGCATGTTATCGCGTGACAAAAATTAGGTCGTTTAAAAATGTCAGCCACGCTAGAAATTCAAAGTGCTATAACTCAGCCATCTTTTAAGATATAGATGAAACAAAAACTGCACTGCTTCGGAATCTTTGTATCAAGATCAAACACATAAGAAAAAAATATTTTTAATTTTTTAATTTTTTGTACCTCATTTCAAATTTTAAATAAATAAAAAAATTAAATCGCCGCCATTTCGAAACAAGATGGCGGATGAAGCTGGTCAACGAACTCGGTCGAGACATTGGTATGTACTATGTACACACGAAGTTACATCTAAATCGTTTCATAAATACCAGAGTTACAGTGTGACAAAGATCAGATATATATATGTATATATATATAAAATCCTAATGAAACGAATTTATGAAACGGATATATGAAACGACGGAAATGTAACGGATTTATGAAACATTTCTATAAAACGACTGATTAAGCAACTGATTACGTTTCGCGGCGATTTATCCTAAAATATGGAATACTTTGCGATGAAATTAACGCCAAAAATCCGTATTGATCCGCAGATCTCAAAACTGGTGTTAGAATTTTTAAATTCAAATTAGTTTTTGAAATATTATTTTTTTTCTAATTTTAAATACTTTTTTCTAATGATGGCAACTCAAATTTTAATCATAACAAATATTTTTTTCATATTTTAGAAAAGGTTATTATTTTAAACTAATTTGGCGACCAGTTTGGCCTCCCTTAAATGTATGCTAAGAACAATGCTCTTTTTGTTTGTATTTCATTATCATTCTATTTAATACAAAACTTTCATTTAAAACTGAAAATTTTAAAATCAATGGCTTTCACTTCTTTCTTTTTTTTAGACGAAACGAAACGAAAAATATTATGTCATATACGCACCGGGGTACATAAATAGCGCCAAAAGGGCGTTATTTTGCCTGACCTGGTAACCCGGCTGCTTATTTATTGATAAATGTTTATTTACCTTTATTTTCTTTTTATTCCAAAAAAATATCTTTTAAATTGTTTTGTTCTATAGTTATTAATTATTTATTTATTGTTATTTCATTTTAAAAATAATAGAAAATAATTTAAAAATACATATGTAATTGGTATTCGAAAACGAGGTTTTCGCCAAATTGTCGTAAAAAAAAGTCACGCCAAACCCGATTAAATATTGCATCATATCCTGACATTTAATTTCAAATTCAAAGCAATGTTTTAATGGTACTACTTAGTTATCCTGTCGACCAATTTCGCCGAATTATATAAATCGCCAAAGCACTCACCAAATTATACAAATTGACGTAATTTTTATTTTAAATAACGAAACAACAAATAAAAGCACTGATGTCAGATTTGGCGCGATTTTTTTCTGACGCCAATGTCGTATACGCAACGGGTACTTAACTGGCGCCAAAGTATCGTTATTTTGCTTGATATGGTAATCCGGGTGTTGTTGATGTTTTCGCCAAAATGGCGTCTTAAAAAAGCGTATATGACATCTGTGCCCAAATAAATTAGTATAGCATTAATAAAAATAAAAATAACACGTCGAAATAAAAATCACTTGATGGCGTAAGCACGTGTAACTTCATTACAGTCAAGTAAATGCGACATTTACGATCAATCATTATTGGCATTTAATCTTATAGTCTGGCGATATATTTTTGGTCGATGGTATAACCAAGTAGTACAGTTTTAATTTACCACTTTCACGAAAAATAAAAAAATGCTAACTGGCGAGTTAAAAAAAACTATTGGCGAGATTTTCACCCCGCTAACATAAAAGTACCAAGAATTCTTTGCGATCATGGCATCTTTTGTGTAGTTTTATTCGAAAAAATAACTTTGATTCCTTAATCAAAATGGAAAACTTTCTTACGAAAAGTGAAGGGTTGTAATTGTTTATGGCAGTTACATGACTTGGACTATTATAATATAAGTGAAATAATGGCGATAGAATAATATTTGGCGACTTATCGCCTGTGGCTGGCTTACATTAAAGTACCAAAATGGCCGCCTAGAATATAAAAAGCGAAGGGATCCGCCCGGAACTCTCGATAATAGTCACATGACTTAGGCTATTATTATAGAGATTTTTTCAATTCTAAAAATAGCGCAAAGAATAATATTTCCTAACGATTAAAAGGTTATTTACACGTGACTATTAAAAACAGAAAAAAAAACCTTTAAAATTATTATTAAATGAGTTACAATTAAATGCAGGAAAATATTGAAAATTATGTCTTGAAAATTGCATTTGCACGTGAATATTAAAAGAGAAAGGAAACTTTAAAATAATAAATACATTAATATGCGTTTAACCCTTCCAGAGGCAAGGTACTTCTATTCGTAAAATGTTGAAATCAGTGAATGGCACCAGAATTTACAAACAAATTTCGAAATACGAAAATGCTTTTGTTCACTTACTTAATAAAAGGAAAATTTTCATTCCAATATTCTGGTGCCAATGTGGCATTTAAGAATTAAAATTAAGTGGTCCAAAAATGAATCACCGTCCTTGAAGGGGTTAAAGCGGTAAATTGTAATAATTGTAGTAAATTGTATTATGCCAATCGTTTTAAAACGCTGTTAAAAAATACTAGGAGGCAAAGACTCTGTTTACTTAATTCATTTTATTTTAGCTTCCTTTCAAATGTTTAACTGGTCTTCTTTAATCAAACGCGAAAACAACCATTGGATGTCTTAACAGAAACTGATTCGGCCTTAAATTTTCGCAATCAAAGATAATTGAATGGAAACCCGTTTACAGGGAGATCGCTGTAGGTTTTTTCATTATAATTCAATCTTCTCTAATCTTTTTAAAACCGATCAAATTAGCGTGCTTTTAGATTCTGCGGTGTCTGAACGAGGGTTGGCATGCGTAGCTTGCAGAGGGAAGAGCCCCCTAATATGTTATATAATAAAGATGAAATCACAATTATATGAACAAATGATAAAATTCTAATAGATGAACAAAATATGAACATAGGAAACCAGTATGTAAAATAGAGCGGGAGGGACAACAAACAAACATTTATAGATAGTTAACTGAATGATTAATGCTAAAGTAGATACATTTGGATTTCAAGGGAATATGATAGCAATAATGGTACTTAATCAACAAGATGAAAACAAATTGAAGATTATGGAAATAATACATGATAAATGCGCTAGTGCAGCTATGAATGCATGTATTAAGAGAATTAAAATGAACAAAATGAAATTGAACAGCTAAAACTAAGCTATATTAATTACCAAGTTAAAGTTACCTTTTACTCTATATCAACATTTGAACGGAGGGTGGTTTCGTGGTCTGGGGGTCATAATCGATGAAAATATACCAAATTTTTTTAAATCGCTTTCCTCCGAACGGCTGCAGCCCCACCAGTGGCTGAGAGGTTCTGCTCTCGAAGCTGGTAGACGGGAGGTGCTGGGTTCGAACCCAATCGCGTCTGTCGGCCTAATCGCTCGGAGTTTTCGTGGTTTTCTTCGAACCGTGGATTTCCATGCGTTAATATGGATTAGGTTCCCTTAGAAAGACCTCCACGGAAGGCACTCCCCCTAGGGCCTATATCCCTTGTGTAGATAATTGGCCGTCAAAAATCAACCCAACCCAACCCGAACGTCTGCAATAGGTAGCTTTTTGTAATGAAAGCTACCCAAACAAAAACAAAGCAGTTATTACGTTAATACTGATCTCATAAAATTAGAAATATGAAATGGCTCCTTTTTTATTTTACTGAATCTAAAAAAAATTAGAAAATGTTAATAGTTTGAACCAGAGCTAAGAAATGTGTGGAAATTTGTCTACTTTCAAGAAAACATCAGTTGAATTTCCATTACATGAAGTTTCTGTAGAACCGACATTTTTAAAATACAAGTTTAACTGTATTTTTTATCTATTAAGGTAAAAGAAAATATCAAAGGGTCCAAAAATTTTAGATTTTTAATTACAATTTTATTTCAAAATCTCTTAGTCATTCATATCAATAAAAACTACTAAACTTGTCGTTACTACAGTCCCTGGCCAAATTATTAGACGCACCATAAGATTTTCTAGAAAACGTTAATTATCAGGTGATACTGTACAGTTGTATTGTTTTTTACGAGATGTAATGTATAATTACTATATTATTAACCACGTAAGTATCTGTAAAACATCGCCATTAGAGAAAAAATATGTATTTCTTAACTGTTCAACAAAAATGGAGAGTTAAGATTTTGTTGATCCCCATTTAGCCACTATGAGAGCTTTAATTCTGGTATCAATGCAAGACTTCTGCATTTGAGGATGATTCTAAGAGCTGAGTTTTGTTTGGAATCATGCAATTGGGTTCCTATTCCAACAGAGGGATAAAAAAGGCATCTTGCATGAAAATGAATGGAAACAACAGATTTTGTACTGATATTGTACACACGTGCTGCTGATGACATGATTTTTTAACAGTCTGAACGACACAAACAGGATGGCTGAGCTTTATTCTGCAAAATTTCAAATGCTGTCAAAAACAGAAAATATACAAACATCTCTTGTATAGAAAATGATATTGAACGTATGACTAGTGATGAAATTATAAAAACTTACCGATCTCCAGAAGTCCACATCTTTATCACGCCACTGTTTGGCCCACTTCAGACGCTTTGCTTTCATTGCAGCTGTTAACTTAAGCTTCCTGGCGGGGCGGAAGGCCTTAAAACCTATTTCTGTTCATTTTCTGCGAACAGTGTGCTCAGAAACATTCACGTTAGTATAATAGAGTTGCGATTTTATAATTTTTGTGGTAGCCCATCTGTTTTCCACACAAATTTTCTTTAAACATCTCTCTGACCTTGGAGTGAAAATGGGCTTTCTGCCACATCTTCACTTTCGTTTTGGGCTCAAATCGTGCCCTGCCTCAATTTTCTTCTTTATGCGTCGTACACTAGCTTCAGAAACCTTCAATATTCATAATATTTCGCGGTTTGAAAAACTTTTAACATCCACGAGGGCCTTCACTTCAGCTTTTTCACCAGGTGACAGATTACCTGTTTTACCCATGCTGAAAATGTTCCACGTGCTTATTTAAACACTGCACACACAAAAAACAACTAACTACGTAGCATACAACTTTGAAACAAATAAACCAAGCGCATAACGCCACAGAAACAACGGACGCACTAGCGAACGCCGGTTTGAACTGGCTGCAAATGGTTTCCACTTATTTACGTCCGTGTATCCATTGGTTCACCTTATGTTGCCATACGTTAAAACTAAATACCAATAGGAAGTATATAACAAATCTCCTGAATAAAAATTCACTAAATCTATGTTTAAATATAACACAACTGCTTATAAACTTCGTCGAAAACATGTATTTCGTAAAAAACAACGGTGCGTCTAATAATTTGGCCAGGGACTGTATGTTGCAACATATAAGCATTCAAAATTCTTAAAATTGGGGATATCATTTCCTATCTGATTCTACCCTGATCACTGTCCGGTACTTCCGTAGAATTGAATTTTTTAAATATTGGTTACCGAGAATATTAATACAGTAAAACCTCGATCCTGTACTTTCCGTTTTCCCACTTTTGTTATTTTAAACGAATGGCCCCAATAAATGGCTATTTTAACAGAGTATTTTAAGTTGTTTATGCTTTAACTATATGATGGAAAGCATAAAGGCATCCGTCGTTCAAAAATTTTGTAGACTTTGAGAAAAACAAAACAGCAATTCTCAACTTCCAAAATCTGCTGAATCAGATTTTAATGATGAAACGTTCTAAATTGAGCCTTGGGTTCATGTGCGTATTTA
The DNA here is from genome assembly GCA_963932465.1 of Maratus speciosus. Classification (NCBI taxonomy): domain Eukaryota; kingdom Metazoa; phylum Arthropoda; class Arachnida; order Araneae; family Salticidae; genus Maratus; species Maratus speciosus. The sequence continues at coordinate 687,444,363 of OZ010787.1, read as the reverse complement.
AAAAAAAAAAAAAAAAAAAAAAAAAAAAACAGGGAAAGTAAACATAGGAAAAGCAGGTTTTATCCAAGGTCACATGGAAAGCATTAAACCGGTCAATTCACCACTAACCTTCAACTCGCGGTTCAAATCCCAGTTGAAAAACCTTAGGTTAGCAAATCTAACTGCCGGTTAATATTTGGAAATCATCGATAACTTGAGAGCCGCGATTATTGGCGACCTTGGGTTATTGAACCTGAAGTTGAAAAGCACTTAGCTGATTGGCCAAAGGAATCACATGATCCAGTAATCGCCTCTGCGGGTTCTATCCTGGCTTGATACCATCGTTGTTTCTTTTCAATAACGAAGCGAAAGCGAATATTGGAAATGCATACTTATGCTTAATCTTTAAATAAAAAATCCTTACATAGTGCAGTAGTAATAAGCTTTTTAACTTATTTATTAACTTATTTTTTAACACTTTTAGGTGGAACTAATTGTAAGGAAAATGATTCTTGTTGTAAATGGTAGTTAACACGCTCCTAATGAACATACTAAAAGTACTGTTGCGCAAAATGCGTTTTTTTTCGGCGGCCATCTTGAAAAAACATGAAACATTAAATAAAAATCGTAAACAATCATGTGGGGCATCAAATTACAGGAAATTTCGAGCTGAAAAAGAATATGATATTGGTTTTTAAAAGTAAAAGTAAGTAAAAAAAAATGGCGGCCGAAAAAGTGAAAGCTTTTACAGTTTTGAAAAATCTTTTCAGCAAACAAATTCAAAAATTTGAAATAGTTCTAAAATAAAAGGGATTTTGTAATATAAAATCATATTTTTAAATTTCCCCTTCATCTACAAAGTAAAAACTTTCTCATAGTCCTTTCCACGCCAGTTTTGACGAACTGCCGAACATGGAAGCCCATAAAGCCTACAAAATTTTTAGAGGTGTCACATGATTCTTCAAGTGTAGTTCGGTGGGCACATTTTATCCCATTTAAGAATTTGTTCAAGTTTGTGAACATTGGCTCAAATTCTCCCTCAACCAACCGCCAATCAGGATCAGGAGTTGGCATATTTTGATTTTTCCTTATAAAACACTGCAAATGCACTCGAAGTAGGTGGTATTTCGATGCATTTTGTGTTGGAGACCAACGAGCTATATCAAATTATTTTTTAGTTGAAGCTTATGTATTGTTCATAACGACCTCCATATAGTGTTTACAGCCTTTCTCCACACATTCTTCCATATTAACCTCTTCGGATGATCCATAATGTGAAGCCCATTCGCATAAGATTTTGGATTGTATGATTTTTTTGAAAGCAGAAAATATACTTTTCCAAAATAAGGCACTGGTGGTGTCAATCCCTGTTAATGCGTGAACAAAAAAGAAAAAGTTTTGAAAGCTTCCTCTCCAATATATCTTTTCATGGCTTAAATGCCACAAACATTATCAGACTGCATGAAATTGTTCTTAGAAGAATGATATAGTAGTAGGATTAAAATATCAGTATCATCAGCTACTACAGTGAAATGTTTTTCCTGGGCTATGTTGAAAACTTCTCTGACGATTACCGTGTCTGTCTCATCTTGTGCATGAATGGCGGAATGAAACTAATTCCCCAGCATATTGATAAAAAGTTGTAGAGTTCGGAAGAAATTTGGTGAATTTTCATCAATACTACTACAATCTTTTCTATGTGGTTTTTCCGTCACTTTTTCATACCTTACGATTCGTATTGCTTTATGACATCGTCAAATGCTGCAGAAGCGGATCAATGAATGCACCACCCTCAAGTAATTTTCTGGGAACGAGACCGTTGTATTTCATTGGCAATGATTTATCCGTTTTTCTCATTTTATGGATACTAAGTCAAATAATTAATTTGGTAGAGTGGATAACTCGCGATTCGAAAAACTCCTTTTTATTCAAGCATCCCCTGTGTTAAAAGACGCGAATCTATAATCAGCAATAACAATTCCTTTCTTCAATACTGTTTGGTCTGATTTCTAGAAACTTTCATCTTTAAAAACTTTATCTTGACTATTTCTTCCAATGATGTCAGCATTTTCTTCGGTTACTTTGTTTTTACTAACCGTAATTCCGTTCAAAATATTCTATAAATCAGTTCAAGTAGCAGTAAATGGCTTGTGGTCTATAAAAATCTGCATTATCTTTTTCATCTCTTCGAAATCTCTGGCTATCCTTACATCAGTTAAATCAGTGTGATTTAGTGATGTTCACTACCAATACGTGAAACATTGGTTAGCAAACTCATTGCACATGCTACTCCACTACATCTAGAATGGCTCAAAATCCAACTTGCACGTTGACTTTCAGTCATTCTTCCTCCATCAGTTATATCCGAACGACATTTACTGCATTTCATGAGCGTTTTCTTAATGTGCGTATCTGTCCAAACACCAAACCACTTCCCGTCCGTACAATAATGTGGCCTTCATTCAGCAATTTATAGAGTTCTGGATTCGTTGTTTTTAGTTCCCCCACTTGTGGAAGATATAGTCTTGTGCATTTAGCATAATTGTTATGACCTGAACTCGTAAAAAAAGTAGTATATGCTCAACCACCTGCAAGTACCGCCTGTACCTCACATTTAATTTTGATAGGATTGACATTCTGTATGCACTTTTTCAGCACTAGTAGGCATAGGATTGAAAAGTTGATGATTCTTATCATCTCTTTGTTTGCATGCGTTGATAGTTCCCGTCAATCCTTTTGCTGTTAATGTGATTTAGAGAGTATACATTGGAATACAAAATGAAAGTTTCTTCTTGCACTTTTCTTTACTCAAAACAAAGATTATCGAACTGAAATGGATGATAAAGAAAATTAAAATTAGTCTCACGGCATCAGGTATAGGCATAATGTAATGTAGCATAATTTAAGTATTTAAGGGTCATGTGAGTATCATTTTTTCATAATCCCCCCCCCCCCTATTTAGAAAAGTTTTACTTAAAAAAAAAATACACTCTTTTTCAACATGAAATTTCCTGTATTTGTTACCCCACATGATATTTTAAGGTTATTTTAATTTTTTATATTTTTCCAAGATGGCCGCAAAAAATTAAAAAAAAACATTTTGCGCAACAGTACGAAAGTATATTTTTAGCATGTTCATTAGGAGCGTATTACCTACCCTTTACAACATTAATCATTTTTGTTACAATTAGTTCCACCTCTAACACTATTTTTACTATACTATACAAATAAATTTGGAATTACCATTTTGATCTGATGGTTTTGTCCGTTCACAAAACAAAATTTTGCGTTACAGAAAAATTCTTAAAAAACAGTTACTTGATTAAAAAAAAAACATTATTTTCTTTTATCTATAAGTTTAATAAACAATTTTCTGATCAAACTAACAGTATTAAGTAGAATAAAAGTAAATAACGCAATACACCCAGAAAAAGGAATTGATTAAAACTACAAAACATGTTTTGTTGGGTACATTTTGATTGTTTTCAGCAAAATTTTTAGTTGAAGTTAAAAATCGGTTTTGTTGTTCGGACAAAAAAATATTGTTAACACTCTTACAAAATTATAACAAAATTTCATCAATTTTACTTGATTTAGCAAAATCTGTTTTTTTAATTTTACAATAATTTTGTGTTTTAAATTTGTAATTCCAGCAAAATTTTGTTGTTTTGCAAAATTAAAATGGTTGTGTAGTAACCATAACTCTCTGACGTTATTGGTTTATTTGACTTATATAGCTATATAATTAAAGGATTAGCATAATTTTTGGATAATTAAAACTTTTTAAATTGGGACGGACCAAGGTAGTTTTAAAAATCCCTTTCTACCATTTAATTTTCTTGCTTTTCATTTGAAATTGAGCATTTAGATTTTGAATTGTTCACAATATTTAGCAAGCAAATTACATCAAAATAATGTATACAGATAATTCTTTGTTGAGGTCTTAATTTTAAGAATCAGAAAAAATAATACAAGACAAAGACATTTTTTTAGGAAATAAAGTATTTGTCGTATTAAAAAAACTAAGATATTCTGAAATATTTTATTTCTATACTAGCCGGGATTCGCCCTTATAGGCCGGAGTTCCCGCTGCCTTCAACTGTGTGTTTCCTTCAAAGAAATAACTTCATATTTATAAAGTCCTCCAAAATTTCCTTCCCATTCGGTAGTTTCTCAAGAAACAAATTAATCGCAAAGAATCCCGAAATGTTCATGGAAAACAAGAAAACAAAACTTAAATCACCGGTTTTTTGAGATATTTTATTAATTTATGTGAACATTATTTTCGACTCGCAGCCTTTTCTGAAAAAAATAATCGCGAATTTTTAACGAAAATTTCCGGAATAAAAAAAATATTTTACCGGATTTCGCGGATTTTTTTTTTTCGAAAATTGCGTCAAAATCTGTATTTGCTTTTAAAAATTGGCATAGTCTGAAACAGTAAATCATTACCTTTATTTTCATATAAATTGTTAGCATTTCAGTTGAAAAGTAATGGAGATATTCAATATGTGAAAAACAGAAAAAATCGTAAATCTCTCGATTTTTATAAGTTCTGGTAAAAATTGTATACACTGTCTTTATAATCCAAAAAAATTAATCGCGATTTTCCAACGAAAATTTCTGGAGGAATAAAATAGTTTATCGGGAAAGATGGATTTTTGCGATTTCTTCCGAAAATCTGATTAAAAATCAGAATTTTTAGAAAAGATTGAGATCGTCTAAAAGGAAAAAAAAATTCTTTCTATTACGACGTCAACTCCGTGCATTACGGATGAAAATTGTAGGCATTATAAAATATTTAAAGAAAACCGAAAAAAAAAAATCGACATAAGTCCGAATTCGGAACGTTTATTCTTTTTACATTTTTATTGAAGTTTGAGTTTATTTGGGAATATTAAATATATTTTTTAAATTAAAGTGTTTTATAATATTTTCTTACTTTGCTTCAATGAATCATTATAACAATATGAAATAAAACTGTTATTTGTTTTATTCTTATCTATTATATATGCGTGTGTGATAAATAAAAGATGTTATTAGAAAAATAAAATAATTTAAAATATATATATATATATATATATATATATATTTCCTATAAAATTCTAACACTGATAAACAGAATAAAAGAGAAAAGTGGCCAGTTAAACTGATGGCATTGAGCTCACAGTCTATTCAAACTAACTGTATGTTATACTCTTACTTCAAAAAAATAATGCTTTTTGTAAAATAAATTAAGTGGGGGATTAGCCCCTCCCCTCTGATTCATATCTTTATACTTAACCAATGAGCCTCCAAATCTCATCAGGGAAGCGCCTTGTCAGAATAAATCGGTACATCAAATTTGCAGCAAATCGGATAGAAAAATCCATTTATCTAAATTAAGGATGTATTACCTCCCTCCATCCCCCCTTTATGCTTAAAAATGAACCTCTAAATCTATTCAGGGAAGCGCTTTATTATAATAAACCGGTACACCCAATTTGAAGCAAATCGGATAGGAAAACACTTTTTTCTAAATTAAGGTGTATTACCCCCCCCCCCCAATCCCCTCTTTATACTCAAAAAATAAAACCACTAAATATAATCAGGGAAGCACCTTATCAAAATTAACTGATATATCAAAATTGAAGCAAATCTGATAATTCTGCCTGAAAAACCCATTTATCTATATTAAGGGGGCTTAACCCCCGTACCCCCCTTTATACTTAACCAATGAACCCCCAAAACTAATCTGGGAAGTGCTTTATCATAATAAACCGGTATATCAAATTTGAAGCAAATCGGATAAGAAAACACATTTTTCTAAATTAAGGGGGTATTATCCCCCCCCCCCCAACTTTATACTTAAACAATAAACATCCAAATCTAATCTTGGAGGCGCCTTATCAGAATTAAGCAGTAAAATAAAATTGAAGAAAATCTGATAATTTTGCATGAAAAACCCATTTATCTAATTTAAGGGGATATTAGCCCCCCGTACCCCCTTTATACTTAAACAACGAACCCCCAAAACTAATCAGGGAAGCACCTTATGAGAATGAACCTAGAAAAAAAATTGAAGCAAATCGGATGTTTATGTCAAGAATTATCGCGTTACTTACGTACGTACGTACTCAGTATACATACGTATAGAGGAGAATTATTAGAGATTCCAGGTTCATGAATAAATGAAAAAAAACTCCAACACTAAGATTTCGAGGACTTACTTCTTTATTATGAAACTTTTTAAAAGGAGGGCCATGATAGTACAGTGGGACGGGAGAAGTCAAAGACGAGACTGCCCGACGGGGCAGCCCCGAAGGGCAGAGAGCCGAGGTCTGTCACACTCAAGATCAGAGGCAGTAGTGGTAAAATATTCATTACAATCACTCACTCATTGGCGAGATGAATAGCAACATATGTACTAAATTGGCGATGAATATTGGTGGCGTGGACAAAGGAATCAGAAGCATCCTGAAGTATTACATAGAATTCAAACTTACGCCATGGCGTGGCTATATGGTTACACGTTTCTTAACATTCCTGCGGTAAGGAAAAGTGGTTAAAGAAAGGAACACGTGATTTTTATATGCACGTTACAGACAGTGGTGTAGTCGTAAATAAAACAGAGGGTATGCGCTCTAAGCAGAGGGTATACGCTCAAGGTGGAGCGTATACCCCAGAGCCTATATACTATAGCATTCTTGAGAAACAGAGGGTATACGGTGTTCCTTAAAAAAATCCAGAAGGTATACGGCGTATACCCCCGTATACCCTCCACTACATCCCTTGTTACAAATCAAACTACAGCTGCAAATTAGTCAGCAATGGGCATATGGTTTGTATCCGACAAAGTGCAAGGGTGAGAATTGACTACTAATGCAAGCCCAGAGGCTGGGAAAATATGCATTAGATAACGTCGGCTGCAAAGCGAAAAGAGATTCATTTGTATTTTATTCTTCTACTTTATTTCAATGGAAAATAATTGCGGTTAAGATCTTTTTCTATCGTGTGAATTTGAAAGACAGAAAAAGGAACCGAGATAAATGATGTCTGCATTTGAAAAGAACTTTAAAAAGTAAAAGCGAAACTTACAGTAGTGAGAGGGGGGGGGGGAAGAGAATGAATAAAGACATATGAAATTAAACTAAATATTTTATTTGAAGGGGGGGGGAAGAATAATGACAATTTATAATAAACCAGTAAAGTTAAAAGTTGATTTTTTTGAGGGGAAAGGAGGAATAATGAATATATAACGGTAAAGCCGTTATATATATCACCCATTACCACCAGAAAAAAAAAACTGTGAATCTTGTAGAACAGTTTTTTTTTATATTTGAAGATTACTTTGTCCACCCCATATATATAAGTATTTAAAACAGATATAACATAATAAGAAAGATAAGCCTCCATATATATATATATATAACATATAACTGTGTGCTTGCAATTCTTTAAATGTTTGCATAAAGCAAAACTTTTCAGGTCATGATAAATGGCGCCTTTTTATTTTTATTCATTTCTTGGTATTCATTAGTCTTTACAGTCACAAGAAACTGCAAATAATAATTTTTTTGATTTAACAGGATCCTTTTTAAATATCTTTTTAGTATTTGATTAAGAGGCTGGTACCAGCATTTTTCATGACCAAAATAAGAGAAGTAAATATTATTTTTAGTAACTTGTTATAATATCTTCTCAAAATAAAAAATAATATACTATAAATGCAAGCAACCAAAGACACAGATACTACTTTAAAATGAAATAGAAAATAAATGACATATGCATGTCTGTGAAAAAAAGCTAAATGAAGTAATATAAAAAAATAAAGTAGAAAATTGGTTTTCGTGCACACCGCACAGGACTACTAAAGAACGGGATGCATATAGCATGCCTATGAATGGGTGTAGCCCTTAATCTTGTTAATAAACAAGTGTGATGGCGTCAGTTTAGAACATCAGCCCTAGGGGGGGAGGGAGTTATGAGACCCAGACACCAAGTGATACCTAGGTCCCTGCTCCCCAAAGATCACATTGATCTTCAAAGGAGCATGCGTCAATGTATGATATAAAAAGTTATGTTTATTGAATTGAAACAACAATTCAAGGGTTTTGTCTCTCTACACAATGAAGTTTGGACCCTTAGGGCAAAAATTTTGAACGGGAACAAAACTTCAGAGGGGATAAATTAAAAATAAAAAAAAACTGAGATAAATATCTCACATATCAACGGTAAAAGGACAATCCGAGTGTGTGGAGAGACTGGTGACATGATCGGGTAAGTATAACAACCACATTTGTTTTTTAAAGTAAATTCTACCTTTGTATTCCTTACAATGTATCGAGCAGGATATGAACTGTATGTGTATTGTATGACCTTAACTAATGTTTTGAAACATTTAGTGTAGCTGCACTAGGTTACTAATGCTATAAACAAAAAAATTTTGTGTTATTGTGAAGTTATGTTATTACAAGAACGACATAATATCTTAGACGCGTGTATTGTCTAAGTGAAGCTTAACGAGAGATTTTATTTAATCTCCAAATTTAAAAGAAAACGTTTAATTATGTACATGTAGAAAACCAAAACAAGTGTGATGAAAACAATAAAAACATCATAAGTTTGAAATATAAAGAAAATGCATGTGAAGGGGTAGCATCCTGTAAACTGGACATTCTTTGTTGTGAAACAAAGTGATGGTGACATGAAATGTCGTGGCATAAAAGAAATATAATAATAATGGAAAAATTAAGAATCTGTTAAAACTTAACTTTTTAATAAATGTTTAATTTGTGCATATCATGTGAGGTCAAAAGTAGTTCCTGGTATAATGAAAACAAAAAAAGAAATATCTTAATGTGTAACGTTGAAACCTAGAAACAAAATATTTTCAATTGTGTATAATGTGTGTTTTTTTTTTACCAAACAAAATATCAATGAACTCAGTTGTAATATCAATGAACTAAATTGAAAGTGTATGTCTATGAACCAAAGAAAACTGTATATTTCAATGAACGAAGCAAGGAAAAGTATTTCACTATGAACTAAAACAGTGTATGTCAGTGAAAAAAAGGAAAATTTCAACGACTTAGATGTATGTTTGTGAACACAGCAGTCTAAGTACCTCAATGAACAAATTATGAGCAAGTATTTCACTGACTTAAAGTGTAAAAGTAATACGATGAACTCAAATGTGTGAAAAAAAACAAACTTACAATGAACTCATGTGTCTAACAAAAAAATATTCCAATGAACTGAAGTGTCTACCAAAACTGGTATGAACTGATGAAAATTGGTATGAACTGATCTGCAAAACAAATCACAAGAAAGAAAACAAACTATGAACTAATATGTGTAGGGAAAAATTCTACGAACTAAGTATTGTCATGAAAGAAAAATGATCGTGCAATTGGTCCCTGAAGTACACAAAGAATTGAAAATGCTATGAACTCGTGTAAAGTGTTTTTTTATGAACTCAATGAACTATGAACTCATGTAAAGTGTGTTTTCTATGAACTCAATGAACTATGAACTCAGTGAACTATGAACTCAGTTGTGTAACCTATGAACTCAGTTGTGTAACCTATGAACTCAGTTGTATGAACTATGAACACAAACTCAGTGTGTACATATGGAACCAAGAGCATTGTATCACAAGTACAAAAATGCATCGCCTAAAGTTAAAACAAATAAACCAAAAAAAAAATTGTGCTTTTAAGTAAAGGAAAGTGAAAAAGGATAAAATGTAACCAGGAAACGCTACTTGTGTGATGAAATGTAACTAAATAAACTTAACTAAGATTAACAAGTGAAATTATATCCAAATTTCTAAAAAAATAAATCTAAAGATGTAACTAGTGTAATGATGAATGTTTAAAGTTGAATTAATGTGTACTCTTTCAGCAAAATCTTCCCAAAAGTGAAAAACATATAGTCTGACAACACGTATCAGAAACGATTTCACTTTTGTTCCAATTCGACATTCATTTAACTATTTGCCGGCTAAATAATCAAATGAAAAAGCAACCTACTGTACACTTGTGTTTATAAAAAAAATCTTGAAAGAATTAAGTTAATTTCAAACTTCAAATCAGTATGAATAATGCTGTCGAAAACTGACATATGTATGTAAATGTATAGGAAAATAAAAATTTTAAAAGGAATGCTGTAGATAGTAACTCCTTCACAGTAATGTGTGTTAAATAAAAACGAAAAATGTAAAATGTATGTTACATTGTTTTTGTTTTTTCTTTTCAAAAAGGAAGCTGTATGAGATGTTTATGGGAATGTATTGCAGTTGTATACTTTTTCTCGCATTTGCTTGATGAATTTTTTTAATGATGGACAATAAGGTGCAAAAGCACTGTGGAAAATGTCAAAGTTGGTGTTATTGCTATCATTATTTCTAATGCAATTAATGCATTTTGGAGGATTTCTACAGAGGGTCAATGTGTGGCAAGGCACACACAGAGCATCTAATGTCATTATAACATGAAATTGCAAGATGATCATTGTATACCTGACACTTAAAACAACGTTTAACATTTATATATGGTTTAACAGGGTACGGTTTTGATTGTATGATAATTTCCCTATGCATTAATAATTGCCTAGCATCCTGTGGTGCAAGCTCAAAGATCCAATTAAAGGACTTAATATGTAGGAGTTTGTACTTTTTAACAAAGTGTAAATCAGGATCAGGTATATGTATTAAATCTGAAATACCAAACAAGATATCAGGAATATTTAAATTTTCAGGGAGGTTAAAAATAATGACACGAATAGGTTTAGTTAAATTAAGCTTAGCAGGGGATAAGGACTTTAGAGAGGAATCGCTAATATCTGTAAATTTTTCATTGTGCTTACCTTGAGTGTGCAGGTCGGAGTTAAGATATGTGTTTTTTTTATCATTTTCCAGTTGTGGTAACTTTTCTTGTTTACACATATAAGAGGGGATAGTTTGTGTAGATTTATCTAGGGCAGATGGAGGGAGTTTGTTATTGACATCTACCATCTGATCAACCATAGTCTTACTACATTTAGTAAGCTTCTTCATATTTTTCTGTTGGGCTGTGATTTCATGTAATCTCTCTATAAGTTTCTGATTTACAATAAATAAATTATCTTTATCCTGTTTTAATTTGGAAAAATCATCTTTTAGAACATTAAAGTTTAGTTTAAGCACATGAAAATTGAATTTAATGATCTGAAGGAAATCTATAATATTTTCAGACATGGATGCAGCATTTTCGGTCTTAAGTGAATTTTGAATAGATGTGGCTTCCATATTAATGGAATCCGAATATCTTAATAATATCTCCACAAAATAATCTACCCATGGAGATACAGAAATGGGGTGATTAAAATCACTAATAGAATTTACATCATTTGCTGCCATATTGTAAAAATAGACTGGTGCAGTGTGTGTTATCTCCAAAACCTTTTTTTTTATTTTCTGGTGTTTATTTAATTTCTGTTGTTTACTTTTTTTTTTTTTTTTGACAGCCAAAATGGAAAAAAAGGAGGAATTCTTTTTTTTTTTGAGAGAGCAACACAAATAATGCAAAACAAATAATACTAGTATTTCAAAAAGGTGTATGTATGCAAAAACTCTAGTTATCAGAAATGAAATGCATGCACATAAAATAAAACACAATAAGTTGCATAAATAAATTATACACAAAAGGGAAAAAAAAGGAAGGGGGGGGGGGGAAGTGTAAAAAATAATATGAGTGTATCAATCACAAGATTTCTGAAAGTTAAATTTCTGTCAACATCGAGTTGGATTAAAGTTTCCGAAATTCAATAAAATAAAAAAAAAACAGGTAATTAAATTGTAATTCAGGTTTAAAATACAAAAAAAAAAAAAAAAAAAAAAAAAAAAAAAAAAAAACAAGGTCAGAGTTGAGCAACACATGCTGAGAGTAATTGTGCAAATGTCACACCCAAGTGAAAATGTGCAAACGTTGTGAGCGAAATATGCACATATTTACATAAAAATATCAAATACTGCAAAACTTGGAGCAGAGAATTTTTTTGTTGCCTATCGGTAAAATAAGTATACCTTCAAAATATGCCAGTGGGGTTAAAGGGTTAAACTCTAGATTTTTGAATGCATAAAAATCATTTTTACGAAAACGGAAACATAGCATGTTTATGTAAATTCACGTAAGAGAAAAAAAAAATATGAGAAGTATGTCATGATTTAACCATAAAAACATTATAAGTGAAATATTAATAAAAGTATAATAATTTTATCATTTTAACTGCAAAAAGTACTTAAAAAAAAAAAAAAAAAACACAGCTTGGAAGGAGATAATAAGGAACAAATATGGTATCACTGTTAAAAATATTGAAAAAAAAATAGTTCAGAAGTGATTTCTCCGTTCAAGCTGACTAATCAACAAACTTATGAAAATCCAAATGGTAAAAGTACAAGTATGAATAGGGAACCATAACATGAATAGAAACTGATAATTTACTGATATTGAAAAGAAAGAAAAAAAGGTTATAACAATTTAGAGTAAATAATTTAATGTAAAAGTATTCCCTGTTCATACTTACATGCAAACTGTGTTTCTCTTTTTTTTTTTGTATAAAGTATTGTGACACAAGTGTTTTCATTGAATTCGATGAACTAGGTATGTCTTTTTTTGTAGAGAGCATTCATTTGGAGCACGAAAACAGGGCGAGGAGAAAACAACGCTTGTTTTTTAAGAAAAAAGAGTTAAAATAAAAAGATTTTAGTGACAATTTGCAACGGAAAAAAATTAAAACAAAAATATCATTAACGTCCTATTTTCGTACTCTGAATGCTATAAAAATGTTGAATGATAGATGACACAACCTGTGAAGTGTGATTTAGTACACTCTTTTTTTTTAATGCAGAGTGGTTTCTTTTTTTTTAACTTAAGCACATGCTCATCAGAAGGGTAATTTTTTTTTATATTGCTGAAACACACCACCAAAAGGAGGAAAAAAATATTATTCCTCATAATCACTGCACACTGAATGAATTTGAAGAACTGTTTTGAAAAATTGTGGATATCAGCTTAGACACAAAAATAATTGGAAAAATTTCACAATTGTCTTGAACACTAGGACACTTTCGCGAAATTATATTTCTTTTTAGCATATTTCACTATCTTTTCACCAAATCTGTGGGATTCCTGGACACTTTGCACTGCAAATATTAATCACAAGATCACAAACAAAGCGAAACGGCGCACATTTCCTGGACTTGTTGCACTGAGAACTTTGTTTAAAATGTGTGTTACTTGTGCGGATAATTCATACCACAGCTAGGTGAGGACTTTTTCACAAAACATTTCCTTTTAGGAAACAATCTGGAGTGGATGTACATTCAGATGGCACTTTTTTTTCACAAAACCTTTCGCACTCACACTGGTAGCACGAACATGTTTGTTTGAAGGTTGAAGATCGCGCACAAAAAAACAGAAACTGTCTTGATTTTTGTTTGGAGTACTGACAGATTTTTCCGATAGTAATGAGTAGGAGTATGAAGCCACAACTTCACGCAAGGAAATAAGTGATGCAGGTGTGATATTTCGTAGAAAAAAAAACCGCTGCAGGAGGCGACGTCGTTCGATGACCCCGTTGGAGCACCGCAGTCTAAATCTTGTTTCTCGTTAGGCTAGTGTAAAGTCCGGAAGAAAGAGGCACTCTCCAAATCCGTTGGGGTAGCAAGAGTAGGCAAGGGAAATCCCCTGAAGTTGACATCGGCGAGCGAACACAGAGTACGGCAGCCGGAACTCCCGTGGGAAAAAAAGGTCTATGGACATCTTTTCGCGTCGCTGGTAAAGGATGATACGGAAGGAACGATACTTCTCCTCATATTTTTTTTAAATTATTATTATTACTGTTGGAGAAAAAAATCTGGGCAACGGCGCCAATTTTATATATAGAGGAGAATTATTAGAGATTCCAGGTTCATGAATAAATGAAAAAAAAACTCCAACACTAAGATTTCGAGGACTTACTTCTTTATTATGAAACATTTTAAAAAGAGGGCCATGATAGTACAGTGGGACGGGAGAAGTCAAAGACGAGACTGCCCGACGGGGCAGCCCCGAAGGGCAGAGAGCCGAGGTCTGTCACACTCAAGATCAGAGGCAGTAGTGGTAAAATATTCATTACAATCACTCACTCATTGGCGAGATGAATAGCAACATATGTACTAAATTGGCGATGAATATTGGTGGCGTGGACAAAGGAATCAGAAGCATCCTGAAGTATTATATACAATTCAAACTTACGCCATGGCGCGGCTATATGGTTACACGTTTCTTAACATTCCTGCGGTAAGGAAAAGTGGTTAAAGAAAGGAACACGTGATTTTTATATGCACGTTACAGACAGTGGTGTAGTCGTAAATAAAACAGAGGGTATGCGCTCTAAGCAGAGGGTATACGCTCAAGGTGGAGCGTATACCCCAGAGCCTATATACTATAGCTTTCTTGAGAAACAGAGGGTATACGGTGTTCCTTAAAAAAATCCAGAAGGTATACGGCGTATACCCCCGTATACCCTCCACTACATCCCTGGTTACAGATCTAACTACAGCTGCAAATTAGTCAGCAATGGGCATATAGTTTGTATCCGACAAAGTGCAAGGGTGAGAATTGACTACTAATGCAAGCCCAGAGGCTGGGAAAATATGCATTAGATAACGTCGGCTGCAAAGCGAAAAGAGATTCATTTGTATTTTATTCTTCTACTTTATTTCAATGGAAAATAATTGCGGTTAAGATCTTTTTCTATCGTGTGAATTTGAAAGACAGAAAAAGGAACCGAGATAAATGATGTCTGCATTGGAAAAGAACTTTAAAAAGTAAAAGCGAAACTTACAGTAGTGAGAGGGGGGGGGGAGAGAATGAATAAAGACATATGAAATTAAACTAAATATTTTATTTGAAGGGGGGGGGGAGAATAATGACAATTTATAATAAACCAGTAAAGTTAAAAGTTGATTTTTTTGAGGGGAAAGGAGGAATAATGAATATATAACGGTAAAGCCGTTATAATACGTACGTACATACAGAACCTGCGGGCACATTAGCTCTCAGGCTTTGATAGACTGTGAGTTAAAAATTATCAAAAATGGCCTACATTTATTTATTTAAAAAAATAGTTTGGGAATTCATTTTAAAAAAGAACTACAATTATGTGAATCATCCAAAAAAAATAAGCTTAAATCGTTCCTTAAAATTATTATTCATTATAAACGTAATCGTAGAAAGGAAAAAGAATTAATTAGTTAATTGAACTCATTTTCTAATTATATATTCCTTTTGGAAATCAATAGCTAAGTTTCTTATTTTACTTAAATAAATTTGTTAAAATGTTTTTAAAAGCTATAAAAATATCAAAACATCGATACATCTTTTTAGTATTAAAAATTTTCGCTAAGATATTTATTTCATTCATTTAAAAATTAAATTGTCTTTTAAATACACCCGCATAAGACAATTAAAAAAAAATGTCTTTAAAAAAACTTCTTCGTGGAGTCTTAGTGGTCGAATGGTTAAAGCATAAACCTTCTGTCTTTGGGGTCGACAGATCGAATCCCGTCGATGACATGTCTTCATTTGAAATATTACCAAATGCAATGCAGTATGTTCGTTTGAAGATCTAACAAACGTACCTATCAACACGGCTCAATAGATGGCGCCATCAAAGCGGAAATATTGTTTCTCAAAAATAATTTTAAAGTAAATATTATTGTTTCTTTAACAAAAATTTTTGTTGTTAAAACAAAGAAAATTCTTAAAATTACACAAAACAATTGTTCTTTAAACAAAAGTTTTTGTTGCCGAAACTAAAATGTACTCTTAAGGTAACAGATTGTTACATTTATTTTTTTAAAAAATTCAACAAAAGAATTTTGTTAATTTAAACAAAAAGGGGACCATTTTACTTGAAATAACAAAACATTTTTTTGCTGGCGATACAAAATTTTTTTGTTGCAGTTGCAAAAATAATCAATAATATTTTTTTGTTGATTCAAACAAAATTTCCATTGACCCATATTTAAACGAAAAGTTTTGCTGGAACAACCAAATTTTTGTTGATTCAACAAAACTTTTTTCTGGGTGTAGGTTTATTTATTTATATTTTGCAATGAATATTATGTATGAAGACGTGTACATATATTTATTTCTAATGCATATATTTTTTATTTAAGCCCTTAACGGTCGAATTAAATTACCGTTTAAAAATTCAAATTGTTCATTGACACCACTTTTTTGAAAAAGAAATATTCATCTTATTTAATGACAGGTAAAACGATACCGTAATAAAGCCAATTACACTGTTTTATAAAACTGATGGGCATCAAACAATCTGAGTAAAAGACACAGCCCGTGAATATGACGGGAGCGGGAATTAAGGGGTTAATAGATGTAATTGATTAAAAATTCAATTAAAATATCTTGGATAAAATAGCATGCCGGTAGCAAAAAATGAGAAACCTCCTGAAAAATGTATCTTTAAAACAAAAATAATTATTTCAAACTTACCAAGTATATAATGAAAAAAATAATTATTATTTATCTATTATGAACAATTGACCACATATACGCAACAGTTAAAAGAAGATTCATGCTTTAAACAAATACGAACGATAGGTCGAGGCAAGTGAAATGGACGAAAACTTGTTTTCCTTTATTATTTTTTTTAAAGGAAAGAAAGAGAGATATTTTAATCATATTACTAAATTGGGGTTAAAAGTATTTGGATTCGGTAGATGGCGCCACCAGAAAATACTCAGTAAATCTGTAAAGCTGAAAGCTTCGTCTCGCCATAAATTGATATAATTTTGCGTTCAAAGAGCTAAAATATACCCCCAAAAGCGAAACATTTAAGTGACACATTTTTTTTAATTAACGTTTCGTTTAATTAATAAATCGGAAACAGCTTTGTATAAAAAAAGAACCATCAAAGCAGGGTTTAAAACGACCGCCATCTTTCTTTCAACTGGGCATGCGCGGTTCACTAACCTACCATTTGAAGCTTGGTTGGGTTTCTCGACTCCAGGTTTGTTTTTACCTCCCATTTCGGCAAGTTGAGTAAACGGTGAATTGAATTTCATGTTCAACCAAGAGTTAAGGGCGCAACGCGAGGTTGAGGTTAACGGGGAATTACCGGCTTAGTCACATGAGAACTTGGTTGGCATTTGTTTTGTTTTCATTTGTGCTATGTTCATTATGTTTCAATTCTATCATTTAAAAAAGAAACAAATCCGGCATTTCATCCAAAAAGAAGAATGACAACACACTTAGATGGATTTGGTGATTCTTTTATATTCTTGATACCAACAGGCTTGGGCCTCTAAGGTACAAATTGATGGAATTATTCTTTTAAAGAAAACAACTTCCAAGTAATCTTATTTGCCATCTCTTCCAATGAAAACTTTTTTTAAAACTGTACAAATGTTGCTTTCATATTTAAGTCTAATATTTTCGCTTTAAATTATTTTTTTTTCTCATGAAACTTATTTATTTGTATTTTAAATACAATCAGTAACATTTTTTTTCGGGGCGTTTCGAAGCGTCATTTCTTTTCTAACTGACGCAGTCTTTTTTCATTCTTTAACCAAAATAATAGATTAACAAAAATATTCAATTCCGTTGCTACAGTAACGAATGTACTATATGAACAAATATGGACGAATTATCACGTGTAATGTTAAGTTTTTGCGCCAAATTAGAAAAATATGAAATATGTCATGAACTATAGTGGAATTCCAATTATACGTTACCTGAGTTATACGTTTAAAATCTTTGGTCCCGACCATTTGCCGTTAAAATTTAGCTGAGTTTTACGTTTTTGAAATATACGTTTTCCCGAGTTATGCATTTCTCTTTTTTTTGCGTCCCCTGACGAAATTTTATCTTACTTATACGTTTTATAGAAAAGCTTTTTTACCCCTTGCAGACTACTTTCTGGAAATTTAACTGGCCATGTACGAAAACGGAGCATATGAGACGTAGGGGGATAGATGTGTTGGTCCCTTCCCTCTCAAGTTTCTCTTTACTGCCACATTCATGCGACTGTCTGTTGCGAACTCGTATAATAGAGGCTGGCCCCCGCCATTATGGGTCCGGAACCAGAAAAGCAAGCTAAAACCTATTATCGTTGGCCAATTTTTGAACGATGACAGATCGTTCTAAATACGTTATCCCAGACTAATACTGAGCCGAGTCCCAATATGGCGGTCATTTGGGGCAACAACATAGATACGCATCCGACAGTATGCTGCGTCGTTGATCTCTTGACATTTCATATAATTTTTAAACAAAATAAATTAGTTTTTAGCCTAATAAATAGCTGAAAATGCCATTAAAAAATAGCCTCGAAAGACAATATATTTATCAAGACCGATTCCAGCAGCCGGAGGGAAAAACGGCGAATTTAAATTAATTTTACCAATTTTTACACAAGATTTTAGGTTTCATTGTCTTGTAAGATGATAGTTTGTATGATTTAAACCTCTAGACAAGCGTAATACAGGGAAATAGTACTAAAATTTAGATAATGCTATAATGGAATTATTAAATTTAATTGGCTTTTCCTGTTTTCCCACATGTTTTAATTTACCAGATTTGAGTCAACTTTTTGATGTTACACAGCAGACTAAAGAATTATTGAAGACAGAGAATTAAAAATGATTTTTTGACGAAAACCATACCCATTTTTAAAATATAGGAATGACGATTTTTACTTCTATTTTTAGGTAAGACAGGTTGAGTTGATCTAGATTTTTCGCATTTTTATGCTTTTCACATAAGATATAGTTAATATTTGAATGATGATATATTATGTTTTCTATACAGTGATTCAAATCTTAGTTAAAATTCACACACATATTAGTTTTTATGCATTATTCTTTCGAAATTTATCTATATTTTCGCATCCATTAAAAATATTAATTGAAATTATTTAATTTAAAACAAGGTGTTATAAAACGATTGAAAAATAAATTAATTTAAAAATAACTGATTTAATCAATGGAATGACCCACTTTTTTCATACATCTTATGTTATATTTTCCCTACTTTAATGTTCCCAGTCTTCCAGAGACATGTTTAGAATAAATTTGTACGGTGAATCTCAGACAAAGTGTTTTGAATCTTGCTTTATTTACCTTATACCGAAGAAGCCTTTCAATTAAGGTGTGCTTTTCCAAGAATATCCCTTTTGATAATACGAGCTTCTGAAAATGAGGTTTCAAAAATGAATAAATGAGCGAACTTTTGAGCAACGACTTCAGCAGCTCTATGGCATATTCCTAAGTAACTCATTCTTAAAGTGACAAATCTTGAAAGTAATTTGTTGAAAAGTTACAGGGTCAAATTCCTCGCGACACTTTGAGACCAAGTAATGATGATATTTAATACTACAAATATGTTTTTCAGCACGAAAAGTATTTCCAATAAGTAATGTTTCTTGAATCATGAGCAAAAAGATGACATTTTCCTGCAACTGTGAAATAGTTAAGTTTACACAAGGACTCCCATTGAGCCAACTCTAGTACTTCTTCATCTTCGACTGTATATGCCATATGCCTATTGCATCAAAATTGAGTTGACAAGGATTGACCACTTTAATGAAAGACGGTTACTTAGACAATATTTTTAATTTCAAGTATTTGCAATTTATAGAATTCAAAAGAATTCAAAACGCAAGTAATGAATTCCATAAACATACAAATTAATAAATTCAGATTCACTCATTACACTATTTGGCCAATGATATTTAAATTTCGATTTTATTTTAAATTTTAATATTTTATTAAGTAATCGCGATATTAATTGAAAACAACAAAGCACTCTCATCCAAACTTCACTTTTTTCATCGCGATCTCCGGACATCTCTCTCGTGCATGCCCATAAACCCATTTACGCATTGGTGGCAAATGAAGACGCTGGTTTTCATTTTATTTGTCTTTTTAATACTTTTGTTTCAATCGAAATTGACCAAATTGACCAGTTCAAATTGAAAGACATATTGTGAACGATCGTACTCCCACGTCTCAAATTCCGCAATCAACTCGAAAAAGTATTGCAGTTAACTCGTTGAAAAAATCTGACTGTTTATGCCATATGCCTATTGCATCAAAATTGAGTTGACAAGGATTGACCACTTTAATGAAAGACGGTTAATTAGACAATATTTTTAATTCCAAGTATTTGCAATTTATAGAATTGAAAAGAATTCAAAACGCAAGTAATGAAAGAAAATAAGTTAAAACTGGTGTGAATGACTAAGAACAAACAATCTTCTTGAAACACCATCAAAAATTTGTAAATGCGCTAGGCCTTTCGAAAGATCTGAGTCTTTCTTCGTCAGGCGCAAAAAAGACGTCCTTCTACTATGAAAGCAGAGGCGAGACTGAAATGAGAGACAAGGGAAAGGAAACAAGCTGAAGAAACAGCCAATAGGAAGTTAGAAATCAACAGCCAATAGGAAAGTAAAAGACAACAGCCTATCACAGAAGAGAATAATCAAAACAAAAGAACACAAAGTAGGAGGGGCAAAAAATGGGAGGGGGAAAAATACATAGAATCCAATATGGGAACACATGAAATTAAAAATGAATAAATAAATAAATAATATATAATAATAATTAAAAAAAAACAGACTAATAATAATACAAAAATAAATTAAATGGTAGTACTGAAAAGGGTTTTCCAAGCTGCAGAGAGCATTGTGGAATCAGATTTATCATTAACAATAACATCACGATTAAGATAAATAGCTAAATTTTCAAGAAAGTCCAATTCAGAGATACTATTGGCATTAGAGCTAATTTTAGCATTTTGAAAATTAAAACTATGGCCGGAATCCCAAGAGTGCTTGGCAATAGAAGATTTAGAAAATTCTTGATTGATTACATAACGCGAGTGTTCTTTTAAGCGGATTTCGAGATTCCTTTTAGTTTGACCAATATAAGATAAATCACAACCATTACAAGGAACTTTATAAATTCCCCATTTACGAAGATCAGGAACAGGAGATTCTACTACCTAGACCTACTAATTCGCATCTTTCCACTCTCAAAAAAGCTGTTAAGAATTCTGTTATTTTAAATGACAATACTAAATATAGTGTTATTCCTTCTTCAGCCATTTGTGCTCGTTTTTATGCTTTGCCTAAAGTTCATAAAACCAATGTCCCTTTAAGACCTATCGTCTCTAATATTGGTACTGTTACTTATCCTCTTGCCAAATTTTTAACATCCATTTTTTCTCCGTTATGCATTTCTAATACTCATACGATAAAAAATTCTTATGATTTTGTTAGTAAATTAAAAAATATTAACCCATCCAATTGTTCTATGCTTTCTCTTGATGTCAAATCTTTATTTACGAATGTTCCAATTGAAGGTGCTCTTTCTTGCTTGGAAAAAAGGTTACGTGAATTTCATTTCTCTGATATTGAAGTCCAAGATTTTGTTAATTTAACCAAAATTTGCATCACTCAAACTACTTTTGAATTTGATAATAAATTTTTCAAACAATCAGATGGCTTAAGTATGGGTAATCCTTTATCTCCAATTCTTTGTGATATTTATATGCATTATTTTGAGGAAAAATTATTAAATCTGGTTAATTTTAGATGTTGGATGCGTTATGTCGACGATACTTTTGTTTTAGTTGATAATCCTTTTGATATATCTACCATTCTTCATACTGTCAATTCTATCGACCCACATATTCAGTTTACTTTTGAATTAGAAAATTGTAATAAACTTCCTTTCCTTGATGTTTTAGTTACCAAATGCGATTCTTCTTTCAAAACTTGTGTTTATAGAAAACCTTTTTCTGTTTCTAACCCACCTCATGCTCTCTCAAATCATCCTGTCAACCAAAAAATCGGTGTTTTTTACACGTATGTAAATCGTGCTCTCAAAATTTGTTCCGATTCTGTATCCCTTAAGGAAGAGCTTAATTACTTAAAAACCGTTGCTGTCAAAAGAGGTTTTAATCCTTCTGTTATCAATAATGCTATAAAGAAATTCAATAGACCATCTAATAGTTCTACTCTTTCCAAATCTGTCAAAAGCAAACCTGATAATTTGGTTGTCCTCCCCTTTTATCCTCCTTTATGTTTCAAGTTAGCTAAAGTTTTACGGCGTTTCAATTTTAACATTATCTTTAAACCTGTCAATAAATTCAAATTCCCCTCCACTACATCTCCTGTTCCTGATCTTCGTAAATGGGGAATTTATAAAGTTCCTTGTAATGGTTGTGATTTATCTTATATTGGTCAAACTAAAAGGAATCTCGAAATCCGCTTAAAAGAACACTCGCGTTATGTAATCAAAAGAATTTTTTAAATCTTCTATTGCCAAGCACTCTTGGGATTCCGGCCATAGTTTTAATTTTCAAAATGCTAAAATTATCTCTAATGCCAATAGTATCTCTGAATTGGACTTTCTTGAAAATTTAGCTATTTATCTTAATCGTGATGTTATTGTTAATGATAAATCTGATTCCACAATGCTCTCTGCAGCTTGGAAAACCCTTTTCAGTACTACCATTTAATTTATTTTTGTATTATTATTAGTCTGGTTTTTTTTTTTTTTATTATTATTATTATATATTATTTATTTATTTATTCATTTTTAATTTCATGTGTTCCCATATTGGATTCTATGTATTTTTCCCCCTCCTACTTTGTGTTCTTTTGTTTTGATTATTCTCTTCTGTGATAGGCTGTTGTCTTTTACTTTCCTATTGGCTGTTGATTTCTAACTTCCTATTGGCTGTTTCTTCAGCTTGTTTCCTTTCCCTTGTCTCTCATTTCAGTCTTGCCTCTGCTTTCATAGTAGAAGGATGTCTTTTTTGCGCCTGACGAAGAAAGACTCAGATCTTTCGAAAGGCCTAGCGCATTTACAAATTTTTGATGGTGTTTCAAGAAGATTGCAAGTAATGAATTCCATAAACATACAAATTAATAAATTCAGATTCAATCATTACACTATTTGGCCAATGATATTTAAATTTCGAAACAAAATTTTGTGCTTCATCAGACAGTTATGGCTATTTATGCAAACCGGTAACTAACAACTATGGATGATATATTTTTTAAATATAAAATCAGTAAATTAGTTTTTAAATAATTCTTACTTTATATGTTTAAAAAAATGAGTCCTATATTTAATTTTAACCATTAACAATCAAAAATAATATAAACAAAGATTAAAAATAATAATCTAGAATCCGAAAAAGTCTCAAATCAAATCCGAAAATTACTTGAAACCAAGCTGTGCGGATAAGTTGTCTTGTAAGTGTATATATTAAAATACCTTATGTAACTACCCTGTCAAAATTAGGTTACAATAGCCCTCGTTAAAGTTCCAGTTTTCTATTCTATAGGAAGTCATATGAAATAGAGAGTTTTGAAGTGAAAACTTACCACAAGTCCAAAATGTAATATAATATCCAGTTTACACATAGGACAAGATCTTTGCTCAAGTAACCATGGATCAATGCAGATTTTATGAAAGCAATGGCTAGAAAAAAATCACTTGTTATTATGGAATGAAATTGTTACAAAACAAAGTATCGATTATCCTATACAAAATAATATTAGGATCTGATTTGAGATTGCAATCCCAGTAATAAAGATTTAAATCAACTCTGGATTAAAGGTTTAAAATCAGGTTGTCGAAAGCTTCTAGAAAAAAGAAGCTTTTCAATCGCAGTAGGAATCATCAATTGGAATCAACTTGTTTATTGGATTTCTCTTTTTCCGAATCTATTCAGCTCACTCCAGCTAATTGGAAATGTGTCCAACACTTTTTACTTAGCCTGATGCATTTTACGCTTGTTACAAAGAGGATAATGTGCCTGACTTGTGAGGTGCAAGATCAATGGACTTATTTTAAAGTGTGCAGACAAACTAAATTCGAATTTTTTTTCGCTTTGAAGGTTTCACTTTAAAGATCATTCAATTCAGAAAAGGAATACGTGAATGAGTAGATTAAATAATAATGATATTTTGAGCAAATTTAAACCAAAATGCAAAAATAATAACTTTTATATTTATACCTTTATTCCCTAGCATACTGGAATTGCAAGCTAATGTTACATGTTTTATTAATTAGGATTAATTACACATTTCTTATGTTCTTTTAATAATAGGAATCATTTTAGGTGTGAGTACAAGTATTGGTTTGCTTACACTTTTGATTTTTGTGCTGTGTACAATTTTACAATGGGCAAAAATACTATTTCTTCTATACATTATGACAGAAACTATAATTTGCATCTCAAAAGTTCAAGTCATTTTTCACTTAGAACTTCTGTTTTTTTTTTTTTTTAAATCAACATGAATACAATTTAATTTTTCAATATTTTTTCAGTTAGGTATTCTTAATTGAGAACATTGGCCTGAAAATGGTACATTTTCAGCTACTCAGTTAAGAAAAATATAGCTTAAATCAGCACAAGAAAGAGCTTTGTTTAAGGACTTATTATTATACATTAATTTTGTAATAATTGTTAATGTTTAGAGAAACAATTTTTAAAATGGAAATGATGATACAACGGTAAAACCAATGTAATAAAAAAATTAGACTTTAAATAGTAGTATTTGTCTATACTATTTGTTATTTATACTTTGAATATGCTTGCAGTTAATATGTATATGTCAACTCTAGTTCATTCACTTTTTTCACATAGGTTGATCATTTAAAACACTTAGATGAACATAATTGATTTTCTTTCTTGCACATGCACTTTCGTGATTGACACCAAACACTTACAGATGATTTTTTAGGTAGCTTTCTTTACAAAAAGCTACCTATTGCAGCCGTTCGGAGGAAAGCGATTTCAAAAAATTTTGGTATATTTTCATCGATCATGACCCCCAGACCCCGAAACCACCCCCAGTTCAAAATTGATATATATATATATATATATATATATATTACCATTAATTAAACATAACCTGCCACCGTCAATTATTATGAATTAAAGCTGTAAGTATTAAAAAAAAATATTATAAGAATTATTATGGAAGAAAAAAGAAAAAAGTGGACACCGACAAAAATTGAAAAGCTTATACATTGAATTACGTTATCGAGGGCACAGAATTCAATGATATAAGCAAAATGGTTGTTTTCTGTGGGAAAAATAAGCTAAAGCTAAAATTAATTTTCCCCTGTGCCCGATCAACCACTAAAATCAAGTGAATTGATTAAAAATGAAAGCAGAATAGAAACAAATACTATGAAATGGAAGAATCAATAAAACGTATTTAAATATTTATAGGATATAAAATAGAAATAATAAACACCATACCGATTAATATTTCAGTATTTTACAAAAATCCATGTGCACATGTCTTCCAGTATATCAAAAAGATTAAGGTGAATAAAATAGTTAAGAAATCACAGTAAATGATACCAAAGGATGCAGTTAATACATTTTGAAATAAAATTTGAAATACCTTGTAAAACAAATTTAATCTAATATAAAATAAATAGATATTAATTACATTATTTAAAATGCACTATTAAATTAATAGATAACAGTTTAACAATATCGTCAAAATTTAGCTAAAAATACACCCTGGTGTATAAATTATAACTGAAATGGAGCTAGAAAAATTAAAAATTAGAGCAATCTGAAAGATACAATTTTAGTGCTGCCATCTATTAATAATTATATTAAACATCTATCGCAAGATAAAAATTTGCAAGCTATTGAATGTAAATAACTGTTTAAACAGCAAAACCAAACAAATCCTTATATATAGAGAATTATAGAACAACCACTAAAATCAAGTGAATTGATTAAAAATGAAAGCAGAATAGAAACAAATAATATGAAATGGAAGAATCAATAAAACGTATTTAAATATTTATAGGATATAAAATAGAAATAATAAACACCATACCGATTAATATTTCAGTATTTTACAAAAATCCATGTGCACATGTCTTCCAGTATATCAAAAAGATTAAGGTGAATAAAACAGTTAAGAAATCACAGTAAATGATACCAAAGGATGCAGTTAATACATTTTGAAATAAAATTTGAAATACCTTGTAAAACAAATTTAATCTAATATAAAATAAATAGATATTAATTACATTATTTAAAATGCACTATTAAATTAATAGATAACAGTTTAACAATATCGTCAAAATTTAGCTAAAAATACACCCTGTTGTATAAATTATAACTGAAATAGAGCTAGAAAAATTAAAAATTAGAGCAATCTGAAAGATACAATTTTAGTGCTGCCATCTATTAATAATTATATTAAACATCTATCGCAAGATAAAAATTTGCAATCTTTTGAATGTAAATAACTGTTTAAACAGCAAAACCAAACAAATCCTTATATATAGAGAATTATAAACCTAATATAAATCACACAAAGTATTTAAAACTATTGTTAATAAAATTTAAAAGCATACAATATGTTCTATTAGCTAAATTATTTAAACTAAACTAAGAGTTTAAATAATGTTAGAACATTGATAATATATAGCATATATCTATATGCTATAAAACAAAATAAATTCAGTAATAATTAATATAAATAATTATTAAAAATTATCTAAAAATTATTTTTTAATGAATTATATATAAGATATTTATAAAATGAACAGGAAATAACAAACATGTGGAAGTATATAGAAGGTTAAATAATACTTAAAATCCCATTACTTAAAACGCACAAATATAGAATGTGGATTATTTTCAGACATCCATAAAAATCCATAAAGTATGAATATGGGACATTCAAAAACATTAAACCAAGAGTGGCATACTATTAGTAATTAATATGATATTGTCCTTAGTAAATTAAAATTTAATAACAAATAATTGTAAATTAGATTAATGAATAATTAAGCTAATTATAATATTAATGAAAATCTCCAACTTACATATAAAATATCAAATCAACATCCACATAAAATACATAACAAAAAAATAGTAATAATACAAGAGCCCCGCTTTTTTTTTTTTTTTTTTAAATAAATAATTAACCATTGCGTATTATCCAGACAACACCACCCTCCTCCGTACTCTAACATCTACCCACCCAACCAACCTATAATATTTTTTTATGTTATTTTACAATTTTTAATTTTTATGGATATTTTTTTTATTTTATAATTTTTTTGTAATTTTGTTTACGCATGTGTTAATTTGTGTTTATAGATCATGTAAGAAAAGTACTAATTGTATATTAATGAATATATGAATTTTTTTGGAAAACCATGATTTAATGCATCATAAATTAGTTTTTTAATATTATTGTTAATTAGAGGAGAAGAACATAAACATTTTATTCTATATAAATGATTAAGTATTATATTACGAAATACAGAATGATGTAGACAAGATTTAAAATTTGTAAATGTATTAACTGTGAATTTAAATTCTTTACGTTTGTCATACAAATCTGTGATTGTTTTATTGTCTTTTATTGTAATTTTAAGATCTAAGAAGTTAATTGTATTGTTAGATAAAAGGTTTTCCGTTAATTCCAAATTAGTGGGATAATCAACTGGAAATCGAGTAAATGCAGATTGATCAGTTTCTATTAAAATGATGACATCAATATAACGATATAAATGTAGATTATTATTAGTAAAATTGCGTTCATAATGAGATAAGTATAAGTCTGAGAGTAAACTGGAAGTACAACCGCCTTGTGGTATACCGACATGCTGTAAATATAAAGTATTATCTTGCAATATATAATTATTATAGATAATGAAGTTAGTTAAAGATTTAAAATATGCAATATCTATATAAGATGGTAATTCCAGTTTTTTATAATACTTTTTAAATAATGCATTTATAATTTTATGTAAATCTAATAGGTCTATATTATTAAAAAAATCTTTGAAGTCATATGTCGTTATATTACAAACAGAATGAAGATTTTTTAAAATCTTAACAAGTTGATAGCTATTTTTTATACAATGTGTATTATCATTGTTTGTAGTAAGTTCATATATTTGATTAAGAATTTTTAAGAGAAGTGTTTTAAGAGAAGGCTTTATTATTATATGTATTACAACCAATAGTAACAGTCCTAAATTTAATAGGAGTTTTATGAAATTTGGGAATAAGAACTAAATATGGATAATTAAAATTAGTAGATAAAATATTTAAAAGTTTATAATAACTTCGAATTTTACGATTATTTACAATAACATTTTCATTAGTTTTTTGAAAAGACTTATTAGAAGAAATAGAATTTGTAAGAAGTTGGTGATAATATGATTTACATATAATAGCATAATTGTTAGGAGATTTGTCTACATATGTAATAACGAAGTTTTTTTGTAATTTAGTAATTTGTTGGAAATAATGCTGTGTATTAATAGAAACCAAATCAGCAATATTATTTTTTAAAGCCATAGTTAATTTTTCAATTACTAATATCTTCCATTGATTAAAATATTCAATAGGCTTATTATAAGAGATAGAAATTTTATAAATAAAAATATCAATATCATATGTAAACTGTTTGATAATAGATTTAACATTAAATTTAGATGGAAGTCTATATTTAGTACCATAACCCATTAGTTGTTTCAATTTAAAATCATGAACAATATCAAGATTTCCAGTGATTATATGTCCATGATCATTGTTTATGTATTTTTTTAGAGTAGGGTCTTTGCAGTTACACGGAAAAGTACTTGCAGCAGATGTATTTTTTGAAAATGTATTATAGTTAAAAAATTTTCTCCCAATTGTATTCGGATATTTAAAGGTTTTTGATATATGAAGATTATTGATAGGAAAAAAACAATTTTTATCATTAATTATAGAATTGATATTAATTTTATTAAAAATGTGATTTGAAAAAGTAATTATCATTTGAGTATTCATGTTCTGAATTTTGTGTTTTTTTTTTATATTAATATTTAAAAGATTAACCCTACTCATAATAAGGTCAAAGTAAATATCAGAGAAATGTTTAGAGAAAGATTTACTTAGAAAGACATTTAAATGTTGTACCAGCTGTTTCTTTTTAATAGCAAAGATGTTTTTACGAATTAACAACCAGTTATAATTCTCTAAGTAATTTCGTTGAAGATCATTAATTTGTTTTGTGATAGATTTTTTGGAAACTACAACTGATGATGAACCCTTTCCGCGTTTATTACGTGTTGTTTTAGCATTTAAATTATGATTAAGAGTAGGATAAATTGGAGAATAATCAATATTGTTATTTATAGATGTGAAGATTTTGACAGGTCTGTTAAATACTTCACTGTTAAGTCCATAAGGATATATTGTGT
The DNA here is from genome assembly GCA_963932465.1 of Maratus speciosus. Classification (NCBI taxonomy): domain Eukaryota; kingdom Metazoa; phylum Arthropoda; class Arachnida; order Araneae; family Salticidae; genus Maratus; species Maratus speciosus. The sequence continues at coordinate 687,415,094 of OZ010787.1, read as the reverse complement.
TATAATATTTCATATATGATGATTCCATATAAAGACGTTCTGATTTATTTTTTAGAATTTGAAGGATTTCAATTGTCGTATTTTTAAATAGATGTTTATGAAAATGTTGAATTTCAGCTGTAGATTGTATATTTTTTGCTTTGTTATTATTAGAGTCTGATCGATGATGATTGATTCGTTTATGAATTGGACCTGATGTTTCACCAATATATTTCATATTACATAAGTTGCACTTTATACTATAAATAACATTAAATGCTTTACAAAAACTTGAATAATTAGGATCTGAGACAATTTGTGTTTGAGCAGCGTATGGACATGTCTTGCACCGAGAATCATAGCACTTACGAAAAAATAAAGGACGAGGGGGAGAGTATAAATGGTCGCTGGATGACGATCCAGGAACAACCCAATTATTATTCCTGTACCGGGCACTACACTGCATAGATGCTAAGTGTATCTTGCCAGTATCGAGATGTTTACTAAGAACTGCCATATAAAAATTATGTATGGAAAGTGCAATAATTGCCATAAAAATAAGAAATTTTAATAATAAAAATTAATAATTTAATTAAATTAGCCTTGATTAAATAATAAAACTTGAGTATGAAAAAAAATATATATACAATATTTACAATCATAGAAGCAGAACGCAGAAACAATCTTCAAATTATCCAAAACCAAATTATGATAACCCAAATAACGTATATGAATAATATCAAGAAACCACTAGACTATTTTATAACAAATAAGTCTAAAAAGATCCGCATAACATCCAAATCCTAGAACAACTATAACCACGCAAAGACAACCAAAACGCTTACCCAACTAACTACTCAGATCAAAGTAATATGAATTTAAACTAAAGCAAATTAACATTAAATCTTTGAATAGAAATAATTATTGCTACCATATTAATGTATATATAAAATGATTATCTCTACAGAATTATGTAAAGCTATAGCACAAATAGAAAATATATAGGACAATATCATACATAAACTACAAGAAAATTCAGATAAAATCATAACTAGAAAATTAAAAAACATTAAATAAATCGTTGCAATGATAGGAATGAAAAAATTAATGGAATCCTAAAATAGGTATCAGATAACTACATGGTAGAAATCTTATTGATAATACACATAGATTGTGCGCTAATTGCAGCAATGATCTAAGCGTATAATATTTAAAAGATTGCTAAATAATTTAGCGACCTGGGAATATATAAATATATATATAAGATACCTTAAGGAAAAAATACATCAAAATGAATTGTTGACATTCAAAATGAAAAGATATTTAAAATATCGTAAAAAGCATACATTCATAATGACTTGCGCAAATGCATCATAGTAATTTGAATGCTAATATATTACCATTAATTAAACATAACCTGCCACCGTCAATTATTATGAATTAAAGCTGTAAGTATTAAAAAAAAATATTATAAGAATTATTATGGAAGAAAAAAGAAAAAAGTGGACACCGACAAAAATTGAAAAGCTTATACATTGAATTACGTTATCGAGGACACAGAATTCAATGATATAAGCAAAATGGTTGTTTTCTGTGGGAAAAATAAGCTAAAGCTAAAATTAATTTTCCCCTGTGCCCGATCAACCACTAAAATCAAGTGAATTGATTAAAAATGAAAGCAGAATAGAAACAAATAATATGAAATGGAAGAATCAATAAAACGTATTTAAATATTTATAGGATATAAAATAGAAATAATAAACACCATACCGATTAATATTTCAGTATTTTACAAAAATCCATGTGCACATGTCTTCCAGTATATCAAAAAGATTAAGGTGAATAAAACAGTTAAGAAATCACAGTAAATGATACCAAAGGATGCAGTTAATACATTTTGAAATAAAATTTGAAATACCTTGTAAAACAAATTTAATCTAATATAAAATAAATAGATATTAATTACATTATTTAAAATGCACTATTAAATTAATAGATAACAGTTTAACAATATCGTCAAAATTTAGGTATAAATTATAACTGAAATGGAGCTAGAAAAATTAAAAATTAGAGCAATCTGAAAGATACAATTTCAGTGCTGCCATCTATTAATAATTATATTAAACATCTATCGCAAGATAAAAATTTGCAAGCTATTGAATGTAAATAACTGTTTAAACAGCAAAACCAAACAAATCCTTATATATAGAGAATTATAGAACAACCACTAAAATCAAGTGAATTGATTAAAAATGAAAGCAGAATAGAAACAAATAATATGAAATGGAAGAATCAATAAAACGTATTTAAATATTTATAGGATATAAAATAGAAATAATAAACACCATACCGATTAATATTTCAGTATTTTACAAAAATCCATGTGCACATGTCTTCCAGTATATCAAAAAGATTAAGGTGAATAAAACAGTTAAGAAATCACAGTAAATGATACCAAAGGATGCAGTTAATACATTTTGAAATAAAATTTGAAATACCTTGTAAAACAAATTTAATCTAATATAAAATAAATAGATATTAATTACATTATTTAAAATGCACTATTAAATTAATAGATAACAGTTTAACAATATCGTCAAAATTTAGCTAAAAATACACCCTGTTGTATAAATTATAACTGAAATAGAGCTAGAAAAATTAAAAATTAGAGCAATCTGAAAGATACAATTTTAGTGCTGCCATCTATTAATAATTATATTAAACATCTATCGCAAGATAAAAATTTGCAATCTTTTGAATGTAAATAACTGTTTAAACAGCAAAACCAAACAAATCCTTATATATAGAGAATTATAAACCTAATATAAATCACACAAAGTATTTAAAACTATTGTTAATAAAATTTAAAAGCATACAATATGTTCTATTAGCTAAATTATTTAAACTAAACTAAGAGTTTAAATAATGTTAGAACATTGATAATATATAGCATATATCTATATGCTATAAAACAAAATAAATTCAGTAATAATTAATATAAATAATTATTAAAAATTATCTAAAAATTATTTTTTAATGAATTATATATAAGATATTTATAAAATGAACAGGAAATAACAAACATGTGGAAGTATATAGAAGGTTAAATAATACTTAAAATCCCATTACTTAAAACGCACAAATATAGAATGTGGATTATTTTCAGACATCCATAAAAATCCATAAAGTATGAATATGGGACATTCAAAAACATTAAACCAAGAGTGGCATACTATTAGTAATTAATATGATATTGTCCTTAGTAAATTAAAATTTAATAACAAATAATTGTAAATTAGATTAATGAATAATTAAGCTAATTATAATATTAATGAAAATCTCCAACTTACATATAAAATATCAAATCAACATCCACATAAAATACATAACAAAAAAATAGTAATAATACAAGAGCCCCGCTTTTTTTTTTTTTTTTTTTAATAAATAATTAACCATTGCGTATTATCCAGACAACACTACCCTCCTCCGTACTCTAACATCTACCCACCCAACCAACCTATAATATTTTTTTATATTATTTTACAATTTTTAATTTTTATAGATATTTTTTTTATTTTATAATTTTTTTGTAATTTTGTTTACGCATGTGTTAATTTGTGTTTATAGATCATGTAAGAAAAGTACTAATTGTATATTAATGAATATATGAATTTTTTTGGAAAACCATGATTTAATGCATCATAAATTAGTTTTTTAATATTATTGTTAATTAGAGGAGAAGAACATAAACATTTTATTCTATATAAATGATTAAGTATTATATTACGAAATACAGAATGATGTAGACAAGATTTAAAATTTGTAAATGTATTAACTGTGAATTTAAATTCTTTACGTTTGTCATACAAATCTGTGATTGTTTTATTGTCTTTTATTGTAATTTTAAAATCTTACCTATGTCACACTGTAACTCTCGTATTTATGAACCGATTTGGATGTAATTCGGTGTGTACATTAGGGTGGTGCGAAAAAAGTCAAGTTGATATTTCCGAGTCGCTATAGTGCGGAAAAGTTGCGATTGGTAAATACAAGAAAAACAAAAAAAAATTCTTCAAATCGGACTTTATCTTCCGATCCCGCAAACCGCCTAAAAATTCCAAAAAAATGAAAATTTCCGATTTTTTCAGAATTTTTCTTTTTTTTTACGTTTATATATTTTTTATCGCTATAGGAAAAAATATTTGCAGTTTGTACTGTTTAATAATAATAATAATAATAATTGTGTTTAGAGAATATCTTCCGATCGCGCAAGCTCAATAAAAATCGGCAAAACTTCAATTTTGAGTGATTTTCATGCATTAAGTATATAATCAACTGAGGTCAGTTTGCAGTCTCAGGTTAAGATTTAAATGTTAATTGATACTATTGAGCATATTAAGTTATTTTTAAACAACCTAGAATTTACCACGAAGAGTTCGTTTCAGGTCTGAAAAATTTAGTAGTGCACCCAACTGCCGTTAGCAACGTTGAAAAACAGCGCTGAAGTCGGCGTACGCGCTCCCACCTAGTCTCACCTAACTCCATAAAATTTACAGAAAAGTCAACTGGATTCAGATGAACTACATGGCATATACTATTTTGACGGAAAAAAGGACGATACCAGAGTTAAAGAAAGTTTTGCATCTAAACAGGTTCGTCAAACTATTAAAGAGGAACACTTTCCTGTCATAAAAGAACGTGACTCAGTTTATTTAGGTCATGTGCCTCCAAACTCCGGGTCTGCTAAGGACATTCTAGCTTTCACAGTATCATGCCTTACTGAACATGGGGTTTCACTAGAATACTTAGATTTGGTAGGCTGTGATGGTACAAATACCAATACTGGATAGAAAGGTGGTGCTATCAGAAAACTTGAAGTTTATCTCTGACGACCAATGCAGTGGGTTGTTTGTTTATTCCATTTTGTTGAATTACCTTCCTGCCATCTTTTTTCAACATTTGAATGTTGAAACTACTGGCCCAAGATCATTTAGTACACCATTTGGACACAATATCATTGTTGTGTAAAGCTCTCGGTGATAAATTTTTAATTGACTGATTGTGAAATTCCAGAAGTGGTCAGGCAACTGTTGAGCAAGGGCCAAAGATATCTTCTTGGCGTAAGTCAAGCAATTAACAGTTACAACTTTCCAAATGACTTATTAAAGTGTGACTCCGGTCCAATTTCACATGCCAGATTGCTCACTTGTGCAAATAGAGCCCTTCGACTTTACGCGAGCATGGAAAACCCATCGGATGCCTTAAAGCCATATTGACATTTATTTTAAAATCTTGCTTGCCAGTTTGTTTTGAAATAAAATGCTGTAAGTACATTACAGACGGGCCTCTTCATCTGTACAGAGCAATTGAAACATCTCGATACTTTCGTGACAACCTGAAGAAAGTGTAGTCTTTGAAACTGAACGAAACTCGTTCTTTGCTCACCCGGAGAACCAATGGTATGGTATGGATGGCAATGGTATTTTATAAGAGGAGGCACATAAGAGAGGTAGGGCTGTTAAAAGCCAGGCAGAATGTTTCAAAGGGTAAAGACATCTGAATCTTTATCACTCCTAAAATCCAGAATTAATTGATTGCAATGTAGCAAAATTAACATTTCCACCGCTTTTTCGGAGATTAACCCATGAAGAAATACATTTCTTCGTTCAATCAGTTCATATCTCAGTCTGGGATGATAAAAAGTTTCCCAACCACACGTAAGATGTCCAGCGGTGCATTAAATCTGTAACGGAAGCATCATTTAAGGTATGTTGGCCCCAATCAAGAGAGCATCAGGGCCACACTGAAATCAATGTCCATAATACCAGACATTACCACCAAATCGCAGTACAAAGTTGCGTCTAAAAGTCAAACTTAAACAGATGACATAACAAATTGTATATGTTATACTGTCACGACACTAGCTTTTTAATACAGTGTTTTGATTCTATTATAAAAAATTATGTATTTAAGTAATGTAAATAGCAAACACCCTCATTGGTTGGATGGAGGATAGGTTGTGGTTTGAAATCGAAGTGCAGCTACCTTCCCGTGGTGAGTTCTGGTTTGTTTAATCATTATCAAATATCTAAACAAGCAAAGAGTTGTACATTGTACAATTTATATGCAAATGTTAATATTGGAACGCAAACTGATCTCAGGTGATTATTTTCTTTATTCATCAAAATCACTGAAAATTGAATTTTTGCCGATTTTTATTGAGCTTGCGTGATCGGAAGCTATTCTTTAAACGCAACTGTTTATTTTTATTATTATTAAACATTACAATCTGCAAATATTTTTCAGTATAGCGATAAAAAATATATATACGTAAAAAAAGAAAAAAATTCTGGAAAAATCGGAAAATTTCTATTTTTTTAAATTTTTAGGCTGTTTGCGGGATCGGAAGATAAAGTCCGATTTAAATGATTTTTTTTTTTTGTTTTTCTTGTATTTACCAATCGCAACTTTTCCGCACTATAGCAACTCGGAAAAATCAACTTGACTTTTTTCGCACCACCCTAGTGTACATAGTACATACCAATGTCTCGACCGAGTTCGTTGGCCAGCTTCATCCGCCATTTTGTTTCAAAATGGCGGCCATTTAAAAATTTAAAAAAAATTTAAAATTTGAAATGTGGTACCAAAAAATTGAAAATGGAAAAATATTTTTTTCTTATGTATTTGACCTTTATACAAAGACTCCGTAGCAGTTTTTGTTTCGTCTATATCATAAAAAATGGCCGAGTTATAGCATTTTGAATTTCTAGCGAAGCTGACATTTTGAAACGTCCTGAATTTTGTCACGCGATAAAAGGCGTATTTATGAACCGATTTGGATGTAACTTCGTTTATACATAGTACAGACCAATGTCTCGACCGAGTTCGTTGGCCAGCTTCATCCGCCATTTTGTTTAAAAATGGCGGCCATTTAAAATTTTAAGAAAAATTTAAATTTGAAATGTGGTACCAAAAAATTGAAAATTGAAAAAATATTTTTTTCTTATGTGTTTGACCTCGATAAAAAGATTCGGGAGCAGTTTTTGTTTCGTCTATATCTTACAAAATGGCTGAGTTATAGCATTTTGAATTTCTAGTGTGGCTGACATTTTGAAACGCTCTGATTTTTGCCACGTGATAACAGACATATTTATGAACCGATTTGGATGTACCTTGGTGTGTACATAGTACATACAAATAACTCAACCGAGTTCGTTGGCCAGCTTCATCCGCCATCTTGTTTCAAAATGGCGGCCATTTAAAATTTTTTTTAAAAAATTAAATTTAAAATGAGATACCAAAAAATTGGAAGATGAAAAATAGTTTTTTCGTATGTGTTTGACCTTAATACAAAGATTCCGGAACAGGTTTTGTTTCGTCTATATCTAAAAAAATGGCTGAGTTATAACATTTTGAATTTCTATTGTGGCTGACATTTTAAAACGACCTGATTTTTGTCACGCGATAACAGGCGTATTTATGAACCGATTTGAATGTAACTTGGTCTGTACATAGTACATACCAATGTCTCGACCGAGTTTCTTGGCCAGCTTCATTCGCCATCTTGTTTCAAAATCGTTGCCATTTAAAAAAAAATGTAATTTAAAATTTAAAATGAGGTATTAAAAAATTGGAAAATGAAAAAGATTTTTTTTATGTGTTTGGCCTTGATACAAAGATTCTGGAGCCGTTTTTGTTTCTGAAAATTTGTTTTTTTGTTTATATCTTAAAATGTGGTTGAATTATAGCACTTTGAATTTCTATCATGGCTAACACTTTGAAACAATCTTGTATTTGTCTCACGATACCACACGTATTCGCCTATTTCGATGGAAGAAGGCATGTGGGCAGTATACATCAATATCTCGACCAAGTTCGCTGGCCAGCTTCATCAGCCATCTTGTTTCTTAATGGCGGCCATTAAATTAAAAAATATATATATTTAAAGTGAGGTGCAAAAAAATTAGAAATTGAAAAAGGTTTCTTTCTTAAGTATTTGACCTTGATATAAGGATTCAGGAGCATTCTTTGTTTGTCTTTATCTTAAAAAAGGGCTCAGATATAGCAGTTTCAATTTCTAACGTGGGTGACATTTTGAAAAATCTGATTTTTCGCCTGCGACAGCACTCGTATATATCAACCGATTCCGATGTGAGTGAGCATGTGCACAGCAATTACTAAGGTCTCGACCAAGTTCACTGATTAGCCTCATCCACCATGTTGTCTTAAAATGGCAGGCACTTTAAGAAATCTCCGAATTTGGCAGCCAAATATAAGCTACTTTAAATAAAAGCAGCTTGGATAAAGCTGACTAATTTCGCGAAATTCTCATTCATAATGATTTAGTATTGAAAAAAATTAGTATTGGATCTCCTACATTCGGTTTCCACTTAATTGAGCTTCGTGTGTTTGAATAATATAAGTTGGCTTTTTTAAAATAAGGAATATGAAAGCTACCTCTTCCTCCCGGCACTGGCCGGAAGGACTTTTCTGACTTCAAGACTCCAATTCCTTTGTTTCCATGTTGTTTCATTGCTTCATGAACATTCATACATGAGAGGTTATTAGAGCTATCGAGTTATGAGAAATGTTCATGACGAGACTCCATTAAACAAGGTGAGGTTATTACTTAATTGCCAAAGTTATTTTATGTGCCGGTTAGTAGCATGAAAAATCTTATGCAGCTAATGAAGGCTGGTACATTCCTTCGATCCTATATTCATTGACGTTGGATTGCATGCTTAAAAACAGCAGCGTGCAATCACTTAAAATGAATAGCCATTATTGGTAGCAGTGAAATAATTACCAGCAGAGAACCGAGCGAATCAACAATAATAATATTGGTGAACGTCGAAAATCCTTGATGTTTGTCCGAGAAATAATCATACAGTTGTTGATCAACTTATTTATTAACATACTCGTTTCTCATAAAAGGGGGGGGGGGCGACACTCTCAATTACTTGGCAGAACATTTATGAAAACATGTTAATGGCGAAATTCTATAAATCGGAAGTCATTCTTCTGATGCCGCAGCATTTTTTTTAACAGACGATTTCACTCAAAAAGGTTCCGTCCAAACTAAAGCTAAAAAATTTTATAGTGAGAGCATAGGAACACAAAAATCTGCATTATGACAGATCGAATATCCAATTTGAGAACGCGATTGTTTTAGGCGCTTAAAAAATGTTCTGTAAAGATCTAGAAAGTACAATCTAATTTTCAAAAGGGAAAATTAAAAGGAAGATTTTAAAAGGGGATTTTGAAGATGGAGAAATTTTTACTAACGCAAAGCCAAAATGAAATAAAGAATAATTTTTAGGATAAAAAGAAAAAAGACATCATAATATTTTAAAGCAAAAATAGTAAAATTAAAGTAGAAAAATTTAGAATATTCTTTAGATAGGTTAACAATTAAAATACTTTACACACGCATATAGTATATATATATATATATATATATATATATAACGAAATTCAAAATTCCGCCCTGTCTTAAAAATATTCTATCATTTTCTCCCATCTAATAGACTTTTCTAGCCCTAGTTTATTTCATTCTCTCCTGTCTTTAAAAATCTTCCAACACATTTAAATGCGGGATATCATTTATTTTTCTTTTCAAAAACTTATAAAAAAGTAATTAACGTATTATTATTATTAAATATTTTTCTTTTGGAGCCTGCTCCAATGTCTTTTCTTTTTTTTTCAAGCTTAACACGTTCACGCCGGCGCGGTGGGTCACACTCGACTGTCTCGGAGCTGCCAAGTCTCCGGCTTTTTGCATACCAGTATTCATATACCCATATAGAAAATGTTGTTTTATTTAATTCGAACAATTGGGCGATTTAAGGGAGCAACATTTTCTCTAAAATAATAGTGGTGTGCAAAAAGCCGGAGACTTGACAACTCTGAGACAGTCGAGTGTGACCCACCGCGCCGGTGTGAACGTGTTTAAGAACGATGTGATTTTCAATTTCCTACTAGATTAGTTGTTCTGCTAATCTCGATTTATTTTGCTATTTTTTTTTTTCATTTTGAGCTACGCCCGAGCTTTATCGGAAAGACCTTATTACCCTATTTTTCTTCCACATCAAGAAAATTGCAGTTCCCTCTTTTTCATTCCGCAATGCAGTATTGTAGACTTGAGTAGTCAGGATTTATCGCCTCGCATGAGTTTTGGAGATAAGATTTTGTGTGGATTGACTTATTAACGGCTTTGTACAACACCGGGAAGAAATGTATCCTTTAATAATATGAAATATTCGTTCGTCATCGTTTAATAATCTAAAATTTGATGGATTAGTATCGTAGAATTCTAAATCAGTGAAATGCCGTAGTTAATAATATTACAACATGAACCACTCTTAGTTTGTAGAAAATGCCCTCCTCTTTGGTGAAGTCACTGGAATAATAAATATCTTTCCTACATGGGTATTGACTGGGAGTTGATTTCTGGAAAACACTTTTGGTTATTCGATTCATTGCTATATTGAAACATAGGCGACTTGGGAATATCTTGCTGGTAAAACATTCACTAACGATGCTTTATTTTACGTATGTCTACTGGGCTTAAGTATCTAAGTTTGGAAATGATACTGGGAATTGCTTGACAAATTGGATGTCTTTGTCATGGAGAACGAGGGTGGAGAACTGGAATCATGCCAACGACAGATTTCACTGAGGGTAGAAAAATTTTGCAAAATAACAGAAAATAAAATTGTCCAAATTCAATGTCAATATCAAATCATATTTTCAAAGACAATTTGCATAAAATAAACTCAAGAAGTACAAAATGAAACAAGAAAATAATATATATATATAAGAAAGTAATAATTCAAATAAAGCGAAGAAAATCTTCATAGGCTACCATCCACACTTTACAAAAAAAAAAGAGAGAAATTTTTATCAAATGAAACAATTGCTTCCACAATAAATCCTTTTCACAATTATTTATCTAAATCAATACATGAACGAAAAATGTACATAAAATACAGGCCATCTATACTAATTAAAGAAAGTTTCGCTCTGCCTGTGTGCGATGGCTACCAAAATCTACTGGACGTAGAAAACTGAATTTTTTTGTGAGGATAGCCCAAAGGTGTCTCCTGATGCACCTGTGAATCAGAATTTTAATATTTTATTAAGTAATCTCGATATTAATTGAAAACAACAAAGCACTCTCATCCAAACTTCACTTTTTTCATCGCGATCTCCGGACATCTCTCTCGTGCATGCCCATAAACCCATTTACGCATTGGTGGCAAATGAAGACGCTGGTTTTCATTTTATTTGTCTTTTTTAATACTTTTGTTTCAATCGAAATTGACCAAATTGACCAGTTCAAATTGAAAGACATATTGCGAACGATCGTACTCCCACGTCTCAAATTCCGCAATCAACTCGAAAAAGTATTGCAGTTAACTCCTTGAAAAAATTTTTCAAAAAGGGTCGTTTTTCCGAAAATCGTGTCAACGACCCCCCAGGGCGAAATTTTAGAGGTGTAAAAAAACCAAAAATGTGCTCTTAAAGGTGAAACTTTCTTCTAATCAATGGTGTAATTTGTTTTTAAAAATATGAATTTTAACAGTTTCAAATACACCGGCGAACGCAGTCAATTCGCGCCTCACGGAGAGGATGTTTCTTCTTCGTTAAAATTAACTAAACGTCCATATTTTAACACAATCCTTTAGAGCGTCTCAATACACCAGATTTACATCACCTACAAAAATAGTTTCGAAAATTTCGGTGTTTATGGTGCTGTTTACGACGGTCGATTATCTACACGAGGGATACACTCTCAAAAATAATTTACTTAAAAATGAAAACTTCCATGTACTCGTATTTTTTTAAGTACAATTGTTTCAAAAAGAAATACATTGTTAAAAAATAATCTACTTAAAAATAAGCATATCTCTATACTCATATTTTTTAAGTACAATTGCTTCAAAAAGGAGCATTAATCTACTTAAAAATGAAAATTTCTTTGTACTCGATTTTTTTAAGTACAATTAATTCAGAAACGAGTACATGATATTTTGAAGTTGTGTATACTTATACTTGATTTATAAATGTATGCAGAAATGAATACATATATTTTGTATTTTAAAGTTTTAATATTCATGTTTAAATCCTATCTGCTCAAAAATATGAGCTTTCTGATAAACCCTTTTCTTATACCGAATTGACAGTAGGGATTTCCAAGCTTTTATTTACAGATATGTCTATCTTTGTTATAATTTTTAATTTATAATACACACTTTTCAAATTTATTTACAATTTCATTAGAAATTTTAAAGAAGAAAATTTAGTTTAAAAATTGTTTTATTAGAAAATAGAATATTTAAGAAAGGGAAAATTCATCTCTGCTGTTAGCGATCTTCCGTTGCTGATTCATAAAAGGTATCATTTGGAAGCAGCTGGTAGCTGCTCTTATAGCACAATCAGAACAATACTGATCTCCCACCTAGAGGACTCGGGTTCAAACCACGGGGGCTGCTCATACACAAAATTTCAAGAATTAAAATAGTAAATTCGTTGTTCTTTACTCCAAAGATTGTAGTTCTCGCAATTAAAAATGGTGATTTGTCGGTTCTCTGTAATTTCGCTTTTTTTTTTCTTATAGTGTATGTGTGTTTCTATACATACTTATTTTCGAGTCCCTGTATATACTCAAAAAATGAGTACATGCGTTTTTCAAGTTTAAGAGTTAAGTACTCGGAGCTATTTTAAGATCGGGAAGTGCTCAATAATTAGTACAATTTACTTATTTTTAAGAATAGTGTTTTAATAGTGTATAAGCCCAAAGGGGTTGTGCCCTTCATGGGGTCTTTCTAAGGGAACCTAACCCGTATTTACGCAAAGAAATCCAAGGTCATAAGAAAATCACGGAAAACTCCGAACGATTAGGCCGACGGGTGCGATTGGGTTCGAACACAGCACTTCCCGTCTACCATCCTCTCGGCACTGGTGGGGCCGAAACGTTCGGATGGGTAGAAATATTTTTCACAAAATAAAATTTGTGAAAACTTCGACAAAAATAATAAAAATCGAGGGATTTCTCAGGACTTCGGTAAAAATTTTTTCAGTATTAAATATGCATATTTTTCATGAAATTAGAAAAAAAGGCTTGGGTATAGTTATATTTACAATCTATTAAAATTTCAGATAATTCGGACGATACTAACTATTTATTTTGTTATGTTAATGAAACCGATGCAAAAAAAGAAAAACCATTTAGGCATCGGTAGCAAACAAAATCTTAATTTTAATCATTTCTTTTCGATCGCGGTAGCTGAATGGTAAAGCGCAGGTCTTCTACACGAAAGGCCTCCGGTTCAGAGCTCGACAGGACGGAAGTTGAAAATTTCTAAATTACATTGTCTATTGGATTTAATTAAAAGAAATTTCGTAGTTTTTCGCACTTTTAAAGTTCCGCACTTAACCTGTATGTCAATGCATTAATATAGCAATAAATAAATAAATATATATAGTAATTATTCTTAACTTTAAAACAATTGAATTATTTAAAAAAGACTACTCATAAATGAATAGAATTATTAAAAAAAAAAAAACTACATTTTATAAATATTATTGTCCAACGTACTTAATTAAAAGAAATAACGTGTTTTTTACAATTTTAATGTTTTCTTTTAATATGTTATAATCTTTTAATATATTTCTTTTAATAATATTATTATCTTTTAATAATATTAAATATATATTATTAATATATGTTTCAATGTCTTTTAATTTTACTAATAAAAGAAAATTTCGCATTTTGTGTTTAACGACTTTATTCCAGTAAATAAATATATATATGATATAAAACTCGGTTTGAAGTCGTGACATTCGTACTTAAAACACACCCAGTTTGTTCATCCATTTCTTTATTAGGCGTACAGACATCTTACCCGATCCTATGTCTGTTCTCAATCTGCGTGAATTTGAAGTTCTCATCACTAGAAGACTCTTTTATATTAGATGCTCCTGAGTAATCTTGGATAATTGGCTTTCAATTTAGGGTAAGTTACATGTTCATTTAAAAGTTGGAAATACTTGATAATTGGGCCATGTGTTGAGAGTTACTTCTGAATTTAATTGGGATTTGAAGTAGCAAGGAAATGATGATGTTTGATAAGTGTCAAGACGTCGAACCTATGTCTGCACTGATGATTCTCGAAAATAAACTATACTTGATAATATCTCTTATGGGTTCTAATGATTTCAAGTGCTACTTGGGGCAGATATAGAAATTGAGTTAGCAACTGAGGGGAAGGTATACTAATTTAAAAAGTTTATAGAGCATCTCATCAATTTTATAACATACATATATATACAGCAATTATGGGGTATATTTAAGTCACATCCGATTCGCTGACGACATTTTAATTTTCAGTAACAGCCCAAAAGAATTGGAAAATATGCTAAAAGATTTGGCAGAAGCTAGCGTTAATGTGGGATTAAAAATAAATTTGGAAAAGACTAAGGTGACGTTTAATTCATTTGCATCAAAAAAGAAAATCGTCTACTACAGCACTGAGATTAAAGAAGTGCAAAGTTATGTGTACCTTGGACAGAAAATATCATCGAATAATAGAATCATGAATGAAATCAATAGAAGAATAAGAAATGGATGGAGTGCTTTTGGGAAGAACAATATTATTCTGAAGAGTAACATGCCTCTTTGTTTGAAAAGAAAGGTGTTTAACCAATGTGTTTTACATGTACTAACTTATGGAGCAGAAACATGGACGCTAACAAAACGGATGGTACAAAGATTATAAAAAGCACAGCAAAGTATGGAAAGATGTAGGCTCAGTATAACTAGTCAGGCGAAAATTTTTGACATCATTGAAAGAATTAAACGGCTAAAATGGAAATGGTCTGGGCACCTTGCAAGAAGACAAGTCAATAGATGGAGCACAAACACTGTACAGTGTTATCCCAGAGATGTAAAAGGATCAAGAAGACGATGGAGGGACGAAATCAGAAAAGTGGCCGGTGATAATTGGATGACTAAAGCACTAGACAGGAGACATTGGAAAAATCTGGGAAAAACCTACATCCATTGAAAACTGTTGTTGATTATGATGATGATAGTAATTATTCTAATTTTAAAACAACTGAATTATAAAAGAAAATTACACATAAATGAATCAAATTAAAAAAAATAATTACTACATTTTTTAAAATTTCATTGTCCAATCGATTTAATTAAAGAAATTTCGTTTTTTTAAGGTATTTTATCCATTCTAGTAAAAGAATAAATAAATAAAAATAAATCTTCAATTGCAATTCTTTCACTTATAAAAACTCTCGCTAGATGGTGCCAAAAAATGTGTCTCCTGGCAATGTTTATTAGAAATTTGCAATAGATACAATAAAACCTACATAGAAGGAAATGCAAACGACCAGTGGAAGATACTGTTTTAAACAGGTTATTTAAATTTTACAAAGTATAATTGAATCTTTTTTTGGGGGGGGAGGGGGTGGACCATGATTTCTTTTTCGCTTTTTACAGGATTCGGCTATAAACAGGCTTTACTCTATTAGAAAATAAATTTGTTGGATAGTACCTTTTTAAAAATCTATGTAGCAGTATTGTCTAACAATCTCTCTTATATATTTCTCTTGCGTGGCGCTAAAATAGGGCTGAATTTGTAGCTTGCCGTTTGGCAACAATCGCAGTAACACAATTTTGCCTTATTACATTCCACCAATCAGAAGAGTGATTTCACCACTGAAACTCGCATCATATTTTTAAAAAAAATTTCAATGGTTTTCATAAAATGTAAACATATTAAAACGATTCCGTTTAATTGTGCACTAATCGCGTTAAGTGCAGAACACAGGTTATTTATTGAGAAATAATATTAAGTAAATAATCTTTCATAGTAAGCGATGAAGATAATGGATTTTGATCCATGAATTAAAAAATGTAAGTAGAAGTGTGTCAGTGATGACGTCATATCCCTGATCCATATACATGTTAAGATCCTTGGTATTCCCAAAATAAATACATAATTTCTAATTAATTAAAATGAATAGTTAATGAAACTCAGGAATTTTAAATCAATTGCTTAAATGAGGCTTAATCTCGGAAGTGATGAATGGTTCTGGTGGTGAAAATTATGTTATATTTGAAAGGAATGATTCATTCTCATATGGACTCCAAAAGTATTATGGCACACGGTAGAATTGTTTGAAACAAACAACCGATTTCTGGGAAAGTTTTCCATGGTGTGAAGGAAAAAAGCGCAGAAAAAAACCAGGAAATGCACAGAAACGGTTTGTTAGGAACTGCCAATGACGCTATGAGCTTTAGAGTCTATATAAAATGGAAATATTTTAGTACGATTTTTCAATATGAAGTTATATTCACATCATTCAACAAAGTAAAATTCAGAGCAGGAGCTCTTTTTAAGCACAGTACGATCTTTTAGCTGATGTAAGAATAGCAAAGGCCATTGTTTCGTTTTACGGTCACGTAATGCATTCAGAAAATCAGCTTTTTGATGAAAAGTTTCTTTTAGAAGCATCATAAAAACGTGTTGTTTACGTTTTGTTAACTTGCCAAGTGTCTGAGGGATATTGTACTTTCCACGTCGAACGAACTTTAGACAGTGATGGTTGATTCATATTGAACTATCTTGGTATCTCCAAGAGTTTTTCGAAATAAATTTAAACCGTTCTGAACAATAAGTTTGAAATTAATTGTGTTCCAATTTTTTCACTTAATTATTTTACATTTTAAAAATTGCTAAATTTAATAATGTTAAAATGATTCATGCTTATAGGTAGCACCAACTAAATGCATTTTTAATTGGGATTTCTTCAATTACTTTTTTTTTACCTTCAATGTTTTGGAAAATTTCATAATTTAACCCTCTATTTCATAATTTAAATTAAATTTTCTCTCCTTATCGTTTATTTACCGTTGCCTCTTGATAACTTTAAGTTTTATGTATTCTTTTGACCCTATACTTAGGTTTAGTACATTAAAAATACCATAGGTGATAATAGTTGTTTATCAGTTACAAATAAAAAGGAACTTTTGAAGCCTTCCATTTTCCTAGCTATAGATGGATTTCTAACACAAATAAAAAATATTTAAAATGCAAAATTTCATTTGAAAAAAATTTTTTCAAAAGAATATGCTTTTAAAAGGGATTTTAAATAATTTTAATTAAGGTTTTTTGCAACAAATTTTGTATGCATGCGAATATACGTTTGTTGCCATTTGGCAACACCATGAATTGAGTTTCGCTTTTATTTACATTTTTAGTATTCTGTTCAATGAATTTGTTGATTGTTTCATCTTGCTTTTTGTTTATTTTTTCATCAAAAAATTTGTTCTGATAGAGCCTTATCATGTTCAGCATATATTTTAAAGCAAAGATACTAAAAAAAATATTAACAGAAGAAATTTGGATTAGATTGTCTAGATAAAGTGATAATTCTTACAATGACAGGGATGACGGTCCACCTTTTGATCCAAACCTTCTGTTCCTAACTGTTCAGACACTTATGATGAGACTGATGGTGATTTACAAGCAGATAAATCAGGTAATGAAATTGACTAGAATTTTGATGCAAACGTTGGGATAGTGAATATTCCATCTGTATCAAAACAAAAGCAGTCAGGTAAACGTAAAGAGAAAAAAGTGAAAGCTTCAAACTCTTCAGTCAGATCCTTCTTGGATAAAGATTATTGCAGATGTTTCTCTGCCTGAAAGTGTTTTATCATTAAAAACACCATACAAATATTTTTTGTATTTTTCCATCCGGTACGTTTGAGTATATCTCCCAACAAACAAGCCTGTATAGTGTTTTAAAACATGTTCAAAAGCCACTCAATATATGCTCGAAAGATATAAAAAAGTATCTAAGGATTTGTACCTTGAGTAGCGTGACAAACTTTAAAATCATAAGCTTGTTTGGGAACCCTGTCATTGGTGTATCACCAGGTAGTCGCACTATTGAATTCATTTGAAAGTATACATTGAATTCATTTGAAAGTATACGGTATACGACAATTTTCCCATCTGAACGATAATACATTGTCTAATGGGAAAGGTAAGTTATTCAATAGTCGGTAGAGACCAATAGTTGGTACCCTGAGGGGAAATTCTTATCCATTCCCATCAAAAAATCTCTCTGTGTTTATGAGCGAATAAGTGCGCCAAAACGTCGTCACCGTATGAAGCAATATACCCCCCCCCCCAAAAAAAAAAAAAAAAAACTCGCATAAATGTGGTTTTAAATTGTTACTTTCCGCAGGAGTATCAAGATTTGCGTGCAATTTTGATATTTATTGCGAAAAAAATGCAACCAGTCTGCCAGGTGGACATGACTTGGAGGTTGGCGTATGAGTCAATGCTAGACTAACTCATCTAGTTGTTTAACCTGTAAATCATGAACTGTATTTTGATAACTATTAAACATCAATGACCATAATGACACTTTTAAAATCAAAAGTAATTTCGTGTCTTGGAATAATAAGGAAAAACAGAACCCGGGCTGCAAAATATCACCCGACAATTAATAGAAAAAAAACCCAGAGAAATATCGTAGAATATGCTTAGAATACGCTTAATGCATGGTGTTGCCATTTGGCAACCATTTAAAAAAAAATCAAAAATACGGAAAAATATAAGAGTAATAATTTTTTTAGTATTTTTCCTTTAATGTATGCCCATTAAAGAATCAAATATATATATTTTTAAGGAAAAATAAAAAATCATGCACTAGAGGATTAAAAGGATTTATGATAGTATTCATTATGGCTAGAGTTGCTGCAAAAAGTGTCGAGCAAGTAAAGCGAGCTGGGAACACGTAGCGGTTCCAACGTGAATTGTGTCGCAATTCACGAGGGTTGGCGAGCGTTAGTAAGCAGGAGGCAGAGCCCCCTAGTTTTATTATATTTCTTTTTATTTACCCTAAATATCAGTTTTTTAACCGATTTTTCACACAGTCAGCATTTTTTTTACAGTATTACAGTTTATCATGCATTTGTAACAGTTTTCAATCTAGAGATTTTAAATATTGGAAACCTAATTAAATTTTCAATCAAAAGTTTAAAGTATGAAACAATCAAAATTCGAAATCTTAACCTGTGACTTTACACAATTTTCCGCCTGATTCCTGAAATGAGCAACATCATTAAAAAAGGAGTACTTTCTTGATATGAAATGAACTTTGAAATATTTCATACATACACAGGAGTACGGATCCTGATCGCGACACTTAAAGCGACACGAAAGACATTCTAGCAAATTCTTGAATTTTATTTATTTGTTAGTTATTTCAATTTAAAACAAGTGGGTAAGTGTGATCACAGATCGCACAGAGGGTTTCATTTAATATTCCTTTCAAAACACTTTATCCTTTTGCGATATCTGTTAGTTCCACATTTCGCAACCAGGGGGCGCACTCTATTCTACACAAACCTATTCTACATAAACTATCGGTAGGTATATTAGTCGAGGGGATCGGGTCTATAGCACCCGAGATAGGTAGGCGCCCCCTGGCGGTAAAAAGTGGAACTGAAATATGTAAGGCTATGTGCATAATATGAAAGAGTGGTCAAAGGGGTTTCGACAAAAGTTAGAAAAGTACCCACCGGGTGCAATGGGGGAAGGTTAAAAAAATTGCTTAAAATACACAAGTTAGAGCCCGGTGGATAAATAATGTAAGACTTTTTGAAAATTTTATGATTTTTCGTGTGATCGCAAGTGTTCTGCTATACGCATGAAAAATTTCAAGTCTTCAACTTAAATAGGGGCTCAGTTAGGGAAAAAAAAAGCTTAAAATATACAAGTTAGAGCCCAGAGGGTTAAATATAAGACTTTTTCAAAATTTTATGATTTGTCGTTTGATGTGAGGTGTTCAGCTGTAAGTATGCAAAATTTTAAGTCTTAAACTTAATTAGGAGCTCAGTTAGAACAAAAAGATTAAAATACACAATAGAGCCCAGAGGGTTAAATATAAGCCTTTTTCAAAATTTTATGATTTGTCGTTTGATGTGAGGTGTTCAGCTATATGTATGTAAAATTTCAAGTCTTAAACTTAATTAGGGGCTCAGTTAAAAAAAAAAAAGCTTAAAATACACAAGTGATATATAGCCCAGAGGGTTAAATATAAGACTTTTTCAAAATTTTATGATTTGTCGTTTGATGTGAGGTGTTCAGCTACAAGTATGCAAAATTTCAAGTCTCCAACACATATAGTTTCTGAGAACGGGCTCTGTGACGGACAGACAGACAGAGGAGCGAGACGAATAGGGTTTCGTCAGATGAACGAAACCCTAAAAAGTCCTTCCGGCCAGTGCCGGGAGGAAGAGGTAGCTTTCATATTCCTTATTTTTAAAAAGCCAGCTTATGTTATTCAAACACACAAAGCTCAATTTAGTGGAAACCGATTATAGGAGATTCAATACTAATTTTTATTAATACTAAATCATTATGAATGAGAATTTCGCGAAATTACTCAGCTTTACCCAAACTGTTTTTATTTAAAGAAACTTACTTATATTTGGTTGCCAAATTCGGCGATATCTTGAAGTGCCTGCCATTTTAAGACAACATGGTGGATGAGGCTAACCAGTGAACTTGGTCGAGACCTTAGTAATTCCAGTGCACATGCTCACTCACATCGGAATCGGTTGATATATACGAGTGCTGTCGCAGGCAAAAAATCAGATTTTTCCAAATGTCACCCAAAAAAGAAACCTTTTTCAATTTCTAATTTTTTTGCACCTTACTTTAAATATATATATTTTTTTATTTACTGGCCGCCATATTGAAACAAGATGGCTGATAAAGCTGGCCAGCGAACTTGGGCAAGACATTGCTATATACTATCCACATGCCTTCTAACATCGAAATAGGTTACTAAATACACGTGTTATCGCGTGACAAATATCAGATCGTTTCAAAATGTCAGCCATGCTAGAAATTCAAAGTGCTATAATTCAACCATTTTTTAAGATATGGACTAAACAAAAACTGCTCCGGAATCTTTGTATCAAGGTCAAACACATAAAAATATCTTTTTCATTTTCCAATTTTTTGATACCTCATTTTAAATTTTAAATTAAAAATTTTTTTTAAATGGCAGCCCTTTTGAAACAAAATGGCGAATGAAGCTGGCCAACGAACTCGGTCTGGACATTGGCATGTACTATGTACACACCAAGTTACATCCAAATCGGTTCATAAATACGCCTGTTATTGCTTGAGAAAAATCAGGTCGTTTCAAAATGCTATAACTCAGCCATTTTTTTAGATATAGACGAAAAAAAAACTGTTCCGGAATCTTTGTATTAAAGTCAAACACAATACAAAAAAATCTTTTTCATTTTCTAATTTCTTGGTATCTCATTTTAAATTTTAAATTTTTAAATTTTTTTTAAATGGCCGCCATTTTGAAACAAGATAGCGGATGAAACTGGCGAACGAACTCGGTCGAGACATTTGTATGTACTATGTATACACCAAGGTACCTCCAAATCGGTTCATAAATACGCCTGTTATTGCGTGACAAAAATCAGGTCATTTCAAAATGTCAGCCACGTTAGAAAGTCAAAGTGCTATAACTCAGCCATTTTTTAAGATATAAACGGAACAAAAACTGCTCTGGAATCTTTTTATCAAGGTCAAACATATAAGAAAAAAATTATTTTATTTTTCAATTTTTTGGTACCACATTTCAAATTTTAAATTAAAAAAAATTTAAATGGCCGCCATTTTGAAACAAGATGGCGGATGGAGCTGGACAACGAACTCGGTCGAGACATTGGTATGTACTATGTATACACCAAGGTACATCCAAATCGGTTCATAAATATGTCTGTTATCGCGTGACAAAAATCAGGTCGTTTCAAAATGTCAGCCACGCTAGAAATTCAAAGTGCTATAACTCAACCATTTTTTAAGATATAAACGAAACAAAAACTGCTCCGGAATCTTTGTATCAAGGGTCTTGTATCACATAAAATCTTTGTATCACATAAGAAAAAATATTTTTTAATTTTCAATCTTTTGGTACCACATTTCAAATTTTAAAATTAAAAAAAAATTTAAATGGCCGCCATTTTGAAACAAGATGGCGAATGAAGCTGGCCAATGAACTCGGTCGAGACATTGGTATGTACTATGTATACACGAAGTTTCATCTAAATCGCTTCATAAATACGAGAGTTACAGTGTGACAAAGATCAGATATATATATACATATATATATGTGGATATATATGTATATATATATATATATATATATATGTATATGTATATCAACTTTTGAACGGAGGGTGGTTTCGGAGTCTGGGGATCATGATCGATGAAAATATACCAAAATTTTTTGAAATTGCTTTCCTCCGAACGGCTGCAATAAGTAGCTTTTTATAATGAAAGCTACCTAAAACAGGAACGAATTCGGGCCCCCTAGGAGAGTCGAAAGCTGGTCAATTTGCACCGTCTCTGCACAATCCTCTGTACGAAATTCCAGGTTCATTTAAGACTTTTATCACGGGACTGGGTAGATATTTTGCATTCTATTAAATTTAAGAACGAAAAATGGACAGATGATTGTTGGGTCTGTAACCTTCAAATTTCTGAAAAGTTCGACATTGAGTCTTTTAATTTACATTTTGTAAAAAAAATTTCGAAAAAAAAACAAGAACAAAAAGCAATTTTAACACCATTTTAAATTACGTAAACGTATGGAGAATAGCTCATTTTGTTCAATATCGGGCGACCTCGAACAACATAAGTACAGAACTGCGTATGCTCCCCTCCCCCCTTTTTTTATCCTGTACAGCTCTTGAGTTGTTTTTATTTGTAGTCAAATCCCTTGAAGGAGACGTAACTTGCTCCGTCTAACATGGCAAATCTGTTATCAATTTATGCTTAATTAAATCGAAAGTAATCTGGAGTAAGTTTATTATTTTTATATCGATTTGATTTTGTAAAAATTATTTTCTTGAAAGGATTAATACAATATATTTTTATTCTAATTCACTTTTCTGTAATTTTAAATTTATCTCATTGTTATTTTTACATTATATCATTGTTTTTATTATTTTTGGTTGTGAGATATGTAGCATATATGCCCTTCGATGGGGCGTCAAGTAAAATCAAGTAAAGACAAGTGTGACTAACAAAATGTTTCATTACCAGGAGTGAAGTCCAATCAAACTTGTCACTGTGAAGGTTCCAATTACCAATAATTACCCTCTTCATAGAAGGTACTGAGAGAAGAATTTCGCTGTCCTCCAGACAGTTCTCGAAGAAGGTGAAAGTCAGTCGGAGCCAGATAGGGGTTGAACGCCGGGTGAACGAAATTTTGAAAGAAGCATCTTTTTCGAGAGCTAAAGACAGGTCTGGCAGGTCAGCGCTTCAAAATCTCCAAGAAGCCAAAAGACGCAACCTACTATGAAGAGGACATTTTCACGGTGACTATGTCAAAAAGTAAGTCACTCCTGGTCATGAAACCATTTTGTTATTCTTTATTTTTCGCCCCATCGGAGGTTGAAAAAATACCCCTAGTGTATAGAAATTTAAAAGATTACATTTCTATTAGCTTTTTTTTTAACATTATTGTATTTTCCATTGCATCCATAATTATATTATTTATAATGATATAATTTAGAAACAGTGCCAGAGAATGCCTCAAGGTGGCACTTCCAATAGGTGGCACTGCTTCCAGTATTCTTCCTCATCTTTTCATATTGCTATGAAAGGAATTTATCGGGTCATAACAATGAGGATGTTTATTATCCACCTATAGATAATAGAGTTATTTTTTATTTCAATCATTCTACTATCACTTCATTACATACTCAATACCCTATTCAATTTACATTAAGTCATAATGATAGGATCAACAATGTAATAAACTTCATTGACTTAAAAATTACGCTTAATAATAAAACTAAATTAAACAAGCGTGCAAAATTTTGGCTATGTATATTACTTAGCTTTTGATAATTGATTCTTACGTATTTTGTAGCGCTGAATCCGAAAATGGCCTTCATTTTTTACCATCACGTCAGGGTTTTTTGCAAATTTTTTACTTTTTAACATTGAAATTTACGATTTGTGAAAAATTCTGACGTGATGGTTAAAAATGAAGGTTATTTTCAGATTTAGTTCTAAAAAGTACATAAAAATCAATTATCAAAATTTAAAAAACACAACCATCACATCTATTTTATAGTATCATAATTTCACTATTTTTTGACTTAGAAATTTACGATTTGCAAAAAATCCTAACTTGGTGGTTAAAAATGAAGGTCATTTTCGAATTCAGTGCTAAAAAATATATAAAAATCAGTTATCAAAAATTAAAAAATACGACCATTTCCTGTATCTTTCAGTATCAGATGTTCTCTATTTTTTTACTTTTTACTATTGAAATTCACGATTTGCAAACAATCCTGACGTGAGGGTTAAAAATGAATGTCATTTTCGGATTCAGCGCTAAAAAATACATAAAAATCAATCATCAAAAGTTAAACAACACAACCATAGCAGGCTTGTGTTATTTGACATTTATGATAGAGATCTGATTTTCCATTTAATGTTAATATTTTTACGAATGTTGCTTACATAAATCTCTTTACAAAAACATTTTACTTACACAGAATAAAATGTTTATGCTCAGACAAGAATAATAATTAAAAAAAAAAATCAGTAATCAAGCAAAACTAAATGGACATCCTATATACATCATAATTCAATAATTAATTCATTTGAATAATATTTTGGTGATTATTTACTTATTTTAATTGGTTTTCATACAAAAAGTATAAACATTTGAGGAGGTTGTGATCGTGGATGTTGGTTTATATAAATATATATTTTTATATTTTTATTATTAATAAAACATAAAATAAACACTGTAGTCATTGCAATGGTATTTCTTTAACTATTTTATTAATTATTAATGTTTTTATTATTTATGAATTAATTATTTAATGTTATTGAATTTATTGTGTGAATTATACGTATTGAATTAATGAGTGATCGGAATTAAATAAAAGTAAGATAAACATAAGTAATATCATTTTTTCCATTAAAACCTTTTAAGATAATTAGATGCTGAATAAAAAATAAAGTAATTTGATTATAATTATAATAAAGAAAAATTATATTTTATTTAAAATCAATTAGTGTAAGTCAATTCTAAAAAATAATTATTAATATATGTAAATAAATTTTCATAGATTTTACTAATATTAAAATTAAATAACAGGCTTATAAACTTATTTAAAAAATTGTATGCGTGTAAAACGTGTAGGCGACCTCTCTCTTATCCACTGGTCCCAACATCTCCTCACAGTGGAGTCTGAACTGCCTAGTCAGCAGGCTACTCGCCGAGCTGTCAAGCTGGTCCATATTTTCATCGATGGCGGTGTAGCGGTATCCTTCATGAAAAAGTACTCATCTGCAACAGTGTAATTACAAACAAAATGCTTCTGCGTACTCTTTTTATACACCAGAGAGATCAAAGCTCAACGCCCTCTGGTGGCATTACGTAATGCGCAATCACGTTGTATTGTTAATCATTCGCATATCTGCCAGAAATGTACCCACTCGCGTTACGATCCGACTATTACTTCTTGGTGCGCCACTTTTTATGTCAATGAGTGTAAATTATGCAGTTATATTCAACTTACTTCGGATTTTCATGGCTTTAAAACAGCTTAAATAAATGAGCGTAATATAGAACGGCCTTTTAAGAGACATGAAGAAAAGCACAAAGAAAGAATCATTTGAAGGCTTTCTAAAATGAGCAAATGAATAATTTAATTTTGCACTCAAAAAGTGAAATAGTTTACAAATGAAGATAAGTTTTTTTCTCGAAAAAATACTGTTTTGCAAACTTGCGTAGTTGATATTTACAAAATTTGGCAAGATTTAAGTTCAAACGTTTTGATTTATTAATAATTAATAAAAAATAATAACAAAATAAATAACACTAAAATAAGTTTCAAAGTGCTAATTTATAAGCATTAAACGGACACACCTTTAACGTTTTTTTGCTACCACTATTTTTTAAAAGAAAAAATTACCTTATTAAATTTCTCTAATTAAACAAAGTGAAGATTTCCAATAAAAGAATAGTGGCAATAAAAAACGCATCACATTTGGGGGTGGGGGGCTAAAAATCAATCACGAGTGTCCCCTTTATATAACCAGAGAAAAGTAACTAAAAAATATGGAATGAAATTGTAAATCAACCTGTCCAGCTTCGACTCCAATTGGCCGATACTGGTCCATGCTGATAATCGATATCGTCCAATATTGAAAAAAAAGCAAACCGTGTAATATTGGCCAGTCCAACTTTCCCAACATTGCAAAATCGCTGTTTACGATATAGGCCAATATTCATGTATTACTGGGAAAGAGACAGATAGTACACGATAGATATTTATTACACCCAAGGCCTGATTATCACAGGGGCATTGCATGTCTACATTTTCCAAAAGCTTTTTGTGTAAATGAATGTAAATTTTCATTGAAAAAAAAAATTTTCCCATTCATGTAAACTAAACTATCTCAGTGTTCTTGACTAACGACAATGTAAAGTTTAAACATGTTTCACTCAATATCTTAGGCTTCGAGTTAAATTTTGAATCTATTACTTTTTTCTTAAAGCTTAAATTTTAAACTGCACGAAACGCTGTTTGTCCTATTTCTAATGCAATTATTTATAGAAGCTGATTATTACTGAACTGATTTCAGTTTTCTTGTAGGGTGATGCTATTTCACAAAATGTACTCACTTGCAAGGCAGAGTTCTCATTTGTTCTCCATACTGGAAAGGTTCAATGCATATTGAGCATTCGGAATCCTCAACAAGTCCCTACGGGAGCAAAGATTCAAAATTTACTCAAAATACAAAAATGGAATAGTAATTATTTATTTACAACATTTTTTGTTCATTAACTTCTAGAGCTACAGGATGATATTAATAAGTATATGCTTTTTTAACATATTAAGATAAATAGTACTTTTACCACATTGGAATGGATGGGCCCTTTCAAATAGAACAATATGTACACAAAAACAATATATACAATTTCAAATCTATTAGGCACTTGCTTGCTGAAAATAAAACTTAATACTTGGCACAATTTTTCTTCTTCAAGATCCTTTCACAAGGTCTAAGGCCTTGGTACAGAATGCATCCCCTCATTGTCCTCTGGAGAGAAAGCACTTCGAGCATTTCTTGTTTAGGAAATAATATTTCATCTTCTGAATAATTCCAACATATATGCACTGGTGGATAAAACTTAAGGACCAAAAAGAAATGAGATTGTGGGTTAAGAAGCAAACAATGGTATTTAATAGAAAAGTTTTGTTGAAAGGATGCCTACAGGATATTCTTTTTCTGAAACGTGAATAGTGTCCGAAAACATGACTCTACAAAATACTCATCAATAAAGGGTTAAAATCAATCACATAAAACAATCACCGTGTAATGCGGGACAACTTTCAACACTGCGTGCTATACTCAGAACAACATGATTCAGTAGCTGTTGAGGGAAGTTGCCCCATATCTCTCTCACGCAGCAAATAAGAGTTTCTTTGTTTGTGGGAGGAAATTTTTGAGTAGCAATACGTCTCCCCATGCATTTTCAATGGGATTCAGGTCAGGGGAACGTGTTGGCCAGAGTATGCGATGGATATCTTCGGCCTCAAGACAATCTTGTACAAAATGTGTGCGATGATAAGGTGCGTTATAGTCCATAAAACGAAACTTTTCGCCGACAGCACCCCCAAAAAGTTGAACATGTGGAAGCAGGACGTCTTCAATGTACCGTCTACCGGTCATGGCCTCTTGGTCAAGCACATAGAGATCCGTGCGGCCATGGAACATGATGCCTGCCCACACCATGATACTTGAAGTCGCATATTGATCTCATTCTAGAATATTTTCACGAATGTAAGCACTACCAACCTCGCGCCATATCAGTTTACGTCTACAATCAGACGATACACTGATTCTTATCTCATCTGAGAAGAGCACGGTAGACCAGTCGTCATCAGTCCAATTGCGATCCATACGGCACCACTGTAAACGGGCTCTATGTTGGCGTCTCGAGAGTGGAACACACAAAAGGTCTTCGGGCATATAGTCCACCCTTTTTCAAACGTCTTGAAACAGTTTTCCGCGATATTTTAGTTCCTGTGGCAGCACAAACTTGATTTGCTA
The DNA here is from genome assembly GCA_963932465.1 of Maratus speciosus. Lineage (NCBI taxonomy): Eukaryota > Metazoa > Arthropoda > Arachnida > Araneae > Salticidae > Maratus > Maratus speciosus. The sequence continues at coordinate 687,386,898 of OZ010787.1, read as the reverse complement.
ATTGACCAGCTGTGCTGCGTCGGTTCCTTTTTGCCGAAATAACAATATATAGATCTTTTTGGAACGTCGTACTTCTAGGATGACCTCCTCCCGTGTGCCTAGTACATATTCCACTCTTTTGGAATGCTACCCATAGCCTAGAAACAATACTGTGCACGATGATAAATTCACGGGTAACATATCTCATTTTGCGTCCTTTTTCCAACTTTCCGATTATTCTACCACGAGTAATATCATCTAAATGATGGCTCGAAGACATGTTCAAAATTTCAATGTTCAAGCTTCACTCCATTTCCTACAATTTTTAATCTAATGACAACTCACAGCACCCGCCGATTGCCTAAAATCTCTTATTTCTGCAGTCACGTGATCGACAAAACCGGAAGTACAAAATTTGCACAAGTTTAAGAAAACAGAGTACATCGAAATTTCCACGTGCTGCTGCGGATCTATTTCTAACTGTAACCGTTGAAAATAACAGTGGTCCTTAAGTTATATATTGTGATGAATACGTGAAATATGGAATGTTTCAGATCCACTCTACAACTTTTACCTTTCTTAAATCTAAATTTCTTTTTGTATTTTCCAATTTGTACTGAGTCATTTGTGAAAAACCGCATGCAGATGTGATCATTTTTCGCAAACTTACAAATGTTTCATTTTGTACACAAACAATTTTTTGGCCCTTTTAATATACTTTAAATCGGATTTTCAAACTTTTTAGACTTTTCAATTAATTTTTCATCAAAATTCATGAAATTGGTATGGAAGAATCCCGATATTTCTTACAAAGAAACTGTGTATACATTTTAAAATTTGACTTCATTAAAATAATTAAATTTGATTTTTAACTTATTTAAAGGCGCAATTTTGATGAAAATTGATATGGATTTCAGAAAAAAATCTCTAAAAAATTAACTAATCTAGGGATTAAAAAATTGATACACAAATTTGTTTGTAATAGAGTTTTCAGTTTTTAAAACGTAAAATTGAGGAAATATCTCAAAAATGAAGGCGCGGGGGGTATTTTAAAATTTCGTTTTATAGTTTTAAATTTCTTATAAAACTTGCAATTATAATGAGATTGGAAATTTTTTTCAAGGTGTTCAATATACTTCTAGTGAAATGTATAATTTCACAAAATTTCAAATCTCTATTATGAAAATGTAAAGAATTTTTTTAAACGTCCGCCGCACAGTGGAGTATTTGACCCGAAATACTGGTCAAAAATATTTTTCGTTGTAAATATAGTCCGATTGGCTTGAAATTCTTAGATGTTATTGGGTATCACTATAGCATGTTTGGTATTGTAAATGAAGTCTACGGCCTTTACGGTTCATTTACAGAGACACCCGAAAGAATTCCATTACATTATGGTTTATGGGGAAAAATCGTTTGCTCTGTATTTTAATGATATAACACTTTTAAACGTGCTGAAATTTATATCTATCACTAAGGTGTACTAAGGCACTTATTATAGAATACGGTGTGCATAGAATATATCGTTCATTTACAGGGACACACAAAAGAATATGGCTAAAGAAATATGGCGCAATTTTGATGAAAATTGGTATGGATTTCAGAAAAAAATCTCTAAAAAATTAACTAATCTAGGGATTAAAAAATTGATGCACAAATTTGTTTGTAATAGAGTTTTCAGTTTTTAAAACGTAAAATTGAGGAAATATCTCAAAAATGAAGGCGCGGGGGTATTTTAAAATTTCGTTTTATAGTTTTAAATTTTTTATAAAACTTGCAATTATAATGCAATTATAATGAGCAGTTATAATTCAATTTAACTATTGAAGCCATGACCAATAATTGCTGGAAGTGCGTTTGTAGTTGTGATAGGCGTTTTAAAACAGAACAATTTTTTTAAATATTGCTTGGTGTGGATATATTCTATAGATCATATACAGGGCTGCACAAAAGTTCTCAAGTACATTTCCGTTTATTCACGGAAATGGCTGAATGGACATTTTTAACTGTGCTATGTGTTTCGCTGAACTAACTTTTAGCATACTATGAAGTATACATGCAAATCCATAGCTTAGTTTAATATTTTATATCTTAAAAGCTGACGAAGTGTAAGTAAGATTTTAACACTTCACATAATAATAAATGTACATTTTATAAATATTTTGACAATTAAGAAAAGAAAGAGTCATCATTTAAGAAGAGCACAAAGAAAAAAGAAGTTAAAATATTAATTTACTCAGTAGATATTTTAAAAATACGAATAAATCACATGTTCATTGTCTTAACATTACCGAAGGGAGTTTGGAAGTTGAAAGACTTGTAACCTTAACTATTTACTGTTTTTAAGAGGAAAGTAATTGTTGATAGGTTTGTCTTATTCACTATTAATGTTTAATTAAATATATTTAATTTTACTATATATAACACTTATTATTTACATTTAACAATGCTTATTACATTTAAGTTACATTTAATCATTGCATTTAATTTATGTTTAATAGTGTTATATTTAATAGTAGGTTCAGTAAATTGGAGTCTATATAGTATAGATTGCTAGTTTTTGAATGTATTTAATATATTACCAGTTTCAAAATGACTCTTCAGAACTCTTCCTCTTCTTCATCACTCCCTTCTTGGCTTTTATAAGGACTACCATCAGACCTTGCTGGAAGAAGAAGTTGTAGGGTCTCTCTACTGTATGGCTTGCTCTTTTTAGTTGATAAACGGAGTTATTAGAAAATATGAAGTTGCTTATTTTCACGTAAATTATAAAAGGAAATTTTTAATTAAATTTTCTTGGTGCCGCTTTTCAGTTTTGGAATTAAAATTATGTGTCCCTTTTTAAGGACACCGCCCTCGAAAGGGTTAATTCCCTCCTTTCTCTCCTTATATTACACACATGAGCCCCAAGAACTAATTATGGAACCATTTTTCAATAAATAAGTATGTACAATTTGAAGGCGATCGGATATTTCTATCAAAAGATATCGAGTTGCGTGCGTATGTACGTACCTACCTACGTACATATGTACATACGTACAGACATAAAGACAGAATATGTAGGTGCAAAAGCTGTCCGGTAATATCCTGTGAGCTAAAAACCTGCAATACGACAGCAAATATACAGTTCTTATCTCTTCAATTCGGTGGCCGCAAAACAGAACATTTAAATAGTCATCCCGAAAAAAAAATTTATAAAAAAATGGCAACAATATGCGGAAGATTTTTTTGCAGAAATTAACACTCAAGACTAACTAATACGATTATAATTCAAACATGGCTGGGCAAAGCGCGACACATATTTAAAAAGCTTTCGATATGTATAAATCAGAGCCAAAAACGCTTTAAAAATAACCCTTTTACACATTTAATGTTTTTTATTACATTAAAAACGAAACTATTTAAATTAACACATAGTTTAACACTAAGCTCTGACCTTTGTTAAACACATAAACCCTGCTTAGTTTCAATTCAACAATTCATTTAGCCACAAAAAAATTACGTTTAAACATAACAACAATGAAAAAAATCAACAAAAAACCACGTCTTCTCAGAAAGAAACTTCCTCTTCAGCTGAAGCCAGGAGCCACCGGATATAACTCAGGCTCTTAAAATAGACATAGATGGATGCACCAATTAGTTAGCTATTAAAAAATATGATTTTTACAATCGTTGGCGAAATTTTAAATTTTGCATTTTTGGCCAGGATTTTGGGTCAAATACTCCGTCCCCTTAAAACTATCACCTAAATAAATGAATGTTCACTCTATCTGCCTTAGTTACTTATTCAGGGAATGCTAAGATAAGTGTTTTGTTAATCCCCAAATTTTCGGTTTCCAAAATAACATGCAATAAAAATTGAGCTTTTATTATTTTTTTCCTATCTCGTTTTATAATGTGGGTTACTGTTGATAATCTTAATCAAACCACTCAAGTGGCGGAAAATACGTATTAAGACACTAAATATGAAGTAAAACCTGAATGGCATTGCTACGAAATTCCTATTCATGGATTAAACGGCCATAGGTCTTACTCCCTGTTTAGGTAAATGATCTCAAAGTGGAGCGATCCTAGGAGCTTTTATTACATATATTGAATGAGCAGGCAATTTTCCTGTTTACGGATGGTATCGAAAACTGTTGAAACAAAATTTACCTTTTATACTAAATCGAACAAGGGAAAATGAGCTAGCTAGGTCCCAAATTGAACGTTTGGACAGGTCAAAACAAACTGAATGCTGAAAATCAAAAAAATGCTCAATTGATTTACACGAATCGATCACGAAAAATCGATCAATCTACGTCTGGAATATGGGAAAGTTCGTTTTGAACAGTTAAAACAAACTCCGCACTGAAAATGCTGCTCTATATCGAAAACGGCTCGAACGATTATCACAAAACATGGCTCCTATACTAACTCGAGCACCAGAAAAAGATCCAGCCAGCTCTTTAATTCGGGGAAATTTTTCTTGTATGGTTAAAACGAACTGAGTACTGAAAATAATGCTAGAAATTGAAAATAGTTACGCAGATTTTCCTGAAATAACGAGAATACGATCTAATTAGGTCTCGACTTCAAAAAATTCGTCTTCATAGGTGTCAGCAATTTTCAAAATTAACCTTCAGTAATCGGAATTGTTGCCAATCTTGTCATTAACAACAACACGATTATGTACAATGTCGAGGAAGGTGCAACGGTTTTCAGGAAATTTGCCTTCTATGCTAAATTGAACATAAGAAGATGGTCTAGCCCGGCTCCTAATTCGGGAAAATCCGATGCGACAGGCTCGAACAAACCCAGGATTGAAAATGCCGATGTAAAATTTATAAATCAAAAACGGTTGGGTCGATTTTCATAAGATAAGCCTTATATACTAATTCGGGCAAATCTAACAGGAACTCAACTTCGAAAATATGTGCTTTGATACGTTTAAAAACTTTCTGTTGTCAATCTTCCACAACCAGTGTTGAATTCGGGGGATGGCCCGGGTGGAACACTCCCCTCCAGAGCAATGAGATGTCCCCCCGGAAGATTTGAATTTTGCGTTTTCAATGATCAAAAAGTGCAATTTCTCCCCGGAGCAAAGTGTCATAACCGTGCACTGTCCGTAACCGAAGCTCTCGCCAATAGTATTTGCCATTGATCAGCACAGCGATTACAAAAAATTTCTACTTTATGTCAGATGTAATAGTCCAAGAGCTGTTAAACATTTTAGGGAAGGTATTTGAGGCACCCTGAAAATTTGTGCAACACTTCTTTTGTAATGGCTGAATACAAAATCGAATGTCTGGCTGAAGGATCGTGGCCCAAAAACTGTGCCAGACACGTGTCAAGTGCAATTTTTTTTGACTACCCAAAAAAGGTATTTGAGGCACGCTGAGATTGAGACAGAATAATATTTATCCTTAGAAAAAAATATTTTGAAAACGACAGACACTTTAGTTGGCCCAAAAACTGTGCCAGACACGTGTCAAGTGCCAAATGGCACTTGACACGTGTCTGGCACAGTTTTTGGGCCACGATCCTTCAGCCAGACATTCGATTTTGTATTCAGGCATTACAAAAGAAGTGTTGCACAAATTTTCAGGGTGCCTCAAATACCTACTCAAAAATGTTCAACAGCTCTCCTACTATAATGTAAGTCAAACTTTGGGTCAATCTGCCATAGTCGTCTAAAAAATCGCCCAACAGGATTCTGTGTCCGTTAAATAAAACAATTTTTATCCTTACTCTTTCTTAATTGGAATCATCGACTACTGGTGTAATATAGCGTGCATTGCTTGGCCCAAAATTACAATACGAGATTCCTTCGGCTAATCAAGAAAAATGACCCCTAAGCCTATTCTTTTAAACATAAATTGAAAGGAGACATAATTTCCAATCGAATGGCTATTTCCTTTTTTGTTTGGAAAAATTTGGGGATTTTCACCCTGAACTTTGACTGAACTTTGGGGAGTGCGTATGGGTAAGGTTCTACACATATATCAGTATTACACAAATTGACGAAGTTTTCATTCATTATCTAGGATGCTTTGAATTAGAGTTGAGTAGGTCATACGAACAATAAGTTTTCAATAATCAGCATTTTCTTGAATTGTGTTTAATCTCTGGCATCATTACAAGTAATTATTTGGTAACCCTGTAATAGACTCTAGCAATTCCATTACATGGTTCAGAGAATATTCCAGTCTATCTTTGGAACTTAAAATAGCAGTGTGGCTGCTTGAATGTAAACTGCCATATATATTCCCAATTCTTACAACCTAACATTTTTAAATTAAAGCAATTAGCATTGTCTTATAATTATCCCATCTCTTTTATATCTACATGGCTCAAATCTTAATATTCATTTTTTCTACTTCTTACCAGTATAGACATTTAATATGTTTAAAAAAAACTAAGAAATCGAAAACACTATTATGGAGGGTGGGATGTGGATTGCTGAAAAAATTATAAAAATCATACACACAAAAAATTATATGTATGTGTATATATAATATATATATTCTTATATAAAAAAAAGTTTTGGTGTATGTGCATGTTTTTCCATACATTATACACTAAAAACATAATAAACATAAAAAATAAAAATACCATTATGGAGGGTTGAGGCCGGGAATGCTAAAAAAAGTTTAAAACCTTATATGTTTTTATGTGTGTGAGCGTGTATAAGTGTATGTATATATGCTTATATATTGTATGGACATATAATAAAAAAAAATAAATAAAAATATGGGGTATCATGCATTTAACATAATAAAATTTCACATATTGCATCATCATTTAAGGATACTTTACTATCTCAATATCATTGCTTTTTTTAATTTTCACATTTATTTACATAATACAAGGCTAAATTTTACTATCTCAAATATTCCTCATCTTTTTAAATGTTATTTATATTCTCATTTTTTTGTATTATAATTTTTTGTCTTTAAAGCATTAATTTAATTAATTGCCCTTTTATTTTATTTTTATATAATTCTTTCTTTATTTATTTGTATTAATTTATTCCTTTTCTTTATTTTATTTTGTATTCACTCAGTACTTATTAAGTTTATTCCTATTTTTTCATTCTAGTTTAACTAAAAGTTAATCTAAGTATTTTCTTGATTTCTTCAATCATTTTCATTCCTTTTATTTATTTTTTTTTTTACTTAAGATGGCAACTCTAAACATTATTGTTATTAATCCAGTTCCAATTTATTAATCCAGATCCAATCTATTTTCTGTAATGTTTGCGTTATAAGGAGCTAAATTTTGTCATTTTAGGCTTAATGCCGACAAAATTGGATGAAATAACGCATCTTCTATGAATGAACTCACAAGCTCCTCTGATGATTCTGTGAGTCATTCGTAGTTTCTTATTTTACATACTGGTTTCATATGTTCATTTCTAAATCATCTTTAGAACTTTATCAATTTCTTCATATATTTGTGATTTCAAATTTATTATTTCAGCATTCTAATAGCATTGCTGCAAATGCGCATGTTATTAAGTATGTTATTTTTAGTTGAGTCTTACAACCTTATTCTGGCATTTTTAATGGTACTCTCTTTATCAAGTAATAGGTAATTCTATCTTGGTAATTATTATAGCTTGGTTTTAGCTGTTCAATTTCACTTTGTTCATTTTAATTCTCTTAATACCTGTATTCATAGCCGCAATAGCGCTATTTTCATGTATTATCTCGATTAGTCCTCAATTTGTTTTTCACCTTGTAGATTATGTACCATTATTGCTATCTCATTCACTTGAAATCCAAATGTATTTACTTTAGCATTAATCTTTCAGTTCACAATATTTAAATGTTTGTTTGTTGTCCCTCCCATCTAAAATTATTATCCCTCTTTTCAACCTATTGTTTATTTCAAATTTAGCCTTTTATTTACGTTATTCTTTCTTAAATGTACTTGTTATTTCATCATTTTTCACCACAGTCCTGCCACATATTTTATACTAAACACATATTATCTTATATTATTTCTTAATTTTTCATTATATATGGAAAGGTTTGTGCTTTTTTTTTTTTTTTTTTTTTTTTTTTTGAGGGGGGGTCAATTATTATTATGTCATAGCATTTGCCTTTTGTCTTGATATTTTTTAATATAATTTTCCCAATCTGTAGATTTTGGGGAGGTAACTTTGTATATTAATTTACATTTAATCTAGTTTTCATGCTAGCAACATAATTATTATTTATAATTTTGTTCTGGTACATGATTTTTATGTTATACCAGTTATTTTCTTTTTTAATTAATTACTTTCTTCATTATGTTTTTAATTCGTTATTTTAATGATATTTACAACAGTTCATACACTATGACGCAAAAGTTTAGACAATGAAGAAATTCTTACATACTTTGAAAAATATTTATTCAATTTTCAAATCACTGCTTGAAATTAATATGCTGTACATATAAACAATATTTATAACAAAGAAAAGTGGAATTGTGCATATTGCAATAAATTAAATGGTAACAAAAATAAACTGCTGTCTCAAAAGTTTAGACACAAATTAAATAAAATCGAAATAAACAATTTTTAAAACCTGGTTGCGCATCCATGCTTATGTATTACGTCATATACACGAGATTGCATGGAAGAAACTAAATCTTGCATAGTTTGTGGATCGATATCGTACCATGCATTCTCAATAGATGTCTTAAGTTCCTTTTCAGAAGAGTATTGTCTAGCGTTGCTATAAACTTTGCGACACATGATGCTCCAAAGGTTTTCTATAGGGTTAAGATCTGGGCTACATGCTGGCCAGTCGAGAACTCTTATATTATGGGAATTAAACCAAGATTTTGAATGTTTTGCAGTGTGAATTGAAGCATTGTCTTGCTGAAATTCCCACTGAGGACCCCCTAGAAGCTCAGCAAATGGCAGTAGGTTTTCTTCTAATGTCTGTGTATAATGCTGTGAAGTTTGACGACCACTGGTGAAGGTCAGAGATACTTGTCCATTATAGCAAAAGGCTGACCAAACCATCACCGAGCCCCCTCCTTGTCTGCGACTAAAAAAACGTCGAGGTTCCTTCCGCAAGTCATGCCAATACGATAAACAACCATCTGGACCATCCAGATTCCACTTTTTTTCATCGCTAAATATGACTGACTGCCATTTCTCTCCATATGACATATGCTTTCGAGCCCACATAAGTCTTTGTAACTTATGATATGGTTTCAGAGCTGGTTTCTTCTGCATTTTGCTATAAACGATTGTTCCTTTTTCCAAAATTCGTCTACGAATCGTATCCTTTGATACAGAGAGTCCCGATGAGCTTTGAACTCCACGTACGCTCATTTGTTGAGTACTCGCTAGTCTTTGTATCAGGCGATCCTCTCGTACATTTGTCACACGTGGCCTCCCAGACCGACATTTTGCTTTATATTCGGAACCACTCGATAAAACTCGATAAATAGATTTTTTTGACCTATTAATAATAGCAGAAATTTCAGAAACGCTCTTCCCTTCACCTTTCAACTGCCAAATCCTTGAAACCTCATTCACTTGAATTTCTTTAGCTCTCGGCATGTCGACTATGAAGCGCAATCGTTTGCAGAACTTAAGTACTCCAAATTTGTGACATCATCGATTCTAAATTTGCATATGCCAGCGAATATTCAAAGAAATTTAGAATAGTGTCTAAACTTTTGCGACAAGCACATTTGAATTTTTATGAAAAAAATTAGTATTATAGCAAATAAAACGACTGTATTTTGTACATAGCATTTTAAATCAGTTTTTGAATATATTTACAGGTTTTTGTAATTCTGACGTCATAATTCTACATTTTAAAGCTGAATGACGTCATTGTCTAAACTTTTGCGTCATAGTGTATTATTTCAAATGAATATAAATCTATTTTAACTGCTTTATATTAAAAAAAAAATTAAAAAACCTTACAAAAAATAATAAAAATATTAAAATAAAAACAAAATAAAAATTTTCGATACATTATTACTTCTTGTAACTATTCTTATTTTCTATATATATTCTAGATTGTATCTTTCTCAATTATTTCTATTACTTTTTTCATCATATTCATTACATGTTTAATATTATGTCTCCTTATTCCTCATGGCAATTCTTAGAAAATTTTTAGCGACTGGCAAATTGGGCTTTGATAACTCTCAGCGTAATGCCCGGTACATGGTTAATTATAGGCTTAACCATGGATCGTCATCCAGCTACCTATTTTCTTCTCCCTCATCACATTTACAATTTAGCAAATGCTCATCTCCTCGCTGCTTGACCTGCCCTCATGCAGATCCATCACAAATTGTTCATAACACTTCCCATACTAATTTTTGTAAAGCTTTTAATGTTATTTATCGTATTAAATGTAATTCATGTAACATGCAATATATTGGTCAAACTGGTGGCCCAATTCATAAACGTATCAACGGACATCGGTAATTATAAATGCTCTCGCAATCCTTTAAACTGCAATGTTGAGTATAGGCACTTTAAAAAGCACAAATTTAGTAATATCACTATTCATATCCTTAATATACAAAATAAATTCCATGAACGTCTTTTTCTGGAATCTGCTTATATCAAACATTATAACACACTTTATCCATATGGACTAAATCAACTCTCAAACAATAAACCTCATGTCGTATATTCTACGTCATCACATACAATTAACTATCAATCTCTCTATCTTTCTCTTAATCATAAATTATATAAGCAAACCACACGCACACAAAGAGGGAAATCTACTACTAAACATTCATCATCTAAATTAACTAATACTCATATTAAAAAATCATTAATACGCCTACAATCTTCTTTCAGTAGTAATTACAACTGGATGTCTCTTCGTAAATTTATATTTGCAATTCCTAAATATCATATTAATCAATATCACAAAGTTTTTTGCATCAAATACATTCAATTCTCATTTTAGTGATACATTTTTTGATTTACTCCATTATAGGCTAACTGCTCTTAATGTCAATATTAACAAAAAACCACAAAAATTAAATTTAAGTAATTCATATTTAATCGTTACCTTTACCAATCCTGTTTTTAATAAAATTAAACTTAATTATTTCACAATGAGCAATGTAAATTCCCACTTCAAAGTGTTAATCTAGAAAGCTCTTTTAAATAACCTATGAGTTTAGGTCGTGAAATTTTCAATTATAATAAGTTTTCTAAAAATTTCACACACACTGGTACTTTTACATGTAAATGCAATGATCCCCATCTAAATACATATATTAATGCCCATCATGGACATGTTATAACTGGTAATTTAGACATTGTCAATAATATTCATTTAAGATCTTTGATGAGTCATGGCACTAAATATCGTATTCCTTCACAGTGTAATATACAGTCTATCATTAAACAATTCACATATGATTTAGATTTCTTCATTTACAAAATTGCTATCAACTATAATAAACCTACTGAATATTTTGTAGATTGGAAGTATCATGTCATCTTTCTTTTGAAACAACAATTACTAAAACTGCATATTGCCAAAAATTCAGTTTCTTTCTCCACCCTTAAATTACGTATTGCAGAACTTCAAAATAATTTCATCATTACATATGTAGATAAGGCTGCTAACAACTATGCTATCATATGCAAATACAGTCGAACCTCGTTATCCCGACACTCTAATGACCAGAAAAAAGTGTCGTCATAAGCGGAGTGTCGCGGTAACCGGAATTGGAGGAAAATATGTTTACAAAAAGCTGTATTTTTAATTAATTTAAGATAATTTTAAATTCATAACTGTACTTGCAGTTTTAAGAAATAAAATATTATTATTAAACAAAATAAACACAAAAACAAAATTGAAAAGAATAAAAATCAGATTTATAGTGATTGTTTATTTTTCTTTTTTTTTTTTTTTTGTTATTGTTGTTACATGAAATATTGATAAATTATAGTTTGCTTTTCCCTAAATGTGCCTCCTACAATTCTTTTTTCAATATTATACAATGAATTGCAACCAATATTCGTCGTTTCAGAAATGGATGTTAGCTAATTTTTGATCGTGTCAATGCTTCAGTTTTAGTCGGTTGAAAAAAGCCGCGTAACCACAAGAAAGCGCGCCTAATCAGAACAAAAATACCTCGAGTAGACTGATACGTCTATCTGGAGCTTAAGTGGGTCATTCATAGTGTGTGGGTTTATTTATTCAGATAAATGACTGAAGTAAAATTTCTCATTTATCTCAATGGATATTTTAGATACTTTTTTGAAAAGTTTGGCTAAGACCTTTCTTACCGCTTAATTTCCGTACTTATAAGATGAATTATAAAAAATGGACAATTTTCCTAAACTGTCGGGATATCCGGAGTTGAAAATTATTCAACGACGTAAAATCCGGAGTTTATTTTCATTAAAATCATATACAGAAAATCGGGACTTCGAAAAACTGACGAGATAAGCGGAGTGACGTGAAAACCGGGTGTCGGGATAGTGAGGTAAGACTGTATTACTATCATCACCCCCTAACTAAAGCAGTCACTTCTAATAATATTTTCAAACTTCATCATGTTACTTTAAAGGAAAATAACAATCATATATTAAGCTATCACAAATTATTAGGCATTAAAAATAACAACCTCAATTATCCTTATGTAGTCATGATTCCAAAATTTCACAAAAATCCTCTTAAATTCCGCACTGTCACTATAGGATGTAATACATATAATACTCGTGCTAATACACTCTTTTTAAATATTCTTACACAAATTTATGGGTTATCAGTTAAAAAAGACAACACTCACTGCATTAAAAACAGTTTTGAATTGGTGGATAAAATAAAGCCATTAACAAATGTCAATAATATTATTACTTTAGATTTCAAAGACCTATTTAATAATATCATTCTAAAAGACTTGCATTCTATTATCAATTCATAATTTAGAGAATATCTTTCTTTATTGCATTTACCTGATAACATTGATACTGACTACTTCACATCTTTGACTAACTTTCTACTATTTCATAATTTTATTTTCCAAGACAATGCTTTTTTTATTCAAATACAGGGCATACCTCAAGGAGCTTCTTCATCAAGCATGTTATCTGATTTATATCTTTACTTTCATGAACGTACATTTATTAATATTAATTTATTGCTCTACAGATACATAGATGATATAATTATTCTTTCTGTTACAAATAATAATTATATATCTCTTCCTGTAAAGTACCCTTCTAATCTAGAACTTAGTACTACCTTTTCAAATAATTCTAGTATCAATTTTATGGATGTTAAAATTAATATTCTCCCTAATAACATTCTAAAATTCAACATTTATGATAAACGCAATGAATTTTCATTTAATGTAATTAATTTTACGAACTTTAATTCCTGCTTGCATATTTCAGTATATAGAAATATTCTGCTTAATCATAGTCTTCGTATCAAACGTTTATGTTCCTCCCAATTCTTACAGCCTAACATTTTTAAATTAAAGCAATTAGCATTGTCTTATAATTATCCCATCTCTTTTATATCTGCATGGCTCAAATCTTAATATTCATTTTTTTCTACTTCTTACCAGTATAGGCATTTAATATGTTTAAAAAAACTTAAAAATCGAAAACACTATTATGGAGGGTGGAATGTGGATTGCTGAAAAAATTATAAAAATCATACACAAAAAATTATATGTATGTGTATATATAATATATATATTCTTATATTAAAAAAAAGTTTTGGAGTATGTGTATGTTTTTCCATACATTATACACTAAAAACATAAAAAATAAAAATACCATTATGGAGGGTTGAGGTCGGGAATGCTAAAAAAAGTTTAAAACCTTATATGTTTTTATGTGTGTGAGCGTGTATAAGTGTAAGTATATATGCTTATACATTGTATGGACATATAATAATAATAATAATAAAAATATGGGGTATCATGCATTTAACATAATAAAATTTCACATATTGCATCATCATTTAAGGATATTTTACTATCTCAATATTCCTCATTATCTTTTACTATCTCAATATTCCTCATTGCTTTTTAAATTTTCACATTTATTTACATAATACAAGGCTAAATTTTACTGTCTCAAATATTCCTCATCTTTTTAAATGTTATTTATATTCTCATTTTTTTATATTATAATTTATTGTTATATATACATTAATTTAATAAATTGCCCTTTTATTTTATTTTTATATAATTCTTTATTTCTTTCTTTCTTTATTTGTATTAATTTATTCCTTTTCTTTATTTTATTTTGTATTCACTCAGTACTTATTAAGTTTATTCCTATTTTTTCATTCTAGTTTAACTAAAAGTTAATCTAAGTATTTTCTGATTTCTTCAATCATTTTCATTCCTTTTGTTTATTATTTTTTTTTTTTTACTTAAGATGGCAACTCTAAACATTATTGTTATTAATCCAGTTCCAATTTATTAATCCAGATCCAATCTATTTTCTGTAATGTTTGCGTTATAAGGAGCTAAATCTTGTCATTTTAGGCTTAATGCCGACAAAATTGGATGAAATAACGCATCTTCTATGAATGAACTCACAAGCTCCTCTGATGATTATGTGAGTCATTCGTAGTTTCTTATTTTACATACTGGTTTCATATGTTCATTTCTAAATCATCTTGCCCCACCAGTGGCCGAGAGGTTCTGCTCTCGAAGCTGGTAGACGGGAGGTTCTGGGTTCGATCCCAATCGCGCCCGTCGGCCTAATCGTTCGGAGTTTTCGTGGTTTTCTTCGAGCCGTGGATCTTCCATGCGTTAATACGGATTAGGTTCCCTTAGAAAGACCCCCACGGAGGGCACTCCCCCCGGACCTATATCCCTCGTGTAGATAATTGGCCGTCAAAAATCAACCCATTCTAAATCATCTTTAGAACGTTATCAATTTCTTCATATATTTGTGATTTGAAATTTCTTATTATTATATATATATAAGAAATCGTCATCGATTTCCAAATAATATTTCTAATTTAGCAAATATTCATAAGACAGACATTTTACAGAATAAAGAAGGAACATGTAACTAGTAATAGAGAATTTTATTAAATTGCATAAATATATCTTTTTATGTATGGAATGTCCTAGAATGCCGTTCTACAGCAAATCCTCGTCACAACCCATAATGTT
Source organism: Maratus speciosus (assembly GCA_963932465.1). Lineage (NCBI taxonomy): Eukaryota > Metazoa > Arthropoda > Arachnida > Araneae > Salticidae > Maratus > Maratus speciosus. Next base: position 687,371,799 of record OZ010787.1, on the reverse strand, counting down.
GGAGTGTTGACAATAAAACAATCTGGTCCTAACTCTTATCTCGATAACATGGGGAAATTGGAATATTTCGTTTCAATTAAAAATGCGAAAAAACTTTTAAACAATAATTAAATGATTGCATGTTAAAAAGAGGAAATGGGGAAAATGCATATCCACGTGAATATTAAAAAAGGAGTCCTTAAAATGAGTCAATTATTATAGCGTGAAAATTATGTCATATATTAAAACGATACATTTGAAATGATTTTCTTTATGTGTCACCGCAGTGCATAAAATTATTTCTTTATATATTTCATGATTTGATGTAGCATAAATAGAAGTAAATACTTAAGATTTATTTTCTACCAATTACTATTCGATAAATATATATTAGAAAATTTATATATACTGATTAAAAGAAACAATTTACATTTAAAAAATAACATGAAAAAATGCATGAAGAGGCATTAAAATAGAGAAAAGAATTCATGCATAAGATATACCTAATCCTGAAAATATCTAAAACTTAATAGAAACATAAAATAGAAGCCTCCATTTTCTAAACGCAGTGCTTTCCAATATCGTGGTTCTGAATGTATTATCACGCATACAAAGTTTAGTAGCCCGAAAACCAAAGCCAAAGGAAGACAATTGCCCATAGCGTCATTAATTCAATCTTCCATAATTGAATAATCTTTTTAAAACAGGACTGATTAGCATGTGTTTAGAGGATATGGAGTCTGAGCAAGCGTAGCGCTCTACTATTTTAAATAATTAGAGATTTGTACTGCTGAAAATTTATTATCAGTTGTTACATACTTTATCATTCCAGATATATGGGTAATCAGCAACGCGCAATTTATAATAAAACGTTCTATTAAAATCTCATAATTAATCATTCAATCTCATAATTATGAAATAATTATTTAAAAGTAAATTAATGATTATCAAATTCAAAATTTTTAATGGATATTTTAAAGAAATTATTAGAGTCAGTAGTAATTCTATTAGTAAGTACAGCTTTCAATAATATATATATATATATATATATTTATATATATATATATATATATATATATATATATATATATATATATATATATATAGGGTAACTTCCCTAGTAATTGGCACCTTATGAATTTGTCCTTAAACTTACCCCTGTTTTCATTACTTAGGGAAAAAATATTTACTTACAAATATTTTTAAATCAAAGAGTGCATATCTGTGCATCTATTTTGCCAACTAAAATCACAAATATTTCAATAGGTATTTTTATAAAAAAATATTTATAAAAAGCTACTATAATCACCAGTAATTGGCACCAAGTACACCAATGTATGACACCTTGTGATCCAGTGATTGGCACATGTGCATATAAGTAAAAATCACACTATTTTTTACTTTTAGATTGTATGAAAAAATATGGCTATGAGAAACATATGATAGAAAAGATTAATTATTACACAATATAAGCAGAAAATCTTGGTTATGAGATAACATAGCTTGATAATATCAATTGTAACAACTTTATGCTGAAAATATTAATCATCGCATAAGTAAATTAATGCTAATTCACACATCTTGATGTTGGTAATATATTATAACTGTTTTAGACTTGTCTAAAATAGTTATAAAATAAAAACATAATTTGAAATGTTACATGGAAAAATAGTAATATAGAAATTAATGCTGTTTTATCTGTCGGTATGGAGTCTTCATTTTTAGAATAATAAATGACTCTAGAGAAAAAAGAAAATTTCCTGAAAATTCCAAGGAACAATAAAAAAAAGAAACGATTGTCTACAGTCACTAATATCTGACTTTGATGACCAAATATATTTGTTTTCCATTGTTTCTTGTAAAAAAATTAACAGTAGGTTCTGCAGGATCAAATCAATTATATAACCCATATAATATTGTTCATCATAAAAAACATCATAAAAAACATTATTATTATTAGGAGCAGTAGAATCAATTAATTTTTCAAATTAACTGTAATCAACTCCATCTGGATTAAAGGGATATAAGCCACAATGTCTAAAGCCATGTGAAATACATTCAGAACTAATGCTTCTACCAACAACACTTGAAACATTTTTGCAAACGTAATTTTTGTAATAACTCCATGAAAGTTACTCTCCGTTCATGGGCTACCTGCTTCCACTTCAATTTCATCACTTTGAACAAGCTGACATCACATGATTGCATTGTATGTGTTGCATTTGGGGGAGAGAAATCATTAATATAAATTTTTCAGCACAATAATTACTTAAATGCAATGTAAGGCGACTCTGATGAAAATCCATACAAATTATTATTGCTAAATCAATCTGATTTTGCTGCAGCCATGGAAAAAAATATATTAGCTATGTATTTATAAAATGTTTCACCATTCATCTAGCCACTTTTACTTTTCCCTGAACCCCAACTTTTAGGAGCATTATTGACGAGATCTGATGGCAATCTTAGATAAGGATAAATTATAAATGTTGGACAAACAACTCCATCAGCTCGAACTATCATCAGTACAGTAAGAGATTCTTTGTTTGAGCCTTATAGAATTTCATAAACATCTTTGCATTCTCTTTTCCAGTTTCGGGACAAAGCAAAAATGCAGCCTTATCACAATTATTGTATATTCTCATGGGATATTTGAAAAGCTCTTTGAGATTTTCTTTGCAAAAATAATCTACCATTTCTTTAAACGTAATTCGCAGTTAGTTTGGATATTGAATGAGTAAGAGTTTCTGTTTCTGGAACATTCACAATAATTTCAGGATGATAAGCTAAAAATAATTGAAACCATTTGTTTATTATTTGTGAATGCAGTTTTCTTGTTTGATAATTTTTTGAATAAATCCTATTTTATCAGGGGAAGGCCATCTTTGGTAATGCTCAAAATTCTTAACTTCTGATCATTCTTCTTTCTCTTGGAGTTTTCTAAAGTATTATGAGCCACACCAAATGTAACACTGGCTTTATGAAAGCTCATGTTTTGAGTATGTGTAGCATGCATTGCATTCATCACTGCTTCTTCAGAATACAAGAATTTGGGTTTAATCCCTTTCAATGAATTTACTGTAGATGAAGATGCCATATTTCAGGTTTTTGAGAGAAAGAAAGCAGCATAATTAGTTCGAAATGTGAATACTTTAAAAGAATACAACATATTTATATTAATACCCAATAATTGTCATGCCATCCCCAGTAATTGTCATATGAAGCTTTAATGCATACAAATTACTGGTAATATTTCAATTTTCAAATAAAAACAATTGCTAAACAAAATTAGTTTATAACTTTAAAAGAACTGCCAAAATAAGTGGTTTAATGCCAAATTTCATGATTCCCCAGTAATTGGCACATGTGCCAATTACTTGGAACTAGAAAAACTGAAGCATCATTAAATGACACCTATCATTAATTCAAAAATCCAAATATTTATGTCAAAAATACTTTTGCACAATTAAAGTAAGCCCTTTCAACTAAACAAAACTTCTGTCAGTCAAAATTTATAACATATTATAAATCAGATAATAATGAATTGATATGCATGCTACCTTAAGCCAGAGAAGAAGCATTTGCAACGAAAATGGCTAATTTGACACAAGCCATAATTGTTTCTCTTTCTTATGCACTATTGTCATCTAGTAGCATAAATCAAAGTTATAATCTTTAAAGTAAATGTACATATAGCTGGAATATGGTCTTGCATTTTTAAAAGACTGGATGTAAATCTTATTTTAGGACATTTTTCTAGGATATGCCAATCACTGGTGACCTGCCAATCACTGGGGATGTTACCCTATATATATATATATATATATATATATATTTTTTTTTTTTTTTTTTACTGAAGCCCCTCTCAGCATCGGTGCAAAAGGGCTCCCGAAAATATTTGTGTGCAAATTTGTAAATAAGTCTTCTCGTTGGAGAAGGGAGATGCTGAATTTTGGAAGTGAAAAAGAATGTTTAAGATTTTCCATCCATTCCTTCTTCTATTAACAAACAACTACCTGGTAGACATTCATACTGTGGATAAAGTTTTGATTTTTACAGAATTCTTACTGGATTTGAATAAGGACTAATATTTATTATTCATTTCCACATACAAATAGAATTTCTAGTATCTAAAATTTATAACAAAAAATGCTTTCACTTCATTTTTTCCAATTTCTCCATGTTATAAAGATAACAGTTATATATATATATATACACATACAAACACACACACACACACATATATATATATATGTGTTATATAAAAAATTTACTTTTACTATTCATTTAAAGTATTCTAAATTGCTGGCATATTCATTATTTCCTTTTCTTAAATACTTTCTATTATTTATTTCTAGTTAAATTCCTAAATTTAAAACGCGTATCTTAATAATAGTTTTATTCAAAAACTTAATCTAAACTTTTAATCCCTTCATTAATTTTTATCGTCCACCAAACTACAAAATTCTGAACGTAGTTACTTTATTTTTCGAATATTTATAAAAGCTTATATTTACATTTTTATTTTATTTCATCTCATTTTCCCCACAGCTGGGCGAGCGTCAGCTTATTCACATCGAAATCCTTCCATTAGCAGCGCCGGAATTCTTTTCTGTGATGTTTCTCGATCGCTCTCCATTGGTTGAGTGACGGATCGCAATTTCATTTCGAGTCTGGTTCGTGAATTTGTTTGGTTAGCCTGAAGTTTGCATTTCAATCGAATTTCCTCCACATATTCTAATAAATAGCTCGAGCATGAGCTCAGAAAAAGTTTTTTTGTGCTGTTTGGTTGTTTACTTAATCTGTTACCTGGTGTCTTAAGTCGCGTAGAAAATTAAAATTATTATTTAACATCTTTTTCGCATGAATAACTAGTTCGTGCTCTAGCAGGATGGCTCTGATTTCTCATCCTGTGGGAATTGTTTATGTTGGTATGTTCTGATGGAATAAACAGTTTCCGATGACTACGTTTCTATGTTCTTATTGGGAAAACCCTAGATTTCTTCATAAGCCTTTTTTCACCACTCATGCGGCCTAATCTGCCTTGTCTTCATCATGAATAAATGAGTGTTTGATTGGACTTTCCCAATCTCATCATCGGTCCACAGCTGCTAAATTTCCACAGTGTTGACACCTCCAATAGCGATGCTTGCACTAAGTGGTACGACTGCTATACAACCTCACCAATGGCTGATTGAAGTATGGTACTAATCCAGTAATATGTCGTAAAAAGTACGACGTGATTGTTCTACTTAACCCATTAATTTGTTTCGTTATAAGAAGACGGCAAAGGATCATGTTTACCTACTGTACACCACCTTATAAGGAGACCTTCAATAAAAAGTGTTCTTGGTGTAGTGAAACCAATAGAAACCTTTTCCTTGACACCTGGTAACCACGATTTGATATTCTACGTTTTCCCTGAATGTGCGTCTATATAGATGAAGCAACATCAACTTCATTTTGTTTTCTTTTTAATAAAAAGTTATAGGAAAGAAAGAAAACCACGATGTTTGTAAACACAAGGTCGTAAGTTTTGAAAGATTTATTATCTATTTGTTTATTTTGTTTTATTTCACCAGATTGCCTTATTTACATTTGTTGTATTACTGTTATTATTTATTAAAAAAGAAAATATTTACATTTGTTGTTTTATTTAAATAGTTTATTATGATATTTCATATTTTCTAATGAAATTAAAAGTAACCTTGTGATAGTCATGAAATTGAAAAAGAATATATAAATTCACTTGACGATAATAGATTGTTTTTTTCCAGAAAATGGATTGAGTGCTTATTTTAAATAGTGTAAATTTCATTTATTGTCTAAAGCTGTACATTTTAAAGGTAAATAGGAAGATAAATTAACAAATTATAGCTTTGTTTGATAGAATTTCTGGTTGCAGTTAATGTTAATTCCCAGTTTCTTATAATTTACATAATTCAGAAAGAAAAGATGGAATTAGCGAAAGTTGCGCTAGAATTTTGTCAGATAACTTAAACTTTCATTAAATTTTGTAAATTAAATTAAGATAGCATGCAATCTAAATTTTTAAATATATTTATGAATTATAAAAGAATTGATTTAATTTAAAAAATATATAACTGTGATATATTTAATTTTCTATGTTTTTACTGAGTAGAATTTCTGGTTAAGGTTAGTTTTTCCCCAATTTCTTATAATTTAACTAAATTCAGTAGGAAAAGGTGGGATCGAGCTAATCTTTTGCTGGGATTTTGACAAATAAAATATAGTTAAAAAAAAAAAAACTTAAATTTCTTAAATATTTTTATTGCTATATTATTATGGTGAAAGACTATTACTCCAAAAAGGTCTAACTTAAAATTTGAATTATTTATTAATTTCTTATTGCTGAAAATTATCTTATTGTTTTTAAGTTTAAATTTTAGCACTAGAAAGTAATATAATTTTAATTATTCTTAAGGACCAGTAAAAAGTTGTTTCCTTATCTAAATGTTCGAATTGATAGGCAAAGTGAAAAAAGAAATACGGAAATTGTCCATATATCTAAAGTGCTTTGAACCAGATCGATTAAAATTATCCCATGAGAATTCACAGCAAACTAATGTTAATATTAAATTTAGAATAGTCATAAAATTAATAAAAAGTAAGTAAATAAATTATAATTAATCAATCAATGCTTTTCTATATAACAGTGTGTTCTCGAAAGATCCACGAGAACATTACTGCTGAAGTTTTACTTGAATTAGTTGTTTACGCGGGCGTAAATGGGTTGATTTCAGTTCAAAATTTCTTATATTGAATTGAATTAGATTAGAATATTAAATAAATTTTAAATTTATATGTAAACTATGAATAAATGTTAACTGGATTAAAATAACTTAAATATATATATATATCAATTATTGAACTATAATTATAAATACTAAAACATTATAGAATTTATGCGAATAATTGTTGATTATGCAAGTGTCCTGGATTTCAAACCCAACTTGTTTTTCTCTTGCTTATTTATTTATTTTTTACTGACTGCGTAACCATGTAGAAAATGAACGAAATATTTCGATACATATCGAAAAACACCTGTTAAGATTTTGTTTCAATGATATTGCTGGAGAATTTAAGAATTTATCATTTTTATTTTTATTTTGACTTGGTATAATTTCATTTCTTATTGAATCTAGTATTGATAGGAGATTACTTTTTATGCTATGTAACTTTTTACCCAGCCAATGTCATTGAGTGCAATAATCTCTTATTATTATTTACTGAAGTGATGAATTAAAATATAACTTTGAAATTATTGATGAGAAATTTCAATCGTTGTTATTATTGAATTAAATTTACTATTGCTAGATCTTGTATGATAGAAAGTATAGATAAATTTATTATTGAATATTGAGATAAAAGAGAGGTAAGAAATAATTTGAGTTATGAATTAATGAAGTCAATATATGAGATATCTGAGAGTACTCATAAATTATTATTATTTTTTTTTAATATTGTGATAACATCTGAACATAATGAAATTAGAATACTTACTAGAGAATTTATGGAAAAGTGGTAATAGTATGGTACCGCTATTATCATAACAATGCAATACTATAGAGTGCATATGGCACTAGCTTTTTTGACAGTTTTTCTTGCGTCAAAAATGAGCAATAATTGAATTTCAATGGACTATAGCATAGTATCAGGACAATATATCATCCCAGTTAAAAAACTGTAGGAGACTGATACTCAGTTGAAATTTTTGTACATAAATTTTAAATTTATTATATTCATGTTTTTCCTTTTATTTATATAACTTGTGAATTGTACGGAAATTTTCTAAATTATGGAGTTTAAGTTATAGAGATTAAACTAATGTTTCATCTTGATGTGGAAAGAATGTAAATTCCTAAGACAACTCCTAGACAATTCCTAATATTGTCAATATCTGTTAATAATGTAAGTAATAAGTTGCTAGTAAAATAAGAGGATATTATTTAGAACATAATTTACTCCATGTTAGAAAAATATTTATATTATCTTTGTAATTTTTAAAAAACAATTCCCACAGTTTCGCGCTTAAGAAGTAACTTATTGATTTGATTTTTGACAGAATTGGAGAAAATTTTAGACTACCGGGTAACACTATTGTAATTCGAGTTCATGCTTTTCCCCAATAAACTTGAGGGTCAAGGATCCACCAGTTCACCGGTTTTTAGGGGGGGGGGGATATTGTTATATAAAAAGTTTACTTTTACTATTCATTTAAATTATTCTAAATTGCTGGCATATTCATTGTTTCCTTTCTTTTAATACTCTCTATTATTTATTTCTAGTTAAATTCCTAAATTTAAAACGCGTATCTTAATAATAGTTTTATTCAAAAACATAATCTAAACTTTTAATCCCTTCATTAATTTTTATCGTCCACCAAACTGTAAAATTCTGAACGTAGTTACTTTATTTTTCGAATGTTTATAAAAGCCATTTTTACATTTTTATTTTATTTCATCTCATTTTCCCGCCAGCTGGGCGAGCGTCAGCTCATTCACATCGAAATCCTTCCTGCAGCGCCGGAATTCTTTTCTCTGACGTTTCTCGATCGCTCTCCATTGGATGAGTGACGGATCGCAATTTCGAGTCTCGTTCGTGAATTTGTTTGGTTAGCCTGAAGTTTGCATTTCAATCGGATTTCCTCCGCGCATTCTAATAAATAGCTCGAGCATGAGCTCAGAAAAAGATTTTTTGTGCTATTTGATTGTTTACTTAATCTGTTACCTGGTGTCCTAAGTCGCGTAGAATATTAAATTATTATTTAACATCTTTTTCGCATGAATAACAAGTTCGTGCTCAAGTAGGATGGCTCTGATTTCTCATCCTGTGGGAATTGTTTATGTTGGTATGTTCTGATGGAATAAACAGTTTCCGATGACTACGTTTCTATGTTCTTATTGGGAAAACCCTAGATTTCTTCATAAGCCTTTTTTCACCACTCATGCGGACTAATCTGCCTTGTCTTCATCATGAATAAAAGAGTGTTTGATTGGACTTTCCAAATCTCATCATCGGTCCACAGCTGCTAAATTTCCACAGTGTTGACACCTCCAATAGCGATGCTTGCACTAAGTGGTACGACTGCTACACAACCTCACCAATGGCTGATTAAAATATGGTACTAATCCTGTAATATGTCGCAAAAAGCCCGGCGTGATTGTTCGACTTAACCCATTAATTTGTTTCGTTATATATATATATATATATATATATATATATATATATATATATATATATATATAAATCATGGTTTTCCAAAAAATTCATATATTCTTTAATAAACAATTAGTACTTACATGATCTTTTAAAAAACAAATTAACACATGCGTAAACAAAATTACAAAAAAAAATAATATAAGAAAATATTTATAAAAAATTAAAACTTGTAAAATAATAAAAATTATTATAGGACGGTTGGATGGGTAGATGTTAGAGTACGGAGGAGGGTGGTGTTGTCTGGATAATACACAATGGTTAATTTATTTTAAAAAAAATTTAAATGATGGAGCATTTGAATTATCACTACATTGCTAATACACATTTTATATGGATGTTGATTCGATATTTTATATCTATATGGTGACGTTATATATTTCAATTCATATTAAATTTATTTAGCTTAATTAATATTTATTCAAGTTAAAATTAACTTGTTTTTAATTTTAAGTCTACTCAGGACAATATCATGTTAATTTCTAATAGTATACCATCTTTATAGAGAATAATATGCATAATAAGTTTATTTGATATAACTAATATTATTACAGTTTGTATTAAAATTGGGTTATTAGTTTTTTTTTATTATTCCTCTATACTTTTTAATATTGTTTAATTTTGAACTTAGTGTTCAATGATTAATTATCGGTTTTATGTGTATGTTAATCCCAAATTCATATTCTTTAGTTTTTTTAATGGCAAATATGAAAATAAACTACACACTTTATTTGTGATCATTAGGCAATTGGAACTGAAGATTCTGACAATATTCTATAACATCCTTTTTTTTTCTTGTTCATTTTATTTATTAATTAATTATTTTTTATATTTAAAAGTAATTCTTATAGTTTTTTATATTTTTATTATATATAATTTATTATATATAATTTATTTTATGTTATACACTGCTCAAAACAATTAAAGGATATTTGAAGTTTTATATAAAATAAAGATATAAACGAAATTTTTTTTGCCGAAAATAGAAGAAGAGAATCACAAATGCAAATTTTTCTGGTTTTCAAACTGTGGAGTATGCAAATTTTGAGTTCGACGTCAAAAACGTCGCTTCAGCGGCAGCAAATGAAATTTGACTTTCAACTGGATAAAAGAGAATGAAGACAAGGATGATCGGCATTCAGTGATTGCTTTGTTTCGATGAGTACGATGTCTCAGCGAAGTCATTTGACAGATTCAGAAGCTTTGAGAATTGTTGGTAGGTTAGAAGGGGGCCAAACTCAAGCCGAAGTAGCACAAGCCATTGGAGTGTCACAAAGTGTCATTTCCAGGATCTGGAACCGTTTTTTGGAGAGTGGATGTGCAGGCCGAAGAACAGGGCAAGGTCGTAGACGGGCAACAACGCCCAATGAAGATCGGTATTTAGCGTTAACAGCTTAGAGACACCGAACCATGAACGCTACTCTTCTCCAACAACACCTTCGCTCGGCTACAGGCACCACGATTTCAACTCAGAATGTCTGAAACCGGCTCCATGCTGTAGGTGTGTATGCTCGCCGACCGATGGTATGTGTTAGATTAACATCAAGGCATCGTCGCGACCGCAGGGAGTGGACCACCGAGCATGTCAACTGGAGGATAAATGAATGGAGCAATATTCTGTTTTCTGACGAGTCCCGTTTTTCTGTGCATCCGGATAATAGGCGTATTTTCATCTGGAGGGACCGTGGCAGTAGGAATAATCCTGCGTTCGTGCACGAAAGTGTCAGATTTGGCGGTGGAGGAGTGTTGGTGTATGGTGGCATCTCCATTGACGGGCGCACTGACCTCTACATCATTCGAGATGGAGTTCTGACTGATCGCCGATATAGGGATGAGATCCTCAGACCTATTGTAGTCCCTTACGCTGCAGCAATCGGAGATAACTTCATTTTAATGGACGATAACTGCAGGCCACATCGTGCAAACCTGGTGGAGGATTTCCTTTTCGAGGAAGGAATCGTTCGAATGGAATGGCCAGCGTGTTCTCCAGACATGAATCCAATCGAGCACGTTTGGGACGCTCTAGGAAGACGAGTTTCTGGCCGCCAACAACTTCCACAAACTCTCCAAGAACTGGAAAGAGCTCTTCTGGAAGAGTGGGGCAGAATACCCCAACTCGTCATTAATAGCCTCATTGAGTCCATGCCTCAAAGGTGTTCAACGTTGCTGGCCGCCCGTGGAAACCATACCCCCTACTGAAAATGATTTTCTTTGAAGAAAACACCTTTTCTTATTCTTTTTTTCTCATATGCACAAATTGTGTTTTTTTCCTTTAGTACACAAATGCGCAATAAAATGCATTTTTTTCTGCCAAACATGTGTAATTTATTCTCATATAACCTACTATGTCTGTCGACCATGTATCAATCAGCTAAACAGTTTACCAGATACAAAATCCACCTAAAACTGCAATATCCTTTAATTGTTTTGAGCAGTGTATAATATTGCTATATAATATTATCAATGTTATAAAATTATTTAAATTTTCTGTATAGGTTAATTGGGTATGGTAGTAGAATATATTGTAAGCATTCTATTAACATTTGTATTTATTTAATATTTATATGACTAATGTTATATAACATAGCATTTTTATATTAGGATTTGTAGGTTGGTATATTTTGAAAGAATTAGCTTCTATTAGGTTTTCTATCTTATGACATTTTGATCATATTAGTTTTAAGATATTATACTAGATGGCAGCACCAAAATTTAATTTGCATTCTGTCTGTTGCTTCTATTAGAGTAATAATTTCAATTTTCAACACAAGGTGGTGCTAAATGCTGGTTATTTGCGATATTGTAAAATAATAGTTTTGGTATTTTTTTACTTTAGTTAAGAAATAAAAAAATTAATAGTATTTTAATAGGTATTTTAAATACTAATAATGTAATTATTTTCTATTTATATTTTTTTAATTGCATTTATCACGGTATTTCAAAATAGATTAACTGAATCCATTAGGTTTTAAAATCTGTGTTAACTTAACTGTAAAAATAACCTTAAACTTATCGTGCTTTTGGATACCATGTGCAAAAATCTTGGATTTTATTAGGTATGTTGTGTAATATTACTACTTTTCCTTGCTATAAATTAAATATTTAAACGGTTGTATTGCTTTTTCCATTTCATGGCATTTAATATTATTCTGTTTTCATCTTGAAACTATTCTCTTGGTTATTTTAGCCGTTTGAGTACAGGAGAAAAAAAAATTCACCTTTTAGCTTTTTTTCTAACAGAAAACGACTATTTTGCTTATATAATTGAATTCTGTACTCTTGATAACGTAATTCAATATATAAGCTTTTCAATTATTTTTATTGGTATCCATATTCTTCTTTTTTTTCTTCCATATTAATTCTTGTAATATACTACAAGGAACTTTATTTTATACGTAGCAGATTGTATATTATGTTTTTGGTATCCATTCAGTGGTGGTATCCGTACGTGGGTGGTTCAGTAATTATTGTCCCTAATGTATATAAAATATTTGTACTGCGATGGTTGATGTGGAATACCGAAGCCTAATCTCTTAAATGCCTATAGGCTCCATTTCAGAACCGTAGCTGCTATAGTAACATAGATTTGGAGGGAGGGGGGGTTGGGTTGGGTTGATTGTTGACGGCCAATTATCTACACGAGGGATATAGGCCCGAGGGGGAGTGCCTTCCGTGGAGGTCTTTCTAAGGGAACCTAATCCGTATTAACGCATGGAAATCCACGGTTCGAAGAAAACCACGAAAACTCCGAACGATTAGGCCGACGGGCGCGATTGGGTTCGAACCCAGCACTTCCCGTCTACCAGTTTCGAGAGCAGAACCTCTCAGCCACTGGTGGGGCTGGAGGGAGGGGGGGAAGTTTTAAAGGCCTATTTTTGGGGAAGTTTTTCAAGGAGGGGGGTGAGGGTGAAATGCTGGTTTGGAGCTTATGAGGCTACATATGTGACAGTGGATGAGATGTGGCAACATCACTAGGATCCCGAGTCCAAACGACAGTAGTTACGTCTCATCCACCGTCACACATCTAGCCCCATAAGCTAAAAATCAGCCTTTCACCACCACTCCTCCCTCCAAAACTATGTGAATATAGAAGTTACGGTTCTGAAATGGAGCCTATAGGCATCTAAGACATTAGGCTTCAATATTCCACAACAACCATCGCAGTACAAATATTTTATATACACTAGGGACAATAATTATTGAACCACCCTCGTATATTTGTTCTGTATGTAATTGGTTTATTTTCGATGTAGTCAACACTTTGCAACTTTGTGAGTGGGCTGTATCTTAACACTGAAAAGGACATCCCATATAAAAAGAGAATATATTACAAAGAACAACGAAGATGGATTTGTATTTTTAAGTTCTGAAGAAGCATAAAATAAACTTGAATAAGGTCTCCACCATGGAATGAGCCGTCATTGGATTTACAAGAGAATATTACAAAATAATTTCGCCTAGGAGGATGCCAGAAATTAAGAAAGGTCAAACTACTCTTTAGAATTCAAGAAAATACTCATTTTTCCTATGACCTACTTAACTCAGCGATTTGGAATCGAATAGTTTTTCGATTGCTTTAGAAATAAATTACTTATCGAGATAGAAGCGATTCTTGTCATGTGAGGACACATTTTTCTCATTTCCCGCCCTGGCGATCCTGAAATTCGATTCAAAATGGCAAGTTTGGCACTATTTTCGGAAAGATCGTTGCCTTTATCAAAACGAAATCGTCATTCGATTACATAGTTTCTGAATAAGAACACCTGTCAATGTCATGTGTTTCCGAAAAAAGATACATTCATAATTGTGTCAGAAAGTAGTTTCTTGGGTTTTGAGAACAGCCTTATTAAAATAAGTTTAGCCGAAAGTGTAGCCGAATTTATTTCTTTATTAAAAAGCTGCTTAGTCATTTTGCGCCAAGCAATACATGCTCTATTACAACAGTTGTGTTTGCATAAAAAACGGGTCTGTTTCATTTAATAAGCTTTTGCATTTTATTATTGGCATTGTGAAAGAATGCTTTTCAGATTCATACACGATTCGAAAGACGAAAAAATGAAAGCAATTTGCCCTATGACTAGGCAGACCGACCTGAAGTTCTACTTACATTGTATCTCCCCATTGAGTAGAAATCTGCCGTAATCGAGGTACTGATCCATGACAAATAAATGGCGTGAACTTAGGTTACAAATGATTAACAACCCAAAATATTTTTGCATCTTTTCCAAGTTGAGTCCTAGTTCGATGGTTTTCCCGTACTCGAATTATCTCATCAAAACCATCCTAAACGTTTTCAAATTCAAAAATTTACAGGGATATTTTTGTTGCTGGGTTTCTTCTAACCTGTCAGAACGACCTAGCTATAGTATACATTTTCTTATGCTCAATTTAATAGAGAAGGAAAATTTCCTGAAAATATTCGATATCGTCCGTAATCGTATTGCTGACCAATGACGAATTGTATGGGCGAGAATTCCGATTATTGATGATTCATTTTTTTAAAAATGCTTAAACCAATGAAAACGAATTTTTCCAACGTGGAGGCAATTTAGATAAGTCAGATAAAGTTAGATTGTTTTCTCGTATTGGAATATATCTTAGCGTTATAAATCGTAGGAACTTTTTTTTATTTTATATTATTATTTTAAATACTGAGTTTGTATTAACCCTTTATCTACTGACGGTACTTATAAGTACCATTAAAATAACTTGTTATTCATTTAATACATCGATTAGCATTAATACAGTTTAGAATGAGTTATAGATGCATTACTTTATCTTGTTCCAAAAGCATTATGGGTTACACAAAACAAAAATATTTTTAAAAGGATGATTTCTTTTACTTTTGCATCTTTTCAGCTTTCTTCGCGTTGGGAGGAGGGGATTTTTCAATTCGGAAATATTTCTATATTACTACTGTAAAAACATTATATTTGTACATTTCCAAATTCTACAAAATACTAAGAAAAAATTTTAAAATAAAAGATTTGAGTGGGGTTATAAATATTGTACAAATCCCTATAAATTCAAATTTAATGAAGCCTTCTAAATCCTTCAATCCTAAAATCCTTCTAAAATGTATTAAATGATTATGTAAACCTTCTAATGTAGTTTCAAAAATTCACGGAAAATGCTTTAGAAAATAAAATTTTCATGAATTCATAATTTAGTACATAAAGAGTTAACTAAATAAAACGAATTTTCCCGAATTAATGAGCTAACTAAATTGATTTCTCGTGCTCGTTTTAGTATAGGAGCCAAGTTTTATGAAAATCATTCGAGCCGTTTTCGATACATAATTTATTGAAAACGAACTTTCCTGAATTCTCGTTTCTCGTGCTTGAATTAGTATAGAAGACAGCTTAATCATTTTCCTAGGTACAAGAAGCAGCATTTTTTGTTTAAAGAACGAATTTTCTTCAATTCAGAAAATAGCTAGATCGTTTTCACGTGCTCTATTTAGCGTGAGAAGCGTAAAAATCTTTTCGATATCATGCGTAATTAGGAAAATTGCGTTTAATATAGTATATGAATACATGGTAGACGGTAGTTTTTGGAACATTCATACTGTAATTGGAGTAAAGACAAAATCTTACTATTTTTTTTTTCTACACAATTCTTACTATATTTGGGTAAAAAACAAATTTTTATTCTTTATTTCCACATAAAAATAAAATTGTTCTAATAACAAATGCTGCCAATTCATTTTTTGCGTTTTTAACTATAAAACTATATATATTTATGGTTTGTCAGGTTTCATAAAAATAGTTTGAGCATCCGCCCGAGCTCTGACTCTTGCAAATAGACCCTGATTGCTCTGGAATTTTAATATGTTATTGACATTTTCTATAGCATGGTCCCTATTGGAAATGAAGAGTGTAGCATCAATAGTTCATTTTCAGGGACAGCCAAAAGTATTCCGTTACATTACGGTTAATAAGAAAAAATCGTCTCAAGGGCATTTTAATGTTGTTGCACCCTTTCAAACATAATAAAATTAATACGCATTTATGAAGTGCACTAAAACATGCATTCAAAAGATTTTATAGTCATTTATAGAGGCACACAAAACAATTCCATTCGGAGAAAAAGTGTTTGCAGCATATTACACTATTTCAAATACAATGAAATGGATGTACAACTGCAAGATACTCGCTGTAGAATAGGATGTATGTATCATTTATCGTTCATTTAAAGGGACAGGAAGATTTTAGATACAGTACTGTTTATTATCGATGATTGCTGACAGATATGATATGCTATCTATGATATGATATCTATCTAAACAAAGAGGGCTACACATAAGAATTCGTAAGCATTACTGAATAGGAGTGTGGTTTAAAATTGAGATATGCATTTTGAAGTTGAACTAGAAGTGATATTTTTGTAGAACATAAATAAAATCATATACAGAGCCTCACCCCAAGAACTGGATAAATGACCGCTTAGGGATGATCATTTGTAAAAGTCTGATTTTAGTCATTTTAAGCGTGTTTTGTGCTTGAATTAATTTTAGCTTAAAACATGGCATGAATATCTACTACTATGGCATGAATATCTACTACTATGGCATGAATATCTACTACTATGGCATGAATCTACAGGTAATAGACAGGGAATCCAAGTATTTTTCCGCCTCTTGATAAAAATTGCTGACGGTGAATTTTGACCCTATTATGCATTTTGTTACTAAACTAAATTTTAATCAACTATGTAGAATATATATAAATTTATAGATGAAATTGAAGTACTTTTCCAGCTATGGATGGTAATTGCTTCAAATATATCGAAAAGTGACACAAAAGTGAATTTCACAGGAGGAAAATGTGAATGGAGGAATGAAACCCTTAAAAATGAAGGTGTAGGATAAGTTTTTACCTCCCTACACAATCCACCCCTCTTCTGTGGTCGCAAATGGACATACAGCGTAATAAAGTGATTTATGAAACTATTTGTGTAGTATTGTATATGTAGTGGAATAAACCGCAAAATGAATTATGTCACTTTTCTTGCGGGTTAGCGATATGTTCGAAAATTATTATCTTAGTTACCTTATGAAACAGCGAACTTTTGTTAAAGTATTCTGGAAGTGTTTCAGAATCCATGCTTGATGCATGATTGTTCTCCCTTGCCTGTAGAAACTAAGAGTAATTCTTATCTATTTCATTTAAGACCAAAATGAAGTAAATGGAATTGAGTCCTGTGCGCGAACAAGAAAACTCGGTTTGAAGTTAATCCGCAATCCGATCCGAACCCGACCAACAAAAATTCCTCACTCCAAACCAGCAAAAATAATTTTCGGTGATCCACAACCCGACCTGAACTGGACGTATTTCAACCCGTACCCGCAATGAAAAGAATTCAAATCATGTTTTAATGTCATTCCATTATTAAAAATAATCTAACATTGTACCTGTGATACCCTTTTTTATGTTTACATAAAAGAATGAACAAATCTATTATTCGTTAATATTCAAATATAGTAAAACCACTGGATAGCGGACATCTCGGTATCGTTGAATAGAGCTAAACATCGGGTCGGGTTGTCCAGAATTTTATCGGAATAACTTGAACCCTCTCATGCATAAATTATTTTTCATTATTCACAAAAAAACTTTTTTTGTAATATATGATAAAATAATTTTATATTATCTGTCCACAAATCAGATCTCCATAAATGAATGCTGAAAAGTTTTTGGCTTTATAGGACTGTACTTATCTGTGCTCATATGAATGTCCCTGCCTGCGAAGAATCCTATGGGGAGGGATTTTTTTAATATCTCGTTTGCATTTCGACTTTTTTAAATATGGATAGCCGAGACATCGCACCTTTTTTACTTTACGATTTTGGCTGCAGATATTTTTTAGAATGACACTTTCATTTTCAGAACCGGTTTTGAAAGTGAAAGTAACTTTCTAAAAAATATCTGCGACTCAAATCGAAAAAGTAAAAAAGGTTCGATGTCAGCTATCCAAAGCAATAAAAAGTATTTCAAAATGTCGAAATGCAAACGAGATATTAGAAAAATCCCTCCCCATAGGATTAGTGAGTGTGTTCGCAGGCAGGGACTTAATTTTGTTTGTTCACGCATATTTAGGTTTTTTACATGTCAGGTTGTTGGGATTTTCACAAAAAGTTTGAGAACAGCCATGTTTCATATGAAAATAATTGCGTATTTGAATATGAATGAGTATATCTTCAATTTACTACATGAGAAATAAAATGCATATAAGAAATGGGATCATAGATTATCATTTCTTTAAAAACCATTTTTTCTTCTTTCGAAATATGAAAAATATTATCAACATTTCGTTTTTGATACACACAAAAACACATGCATCGTATTTGTGATAGCTTATGCACACATACGCATGTTAGGTTTATGTAGATTGAGGGGTGCTCGATATTCAGAGGTAAAAGAGTTCAAATATATAAATGTTAGGAATTGAAAAAGTATTCGCTAAATAGAGGTGTCCGCTTTTCGGGAGAAAAGCCATTATCGAAGTCTTATTGTATATCGATTTTCAACACGAAAAATATTTTGGACATTCTTTTAAATTCGGGGTCAACCCGAAACCGACCCCTAAGAGTTTAATCCAACCCGAAACAATGAAGGTCAACCCGACCCGCAACGAAAATATATAGTGCTACCCCGACGCAACTTGAACCGCGGGTCGGGTCGGGTACGGGCAACCCGACCTGATGCAGGACTCTAAACGGAAGCAGTAGTTTCTGTCCGTTTTAAATCTATAAATAACAAAAATATAAACACAAATAATATGAACATGAACTCAAGAATTCGAAAACATGTTGAAATTTCAAATGCAAACTGAAATGATCACCTATTTAATCAACTAAGAGAGTGTAACATTAAGAGCAGTTGGAAGTCCCTATACCTACTATGTTAAATGAATGTACCTTTTCTCAGAAACTACCAAAGGTATTCACTTGAAATTTTTTAAGCACATAATATGAATAATTCCTAATAAAAGTAAAGTCAACTTTATGAACCGATATTCTTTAGTTATTATTTTTAAAAATAGGGCATAAAAACTACTTTTAAATAACAAAAAACTTGCATTTTTCCACAGAAAATTTTTTTAATAAAAATTTTGTACATATGTTTGTAACAAAAGTTCAATTCAAGTGGATCAGGGATATGTGTAAAATATTCAAGCAAGATTACAAACAATAATATGTAGTAGTTTCTAGAAAAAGATACATAGAAGTTCAAAAAATAACATTTTGAGAAAATTGAGTTTAAAGTTTATGTATGTAATGTTTATATATTATGTAAGCAAACTGATTTAATAACTTCTCATTGTCGTAGAAACAAAAGTAATATACCATTCCAAAGGGGGAAAATGCAGGATTCAAGATATTAAAAAATAGCAAATTAAACTGCTTTTTTTCCACGAATTTACCTTTCAACTGTTGTTAAAGTAGAATACAACAATCAAAACAAATTTGGGGAAATGTACTCCTATCTTAAAAATAAAATATTTTCACAAATAAGAAAAAAAAAAAAAAAAAAAAAAAAAAAAAAAAAAAAAATTGAATAAAAAATAATGGCAATACAATTTGAGACTTAGATTTTAAAATGAACATGTAACATTCTTTCGACTTACTCTATTATCCTTTTTCACTGTTTTCACAGGTATCTTGTCAAGAGCATTTTTTCCAGCACTGCAAAGATGTCTCTAGACAGAAAAATGCCCAAAACGTTATTCAGCTTTAATACAAGCACTGACAATAAACATACTACTCTACAGAAATGCAATAATTATAGACTTCTCTTTATTAGGTTACTCAATCAATCTGAAACTGAATTGCTTATTTTTAAAACTTTTCAATTTTTAACAAGCCATTAAGAACATACCAGTCAGCCTCTAAATCTTTTGTTTTCTTTAGTCATCTTGGTTTCAAGAAAATGAGTTTAGTGCAAAAAATTTCTTTCTAAAGATAATTTTTTCAGAATTCCAAAACTTCGTGTTGGCTTTATGTTCAGTTAAGAATCATTTTACATAAAGGAGAAAATATTTTGCCCGATTTTCTATTTTTCATTTAATTGATCTTACTCCATTAGCGCCAGCTATGTATATCTTATTTACAGTTATATCCACCTGAGTTCATAAAACTAATCAAGAAATCGTGCCAGAATCAAAAGACCTATTTAAAAAGAATTCAGTAGCTCGCGCTTTCCAAATTGAATTCTCCAAACTAGAGGTTAAGTAAAAACTTCTTAAGAAAATTCACAAGCTTTGACCTAAATTTTCTGTTAACTAAAAATATATATATATATTCCTTGATTAGTAACTAATAAAAAAGATAGTAAGTTCATACCACTATTTCTAGAAAATAAAACTTTACTGCGACAGTCATTGAAATACCTTAGTTAAAAGTCGTTTTCAGATGCAGCAATATACCTCAAAATACTAATTCAAGCAACACCAGGAAAAAGCACCTTTGAAACACGAGTGAACAGTTACAAACAGCACAAACTTCCACCATATATGTAGGAAGGATTTGTCTCATAGGAGGTATGAGAGATACTGGCGATTAAAATTAATTCGTGTTCTTTTAGATAAAAAAAAATCATTTTCAAAATTTAAAACTAAAACACACAACTTTTTGCAGAATTCTGTTGATCTTAAAAATATTTAACTATACTAATTAATAAAGGTAAGTAAATGTTTTTTCGAATTCAACGACAAAAAAATTTAAATGATCTTTCAATTAAAAAACATCAAATTTTCAAATCATTAGCTTTCAAATACTTTTTTTGAAACTTTGAAACAAAATGTATTCCTTCATTAGTAACTGATAACTGAAAATTATTTAAAGCAATTTTAGTAAACTATTCATTAAAAATAAACTAACTTTAAAAATTTCCTAAAATTATAAAAATTAATTTCTTGATTACAGTAAAAAAACCTTTCATTGAAAAAATCTAAAAAGAACCAACATGTTCAAAAAATATTCGTACCACGTTTTGTTAAACAAAACACTTTACTTCATCAATCGCTGAAATCGGGGTCGTACTGGCATGACAAAAAGGGCGGTGGCAACTTGGATAAAAAGGGCCCCAACTTCTAATAAAAAGGGCGCCGACTACTATTTAAAAGTATTTTAAACAATTTTTTTAAAGTTAAGATAACAGCTACAAGATTATTTCATATATTTTGAATGAGATAATTCCTTTTCTTCAAATGGAGTGTCCTTTATTTGGAGGCTAAATGCATTAGAAATCTAACTTAAACGGACTCGGAGTTAGGAAATTGTCAGTTTCGTCCTGAAACACCTTTTACATGTCCTACCTCTCATGTGTAATTTGCTCCCAAGAAGGTTGGCCTGTTGGCCATAAACTTGTCTTGGCTATAAACTTGTGATATGCATGAAAATAACTTTTTAACAAAATAAAATAAATAAAACAGTTTTGAAAAGATTTTTTCTTACCTTTGGGTTTTATGGCAATCCTATATTGTTACCCTCATTAGAGTCCTGCACGGTTCATGTTATACTAACCCCAACTCAAAAATTCTATTTGAAACCAACCCGACACACTTCAACCCCATATTTTAATGCACTTGTCTATATTTTAAATCAATTACAATAGATTACTCTGTAATTATATTTTTAATATCTCACACGCACACACACACATATATATGTACTCATTTATATGGAGATACAAAGTTTAATATTGGTGGCATTCGTTTGAAAAAAAAAAATAAATAAATAAACGGCTTACCAAAATCCATCCGCAAGAGTCAAAACAATTAGAGTCAAGTCAACGCGCAACGAAAAAAATATTGCCTATCCGAACCGATCCGATCTAAATAGCGGGTGTAGTCGGGTAAACTGACCTAATGCAGGACTGTAATTCGCATTAATTGTAAATCTCATGGTTTAGTATCAATATCACTTATTATCATATGAAGTAGACGATGACACAAATAAACTTTCTGAGGTGTACCTGTAAATATATATATACATATATAATAAAATTTTTGTAATTGTATATAGATATACACGAAACGACGAGTACTTTGTAAACATAAAATGGTACTGTATGCCTTAATTGTGTTTTTAAATCAAAACTGAATATTTTTTGACAATTTTTTTTTATTATTCATTTTTGTTTTCAAACGCATGAAATTGACAGGTAATCTCAAAACCATGTAAGTAAGCATTTTTTTCATTTCTTGATAAAAGTAGAAAATTTTCAGAAAATGTGTCAAAGTGGGAGTTTTGAACCGAATTTCCGGATGCGAGAGCGTGGGAAAAGGAAAAAATCTGTCGCTACGAGAGAACAATCGCTTATAACTCAGGATGACATTTATATATTTGAAAAATGAAAGAAAAAAAAATGATTACAAATCATTTTGATATTCATGGCTCCGGGAATGTGTCAAAAAGATTTGCATTGTTCGAAAGAGGAAAAATATTTTTTTGAGAATTGCCTTAACAGCATATTAATATTTCGTGAAAATTGGTCAATTTTTATATAAATTAAAGCTAGAATGTAAAAAAAAAAAAAAAAAAAAAAAAAAAAAAAAAAAGAAAAGAAAAGAAAACGAGAGAGAGAGAGACGTGAAAACAGACAACTTAATGATATTGAAAGATGTCCATTTATAGAGACAGAACGCCCCTCACCCCCAGAAAAAAAGCCTAAAAATCAGACCATCTGTTCAAGAGTTTCGTGTGGACAGTGTACTTGTTTTCGGTGTCCATTTTATAATATATGGATATATACAATGTTGTAGTCGCTGGAAAAAAAACAATTTCGCAAAAGTCACTTGTATCAATTTAAAAAGCTGTTTCAAACAATTACTTTATGCTGAGACTGAGAATAATAATACAATTAGATTATTTTGTGTGTCCCTGTAAATAAACGATAAAAATTATTCAATTCGTATTCCATGCAGTGTATCAAATTAATAAATTTCAATTTAACTATGTTTGAAGTACCGTAACATCATTAAAATACACTGCTAACAATTTTTCCCCATAGGACATAAAGCAACGGAATGTTTTTGTGTTCTTCTGTAAACGAACTATAAGTGCTACACACTCCATTTTCATTAAGGTACCTCCTATATTAAATCATACACATAAGTGGCGTGACAATGCGAGTTTATTTATGTTTTCGGACAGACTAACCGAAACCATACACACTTTTCAACTATTTTGGAAAGTGTTAAAATGTTGAATTTTAAATTTGTAATTTTTTATTTATGTATTTATTATTATTTATTATTATTTATGTATTTATTATTATTTATTATTATTTATGTATTTATTATATTTAGCAAATTTTATAAAAATTAAACACATATTTAAACAGTATTGCCGTTATTCAGTAAAATAAGTATCTTAACTAGAGAGGAAAGAAAAACATCCCGAAAAGCTCGTGTAAATTTGGTTTCATCCCATGGGCACCCACAGAACAAAATCCAAAGAGGGGAAGATTTTGGAACAGATATGTGCTTGTACTACACTGCCAAAACTTACTTTTTTTTTCTTTGGCAAGAACCCTACTTAAGACAATTTCGAAACGTACCACCATTGAAAAAATACAGAAATATAACAAGATGTATATCAAAAATCAAACTTCTATCGGCTTCTTTATAAATGAAAAATTGAAATAGTTTATTATTCTTTTTTTTTCCCCAATTTCTTTATTTTTTCCTGAACCGCAATTTGAAATATTTTTTAATGCATAAACGTAGAAGAAAAACAGAACTAAAACTGGTCTTTTATGGGGGCTTCAAGGGGACAGACTATTAACCTCTGACGATTACTCCTTGGTTAATTTTTTTTCTTAATGTTCATTTATTATAAATCATTTGAGAGGAACAATCTATTACTCTTTCAAAATCATGAAAGAAAAAGATTTAGTTAAATTCGAAAATTCAGAGAGGGACAATTGCCCTCTTCTTATTCCTCTCCCCTCGCCCGTTGCTGGCGCCCATGTTTCATCCCTTTCTACAAAAGGCACAGTTTTATATCCGAAGCATATTGATATTTGGAAAATATCGAACACTCATTATCAAAAATTCATGACATACCATACCATATAATTAATTAACAGCACATTATTAGTCAAAACTTAATAATTTAAAATTACTTACAAGTCTCTTGAATCTCCAAACCTGGCTGTATATGTTTTAATATTGTTATTTTTTTTTTAGTCTTCAAAAAATAAAACATAAGAATTCAAAAAAGAGTAAAATATACTTGTTCGAATTCAGTCTAAAACACTTGTGTTTTTTTTTCTGTCCTCTGAACTAATCCGGAAATAATTGACCATGTGAATGATAAAGGTAGGTAGTAGAAGCTGTGATAACAGGAAGATTCTTGCACGGCAAGCAGTTGTCGGTTTCGATTGATATTTATTGTCCCTCTTGTTTACCCTAAATGTGTTTAAAAACGTACCCTTTTAAATCACTAATGACAAACAGTTGTTGTTAATTGTCATTTGAGAAAAAGAAAAATCCATGTGGTATACAAAGATCTTTTCGGAGGTTGGTCTTTCAGCTGGTCGTGGGAAGGGTAGTAACAGTTTTCGATAAGAGAATTTCCAAGTAAAACTACTAGTACATGACACTCGTGAGCAAACAATCAGTGATAGATGACACAAATAAAGTTAAAGCAAAATCAAGCTATATTTTTAACAAATTTTGGAAGGGAAAAATTGTTGATTTGTCTCTGATAATTTAGGCAGAAACTGAAAACAATTAAAGCTAACGGTTTAGAGAAATCTTAACTTTAAATGACCTCCCCTGATCGCGAACTCCTATGTTAATTTAAATAGACGATTACTTATTACGTAATATAAATGTCGAAAAACGATTTTCATCATCAGAAAACGACTGCTTCCGACGTTATGGTTTATATATATATATATATATATATATATATATATATATATATATATATATATATATCTTTGAATTATTTAGCAAGATGATAAAATTTGAAATTTTTAGGAAATTTAAAGTTTATAGAGTTTTTAAAATACTTTAAATTTAAGAAGTAATTTTTAAAATAGCATCGGACGTCTACTTTGTGATATTGAAAACCATTTTTCGATAAATACCGTACCTACTCGTTTATAAGTCGAAGAATTTTAGAGAAAATTTGGGGGGTCGCCTTATACACAAGATAGTTTTAAAAAAAAAAAAAAAAAAATCGGCGAATGGGCAAGTTTTTTAAGTAATCACATGAGAGATAAAAGCGGACAATGGTAATTTCCCTATGATTGTCCAAAAAAGCTCAACAATAATGTCCATGTAGTTGTTCTGCACCCATTTTCTCTTGGAACAGAATTCCCTTCAAAACAGGGGCATTCCTTTCAGCATTTTAATCCCCTTAAAGAGTTCAACTTGAGAATGCTTCTAGATATCTCTCCTAAAAGTCCTATAATACAAAGAAGTACTATATTTCAGCAGTCTAAGAAGTTGTTTACCCTTGTAAATAAGGATTGAATAGATTTTTGCAAGAATTTTTTTCTTTTTAAGTATTATTGAATTAGTGTGAATAGGTTCCAAAATAGTTTAAGCTGCTTCGGTTTTACATAATTATACAGTTTTAAAACGTTGAATTAAAAAAAAAGTCTGATTAAAAACGTAAAGTTTACAAATTTAATGAAAATGTATTAATTTTTTATCCTCGATTACAAATCACTTTTCAGCATATTACCAGAAATATGGTTCAACTTGTACACGAAAATTCAAATTTTTTCAAAATTTTGCTTAAGAATTGGGGGTCGACTTATACACGAGTATATACGGTATATGGGTAATGAGTAATCACCTATTTAAACTTTCCCATAGGTTCATTTGAGATTTTATAATTAGCGAGAGAAAAACTTGTATCGGTCAAGCTCCCCCTTAATACTATATTTAATCAAGGAAATTACTCAACCAGCCTGCTTCATATTATAGTTCTAGAAGTGGACTGTGTGGATTGTTATAAATGTGAGAAAGATTAAATTTTCCTAGCTACAAAGCCTATTCTTTAATTATAATATGTTAAATAGTTAAAATTTTTAATTAGAATACATTAAACGTGTTTTTATTTTTAATTTAAAAAGACATTTTAAAATATGAAAAATTCGTAACAAAATCGATATTTCCCGTTAGATTTTTCCAAAGACTTTTTTTTTTTTTTTTAAGTAATTTAACAAATTACAACGACCATTTGGAAAATGATTTTTTCAAAGACTAAAATTTAAGACATAAAACATCGCACGGAGTTGATCATACATTACGTACGCCATGGATTACATTTTTCGGCACTGTAAATTTTTAAACTTCTACGGAGCTGGTCATACATTACGTTCGCCATGGATTAAACATTAATATTCCTGGACCCATTTTAAATGAAATTTCATTCTTAAACTTCTAAACATCCCACAATATTACTTTTTACACCGTCGTATAGAGATAAAAATGTACTTTTAAATGCAATTTGTTTGAAAGCTGTATCTCAATTTGTTTCTGAGTTATTAATTTTTTTGTAGTTTTTATTACTTTTTTGTCATAGTGGTAACAGAAGCATCCATATCTGTTGAAAGTAAAGGGAAAATACAGATTACTGTATAGACCAATCAGAAAACGAATAAAATGCAGGATTTAACTAATAAAATGCTTCAGATATGTTTTTGATTTCCTACCCTGACCGAGGACAATAACCATTTTTCCAAATGGTTAAAAAAAATACCCTTTGATAACTTTAAGAAATTTGAAATCGTTAGTCTATAGACTCGGGGCTGGAAAGGATTTCAGCCCTTTTAGCTCCGCCGTGGGTGCGTTACTTATCACATGCATTCAAACAGATGAAACAAACACAGGTAAATGTACTGTTTTTTAGTAATGCATGCATCTGAAGGAACTAATGGTACAGCTGTATCTCATTAGTGGGGATTAAGATGATCAGCAAGTAAACATCACTTTTTCTGCAGTTCAGTTTGTATTTAAATGCATTCAAAGCCTAAAATACTTTAAAAATCAATGCCTTACTTGATAAAATTGAATGTATTAATATGCTTGTTCTTTTAAGCATTTAATAAACTAGAAAGGTCTGCGTCCCTTCGCGTCCCTCTTGTAAATAAAAAGCAAGAGGGGGGGGGGGGATTTCTTTCGTTGGAAGTCGGTAAAAAAATACAGACATTACATTTAAAAAATTGACAGCAGTAAGAAAATTATTCAATTTTAGTAACGAATTCGTAAAACTAATATTTGTAAAGATATACATAACACTCAGTAAATGACAGAAACGTCAAATAAGATTTAAGTGTACCAATAAATAATATATATATATATATATTTTAATCAAAATTTATAAATTTGAACTACATACAAACAAGCCATAAAGAAATTTCGAATCAAAAAACATTGCACTTAAGGCTGTTCCAAAAGGGCAACTTTATGACATAAGGCTTGGAAGCTGCCCTTCACGCTAAAAAGTAAGGAGTGAAAAATATACAAAAGTATCAATACTAATACTTTCACCAGAAACCACCACCAGTGGATCCAATGAAAAAGTCTTTCTTAGGGTGTACCAAAACCAACACCAAAGCCAACACTGTACTTACCACTTAGCCTACCAAAGCCAACACTGTACTTAAGAATAATTAAAATGAAAATCCGTTTTTTTTTCTTTTTTAATTGACACTCCATCTCCTTCTTAGTTTGCACTTGCACAAAAATTATAAATGTCAAAATACTGTGTAACCACCGAGGCGCCAAATTCTCAAAAGTAGAAAATACAAGAAATGCTTAACATTGAATATTTGTTTCAAGTCATAATGTGTATTAGATGGTGTAAAAAATATACCTCTGGGCACCATGATTACGAAAGTCACCTCTGCCAATGTGACCATTTAAAATTAAAATATTCTTTCCTTAAACTGACGTTCAATCTTTTTTTACCCTTTGTACTTACACAAAATGCAGAAATATCTGGAAGTTACACAGGGCGCAAAATACATAAAATGGGATTAATACTTGAGGCTCCTGCCCCTGCAGACGAATACACTCGTGAGCTAATGCTAAACTTATAAGGGGGGGGGGGTATTTTCTAATATCTCTTTTGCATTTCGTTATTTTTAAGTAATTTTTTTTTTTATTGGATAGCCGAGGTCGGTCTCTACATCGCTCCTTTTTCACTTTTTCGATTTTGGTTGCATATATTTTCGAAACCGGTTTTGAAAGTGAAAGTAACTTTTAAAAAATATCTGCAACCTAAATCGAAAAAGTAAAAAACGAGCAATGTAGAGATGTACTTCGGCTATCCAATGCAAAAACATTTCTTTAAAAATCTCGAAATGCAAACGAGATAATAGAAAATAACCTCCCAAAAGGTTTAGCATTAGATGGGAAGTGTCTTCGCCTGCAGGAACAGGAGACTTAAGATTAGTTTCTTCGGAAATCGTCATTCGTAGTGGCGCTCAAAAAAATTGGCACGAGGCGCCATGACTATCAAAGCCACCCCTGTCAATAGATCGAATTAAAACGATTTTTAAGGCATTCAATCGTGTTTCATCGTTTGCATTAGCTCAATAGGTAGAAATTCCAAAATACCGAGCAACCATACGAGGCGCCAAATACTTAAATGCAGAAAATACGCTAAATACGTGATTAATTCTTAATATCAGTTTCCTTAAAAGACATTATTCGTAGAGGCGCTGAAGAAAAAAAATTGGCACGGGGCGCCATGTCTACCAAAGCCACCTCTGTCAATAGGTCGAATTAAAATGATTTTTAAAGCATTCAACCCTGCCTCATTGTTCGCATTAGCTCAATAGGTAGAAATTCCAAAATACCGGGCAGTCATACGAGGCGCCAAATGCTTAAAGGCAGAAAATTAGCTAAATGCGTGATTAATTCTTAATATGAGTTTCCTTACAAGATATCATTCGTAGAGGCGCTGAAAAAAAATTGCTACGGGCGCCATGACTACCAAAGCCACCTCTGCAATAAGTTGAATTAAAACGATTTTTAAGGCATTCAATCCTGTTTCATCGTTTGCATTAGCTCAATAGGTACAAATTCCAAAATACCGGGCAACCATACTAGGCGCCAAATACTACTTAAAGGCAGAAAATTAGCTAAATGCGTGATTAATTCTTAATATCAGCTTCCTTAACCCTCAAATGCCGGGTGTTGCTTTTCGGCAACATACCCAATTTAGGCTCTAAAATACTATTAGAATAATATTGAAGCTATAATGCCAAATGTTGCCAATAAAATACATTCTGAAAATATTATTAAATCGATTTTCAACATGTAGATGGCAACACTTGTGCTTTTTAAGAATAAAGATAGATTTATTTTTTCAATTGTTGCTACTTGTTCTTTTTGTTTTATTTGGAAGCTTGCGAAATACCCTATTTTGTTTTGCAGTGAGCAAGTAAAATTTATTTATTTTTATAGTTCCTAAAATTCTTGTGTGTTTAATATCATAGAATTTTTTCAAGAAAAATATTTTTTTCAATTAAAGACCAGTATTGCCGATTAGTAACAAACTGTTTTTTAGCCGTAAACCATACTTAAAACAAAATATTATTTTTTAAAGTATTTTTCCCATGATTTATTTAAAAAATGAAAGCCCAAAAACATTATTACAATGATTTTTTAAAAATCAGGCATTTAAGGGTTAAAAGACATTCGTAGAGGCGCTGAAAAAAAAAAATGGGTCCCAGGGCGCCATGACCTATGACTACCAAAAAATGCCTCGTGTCAAAATGGGTCCAATAAAAATAAAAATTTGTTTTTTTTTTAGATCACATTCTACCTCTTTCATCGTTGACTTACCCAATGTGTAGAAATACCTTTATAGCGTGCAACAGTTCGAGACGCAAATTCTTAAAGGAAGCACATTCTGTAAATATAACATATAAAACGTGATTAATAGTTATTAGTTTCCTTAG
Source organism: Maratus speciosus (assembly GCA_963932465.1). Lineage (NCBI taxonomy): Eukaryota > Metazoa > Arthropoda > Arachnida > Araneae > Salticidae > Maratus > Maratus speciosus. The sequence goes on along the minus strand of OZ010787.1, from coordinate 687,341,641 downwards.
AAAGTATCATTCGTAGATACGTTTTTAAAAACGTCAAATGAAATTTTTTTGCCGCTCAGAAACTTTTAAGCGTGGTTCTAAAAAAAAAAAAAAAAAAAAAAAAAAAAAAAAAAAAAAAAAAAAAAAAAAAAAAAAATCCGACGAGGGGCGCACCGGGCACTTGCCTCGTTGCCCGGTGGGCCAGTACGACCCTGGCTGAAATGTTTTAGCCTTTTAGCTAGAAAAGAAAAAAAAATTAATTTGATAATTATTTTTTAAACACAATAGTTGATAAAAATCCCTATAGATGGCGCCATCAAAATAGATCTTCTTTTCAAATCTGTTTTTTGGTTAAAGATTCTCTCTAAAATTCATAAACTTATGTTTTTTCCGCGATATTTTCTTAAAACTATAAGTTCCCAGGTAGCACAGCAATACCGGCCCCACACTGCCTGTAAAGTTGAAGTTTGTTGTTGCACAGGTGGTTCATTTTGCTAAGCTTCAATACTGACTCTAAGACAAAAAAATCAATTGTTAATTATTTTAAGGAGGCAAGGAACTGCTGAGATAATAAAAGGCAGGAATTTTCTGAAGGTCTTTATTGTGCACCGGGATCGTTTCCACCACCGCCGAGAATTACACGGCCAATGTTGGAGAAGGGAGCGAAGAGTTACAATTTTTTTTATTCACATCATGCGAGTTCAGAAGCTAGTCTCCTTCAAAATACACTTTTTCGAAATCTGGAGTGTTGGCAAGCTTACATACACAATTTCGCCAAATATATATACTATATGGCGAGATTAAAGAGAGGAAGACATGTGGTCAAAGTACAATAATTGAAATTGAATGGGGAATGTAAAAGAGTAATAAGAAATATTTAACGCCAATGGCTGTGTTGGAATTTTAGCTCATAAACCGCGAAAGACATTCTATAGGGGTTGCTAAAGTTCTCATGGGATTGAAGCGGCCGAAAGAGCACGTTAAAAAAAGAAAAACAAAATAAAGACAGGGTTAATAACTGAAATGACACATCTATCTAACATCTGGACCAACGGCTAAAAATGTAGAAGTAATATGTCTGACTAATTTCTGCATATCATCAAACTAAGGCAGAAGGATGAAAATTAGAATCCAGTTATTAGGCGAGAAAAGGAAATGATTTCTTTTCTTTTAACTGTAGTGCGCTGCGGTTAAAATATTAAAGAGACTGAGAATTGAATGCTTAATTTATGAAGGGAAAAGAGCGCTAAAAACAGATTGAATCCGAATGCAGACAGATAATTAAATTTAAGAATTTTAAAAAAATGTAATTTTAAAGGGGGGAAAGAGGAAAGGTCTTAATATTAATATGTGAAGGTAGGCGTCTTCACATATATCTCCCCAACAGCCGAAAAAGAACGAAGTGAACCGCGAGAGAAAAAAAAAGTTACCCCATGTCTTCCCTCAAATACATTACACATAAAGAAAATATGTAAAAATGTAATATTTTGTAGAGGGAACCCGGTGACCAACAGTTTATAAACATATACAGAAATACTAAATATGTAAGGAACAAATAAATCATGTCTCATATAAAAAGCATGCCTATAAGCATGACAAAGCAAGTTGGTACCAAAGACTTGCCAAAATAAAATATATTGAAAATTTTTTGAACTGCAGTTAATACTTCTGGACAGCTGTTTTCTTATTTTCTTATTATTATTTTTTTTTAACGTGTGCACACAGTTATCTTTTTTTTTAATTATTTCCAGAAGATTTTAATATATAAAATTGCTTGAACATTCACTTCAAGCAAGAGCAATTTCCACAATTGCTACAACAGTTGGTCATACTCCAACTTATAAAATTATTTTGAGACATGAACTGTATATAAAGACAAAAGATTCCATAATATAGTAAATATAAAAATTGTTCATTTTCAGCACTATTTGTGACATTTCAAGTTTTTTTAAAAGTGGTATGACTGGTAAAATAAGAGGAAGATGGAGGTAAATTATTTGTTAAAAGTTGAAAGTTGCCATCATTTTATCTTGTAACCAAAGACTGAATGTGTTTTACTGAGAACCTAATTTAACTAAAGTGTATTTTAAAACATATTGCACTCCTGTAAGGTATACACAAGAGGTAATAAGAACTTTTCAGTGAAAGTACCCTTTAAAAAAATGAAAAGAAAATGTACATTAAATTTAATATGAATTGTACAACAGGTGACACAAAAGTATGTGTGTGTGTGTGAATGTAGTCATAAATAACACCGTTTGGTGTTACGACTGGTATATACCAATAATAAACCACATGTGTCAATGAGCATAACAAAAACAAAAAAAATAATGCACACCTGTGTACTGAGTGATTGGAAAATCGTGCATAAGAAAAGTATCTTATCACGTGAAATACCTTGAATAGCCAAGAAAGGTACCGAATGAAAAAAAAAAGTAAAGTGTAATCCTGTAAAGTTACCAAAAAAAGAAACCCTTTTTTTAAATATATAGCACAAAAAAAATAACAAATGTGTGCTAGTATACAAATGAACAATAGCAGTGTATCACAGTGACCTCAAGTGAAAAAAAATATAACACTGAACCAAAGAAATGTATCAATGAAGTAAAATGCCTAAGTGTTTTGAAAATCAGTTGTAAAAACAGTGACAATTAGTCCCTGATGCACGCAAAGAATTGACAAAGCAATGAACTCGTGTAAGGGTTTTTCTACGAACTAAGATAAACTATGAACTACTGTGTGTGTTAACTATGAACAAAAATTCTCTACATGCACCAAGCACCAAACAGCAAAATGTAACTGAAGAGAAAAAAAGTGTACCGTATTTAAAAAAAAATCGTTACCAAAGGGTTAATTTTTTTTTTTTTTTTTTTTTTTTTTTTTTTTAACAGTACATTTCATAAGATATTGCTGCATTCGTTGAAAAAAATATATATATATCTACTCAAACGCATCAGTGTAAAATTGACAGGATCCATACCTTTACGTTAAATAAACAAAAAAGGAAAAGGAGTGTTACCGCAAAAGATAAACTGTCTCTTGCAAAATATAGAAAAAGAAGTGTTGTTTACCAAAAAGAAATCCTTAAAATCCTGACATATGAGTGTGAAAGAAAAAAAGAAATTTCCCTCGATAACCAGTGAGAATCAAACACAGTAAATGAAATTTGCCACAAAAAAAAAGGATATGTAAAGGTTGTAGTTTTGCTGAATTTTCATGTATAGACCATCTGTGTATTTATTAAAATTTAACCCCTGGCAAAAATATTAAAAACATTTACTAAGAAATTGCATACGATTTATATAGTGTGACAAGATACCTTACTCGATCTGCCACCTTCAAGTAAGAAGTATCTAATGAAAGTGTTAAAAAAAATGTTACATGTTAAAAGGCAACAAATTCGAAATGTGTGTGTAATTTAATATGTCATGTGACGGATAACTCCTTGAAACCTTAAAATCTTTGTACATAGACAAAGTGGTGGTGTCATTGATATGTTATGACATTATGCAAACACACAAAATAAACAAAAAAAAAAAAACTCTGTTAAAATTAAAAAAAAAAATAAAGAAAACTGATAGAACATTTTAATATCGAAAAATGGTGTAAAGTTTAAAAGATAGAAAAGTAACAGGAAAAAAAACTGTATGTGTGTGAAGGGAGGGGAAAAAGAAACCTCAAACTCATGAACTAAATGAAATAAAACACATGAATAAGTGTGTACGCAAGCATACACAACGTGTAAGTAAACACATGAACAAATTGTATAATTCCACATGAACTACTTGTAATAATGTCTCAATGAACTAACATTTTTTTTATGCATTTGCTAACAAAATATACGGACAGTATGTGTGTGATAACCCTAAACACTAACATACGAGTGAGATTCAATTACATAATTAGTGAATTAATCACCAAAATGTAATGAATAAGGGTTAATAAAGGCAATGAACTCCGTGTAATGTGTGAAAACTCTGGTTATACTCTAAACCAGCCAGTGTGTATTACTCAATGAACTACTTGTGAGAAAAAAAAAAGGGGGAATACTGTCGAATAGATCGTAAGCAAAGTACAATGTGTAAAAGCAAATGAACAAAATATGTAAATCAACACATGAACTAGTGTAATGTATGTATATGAATGAACAAAATTGTATTCTAACTGAGCAAATTTTGTGTAACATAAATAAATATCCAACACATGAACTACTTGTGAAAAGAAAAAAAAAAGTTGCATAAATGGTTAACTAAGGGTTAAAAATTAAAATAAAGGTGTATTTGCGAGAGTTATTTCTGTATGAAGTTAAAAGAAGCGTGCATAAAATGTACGAGTGCACGACAGATTGCATAACTACGCTAAACTGTAGCAGTTATGCCAAGCCAAACATGTTCCAAGTAAAGGGTTGGAAAAGAGAAAAAAAACGAATAGCAAAATACCAAGCGTTATACTTTATGATCTATGAGTGTATGTATCCGTCACAAGACACCTGTGAGACTATAACTCACTAAATGAAAAAAATTTAAATCTGAGAAATTGCCAAATATTTAGTTTAATGACTATATGTGAATAGCCTTTTTTAAAAAAAAATAAAGCGTACATAACAGCTCACATTATGCATTTGAATAACTTTTATAAAAACAACCCCTAAAGATATCAAATATCATGTGAGTTATAATAAAATACCTTATGTTATAAATAAAATAGCAACGAGTCACCAGCCGCGCGTAAACAACAAAATTAACCAATGTGTAAAAAATACCAGCTAGAAATTAACTCATGCATGTAAATTTAAGATGCATGTGCAAATATTGCATTGAAGTACATTATGTAAAAAAAATCCGTAACAATCCGAAAATAAAAAAATGTCAAGGCAACAAAAATACACAAACTTTAAAATAGTGTAAAACTATGTATCTGTGAAAATGTACACAATGTTGAGAAAGAATGTAAAAAAATGTACAAGCACATAGAATCATGACCATGTTTAACCAAGGTGAGTGTCATAAAATTATTACAAAACAAGACCATATGAAATGCAAATGTAAATATGTGTGTGTATGTAGTACCAGGTTAAACTTGAAATCATAAAAATGTGTACATGAGATTAAAAAGAAAATGATGAAGGCAAACATCTAACTTCACTATCTGCCCATAGTAAGCTAGAGTGGGGAAAAAATCATGAACGGAGTATCAAATAGTATGAGAGATACGTCATTATGCATTTAAAAAAAAATAAAAGAGCACGAACGTCTTGTAAATTAATGTGAGGTATTGAACATTTGTATCATGTAAGTAATATATTCCACTTTTGAGAAAGTGGACGGCCGATCCACTTAGCCAAAACTGAAACATACACCTTTAATCATTGGGCTATTTCCGGATCATAGCGCAATAAAAAAAAAGCACTTACACAACACAGGAAACAGTAATTAAAAATTTACCTCAAGTAATATAATCACATGTAAAATGTAGTGCGCGTGTAAATTGTGTGTGTATGCAGTAACAAGCATACTGATATCTAACACATGCATAAAATGTTTACGACTCATGTTATAATAATTTTTATAAAGTAGAAATAGAAATCAAAAGGAAAAAGAGACTTTTTTTATGAAAAAAAAATTTAAGATATGATGACTCGAGCTATATTTTAAAACGAAGGAGCCTAACCTATGCTATAGAAATAAATTAATAAAATGTGAATAAAAATGTATAAAATCCGTGTAAACTGGAATATGAGAGATCTATCTAAACAGAAAAGTGTACTGTATAGATGCCAAATCTAATTTTCTTAAATTAGTAGCAACCAACTGGAAAGGATTGAAAATGAGCAAATTTAAACATCATTACTGGTTCCTTCCTCTCTCTTTTCTTTTATATGTCACTAGTGCTTATCCTTAAGCATACAAGTTGCAAGACGTATACTTATAGTAATCTAGAGTATTAAAAGTTTCATATCTTATTGATATGGATGACTGACAAAACATATAATATACACATAAAAAAAACATATAAAATGTTATATATAAAAAGAAATTACCTGTAGGAAGTGCTACCACAAGAAATATATTAAGCACAACAAGTAAGAAGAAAAAAAAATCAAAAATAATATCAGTCCAGTACCAGTTTAAGCTTTTTCATTTTTTTACCTCATTTTTTTGTGTCAAAATTACATTAAGCTCTGTGAAAACATTACCTTAAGTTATTTTATTTATCTTTTTTTTTTTATACACTATGCCCCTTTTTTTTTATCTAACAAGGTTTTCACCATCATTGGGAAGACTGCCTGATTACAATAGGATTGGTAAGTTTTAAAAGTACACGAACCAAAATAATAAAAACTTTGTCTGTGATCATAATAGATAACATTTTTATATAAAATGCAATGTGGCACATATTTGTTGCAGACGCATAATGTCTAATAGGGAAAAACTGCGACCAGCGCCAAGATGTAAGAAATTAAGCGAGAGCAACCAAGTTCAGCAATCCTAGGCCAATAGAGATAAGAAAAACAACATCTCATCTCAGAATTGCAACATTGTGTCACACCGAAAAATATATATAATGAATTAAATAAGAATCGGAAATGTGAAAAGAAAGAAAAAAAAATATTTTGGACAATCTTTTATCTAAATTAAAAAAACTTTGAAACTGAACTGGATATGAAGTGCATCCCTAGACATACAAAATCTTAGCATGTTACTAATAAAAATAAATGCTTAATTTTTAGTAAGAAGCCATCAAAACTTATATATATAGATATATATTAAAAGAGCAATATAATCCAGTCATGAGGATTTTTTTTTTACATATTTTTTTTTATCTCAATATATATATAGCAAAATCACTCCTCGTAACTAAAACATCATTATTTGAAATACTTTAATATTTTCAATATCCACTGTTCCATATCCACTGTATCCAAAGGTAGCAAAAAAAATTTAATCACACAGTATCTATACTGTATTACTTAGGAATCAACATAAAAGTATAATTCTGCCTTTAGCACAAGCACAAAACTGGTAAGGAGAGAGCAAACATTACCTTTAAAAGTGCAAGAAAGAAAAAAAATACTTTACAATTTACACTGTAAATATATATAAAACTTGCCATCTAACTATCAAATTTTATACATTAAAGAAAATACAGGTACAAGAACCAAAAGTAATATTTCAAATTTCTTTTCATTGGCCCTTTTTAAAAAAAAAATTATTTGATGTATTTGTCCAGAGTTCATACCACTTTAAATTACTTAAATTTAGCATGCCTCTATATCATAGGAGCCATAAAATGTAGTTATGGGAGTAACATGACTTGAATACTGTAAAAGGAAAAAAAGAATAGCTTACCTGTTATACTAAAGACAAGAAAAATGATTTTTTTTTTATGTAATTAATTTCTTGTGTTTTCACCTTATATTATATTTTTATAGAGAAGGGAAAATTATTTATTTTGTGTGCGCCCCCAGTGAATTTTACTTGTATTTAAAGTTTTTTTTTTTTTAGCAATAAACGTTCATGTTAATTTTGTGAAATCAATCAGTTGCTTAAATTCACACGTTCATTTGCAGATGTCTCAAAACACAACGCACAGAAGCGATGAATAATTAAAAAGGCTGCGACTACTGAAAGTTTGTAAAACGGCGCATCCATCCAACACACACACACAAAAAAAAAACACAAATCTTGCTTCGGCGGCGAGAGAAAAATATACTTTGAGTCATCGTGAATGATAATTTATTCCTTTCTCTTCTTGCTGGAAATAAAGAGGAGGTGTTTGGCGGACTTTGTGGCGGAATCCCCCGGCAAGGGGATGCATGGATTTTCCGATGACCACCAGGAAATCTGCGGTACAGTGCTGTACGAGGGCGTCTTTCATTTTCACCTTAATTCAGGATCACGGGAACCAGTTTTTTTTCTTTTTTTTTTTGTATAGCAGGCAACATTCACTGAACCTCTGTTCTGGAATAGCAGAAAATAGTTTCAGACATTTGTTTTGGATAGCACACTCAAAGATCAAACTGGCTAATCGGGTACTACAGGTGTCATAATTATTGCGTCTCAGTACCGGGGTAGTGGACATTTCAGGCTAGATAAGCGTGCAAACAGCCACTGTAATGAACATAGTCCATAATTGATAGTCCATGAATTTTGCAGTTTTTTTGTTAAAAAAATTGAACAGTTTTTTTTGTAATAATCCAGTATTAGTAATTATTTTGAATAAGAAATATATATATATCACGTGCTCCGCTTCTCCAAATGTAACCTCGGCAATGCCGGCCTTAAGCACCAAGTTTTTGTAACGGAGTTGTCCAGTTTTTGTAAAATAGTTATTTGTTGTTGCACAGGTGGTTCATTTTGCTAAGCTTCAATACTGACTCTAAGACAAAAAAATCAATTGTTAATTATTTTAAGGAGGCAAGGAACTGCTGAGATAATAAAAGGCAGGAATTTTCTGAAGGTCTTTATTGTGCACCGGGATCGTTTCCACCACCGCCGAGAATTACACGGCCAATGTTGGAGAAGGGAGCGAAGAGTTACAATTTTTTTTATTCACATCATGCGAGTTCAGAAGCTAGTCTCCTTCAAAATACACTTTTTCGAAATCTGGAGTGTTGGCAAGCTTACATACACAATTTCGCCAAATATATATACTATATGGCGAGATTAAAGAGAGGAAGACATGTGGTCAAAATACAATAATTGAAATTGAATGGGGAATGTAAAAGAGTAATAAGAAATATTTAACGCCAATGGCTGTGTTGGAATTTTAGCTCATAAACCGCGAAAGACATTCTATAGGGGTTGCTAAAGTTCTCATGGGATTGGAGCGGCCGAAAGAGCACGTTAAAAAAACAAAAACAAAATAAAGACAGGGTTAATAACTGAAATGACACATCTATCTAACATCTGGACCAACGGCTAAAAATGTAGAAGTAATATGTCTGACTAATTTCTGCATATCATCAAACTAAGGCAGAAGGATGAAAATTAGAATCCAGTTATTAGGCGAGAAAAGGAAATGATTTCTTTTCTTTTAACTGTAGTGCGCTGCGGTTAAAATATTAAAGAGACTGAGAATTGAATGCTTAATTTATGAAGGGAAAAGAGCGCTAAAAACAGATTGAATCCGAATGCAGACAGATAATTAAATTTAAGAATTTTAAAAAAATGTAATTTTAAAGGGGGGAAAGAGGAAAGGTCTTAATATTAATATGTGAAGGTAGGCGCCTTCACACTGCCCAATATCGGCCAATCTTGGTGTTCATCGGCAAAGACCGGTCATGTTTACCAACATTGGCCAATATTCATCGATGTTGTCCGATGTTGAATTTGTAACATTAAAACTTCTGGAATCATGAATATTTAAATTTTTTATTCACATATTGTACTTTTTGTGGGAAGGTAGAAAACAGGAAACAATTATAACAACATTTTAAGTTCTGTAAATCCATGTAGAAAAACTCACATTGGCCAATGTCGGGGGACATCGGTGGACATCGACACAAGCAATGATCACAAGGATGTGCCAGCCAACCAACCAATCAGATATAAGACAATTACCCAACATGGCCGCCGTATTTCTGATATGCTGTTGCAGTTTTGTTCAGTCCCCATTTTATAGAAAAAAACGAGAATATTTATATGTTGATGGTAGTATGGAAAAATGAGGTGTGTCATTCTTGAAATCTGAAAGTTACATCTTTATGTGAAACGGGTAAGTGCTCTTTATATTTCATATAATGTTTGTTTATTGAATACATATAATCAGACTCATTTCATATATTCAAACTTGTTTTTGAAATATTGTTTTCTGTTCACATTAGTATTATTACTTGATTAGTTATCCATATTCTTGTGTAGTGTGTATTTTCTGTTCATATCATATTTATACTTGTCTCGGAATGTATATTATGCTTAAAAGATTTTCGTCACTAATGATTGTAAACAAATGCATATGAACTTTTGGTAGTGTTTGAGTCAGTATATTATTTAACCGTTTAAGTAACACAAAAACACTTTTTCGTTGTTTATATATTAATTAAATTGCCCGTTTACTTTATTCTTGAAGTAATTATTTATATTAAAACGTGATTTTCTTTTTTTATTGTACGTAACTGAAACGATTTACTTACTTAAATGGCACAAGTACAATTAAAGTTGTGAGCAATTTATATAACCTTGAGGTCCTTTTTATCAGAATTTGGAATAAACATTTCAGATATCCTAATTTAAAAGTGCGAGATTTTTTTTTTTTGTCATACTTGCTATTTTGAACATAATTTTCAAAATATAAAAATCGTTAAAAGACTCAAAATCAGTTATCAAACAATTACAATCAAAGGTTATTTATTCTTTTTATATTCACTTTGTTATTTATTGGTTTATTCGTTTATTTTTTACTCCAACCAAAAATAAAAATTTGATACATTGTTAAAGCTGATTCCTCTTATTTAAGTTTAATCATTTGTGGTTTTTTAAAAAGATTTCTACTGATAAATTATCTGGTCGGGGGGGGGGGGGGTAAGATTTCAAGATTCTGTATAGTGCTTCTTCCTACCACCAATACAGTTAAAAATCTTTAAACTCCTTATTTTGTTTATCTTTAATTTGCATAGTGTGTTCTTAATTAAGTGATATACGGAAATTTAATCATTTGGGAAGAGTTCTCTATCTTGTGCCACTTGGCGCGACTGGCAAAAAAGTAAGCAATGTTGTCAAAAGTTGTCTGTTTTAGCTTCTTACTAAATTTTTATTTTAATTATATTTTATTAATATTATATTTATATTATTTGTAATATTTTATTTTTAAATTTACCAAATCATCTTACCAAGCGCCAAAAGATTGCAACAACCACATCCTAAGCATTTATCGCCCAAGTTAACTTTCCAAGTTTTCTGGCACATCGCACATGCTATGGAACTCTTGTCATGAATTTTATAATGGCTATGTTAAAGCACTATTATTTATCTGATGTCTATTAGGGATGCACCGGGTATTGATTTTGCCGGATACCGGTTATCCGAAGCCCCTTTGCCTACCGGATTCGGATATCCGGCACTAGATATGTTTTTAGTTATATGGTGAATTATTTCTTTATATAATGCTATCTCAGAACATTAAATTACAAACATGTTTCTCACATCATTAAAACATTTTAAATGTATTGAAATATAATTTACAAAAACTATATTTCTTTGAATATCAGGGCTTGAAATTCAAGTTTTCCCAGAAAGGGAGTTTCCCACCCAATATTTATAAATGCAGGGGAGTTGAACTGTTCGAAAGGGGAGAAATATCTTTAAACATCGCTATTTTTTATGTGCCACTTAAAAAATTGCATTTATATAGACATGACAAAATACCGTTCATATAATTTAAATTAACAACAAGATAATTATCCAAAATGTTTATTTTTATTAAAGGAAAGGAACAGAATCAAGCGTTATATATACCATGTCTACTTTTCAACTTTCACCTAATGTTATGGGCAATTAACAATTGGATTGCTAAATGAATTTCTTTATTTAGATTTTATTCCATTTTGCGAACTCTTTCACAAGTTACACTTTTGACAAACAGCACAGAGCAACTTTTAAAATTTAAAATTATTGGAAACACGTGGTTATGCTGCCTTAAAAAATTTTAGAAAACTTTGCAAAATCTGATGTGCATTAATTTTTAACTTACTTGCATGAATAATACATATCGGTGATTGTATGTCACTTCTGAACAAACTTGTTTTGGAAACAATATTTGGAACAAAAAAAAAAATGAATAGAATATAACTTTTTATTTTTTAAGTTTCCTAATTTTTGATTATTTTTAATTATTAATAATAATTTATTTTATTAATTTAATTTTAATGTTTCTTTAAAAAAAATCATTGTTTATAATTTATTACTGTATATACTCTCATATTAGTCAACCCCAAAATTTGAGAAATATAACATGTCCATCCGTTTGAATAACAATATTTAATAATAGACAACAACAATAGATATAACAATAGTAATCTTGGTCTTAATTTAATTTTAATCAAGGAAGATTAATATGAATTCTGCAATCAAATAGGGCAATGAAAACTATTCCAAAATACTGATAATAAAATGGAATTGTTTTCATTCCTTTAAAATTTTGGTGTTTATTTACAGGTGAGTACATATAGTAATTAATTTATGATTATATGTGTTAAAAAATAGTTTATGTTGGCATGATTTCAACATTTTGGATATTTAGAACTATTTTTTTTAAGGAAAAAGATATATATATATATATGAATAAGTTTACTGTCGATATCATCTATGTATATATTTATCTAAGTGATTATTTTATCTAATTGATTAATTTTTTAATTCAAGTTTTTTTTATCTAAGTGATTATTTTATCTAATTGATTAATTTTTTAATTCAAGTTTTTTTTTTCAACGTACAGTATTATTGTTTTTATGTTTGCATTTATTAGTACATTATTATTATTTTATTAAGGATGGGTACCAAGAGCATTAAGTATTTTCCCAGGCAAGTGTTTTGCTAAGGGGAAAGCTTAATTGCCAGTTACTATCTGTATGTATGATATTACGATGTAAAGTAAAGAATTGGACAGTTTTGGTACAAAAGAGGGACTTTTATGACCTCATGTTTTATGGGACAGCTGCAGGATCTTCGTGTGGGAGCCCGCGGTCTCGTGAGAAAGTGGGGTTTGAAATATCGGATGTAGGAGGGTCGGAAGGCCCTGTGCATTCCGGGGACCCACTGACCACTGGCCGACACGAAGGCGGGTCCAGGCAGCGGCGAGTGGTTGGAGATTTTAATTATGCTGAATATGTTAATTCGCATCCACCACTCAAGGCCGCACATGCAAATTTTTAACAGAGAGAGATTTTCTTTTTCTCGAAAAAAAATACAGATGTACAAAAAGAGTTCCAGAGTGCGGTAGTTATTTTTTCAAGCCCTTTTGGCTGATCTGTCCCTGTTTTCTTGCTCTGTCTATGACGAGCAATATAGTAGTGTTAATTTTTTTTTAAAAAAAATGATTTAAACATTTTTGCTTTTGGCCCAGACCTGGGTGGAATTGAGTGTAAATAAAACTAAAATTACGGAACACGAATATGTGTGTTGTGGGTCTACAAACAAAAAAAAAGAACTTTTGGATATATATATATATACTGTCAAGTCTACAAACTCTAAAAGGATCTTGTGACCCCAATGGGGAAAAAGGTACGATGTTATGGTTGTTCTCTTTTCTATTGTGTACCGTATTAATATCAAATGTTTGTATTGGGAATAGGGTGCCCAGGAGAACTTGTCAACTTCAATTAATATCCAAATTAGTGTTTTTTTTTTCATGAGTTATTATTTTGGATGGTAAAAGTGTGAATTATTTAATTGTAACTTAATATAATTTGCCTGTGGTGTAAATAAATGATTTAATATTATTAATTCCCTTCTTTGTTATTATTTGTTAAAAGTCTTGCTAATTACTTATTTTACGTATTTAGAAATTACCTGACTGCTTAATATTATTATTAGACCATATATGTAAAAGCCATAATTAAATTTATCTTGTAGGGTTGGTTTGTCTGAAAATTGGGGAGTTATATTTAGTGGTTTTGATTTTATTATATATTTCCCTTCAAACCAATTGGCCATAGGTTAGTTATCTTCTAAACATTTCACAACGCATTGTCTTATTTATTCAAGATAACCTTTTAGGTAAATGACCGTAGGTTATCTATTAACTAACTAGGCTTTACGATCACCAGGTTCTCTATAATTAGAGGCCCCTATAAGATAGATTTTCTTTTGGATCAAGTAAGTTCGGAGAAAAGGGTGCGCCCAACACTCTTGTTAGCTTGTGCTAGGGAATTTATAGATAAATTAAGATATTCATTAACCTAATTTTTAATAGTTGTCTAGATCTTGCCAGCATGGGCTTCCCCGATACTTAGGTGGTACCGTGATCTCTTCCTTTGGGAACGTGAGGTTATTATTATTTTATCTTAATTATAATTACATTTTGGGTCAAATTAATTACATTAATAATTTTTTGTTTTTATTCAATAAACTTATACCTTTTTTATACTTTAGGTATTAACATTCTAAGGATATTTAGGTCTAAATTATTATGCAGATAATTTCAATTTTTTCATCCTACATATTAAATTTTTTTTTGTTTTGTTCTAATGACAAAGTTCTCCTGTGGACAAAACAAAGATTGGCACAACTTTTATAACAAGGTTCAGTCATGACAAATGATAATATGAGAAAATATATTATTGAAAATTATATATTTACTTTTTATATATGTTTTTCTCAGGTTTAGGAGTTTGTTAAATATATCGAGTTGAATTATAATGAGTAATTGTATATTATACATGTGCATTAAGAAATAATAATAGAGGGGTATTATTATGATAAAAGAAAAAATAAATAAGAAAAAATAAATAAATAAAAAGAAAATAATAAAATTTTTCTATAATTTATCAGTGCAACTGATAGAAAAGGTAGAAATGCATAGATGTAAAATATATATATATATATATATATATATATATATATATATATATATATATACAGTTATGTGTGGCTGAGATGGTGCACTTGAAGAAAGATTTATATACATTACATTAATTTTTCTTTTCCTCTATTCTTCGGAAGAATTTTTTTTTTTTTTGGAGTATGCGTTATATTTACTGTGATTAGTTCTCTTATTCCTAAGAGTTTTTCTTTGAATGCTGTGTTTATATTTCTTTACATTTTATATTTGATTTTTCATGGTATTTCATATTATTAATAATTTTTGCAATTGGAAATTTTACACCCAATTTATTTAAAATAATGTTAGCGCATGGGAAATAAGTCTAAAATTAAAAAGCGTACCAGTTCGGAATTTAATAATTTCATTATTGAAGCGCGTACCCGTCTTGCACAGAGTAAGTTAAAAAATTCAACGAATAAAGTAAATATGTCTAAAACGGATACCGAAAAGGCGAATACGGATAATTTATTAAATGTGATTGCACCATATGATGGGAAGAAAGAATGTAATATACATTATTTTATTCAGGAGTTCGATAGAGCTGCCGTCCAGACGAACTTTTCTAATGAAGTGAAATTAATAATTTTACGCTCAAAATTTGTCGGAACGGCACGTGAAAGGTTGCAAACGGATGTAGAACTAAATTCGGAAACCGATTATGCGAAATTTAAAGAAAAAGCGATCCAAACCTTTGACACGAAAAAAACATTCGGTGAATCACATAATGATTTTTCAAAGATTCAACAAAAACCAGCGGAGAGTATGTCGGATTATATTGTGAGATTTAATCTGGTAGCTGCGAAATTTTTTGACATTTCGGGTTTTTCTAACAAGGCAGATGCGCGGAAATTATTTGATTTGATGAAATTACACCGATTCTTAGAATCTATCAAACCAGATATTGCTTTGGAAATAAGAAAGAGAGCGATTGATCAGTATAAGGAAGCAACCGAAATTGCCCTAACAGTGGAAGAGGCGTTTTTGTCGGTTAAGTTTGAGGAATTAAATGCGATAGGTACAAGTACAACAACTGAATTTTGCGAATCATTATTAAGAAAAAATGAAAAACAAGAAAAGGAATTAAATCAGTTGAGAGCTGAATTGGAAAAATTAAAATGTAAGCCAACAGAAAAATGGCAAAATAATTCACGAAATAATACGAGGTATTGTAATATATGTAATTTAAGAAATCATGATACGGAAGAATGTCGTTATAATGTAAATAATAAAAGAGAGTATCGGAATAATGATTATCAACAGAATTTTCCAACACATGGACAAAATATGCAGGGATTTACAAGCTCTAATAATGAGTCTCGGAATTTTCAGGGGTACGGAAGTGTAGGTAATTGGAATTTTCCTCCACCCCCTCTTCCTCCTTCATTGCCAATGGGTCAAAATTATCAGTATAATTATGTCCCACAGGGACAGCCTTCAGGTTATGGTAATTATGGTGTGGGAAATATTCATCCTAATTATAACTATGGGCAGAATTTTCCGAATGGGCAGGGGTATCACCCACAAAATCAAGGTCAAATAAATCCCCAGGAAAATTATAGGAATGTGAATAATGCGAATCGGGAAAATAGTACATCAAATAAAACAGAGGGACGTAAGATAACGGGAAATAAGCAACGTTCGGAAACATATAAGGGGATCTGGGGATACTAAGAATGAGGAGCAGGAATCTGTCCTCAGATCCCAAAATACGAAGGTTATAGCGAGTGTTAGTGATAAAGAAATGGAAAATGTACCAATTATTAATTTTGATATTAAAGGAATAAAAGTTTCAGCTCTTTTAGATACGGGCGGAGCAGTGTCTTTAATTTCAGCCAGTTTATTTGAAAAAATAAAAGAAAATAATGTAAAATTTAAATATTTGGGCCATAGGATTAGAATACAATCTTTTAGCGGTACATCAATTCCATTTACACATTGTATACAATTGTCATTTAAATTACAGAATGCATTTACTTCTGGCACATTTTATGTAACAGAAAATAATTTTAAGGCATCTTATAATATGTTGTTGGGATATGATTATTTAAAAACAAATCAAATGGTGATTGACATAGAAAAAAAAATGTTGAAATTTAAAAATGCGAAAATTCCACTCAATCATAATGATAACAAATTACCAGTGCAGGGCATAAATATTATAATTACTGAAGAAGTAGAAAATGTAGTTACTAAAAAGGAGAGTAAGAGAAACAAAATATGGGTAAAATCAGTGCACAAAATTTATATTGCGGCAGGGCAAGAAAAAATCGCTACTTTACTATGTCCTGATTTTATAGAAGAAAACAGTATGGTACTTTTTGAGCCAGATATTCATAATTTGGGCATTAAATGTTATAACTCGGTACACGAAATATCTCAGA
Source organism: Maratus speciosus (assembly GCA_963932465.1). Taxonomy (NCBI): domain Eukaryota; kingdom Metazoa; phylum Arthropoda; class Arachnida; order Araneae; family Salticidae; genus Maratus; species Maratus speciosus. The sequence goes on along the minus strand of OZ010787.1, from coordinate 687,324,740 downwards.
ACAGAATTATTAATGTAATAATTAAGAATATTTCGGATAAGAAAATTATTCTACAGAAGGGTACAAAATTTGGGAATTTAATTTTAGACATTGATTTTGGAACGGATGAAGTGCCTGAAAATATTATAGACGGTAAGGTACATGAGATTAATACTTTAAGTATTGAGGAAGTTCGTAAATTGAGGGAAACAGAAATTTCACCGGAAGATTTTGATCTTGCGCATCTTCCCAAAGAACTACAGGAAAAGATGGAGAACCTTTTGATGCAACATTTACATGCATTTTCGAAATCTTACAAATCGTTAGGTCAGACATCCTTAGTCACCCCCCAAATCAAATTGGCGCACAATCATGCTATACAGTCTAAACCTTATAAGATTCCTCATACAGTGCGAGAATATGCACAAGCAGAGATAAGAAAGTTGTTGGAGGCAAATATTATTGAGAAAAGCAAATCTTCGTACGCGTTTCCGGTATTATTTGTAAAAAAGAAGACTGCGGAGAACCAGGAGTTAAAATATCGTTTAGCTTGTGATTATAGATTACTAAATGCAATATTAGAAGGATATGCTTATCCGATACCTGATATTCGTGAATTGTTGCAGAAAATTAGCGGAAAAAAATATTATACAGTCCTGGACCTCCACAGCGCATTTTTCCAAATAAATTTACAACCACAAGATAGGGAAAAGTTAGCATTTATAACGGAATTTGGCAAGTTTCAGCCAGTGAGAATGAATTTTGGCTTGAAGGTCAGTCCAACTACTTTCGCAGAATTAATGGACTTAGTTTTAGGCGACTTCAATAAAGAGGAAGTCACATATTTTATAGATGATGTCCTTATTGCGGCGAATTCGGTGGAAAGAATGCTAACTCTAATTGCAGAGGTCTTAAAAAAATTGATTGACAACAATTTAACAATAGAGCCACGAAAGATGCAAATATGCAAACATGAAATTGAATTCTTAGGTTTTAGGGTTCTTGAAAACGGTTATTCTCCTTCGAAAAAGAATATTGAAAAAATTCAAAATTTGGCAAGACCTAAAACAAAAAGGGTGTCAAATCTCTTTTAGGAATGGCCAATTACTTTAGATCGTTAATACATAAATATTCGGAAATTGTAGATCCATTAGTTCAAATGACCAAAGAAAAAGTAAAATTTAATTGGAACGAAGAGGCGGAAAAAGCATTTTTGGCCATTCAAGAAGCTATTTTACATAATCCAACTTTAAAAGCGCCAAATTTCAACAAGGAATTTTTTTTAATTACGGACGCATCTAAGACAGCACTTTCTGCAATCTTAGCACAGAAACAGGGAGAGGATTATGTACCGATTGAATTTTACGGGCGAAAATTAAAGGATTCTGAGAAAAAATATCCTAGTATAAAGTACGAATTACTAGCGATTCATGATGCTTGTGTTTATTTTGAAAATTTTCTTTTGGGAAAAAAATTTACAATACTCACTGATTCTAAAGCTTTGACTGATCATCTTAAGTTAGAAAAACAGAGCGATATCATAGCAAGGTGGATAATGAGGTTAGGGAATTTTGATTTTGAGATAGGATTTATTCCTGGCGAAGAGAACCCGGCAGATTTCGTCTCAAGAAATATAAATAATATAACGGCTTTAAATGAACTTCAAAATGATTTATTTAAAGTTAATTCTAATCTTTCAGAAGAAAAGATAAGAGAGGCTCAAAATGATGATCCAAAACTTAAATTAATTATTCAGAAAATTGAAAATGGTAAACCAAATCGCCAGACTAAGAAATTTGAGTTAAAGGACAACAAAGTACTAATATTGAAGCAACGGTATAAAGATAAACCACTGCTGATAGCTCCTAATAAATTAATATTTGAAATAATTCAAGAAGCTCATAAGGCACATTTTGGTTTTCCCAAAACATATGAATTAGTGAAAACAAGATTTTACTGGTTTGGGATGTATAGGGATGTAAAAAATTATTGTGCAGCTTGCATACCTTGTAACAAAAATAAGCAGCATAAAATGATTAAGGTTCCCTTACAGAAAGTGGAGAAAGATCATATAATAGGCTCAGTGGTGCATACGGATATTGTGGGCAAACTACCACAGACCTTAAAAAAACACTGTTTTATCTTGACGATCATTGACGTTGCGTCAAGATTTTTACAGGCAATACCATTGCGTAATGTAGAGACACAAACGATACTAAATGCACTCACAAATTACATTAGTACATTTGGCCTCTTTCGAGAATTAATTGTGGATAACGCGAAATATTTTCGGGGAACCCTTTTTAAAGAATTTATGACAGCAATGGGGGTGAACCTCCACTTTTTCTCTACTTATAAACCTTCCTCGAATGGAATTCTTGAAGTGACTCACAAAGAGTTAAAGTCTTCGATTAGTGCAATGGCAAGAACAACAACGGAATGGGATATAAGGTTGCCGTTCTTTATTCTGTCGCATAATACTTCGATGCACAGAGCTTTAGGATAACGTCCTGATAAGCTGTTTTTCGCTAGAGAAACGGCCAACCATTTTACAGCTCTAGAGGAGCCGGATATGTTATGTACACAACAGTTTATTCAAAAACGCATTGCACATATGAAAGAAGTTTATAAAACTGCACTCGCAAACCAAGAACGAATGGCGAAAGAATATGTGGGCAAAGATTTTGAAAAAGTTGTGAAATTGGAAATTGGGGATCAAGTATACTTAAAAAATGTTAGACGCCCATTGGCGTTACATCCTAAGTTCGACGGTCCTTATGAAGTTGTAAAGGTGGCAAGACGCAATAATTATATTTTGAAACATATACTCGAACCTAATAAAAAAAAGATTCAACGCCATATTACTCACATGTGGAAGCCAAGTGCTAAAATTAAATTACCTCAAACGAACGACAACGATGAGGAAAGTACGGAAGAAGTGTAAAAATATTTTAAATTTTCTTCATTTTTATGTTTTTTTAGAAGTAGAGGTTGATCTAACTAAAGTATTACACAAAAAAAAAAAAAAAAAAAAAAAAAGACGGGCGGGAGCTGAATTGTTCTGGTGTATCTACTAGTGTGTATGTTTAGTGTATATAGTGTGTTTAGTAACATAATTCAAAGTTTACTTGTTATTTTTCTGTTTATGATGATAAATATGTCACCGAATTGTTCTTTTGTATCTACTAGTGTTTAAGTTTAATGTATATAGGATATTTAGTCAGATAATTCAAAATAGGTTTCTATTTTTTGTTCTTTAGGGTGATAAACAGGCCACCGAATTGTGCTTCTGTATCTACTAGTGTTTAAGTTAGTATATGTAGTGTAGTGATTCACATGGCCTAAGAGGTGCTTTATATTTTTGAGGTTTAGGGTTATAAACTTGTTATTGAATTGTTTTTATGTATCTACTAGCGTGTAAGTTTTAGTATATATAACATGGTAATTAATGTAGTTTAATATTGGCGATGGAGATAAACAGGTAGTTTAACGGCTTTTATGTATCTACTAGTGTGTAAGTTTTAATATATATAGTATATTAATCTAGGTAGTTTAACAGTTGCGAGGGTGATAAACATATCACTTAAAGGTTCTTATTCAAATATTAATTTTTATATCTAAGGGCATATATTGATATAAGAAAAGTGTCTTTTCTTTGCATATTTCGGTTATTTATAGTATATTAAAGCATGTAGAATAGTAAAATAGGTAGAATATGTAGCAAAATACATATACATAAATAGTAGACAAATGCTCACAAGCATAGGATGGTGTGTTTTTTTCCCCCTCTTTCTCTCTCACTCTGGTACACTGTAACAGTCTGGGAGTACGTTTTGGGAGAATGGTAATTACTAGGTTCCAGTCTATTAATAATACACATAGAGCGGATTTATCACTAAGTGAAGAAAAAAAAAAGGAAGAGGGAGAACTTATAATATACATTGTTTTGCTTAGGCATACTAGGTTGTAAATAGCGATGATTTTTGATGTTCTCTGGAATTTTAGTTAGTATTTTAAACTTTTTGTAATTACGATTCCTGCGGAATATATTTTAGTTAGTTGCACCTTTAACCAAGTGGTTAAAATAGTGGCTAGATAGTTTTAGGTAAAAGGTTCAAGCAAAGAACATACTTCATTTTATTATTTTTTATTATTATTTAGTTAAGCAAATTTCTAGTAGAAATAGTTTAATGAGGAAAATGGTATAAATCCATAAATAAAGTGAAAAAAAATTATAAACATAGTGGATCTATGATTTTTGACTAATTTTTGATATATTACTGTAAAATATAAAAATTTAATATTTCACTTTTATAATATTTACAATACTTGGAATAATGGTATTATCAATGAATAATTAAAAAAAAAATAATAATAGAAATTGGAAAAGTTACTGTATTATTGAGGTATAATTACTATTGTTGGGGGGGGGGGGGGTAAGTTATATGGTTGGTAAATGGATATACATGACTAAAATGTTTTTTTTCCCAAATTGGCCATACGAAAAAAAAAATATTTTTTTTTGGTTGTGGTGGATTTTAAAGTAGGGCTCTGAACACTGGTTTTGTAACTACTAGTCATTAGACAAATGGATACATGTAAAAAGCATGTGGTACGCCTCTAAGTTAACCTTTTGCGGGCTACACACCACTGTTTTAGGTCCTAATAAAATCCGGTGGACTCTAATTTTTTAAAAAAAAGGATATTTTTTTAATGTAAATGGGGGGGGGGGTGTCTACAAGATAATAAATAGGGAACTCTACAACATTTTAACAAGAATAAATAATTATTTTTATATACACACATATATATATATTCGGAATTCAAGTTAAAACACAAAGGGAATACATAAAACAACTCTTTTTTTTCCTCTCTCTTACACAAATAAAGTAATAAATACAATTTATATAACATAAGCAAAAGTATGTGCATAGGGTCACTCCGTATGGATAAGTAAGTAAGGAATGTAATAGGTAATAACTCGCTGTCAGTTAGTTTCTGTTTACCACGCAATAAGTGCGCGCGCAGGGCAGGAAAGACATTGAGAGAAGGGATTGTTTTTCTCTCTTGGAGAACTCCCCATCCTCTTTTTGGAGCATCAGTTCACGATCTCTCTTTACAGAAACGAGAGAAGGAATTCGGGTTCAGAGAAAGGGGAGGATGAAGGGGGAGTGAATAACTACTCAATATTTTTACTTTTTGGTTCATGACAGAGGAATTTTGGAAAAGGGGATTTTCAAAATTTCTATGGGAACTGCACACATAGATAAAAAAATGTTGCAGGATAAATTTTTGGGGAGGCATAATTAAAATGGATTTGCACTTTTTAAAGGGGGGGTGGTGGTATTTAAACAACACCTAAATTAATAAGGATATTAGGATAACTGTGGAAGATGGATTAACAGCAGAGTAGGGTATATTTTATAAATAATTATTAATATAAAACTGGGCAGAGCCAAAGATAAATATGTATATACAATTTTTTTTGGTTCTGGCAACTTCTTTTGGGGATGTACTTTTTTTTCTTCCCAAGAAAAGTAAATATATAACAAGGGTATTTACGGTTCCAGTTATTTTACAAACAATTCGAATGAAATGGATACATTATATTTATAGAAATAAAATCTTAATCAAATAAACTGATAAGCAGTAAAAACAAAAAAAAAAGAAAATCAGTAGGTTTGGAAAAGGGCTCCCTATGCACACACATCAATATATAAGATTCAAATTCATATTGTATTTAAATACAAAACAGATAGTATTGTGCAAAAAAAAAAAAAAAAATAGTAAATTATGGACAAACATCTGCTTCACCTTGCCTGAAAGCATTTTATCACATTTCATATATATATAAAAAACTGTCATGCAGAGGCATGCGGTTTAAAATCAGATAAATAAACAGATAAAAAATTGTCATGCAGAGTACGTGCAGTAAGAAATTAAATAAATAAAAATAAATTGACCAGCAGGCATTCGGTTGGAAGTTTAAATGTTGTGGCCTCTCTAGCGGACACATAGTTTTAAACATACTGGCATCAAGAAAATTCAATTGGATTTCCCCCCCCCCCCTTTTATGAATAAGAAAATAATGAAGACTTTTTTTTTCTTCTAAATTTGATTGTAAATTCTGGTGTCAGTTTTGCATTTCATCTTTTCGGAATACAGATTGCTTGACACCGAAAAGAAATAATTTAAGATTTAAGTGTGCGAAAAAAAAAATAATAATGAATAAATAATTAAGATTAATACTATTTATACCTTATGTATATATATATATATTCTACTAGTATAAATAGAAAAACAATTCATATTGTCCTAAGTAAGTATTTTTATTAATAAATGCTAGTTATGGTGTGTAGAAGGTAGCGGTTACACCCCAAGGGCAATGTTTACTACAGGTCACGAAAATTTAAAGGGTCAAATGTAAATAAACAGTCGCCTAGCGCCATCGACGTGCATTTCAGAGAAACATGCAAAATGTATTCAAAGACAGGCATGCAGAAATGGTAATTTTAACTTACCGGTTTTCGCTCTCTATAGAAATCCTGGATTCAGTCAGGAAGGTTCGCCACATTGCGAGCGCCAGATTTAATTTTTAACCAGGAGCAACAATTTTTTTTCTTCTTCTTGTTCACTGAAATAACCCGCATAGTATTAGCATAGTACATAAAAAGACATTACGTATAGATATATAGGACATTTAAACGGTATTGGGTTAGAAAATATCTTTAACAAATTAAGATAAAATAAATTAAAGTAGAGGATAATTTTTTTTTCTCCTCTTTTCGTTAGTCAAAATTTACATTTTTAAAAATGAAGGACTATTATCAGATTTAAACAATTTAATCCCGTCAATTGTGGTGCATACTGGATGGTAAAAAATTCATTAACGAATGTAGGTTGCAATTAAATTAATAAGAATTTTTATCTATTGGTATATCTTTTTTTTATTTTTTAGTATGTATTAAATTTGAAATAATACAAATTAATTAAATAAATATAACAAAATAAATTTCATAATACAAGTAAATACGCAAAAAGAAAAACAAAATTAATTATTATTATTTTCTTTTTCTCTCTCTACGGACTCTTTTGGTATATATATATATTTTAGTTACGATGTAATACAGCTTTTTTTTGTTTTTTTTTAAGTAACATAAAAAATCTACGCGTAAGAGAAAATATAGAGTACATAAAAGGGTTTACCAGGGGTATCAGAACTGGGAGAGCTAGGTTAAAATGAAAAGAAAATGTATTATTGAACACTGTAGGTTAAAAAAAAAAAAAAAAAAAAAATTCTATTTATAATTTTTGTTTTCTCTTGTGGAATAATAATTAAATCATTATTTAAATTAATTTTTACTTACATTTTTGTGTGGAGAGCGGAAAGAGGGCTGATCAGCTTCCAGGCATTGATATTCTCTGCAGGCGGAGATTTATTTTTAGCCGGCCGGCATTGTGTGGAAGAGGATCATGTCTTTCTTCAGGGTTCCCCTGTAAAAATATAGATTGGGTGCAGGTATTAGGGTATTGTATTTAAAAAAATAAGGGTTTCCACATACAACAACAAAAAAAAAAAAAAGAAAGAAAGAAAGAAAAAACATTCGTGGTTTTAATTCAATTTTAAGAGTATCAGTTGAAAACGATATTTATATATTTTAGATAAGAGTATTCGTAGAGTTATTATTGATAATTTTTTTTCCTTGTTTTCTTTTTTTTTTCTCTCGGGGTGAATACAAAATTAATTGTTTAGGATATTTTAATATAAAGTACACAGAACCCGTTTATTCTGCAATATACTGTAAATTCGAAGGCGCGGTTCAACTTTATTAGTTACGAATTAAGTTTCGTCTTATACAGGTGTCAGTAAAAGTGAGGGATTCCAATGAACAGGAATAACATTTTTGGATGTTATATTTTAAGAAAGTATATCGAGTTTTTCTTAGCACTTTTCATAGGTCTAAATGGAACTAACATTTATAGGGGAGACAGTAATCAAATAAGGATATCAGATGCTGTTTGTAAGAAAACAGGCTACAGTTCCGTACGGGAGGAAGTGAAACTGGTTTCGTGGAATGTCATTGATGCAGCAAAATGGCTACTAGGCTTCCGTATTTGCATTACAAACACTTGTATTATAGTTAATTATTATAGTAAATAGTACGAAAAGAAATTGTTTTTGTTGCGTAGGCGGTGTATAGGGTGCAGATTAAGGAATACGGAGGAAGTAATGTAAAGATAATACATGTATTACAGGGATTAATAGAAGTAATTGTTACTTACTTTGCAAACGGAATATCCACGCATCTCTCTTAGGGCCACTCCAGCTCGTACTAGACTTGGCTTGGCATTAAGGGGTGACCTTCGGCCGCTCTGGAATTATCACTTTCCAGCCTGTTTCGATACATTATAATGGGCGATTCTAAGTGTTATCGATGGCAGGTAACGGGTAGCTGGAAAAGTGGATATTTTTTTTCTTTCTCCTCTTTTGTTGACGCTATTAGAAATTGTAATTTTACGATAGCTTGTATTGCACTGTTTGCTAGGGTGGTTAAAGTACCTATTGAGGAAAAGGGAGTAGTGAAGCGGTGAATGAGTGGAAACAATCCACTTATTTATATGAAAGAAAAGAATAAATAGAAGAAGAGTGTTTAAGTAATTTATTTAAAATAAAGTAACATGATAATACTTACACTCATAATTTGTAATTTCAGATAAAGGATTCAGTCACAAAATAATATGAAATACTGTTTTTTTTTCTTTTCTGCTTTCTTTTGTTTTTAAATTTCTACTATCTCTATCTCCTTCTCTGGGTGGAAGTGCTGTTTTTGTTTTGTTTTTTTTTAAGTTTGAGACTGAGTTTCTTATATTTGAGGGAATATTAATAGTTATTTGGTTAACTTTTAATTAGAGGGTACGTTTAGAGAATCACGTAATTTACTGAATGAAAGTATCGAATTTACTATATGAGAATCAATTTTAGATATTGTGGTTGCATAGTTTTAAAAATATATGTGTGTTGTAAACTATAAAGGTAGTGAAATAATTGTAAAAAAAGTATTTGAAAAATGTAAGAATATGTATTGATATATTTGCTTGTTTGGTAGTTAAATGATTATTCGGTGTAAAAAGTTATGTTGGTAAATATGTTTCATTGTGTGTTATAAACCTTTCTTAATATGGATATTTAAATGTTGTACTTATGTAGTCATGAACTGAATACATGCTTTGTGTAAAAAAGTGTGCTAAACTTTGTGGATCAGTATTTAAACTCTTTGGCATAATTAATTAGGTTCCTAATTTTGGGATTTTATCTTTTATGATTAACTTTTTGTTTTCTCTTCTAAATTGGTACACATATATACAATTTTTGGGAACATTCAGGGACTGTACCTTCATCACAGAGAGACAGAACTCATGCAGTATGCGGCTGTGATGGTTATGGGGAACACTGCTTTAGGGACCGTATACAAATCTGCATAAAACCGTGGACAGAATAAGAAGGAATATCCATCTTATGTACAATGTACAATTTAGGGTACAGGCATATTTTAATGAACTATACAGATAACATCAGCGTGTATTTGATAATGAACATTCATATCTCTGCACGGACTTCACAGAGTTTTGAACACTACGGAAGAGGTGAATCAGGGAGCATAGAGGAGAAGCCCCAGTGCCTTACAGATCTGCAACGTCCAGCCGTTGGAGAGGCTTTCGGTGTTTGATAAGGACATCGGTCCACTTGAAAGATGTTATAGTTCCTGTACATGGACTTTCAAGTGCTTTGTGTTGGGGGGGAAGTAATGTTGGCATGATTTCAACATTTTGGATATTTAGGACTATTTTTTTGAAGGAAAAAGATATATATATATATGAATAAGTTTACTGCCGATATCATCTATGTATATATTTATATAAGTGATTATTTTATCTAATTGATTAATTTTTTAATTCAAGTTTTTTTTATCTAAGTGATTATTTTATCTAATTGATTAATTTTTTAATTCAAGTTTTTTTTCAACGTACAGTATTATTGTTTTTATGTATGCATTTATTAGTACATTATTATTATTTTATTAAGGATGGGTACCAAGAGCATTAAGTATTTTCCCAGGCAAGTGTTTTGCTAAGGGGAAAGCTTAATTGCCAGTTACTATCTGTATGTATGATATTACGATGTAAAGTAAAGAATTGGACAGTTTTGGTACAAAAGAGGGACTTTTATGACCTCATGTTTTATGGGACAGCTGCAGGATCTTCGTGTGGGAGCCTGCGGTCTCGTGAGAAAGTGGGGTTTGAAATATCGGATGTAGGAGGGTCGGAAGGCCCTGTGCATTCCGGGGACCCACTGACCACTGGCCGACACGAAGGCGGGTCCAGGCAGCGGCGAGTGGTTGGAGATTTTAATTATGCTGAATATGTTAATTCGCATCCACCACTCAGGGCCGCACATGCAAATTTTTAACAGAGAGAGATTTTCTTTTTCTCGAAAAAAAATACAGATGTACAAAAAGAGTTCCAGAGTGCGGTAGTTATTTTTTCAAGCCCTTTTGGCTGATCTGTCCCTGTTTTCTTGCTCTGTCTATGACGAGCAATATAGTAGTGTTAATTTTTTTTTAAAAAATGATTTAAACATTTTTGCTTTTGGCCCAGACCTGGGTGGAATTGAGTGTAAATAAAACTAAAATTACGGAACACGAATATGTGTGTTGTGGGTCTACAAACAAAAAAAAAGAACTTTTGGATATATATATATATACTGTCAAGTCTACAAACTCTAAAAGGATCTTGTGACCCCAATGGGGAAAAAGGTACGATGTTATGGTTGTTCTCTTTTCTATTGTGTACCGTATTAATATCAAATGTTTGAATTGGGAATAGGGTGCCCAGGAGAACTTGTCAACTTCAATTAATATCCAAATTAGTGTTTTTTTTTTCATGAGTTATTATTTTGGATGGTAAAAGTATGAATTATTTAATTGTAACTTAATATAATTTGCCTGTGGTGTAAATAAATGATTTATTATTATTAATTCCCTTCTTTGTTATTATTTGTTAAAAGTCTTGCTAATTACTTATTTTACGTATTTAGAAATTACCTGACTGCTTAATATTATTATTAGACCATATATGTAAAAGCCATAATTAAATTTATCTTGTAGGGTTGGTTTGTCTGAAAATTGGGGAGTTATATTTAGTGGTTTTGATTTTATTATATATTTCCCTTCAAACCAATTGGCCATAGGTTAGTTATCTTCTAAACATTTCACAACGCATTGTCTTATTTATTCAAGATAACCTTTTAGGTAAATGACCGTAGGTTATCTATTAACTAACTAGGCTTTACGATCACCAGGTTCTCTATAATTAGAGGCCCCTATAAGATAGATTTTCTTTTGGATCAAGTAAGTTCGGAGAAAAGGGTGCGCCCAACACTCTTGTTAGCTTGTGCTAGGGAATTTATAGATAAATTAAGATATTCATTAACCTAATTTTTAATAGTTGTCTAGATCTTGCCAGCAGTTTAGAAATCCTGTATAACAGTTTAAATAATATTTTCCCCTGTTACTATATTTTAAAAGATAAGTAGAACAAATATTATATATATTTTAAATAAATTCACATATTCATGCTATTTATCAAGTAATACATCAAAGCAGTGATTTTTCAATAGTTGAGGTCTTTGTAAAATTAATGCATTGTAATAGATTTTTTTTTTTAACGACATAAATTGTAGTCGTGAAATTAGGTGTGATTCTAAAGATAAACATTGAATGCTTATAAAAGTGTACTTTTTTAGAAACTATTTTTACTTTTATTATTTTCATAAAGAATTTTAGTTTTGAAAATTCACTTTAATTCGAAAATGCCTTTTTGAATATTATGTTCAAATTTTGTAAGAGGAAAAAAAAAACTGAGGTGAAATTTTAAAATTGTAAGTTTTCAGTTTGTAAGTTAAGTAGTTGGTTCGCAATTTTGTTTTCTGATTTATAAAACCATTAAACAATAAAGTTGTGAGTACTGTGTAATTTTAGCACTAACATTGGATACAGTAGACTTCCTCAAATCCGCACATCATCGAATATGTAAACAATAGAACTTTCAGTTCAGATGTAGGGACAAAATTACAGACTTTTTTATTTTTATATGATTCCATGTGTATTTTAATATGTAATTCTTGTTAATGTGACTGAACTCTTGCTTGTTCATGAAGGAAATAGTATAAATTTATTTCTGAAAAATTCAAGATATTGCTGATATCACTGGTAATTGCAATCTTTTTACCAAATATATTTATGTATTAATCAAGCTTTTTTGGTTATTAAGTCTGGCTAAACCTGAAATAAAACTTTTTTATTTTATGATTTTGATATGAATTAGTAGGGTACCTTTGTGAGGCAAGTTTGGTTGAATAATTCAAGAAAAATGTACATAATCTTTATTATGTATATTTAACTATGCATTATTATTTACTTGACGTTTACTTTTAATAATTTAATTCTTTTTTAAATTATCTTAATTTTTATTATTTCAATTTATTATTTTACTTAATTATTTTAATATTTTACTATAAGTAAGCATTCATTATAATTTCGATTGCATTATTACATTCAAATTACTGTTTAAAAAATATAAACAAAGAAAGCAATGACCAAAAATCCGCACAACCTCTGGTCCCAAGCTGTGCAGATTTGAGGGAGTCTACTGTATTAATCTAATAAAGTAAAAATATTTCATTTTCAAGCTGAAATTTTGGTGAATAAATTCAAATCTCCCATTTAAAATTTGTTTATGAAATTTAAAAAAAAAAAAAAAAAAAAAAAAAGCTATAGCAAATTATAAATTCTTATAACAAAAATGTACTTGGTCTGATTGTGATTTTGGTTCATTGTACTTTTCTAGCTAGAGTGGAAATGAAGTTTGAAGGAACAGGAACCACTGCTATCTCTAGCTGCATTGGAAAGATGCTTGCAGAATTTGACGACAGGGATGGAAACACTTTTCAAATGAGAAGAAGATGACTAACAAGAAATAGATGATTTGTCGAAAAAAATTTTGTTAAATAATAAATATGATTAACAATAGTTTGTAAATAAAAAAACATTTAATTCTTTTTTCTGAATAATAAATTTTATTTGTTATACATGGTAAGTTTTTATTTAAATTCTAAGAATTGACTTCTAATTTTTGTATTATCATTTTTAAAACTAGTATTCAATGTTTAAGATATTTCAATAAAATACAATTTATAAAATAAATTTACAAACTTTTAAAATCACCTTGTAAATTTTATCTTGGAGAAAAACAGTTGATAAAAATTGACTCATATAAAATCTATCTAAAATTAGAATTTTTAACGAAATATAAATTATGATGATATTTAAATGCTAAGTTTTTAGATTTCTAATTATTTCAAATGCCTTACTTATGTGCAATTGAGAGAATCTATCAATTTGAATTTCTAAAATGTATTTTATAGCTTCACCCCTCCCCTCCCTGACTCAAAAGAGAAAACATATAAAGAAAATTAGCTATTTTGTGCTTTATATAATTTCTGATATTTTCAAAGTGTTTTTTATCTATTAATTTTTTTGAGGGGTGGGGAAATGTCCTGAAATATATTTAAAAAAGTTTCTACCTTCTATCAGTCACAATTTCTTTCTGCTTACATAAACTTAAGTAGGTATTGTAAATTCTGAAATGGAATTTAGATAGCTTTAATGTCATGTTAGTCTACTTTTTGTAGGGGTGCATAATTTCTAGAAAGATTCAAAGTGTTGGAAAAAAAAAAAGAAAAGAAAAACGTTTTCTGTAAAAATTGATTTTTTTTTTTTTTTTTTTTTTTTTTTTTTTTACAAATAAGAGCTTTTTTGTTGCTAAATTTTCTTTGAAAATATAAAATAATATACATTTTTTTAATATACATATGTACATTAAAAATAGAAAGATTTTATTTTTACTTCATATGAATACATTACAAATAGAAATAATAAACTTACTATTAAAATTTTAGTTCCAGGATAGATTTTCTCTCTTAGTTTAATGACATTGTTTGTAACATATTTTTTATTCTTTTAAATGGTCATTTCAGTTGCACACTGCCTTAAAAACTTCTAATATAAATATTTGCTGGCAACTGTGTTTATTTAATGAAAAAATTCCATCGAAGTGTTTACTCCCATTCAGAATGAAGGGAGTATAAAGATAAAATATAAATTAATGTTTCACTAATTTTTAATGTAGGAGTAACTAAAATAAATAAAAAAACAACAGGTGGATTTACTTTTTCAACCAAATTTTGCTTGCATTTTTTGGTTAGCCGGGCACCAGTGTTATATTTACATACGTATATATGTACACATGCACACACATATATGTGTATGTAAATATAGCACTGGCGCCCGGCTAACCAAAAAGTACCAATTTTTTTTTCAGGTGTGGTGGAGAGAGGGGGTAACATTTCATTTATACAGTAGAAGATCTTTATAAGAATATATAATGCACAGCTTCTGAGATGTAAGCAATGAATTTTGTACTTAAGAATAGTGATGGGCGATTCTTGAGAATTCAACAATCGAGAAAAATCGTCATCGTAAAAAATCACAATCGATACAGCCATCGATTAATTCATAGAATCTACAATCGAGATGTTTTACAATCGATTATAACGAGAAAAGCTAAAAACAGTTATTGGAAAACTTAGCTATTATTCTGGCCGACAATTTCATAGTAGTGATAGGGCTTAGTGATGGGCGATTCTCGAAAATTTACCAATCGAAAAAAATCGTTATCGTAAAATACACAATCGATGCAGTCATCGATTACTTTCGAGAATCTACAAAGGAGATGTTCTAGAATCGATTATTGAAATCATTGTTTTTACATATATATAAGGCAGATTTTATTAAATATAGGGTAACTGAAAACAGATGGAATAAAAAAACAACAAACCAAAGGGAAACTATAAAGGAGCCATAAGACTGAAAAAGTCTTGTAAGGGTGTCCCCTGGTTGAAAAAAGCTGAAAAAACGCGAGTAGCTATGAAGCGGTAAGGGGAGTTTAAGTATCAAAAATTAGAATTTTTCGGCAATTAGCACCAAAATGGCCAAAGAAATAAGAATCAAAAGCACCCCCTAGTGGCAGAAATATGAACTAAAGGATGATAAAAGGGATCAAAATTTTTTATTGATTTTTCTACGTCATTTGAGATTGGATCTTTAATTTCCCCATTTTTATAAAGTCTTCGACTGGAATACATTAAACGAACTCCCGCGGGGAGCAAAGAAGGAGGGAGGGGCAAGGAAAGTGCATAATATGAATAAGTGGTCACAGGACTTTCCAACGTTATGGCACATGAGGGGTGTCGGCTAAATTTTGTAAAGTGCCCCCGCTCGGGGGCAAAGTAAGGGGAGGGGCGCGGGCGATATATAAAATGAAATAGTAGTCACAGAGCTTTCCAATGATATATCACATGAGGGGTGTCGGCAAAAGATAGAAAAGAGTCCCAACTCCCAGGATTCCAATTATCGTGCCCCCCCCCCCCCCGAAATATACCCTGCCCATCCTTCTCTTTGAAATTTTCATATATTAAAAATTATTTATCGGAGGGCTCCGTAAAAAAAATCCGATCTAAAATGTTTAAAAACGCTACGATTTCAAAAAAGTTCGAAAAGTGCCTCTCTCGGGCCGCCAAACTAAGGAAGGAAGAAGAAAGGTTCATAATATGAAAGAGTAACTTTGCGATGATAACCGAAAACTTTCCGATGTTAGATCAAATGACTGGTCCAAAAAAAGTTTGAAATCTACCCCTCCCACGTGGGTTCCCTCTTTTATCCTAGAATATACTCGGAAATCACGCAGCCCCACTTTTAAAATTTTATATTTAATAAATAATATTTATCGGAGAGCTCCATTAAAAAACCTCATTTAATGATATTTATTGTAGAAACCTCTACAATTAAAAAAAAAGTCACCCCCGCACCGCCCCCCCCCCACCCCGAACCCCTTCCGGAATTCAACTCTGGGAGGAGAAAGGTTCATAATATGAAAGAGTGGTGAAAGGACTTTCCGATGATATGTCAAGGAGAGGTTTGCTAAAAGTTTGAAAATTACCCGCCCCCCCTCCCTTTGTCACTCTCGCGCACCCCAGAATTCACTCACCTTCCTCTTTGAACTTTTTATATTTAATAAATAGTATTTATCTGAGTCTCCAGGTATGGGGCAGCTTGGCAGAGCTAAAATAAGAGAAACATTGAAAATTCGGGGCAAAATTACACTAAATTTAACAGTAAAGTTTGAAACTAGGACTATACAGAACTGAATACATAAACTACTATGCTTCATAACCCACATCGGTTAATAGCAATAAAATGATAAGTGCCAGTTAAACTGATGGCATTGAGCTCACAGGTTATTAACACTAACTGTATATTATACTGTTATTTCAAAGAATAATGTCCCTCAAAAAATAAATGAAGGGAAATATCCCTCGTTTGCCCCTTTTATACTTAACCAATGAACCTCCAAATCTAATCAAGGAAACTCCTTAACTATAATAAATCAGTATATCAAATTTGAAGCAAATCAGATAATTCTGCATGAAAAAAAGAAACATATCGCCAAATTAAGGGTGGTCTAACCCCTTTAACCCTTTTATACTTAACTAATGAACCTTCAAATCTAATCAGGAAAGCTCCTTATCAGAACAAACATAGAAAAAAATTAAAGTAAATTGAATAATTCTCCATGAAAATCCATTTATCTAAATTAATGGGAGGGGACTTGCCCCCTTTTCGCCCTTGTATACTTAACCAATGAACCTCCAAATCTAATGAAGGAAGCGCCATATCGGAATAAATCGGTATATTAAATTTGAAGCAAATCCAATAATTCTGCATGAAAAACCCTTTTATCTAAATTAAGGGGAGACTAGCCCCTCCCCTTTATACTTAACCCATAAACCTCCAAATCTAATCAAGGCAGCTTCTTAACATAATAAACCGGTATCCCAAATTTGGAGCAAATCGAATAATTCTGCATGAAAAACCCATTTATCTAAATTAAGGGGGGGGGCGGACCAGCCCCCCCTTCTCCCCATTTATCCTTAACCAATGAACTTCCAAGTTTAATCAGGGAAGCTCCTTAACATAATAAACCGGTATACCAAATTATGAGCAAATCAAATAATTCTGCATGAAAAGCCCATTTATCTAAATTAAGGGGGGGGGGGGGGTCTAGCCCCCTTCTCCCCCTTTATACTTAACCCGTAAACCTCCAAATCTAATCAAGGCAACTTCTTAACATAATGAACCGGTATACCAAATTTGGAGCAAATCGAATAATTCTGCATGAAAAACACATTTATCTAAATTAAGGAGGGGTCTACCCCCCTTTCCCCCCTTCATACTTAACTAATGAACCTCCAAGTTTAATCAGGGAAGCTCCTTAACATAATAAACCGGTATACGAAATTTGGAGCAAATCGAAGAATTCTGCATGAAAAACCTATTTATCTAAATTAAGGAGAGGGGGGACCAGCCCCCCCTCTCTCCCTTTATCCTTAACCAATGAACCGTCAAAACTAAACAGCGGAACGCCTTATCAGAATGAACATAAAAAAAATTGAAGCAAATCGTACATTTTAATCAAGAGTTATCGCGTTACGTACATACATACGTACGTACAGTACATGCATACACACAGAACCGACGGGTACATTAGCTCTCAGGCTTAGATAGCCTGTGAGCTAAAAAGAGATTGGATAAGCAGATGGACTCCTTTGAGAAATTATGACTTAAACCAGAAATGCGGTAAGTTCGACTCTGAAAGCTTCATTTCCATCTCGCATTTCGGCAAATCTCATCTCAATGATTTTTCCAGCATTTCGACGCTTCCAGATGGGAATCTGCTCGATGGTTGGTTCTCTCGCGGTTTTAAACCTTTCGGGATGTGAAGTCTCTGGAGAGTGTCCTCTCGCCCTTTTCAACCTTTCTCGATGGGAAGCCTCTCGCTTGTTACTCTCGTCCTTTTCGAAATCTCCCAATGAAAAGCCTTTCGAGGATTTCTCTCGCGCTTTTCAACATTTCGCTATGAGAAGCTTTTCGAGGATTTCTCTCGTCCTCGGCAGAGAAGAAAAGTAAGAAAATTTATCGAGAGTACCAAGGGACGAGATAGAGAAAAAGGCATGACAATGAGCTGTGAAATGAAGCCCTAATTTTCAAAGTTTCTCTTATTTTAGCCCTACCAAGATGTCACATACCTGGAACCCTCCGATAAAAATTATTTATTAAATATAAAATTTTCAAAGAGGAAGGTGGGTCGGGTGATTTCGAGGGAGGAGGACGTGAGAGTGCACTCATGGGGTGCAATTTTAAAAATTTTACCGAAGCCTTCCTGTGGCATATAATCGAAAAGCCCTTTGACCACTCTTTCATACTATGAACCTTTCTTCGCCCAAAGGGGGGTGGGAAGGGGCGAACAAATTTTTAAAACCGTAGCCGATTTCTATAATAAATTTAAATATCACTTTAAATATGGGTTTTTTATGCAGTCTTCCGGTAAATATTATTTATTGAACATAAAAATTTTAAAGTGGCGGCTGTGTGAATTCCGGGGTGAAAGAGTGGGCCCACGGGGGGAGAGAGGGGGAGCAATTTTCAAACTTTTTTTGGACCAGTCATGTGATATGTCATCGGTAAGCTCTCGTATGACTCTTTCATATTATGAGACTTTCTTCCTCCCCTCCCCAATTTGGCCCCCACTGCGAGGGTAGTTTTTTCCGCTCTTATAATTTTAGATCGGATTTTTTTATGGAGCCCTCCGCTAAATATTATTTATAATATATGAAATTTCAGGACACTTTTCCAAATTTAGCCAAGACCCCTCATGTGACATATCGTTAGAAAGGTTTGTGACTACTTATTAGTGCTATGCACTTCCGGTGGCCGCCCCCCCCACTTTGACCCCCCCCGGAGGACACTTTTCCAAATTTAGTCAGTACCCCTCTTATGAGATATCGTTGAAAAGGTCTGCGACTACTTATTGATGTTATGCACTTCCGGTGACAGTCCCCCCACTCTTTGCCCCCCCCCTGGGGGACACTTTTTCAAATTTAGTCAAGACACCTCGTGTGAGATATCGTTGGAAAGGTCTGTGACTACTTATTGATGTTATGTACCTACGATGTCCCCACCACCACTTTTCCCCCCCGGGGGGCACTTTTCCAAATTTAGCCAAGACCCCTCATGTGAGATATCGTTGGAAAGGTCTGTGACTATTTATTGATGTTATGCACCTCCGGTAACAGTCTCCCCCAATTTGCCCCTCCCGGGGGACACTTTTTCAAATTTAACCAAGACCCCTCATGTGAGATATCGTTGGAAAGGTCTGTGACTACTTATTGATGTAATGCACCTCCGGTGACCGCCCCCCCCACTTTTCCCCCACGGGGGTGTTTTTCTAAATTTAGCCGAGACCCCTCATGTGACATATTGTTGGAAAGGCTTATGACCACTTACTCATCTTATCCACCTCCCGCACCCCTCCCCCCTTTCCCCCCACGGGGAGGGCATTTTTATAAATTCAGATCCAGACTTCTCATGTGACATATGGTTGGAAAGGCCTAAAGACCTGTGACGACTTAATCATATTATGCAGCTGCTGTGCCCCTCCGCTCGCTTTGACCCCTCCTCCAAGAGATCTGGTCCGACGTTCATTCGTTTCGATATTATATTTTTTACAAGATTTTGTAGTGCGTGCACACCACACCCGCCTGCTATCATATATCAGTGCCGTATATAGCGGGTAACCTGTTCGTGATTTCATATTAAAAGATTACGTATAAATTAGGGGCCCCAATTAAAGGAGGGACCTGCTAGCGGTTGAAGTCACCTAGTGTTTATTAACATCGACTCATTCCAGTTCACCCGCAGACTATTCTTGATAAATGTATGACGTATATAATACATAATATATGATTTATAAAAGAAATTTGCAAACTGTAGTCATCGAGAAAAAATTTATACAATCGAAAAATATCGAGATGTCCATACAATCGAGAAAATCGAGAAAAACATCTCGTTATCGCCCATCACTACTTAAGAAGCACCTGTAATCCGTATTGCAAAAATATTGACACCTTTTAGAGGATTAAATTTCAAACATTATTTCATCTTTATCTCCTTAATTCAGATTTTTTTAAATGAAAATATTGCTATTATTAAATGTAAAAAGTTTGGGATTAAGTAATGTGATGATTTTGTCCTAGCATGTTTGGATAATTTTTATAGGCGATTTAACAATATGTGAAATGATCAATATTATGCAAAAATTTTTTAACCTGCACAACTTTTGGTCCTAAGGAATGCAATATAGATATCTATTGCGATTGTTTTGTATATTGCCGTATTTACAAGGTAAGTTTTAATGTTGTGTGAAATGACCTATATAATGCAAAATGTTGCATGTTTTGGTTTGCATTATAAAGATCGTCTACTGCATATAAATACTATGTTAATGTTTATTGTAAAGACATAAAAAAAAAATCATTTCAGCTACGTTATTTTTATTATTTTCTTTTTTTATAATGGTTAAGTGTTTATTGATTATGCGAAAATAAAATATGGAAATCTGCTTATGATAAATTGACTTTTTTAAATATTCAATTTTTCAACCTCACTATAACCACTAATTGGTATTACGGACATAATTTTACATATGAATTTTTAATGAGGAAAGTAGCATTTACTTATGAGTTTTTCAAAATGTTAATGTTTCAATGTAGAACGTTGAACATTGGAAAGAAAAAAAAAGAGAAACCACCAGAATGTAGAGTGAACATAAGAAAGAGAGTATTCATCTTCCAACACTATAGAATCGGTAAGTTCATACTCTGATTCAGGATGATGACCATACAGATAAAATATAAATTTTCTTCTGAGTTAATTGGGTAGGAATAATTAATTAAAGTTAAGTTTGAAAAAACAACAAAGGTAGAATTTTGCATATGTAACTTATGAGGACACAGTACCTTTTAAACTATTTTTTAGTTTTCAATAGTATTGTAATATCTGTGGTGGCATTATGTTTAATACTATAATGCATTTTTTTTTTTAATCTTACAGAAATGCCTATTTAACTAAAATTTAATTTTTTTGAATAATTTTTAACTTTTTAAAAATCCCTACTACATTTTTAAATATGAATATTTTTTGCTTCAGAAATTTCTGTAATTTCAATTATGAGTTTGTTGAATTTCCTTGATTTTTTATTATACAAAAGAGAAAAAGATTTATATTAAATGTAATATCCCATACATCTAAAAATCCATGGCACAGTTTTATGTAGTATAATCTAAGGAATGTGGGGAAAAAAATTTGAAACGAAAATATTGATATTTAAAAAATCAGTTGGGATTTTAAAAAAAAATAATATTTTTTTTTTAATTTAAATTTTAGTTAAATAGAAATAGGCAAGATTTTTTTTTTTTTGAAATTACATGAAATTTAATTTGCCTTATAGTATTAAATATAATGCCACTATAGATATTACAGTATTATTCAAAATTGAAAAAGTAGTTTAAAGGCTACTGTGTCCCCTTAACATAAATTGTTTTTGACTAACTTTTACTAGTTTTTTTTCCTTGCAAAGTTTATACATCAATACAGTTAAACGAATTTGAACATCTATATTTATGGTAAAGGCAGAAAAGAATAAATCATTTCAGTTAAATATTTTTTTTTTAATTTTAGTATGTTGAATATTTTTATTGACTATATGAAAAGAAATTATCAAAATTGCTTATATGGTAATAAAAGTTATTTTATTCAAATAATACAATATAACACTTTTCAACTTTACCATTTCCATAAATTGGTATTATAGATATAATTTTGCATATGACATTTTTAATGAGAGAAGTATAATTTAATTATTAATTTTACACATAATATTTTTACGTACAACACTGAACATGAAAAGAAAAAAATAAAAAAACATCAGAATGTATAAAATATTTGAATAAATTATTTTATTAATGGTATTTGAATTTTCGTAAAAAGATACCTTTTAATAAAAGAAAAAAAATTCCCAAAAATTTTTGGGTTATTTCAGAGCAATCACTTTCAACATAGTCATGAAAAATTTTCCTTTTAAATATTTTTTACATTATCGTGGCAGTGAACTTAGCTATGATTTTCCATATAAACAATATATAAATATATATTTCTATAATAGCAAAAACAAATATTTGAAATAGTTAAAAAATATATATTTATATGCATATGTTTTCAAACCTGGATTCATCAATATAAAATGGCAAACTTTTTTTCACTAATATAAAGAGATATTTATTACCAATACTATGTCAAGACAGGTAATCAATATCTCTCTATATTGAAAAAAGAAAGCTTTGCTCTTTTATAGTGTCGAATCCAGTTTTAACCAATATCGGCCGGTCCGGCGTTCCCCGATATTGGCCGGTCCGGCGCTCGCCGATATCGGCCGGTATTGGGTCCCGATATCGGCCGGTATTGGGTCCCGATATCGGCCGGTATTGGGTCCCGATATCGGCCGGTATTGGGTCCCGATATCGGCCGGTATTGGGTCCCGATATCGGTCGGTATTGCGTGCCAATATAGACCAATATTGGAAAAAAGTTTGTCATGTAATATCGGCCAATATCGGTATACCGATATTGGCCGATATTGCTGTGCTACCTGGGTTAATTTTATAATTCTTTTAAGAAATTCACTAGCTTTCTACATTATTTTCTGTTTAAATGAAAAAAAAAAGCAGAAAACAAATGAATCAATTTTCAGATAAATTACTAAACCGTTTCTTAAAATTGATAAATCTGTTAAATGCTAATTAAAAATATAAAAATATATGGGACATTCTCACAATCTTTTGACTTTCATGTCCCTGAATAATATTTTTTATTTTAATACACTTTTTTGTGTTTTTTTTATTTCATATACTGGGGAACATCCCATTGCATGATTGCACAACAGTATTAATGAGATAAATAAGTTTTGGACGATGTTGGGGGTCCAAACACCTGGAAAACTCCTATACCGTCCCATGTCCCTGATGCTGATTTTTAAGTTTGAAGCTGTCTGGATAAAATTATTTCAATAAAAATAATTCGATGTAATTTTTTTCTGAAACAGGAACTATTGTTTTATATAAATAGGTAGCTAAAAATTAACCTGCACACATTTTTAGGGTTGTTATTATTTTTTAAACTCTGTCCCTGGGTTTTAAAATCCTTACCATCCCTCTTCTAAAATGATACAGAAAATCATTTCAGATGCAGCCACAGAATTTTTTTCAAGTTTTTTCTCATGCAGAAGTATGCTAGAGAAATAATGTCTAAAATTCTTTGGCAGGAAATTTACTGTAGAATTTAAATCAGCATTTAAATATCAATTTCAAGCATCGTGGCTTTATTGGTAGTCTCACCGTCCCCAAGGTTTTTTCCTGCACTTTTCGAGGTAAATAATAAAAAAAATTAATTTAATCCAATGTTAACAACTGTTTCTAAAAATCAATGAACATTGTGGCTATCACTTAGTCTTAACATGATTTTCCTCAAAATAGGCAGGTCCGGTGAGAGGGGGGGGGGAAGGGGCAACTGCCCAGGGGCCCAGTTTCGGATGGAAAAAGTACAGGAATTTTATAATGTCCCAAATCTTAACTTGGTAATACTTTTTTCCTTTACAAGCAGAAAAACACTTCTCAGAAGTGTAGTTTAGAAGATTTCCAATAAAGGTACAGGAAACTTCCCATTGACTGTAAAAGCTGTAAAATAATCATGATCATGTTAGAAATATTCCAGATCTTCTCAAATCAAGCCTATGCCTTAAGGCTAAAAAAGGGTCATCGCTTTGTTCAATTCAACCCACATGCAAAGAGATTAGAAAGTAATCGTTCGAGATCTTTGCCTCATGTCGGAGCGCACCTAAACCATCAGTACAATGTCCAGTCAGACATGAGGCAAAGATCTCGAGGTACTGGTTCCAGGTATTTTTTTTTTTTTTTTACACAAGACGTGTTACATTTATGCTTATTCTGTACAAACTTTTGTTTCTTTTTTTTTTTTTAATCCTTACTTTTTTATTAACTATATTTGTTACAAGGTATAGAGGGAAGCATAAGTGAAAAGAAAAGAAAAATAAAAAAGTTATTTTTTTCATTTTTCCGAAAATTATGTATGAGTACATATAAAGAAAATTACCTAAGAAATAAGTTGAAATAAAGATTTTGTGTGTACACAAAATAATCATTCCTATTGCCAGGACCTGATTACCGAATAGGCACGAGAAGCACATGCTTCCCCTTGAAAATTTTGAAGGGGCCCGAAATTGTGAAAACAGGGGGCCCCAAAATTTTATTTTGAATTTCTTTCATTCCAAAATTCTATCTAATTTATGTTTAAATTATTAACTTATATATATATATATATATATATATATATATATATATTAAAGTGTTTCATAAAAATACCTTTCATAACAAATAATTTTTTCATCTAATTCATCAGTTTCAACCACATGATCTTCAGTTTGTCCATCCAATCAAAGTCTTCAATGTATCAGGCAGTAGGATCGTCCAATCAATCAAAATCAAGAAAATCCAATAATATAATATTTATAGTAATTTGATTAATATTTGTGGCATGGGTGAGTTTCCAGGTATGTCGAATTTAGGAAAATGTTCTCGAATTTAAGAGGGCCCCGAAATGACACTGTGATTTCCATAGCTTCAGATTTTAACCGGGCCCTGCCTATTGCCAAATTAAAGTCAAACCGATATAAAATTTTACTCTAATAGTCATCAAGACTTGATTTACAAATTAAAAGTCCAAAGTACAAACATTCTTGGGGCCCTCTTGATTCTACATATCTTACGCACTCAATTTACATGACATCGATTAACATACGAACTACCAAAAAATATTTTGGCTAAAATATTATTGTGCGACTGACAGGGACATGCAGAGTGCACGACACGGGGTAAAGTTGTATCGGGCCTTAACACTTGAAAGACGGGAATTTTTACCCAAGTTTTGTAAAAATATTTAATACCAGAATTTTTATTTTTAACTGGTTAACTTATTCAATTAGCCTATTTTAAACTTATTTTATAAAGAAGTTTTCTAGTTCGAACCGAAATATATCCATATGGTTGAGGCCAAAATGCCCTTCACCGTCATTCTAGTGTTAAGCTGAAAAGAGCTCCGATTTTGTATTAAGTATATGCTTATTGTATGCATACATTATACACAGAATATGCAGAGGACACATCCAGGACTCCATACTCCAATCTCTGTTTTTAGCCCTTCAAACTAAAACCTTTATTATTAAAGGACAAAAAAGAAGAAAAACCTCTGAAAACAGAAATACGTTAATATATTTTTATTATATATTATATATTATATATAATATATTATATATTATATATAATATATTTTTATCTTTTAAAATATCAAACTCACTTAGGGCTAATTCCATGAAAACTTGTCTATCACGCGGCTGAAAATCGCTATGCTTGTTGGCCACCGTTACTTTCGAAAAGTTTGCTTCGCGTTATTCAATTGATGAGATATCGCCGATAAAATAAGTCACATTTTTCCGTTCTGGTATATTCGCTATACTGGTAACCAACCAGCATAGCGATTTTCAGCTGTGTGACAGACATGACAAGTTTTCGTGGAATTAGCCTTATAACTTCATTATACATGAAATTCTCTATACGCAAAATTTAAAATAATATTCAAAATCTATATCACCATCCCTGAAAATTTCTGGTCTATAGTTCTATACCTACTTCCTAATGAAAAATGAAATCTTGGTGGTCATGTTTGCTGCTTGCACAAAAATTGAAGCGTGATATTAAAGTTGCTTCCCAAATTTCCTTTAATTCATTTGACGACGTGTTTTTGCTGACCTATATTTCTGATCATGAGAAAACGACCCGGGGCCATAATCATAATAACACGGGCCCCATATAGAAACAGATTATTCTTCTCTTTCTGTTGCAAATTATATTAATGCTGCGGTGCAAATTTCTTGCACAAAAACTGAATTAATTTAATGGAAAGGATGTCTTAATGTGAGAGTGCGGTGAAGTGTCTGATATGTGACATGTCTAAGCAGTATAAGGTGTGTTAGGGCCTGATTCCTCGCTCAAAACAAGTTGAAAAGGTCACCCCCGTTGTATAATAAAGCTTACAGAAAAACGTGCTTTATTGTTGAATTCAGAGTCAAAATTTTGAAACGCAATAGACTTAAAACTTTATTTCATAATGAAAAATAAAGCTTTAAATGGAGATAGATGACCGCGGCACCCCTAACCAATAAATCAACTCCCAGATTATGTGAAGATTACTATCATAATTATACCTAAAGTTACATTATTTTCAATGTAACAAAGAATCTTTCAATAAAATTTTTTATTTTCATGATGACTTGTAAATATTTTTCGTTTTGTTGCTTGGATTGAAGAAATCTCTGATAAAATCTCATGCATAACATGCAGCTTATGCAAAGGAGATTTCGTCTCAGCAATTTGTTCAAGGAATATGACTAATTAATATAATTATAAAAAAAATGAAAAATCTCAGCCGCAGATGGATTCGGATCCGTTTTTGTCTATCCTTATCCAAGTTTGCAGATTTATAAGGGTGATACGCTATCGTCAAACAGAAGACATATGAACTTCTTTTTATTAATATTAATTTGTTAGAAAAAACTACTTTTACGTAATGGAAATTTATTAGATTTTAGAAAAGAGGCATTTTAGACTATTAGCCCATTCGCAAAAAGCGTCGTTTAAACAATTTTTAATCTTTTATTACAAATAATTTAGAAAAGAAAATTTTTGTCCAATTTAATTGCACAAATTTTCTATTCAAATTTACCGGTATTAGTTATCGAGGATTCTGAGAACCTTTTACGTGAAGTATACGGGACATTTGTCGTGAAGCATTTAATCTGTCATGCATGGCAACCTCAGGTAAGTTTGTATTGAAAAACGACCTTCCTCCCTCAGCGAGCCATGCTTATGTGTTATTTACTTCTATAACCTTAGGGTTGTTCTTAACTGCTCTGCTCAACAAGCGCAAAACGTTTTGACACATTTACAAATTCATTTTTTAACGGAAAGCTATAAAATTGGAAAGCCTGCCCATGGAAGCGATTTGGAATTGAACTGTTTTTTCCATTTTTTTGATCAATCAATTACCTATTGAGTTAGAAGCGATTTTGATCACGTGACAAAGACGTTTTTCGCCCGCTCTTGAGTGCTTTTTCTCCCTTTATGCGGAAATTCGGTTCAAAACGCCCATTTTGGCACTATTTTCTGAAAGATCTATTGCGTTTGCAAAAAAATGGAAAAAACAGCTCAATTACATAGTTTCTGAATAACAATACTAGCTAGTTTCATGCATTTTCGAACATAAATAAATTAAAACTTATGTCAGAAAGTTGTCTTTTTGGATTTGAGAACAGCCTTAAATAAACTTGAAATTCGTAGACATCTTTAATCTGGTTTTGTAAGAATTCCTACTTTTAAACGAAAACCCTTACAAACAAACCTCGTAACCCCCCCCCCCCCCCAAATGAACAGTAGTACAAATAAGTGGCTGTTATGCTTTTACATAATAACAAATTGAAAATTTTGAAGCGTGCCGATTTTTTTTCATTTAAGACCGAATCATTCAAAATACGGAATAACTAAAGGCACGAAGCTGCATTGACGTCCTTTAAGCTCGCTAACGGATTTAAAAAATATTAACATTAACCCTTAACCACATAAATTACTCTTTTAGAATTGTGTTTTTTATTCTTACTAGCTGACCCGCCCGAAACTGTGCTGGGACTGTCATTGAAAAATATAACACTGAAGTGGACTTCATAAAAAAAACCACTGAATAATATTTATTTGGCACGATGTTATATACACACCACGTCAATATAACTATATATCCGCAGTTATGCTCCGGAAGGTTTAAATCAGCGATTTGGATTTCAAAAGCAACGCGTTCACCCATGCGATGGTTGGTAAGCCTCTGTTGGCGATCGCTTATGCTCTGTGTTTTACGCCGTTCTCGATCCAATCTATTTCGATTTTCTCTTCTTAATGTGGCTTCTTGTTCACTTTCAAGCATTCACCGAGATCTTTTGGGGTCATTTCTAACGATAGTGTGAAGTTCCATAATTGCAGCGAAAGAGAGAACGTAAATGAATAAACGCGGAACGTAAATAAACCGGATTTACCTCCGCCTACATCCTGCAATACCTGCCCTGAGATGCCTTTCTCCGGCGTTGCCATCAAACAATAACAAATAATCGCGATTTCTGTGCCTCGTATGTTATTGTAATATATATATAGATATTAAGGATTAAAACACCAGAAATTTTAAGATAGATTTTTAACTTTATTTAGTTTTGTAATTTTTGCAGGATTAATATTTCTATAAAAATAGAGTGGTTGTTAACAACATGATTAACTCCTAATTTAAATCCAGAGCCAATTTTAACTTTGGATATAAAACTGGAAATTATTCAACCAAGAATATTAGTAATTATAAAGACGTACAGTTATTGTCTAAGACTTAAAATTCTGTGGCATTAGTATTAATCATCCCAAACATACTGCGGTTTTTAAACATTTTAATTATTTTTATATGTGAAATTCAAATCTTATTTGTCATTAGTATTCAAAACAATTATATAACTATGAACGCAAGTCAAAATTGGTATTTGAAATCAATTTTCCCTATTTTATGTCGATGCCGCTACCCCCAAGGGACTGCCGGAGCGAAAAACATTCTAAAATTGTGATCTTGTTATTCTGAAGTAGCTACAAAGATGAAATTCTGTATAGTAGTTAATTATAAGATGTAAATGCTTTCTAAGTTAAGGTTTATAAAAAATTCAAAATTTAAAAGTATGAAACGAGCGAAAAGCGTCCTAAAAGCGAATTCTATAGAATTGTTAAGAGTATAAACTTGAAATTTGACATGACTGCTACTTTTATAACACACATGCACGGACAAAACAGTTTTTTTTTAATCAAAAATTTAAAAAAGTGCAGTAGAAAAAACGTTCTAAAATTGCGATTTTTGAGATACTGAAGAGGCTAGAAACTTAAAATTCGGCATGGCGTGTAGTTACTTTTAAGATATTACTGCTCTCTAAGTAGGGTTTCTAAAAAATTTGAAATTTAAAAGGGTGAAACGAGCAAAAAGCGTTCTAAAACAGTTCTAAATGCGATATCTATGGAATTGTTAAGGATAGAATCTTGAAATTTGCTACTTTTATGATGCACATGCACAGGCAAAACTGTTTTTTTTTTTTCAATCGAAATTTAAAAATGTGCAGGAGAAAAAAAGTTTTAAAATTGCGGTTTTTGTGATAATAAAGGGACTAGAAACTTGAAATTTAGCATGGTAGTTACCTTTTAAGATGCAAATGCTCTGTAAAAACGGTTTCTAAAAAATTCAAAATTTAAAAGGATGAAACCAGCAAAAAACGTTTTAAACACTTTCTAATATGGAATTGTTAAGAATAGTAATTTTTGAAAAGTCTGCTATTTTTAAGACGCAAATACACGTCTTTTTTATATTATAATTATTATTATTATTATTATCAAAATTTAAAATGGTGCAACAGAAAAACTTTTTTAATTGCGAATTTTGTGATATTAAAGGACTAGAAATTATAAATTTTGGAATGGGGCTTACTTTTAAGGTACAAAAGCTATCTAAGAATGATTTCCAAAAAAATTCGAAATTTAAAAGTGTGAAAGGAGTAGAAAACGTTCTAAAAAGGTTTTAAATTACGATTTATATGAAATCGTTACGGGTAAAAACTTGGCTGCTACTTTTAAGATGCTATTGCACGCCCAGAACAGTTTTTTTTTTTAAATTTAAAAGAGTGCAGCAGAAAAAACGTTCCAAACTTACGATTTTTGTGATACTGAAGGGACAAGAAACTAGAAATTTGGTTATTTTTGTTCTTGAAATATGGTTTTAAAAAAATCTAAATTTAAAATGATTTAAAAACATTCTAAATTTCGATTTCTATGGAATTTTTTAAACTAATTTTACATTCATTTCAAATACACAAATATTACTTATCATGGGTCATATTTCAACAACTATGCGTGCAAAGCCGCGGGTTTTCATCGTTAATTATAATTAAAGATGCATCACATTTATAGGGGAGGACAACGTTTCTTAATTATTTAACAACTGATTAAAATTAGCCGTTCTTGTTTTCAAATTTTTGTGTCATAGGCATTGGGATTGTCAAGCGAATAAAATGTAAAATTTCACAATACCCTGGAGTAAATAATTGTATGACAAAATTCGATCAACGTTTAATAATCACCTATTAACTTAAACCTGTTTTTAAACTGGATCTGATTAAAATAAGGGGGTGGGGTGTTGATTCAAATAAACGACAATAAACGTTATATTCTTAAATCTAAGAGAATGACTGATTCAATTATACAGTGATTTAAATAAACGGCGGATTTCCATACTTTTTCTTGTATTTTCGTCTGCCCAGGGGCCCGTGAAACCTGTCACCGGCACTGAAAATAGGTGGTAGTTTTCCTTACCGTCCCTTCTTTAACCCCCTTTAAGATAATTTTATACCAAAATTTTGTACTAAAAATACTACATTGTTATTATTTCTTATTTGAATGTCCTGTGGGTACTATGCAAATTCATTATAAGTAAAAATTTAGAAGAAAATAAAAAGTTATAGGGGTAAAATGGTAAGGAAAATTAAACTCGCAAGTTTAACTTAAACCTCAGTTAAATAAAAAAAATTTCGCTGCTGACCATTTTTTCTTTATTTTGAATCATTAAGGCATTCGTCTATCAGATTAAAATGTTATTTTAGCAAGTTTAATTTTGTCAGATTTTTTTCCCCAAAAGTCAAAAGATTGTGAGAATGCCCCATATATGTTTTCTCAGAACATTCGTTTAAAAATAAAAGTGTTAAAGCAAACTTAATTCGAAAAAGTCCTTCCGGCATGTACCGGGAGGAAAAGGTAGCTTCCATATTCCTTATTTTTTTTTTAAATATAACTTATTTTACTCAAACACAAGAAGCTAAAGTTACTGGAACTCGATTACAGATGATTCAATAAAAATTTTCTCAATACTGAATAAGAATTTCGCCAAATTGGTCAAGTTGGCTTCATTTAGAGTGATTTATGTTCCGTCGCCAACTTTGGCGATATCTTGATGTGCCCGCCTTTTTAAAACAACAAGGTGGATGAATCTAACGAAAACGACTCAAGAGTGAAAGGTTCCATTCTCTCATTGGTTGATCAGAAACCGGTCTTGGCTTTCTTCTCAGGTATGATTTGGCGATGAAATACAAGCAGTTTGAGAAATATAGTATCTAGTTAATTCATGCTATTTTGGTAAGAGTTTTTTGTGGACGATCTTGTCCAGTGGTCAACGCGCTTGTCTAGCAGGTTCAATCCTCCTTGTTACTTTTATATTTTTTATTTGTATTTTGTTTCGATTTTTATTAAGTTAGTTAATAAAGATTTATCGGCTTTTATTATCCGTTCATTTCCAATTTTTTTAATTGTCAATTAAATAATTAAATAAATTTTGATTAAATTAAGTTTTAATTGTTATTAAAAAAATAAGATTCAATTTTAAATAAAATTTAGTTTTAAATAAATTTCAAAATTCATATAAGCTACTTTTTTATGAATTAAAGTGAACATTTATTGTAATTCAATAATAATATCTCCTAAACTTACATACATTATTTTTTTCCCTTATAACTTTAGTATCAGATAAATATTAAATTAGCAAAATTAATTTATCAAAGTTTTTTCTTTTTTTATTTAATTAGTATTTTTCACACAGAAAAACTTTATTAGTTTATTATCAAATGCTTTGTAAATTTTTATTATGTATAAAATACTGTTAATGAAATTAATTTTTAAAACTCATATTACTTATAAGATATTTATTTCAATTCCTTAAAATGAATATTTTTGAAAATATAATGTTATTTCTTACACTTATATAAAATATTTTTATTTTTATGTTATATTATTTAACAATATATCTGAATACATAACTATATTCAGTTTATTTTATTTGAAAGTAAAATTTTATTAATTTACGAATTTATATTAATAATATTATTAACTTAATAAGTAATTAATTATTTAAATCAATTTGTAATAGTTAATTGTTAAATACTTTTTACTAAAATTTGCTAAAAAAATTTTTAATTGTTTTTATTAAAAAATTCTAATAAACTACTTTTTAAAGCAATATATATATTATATATATATTTATATATATTTGAAAACTCAGTCAAAAACATAAATTATTTTTATTAAAAAAATTATTATAAATTTCCTCTTCACTATTACCACCCTAAATATTTGAAAACTAGGTTAAAGGTATTAGTCCAAGTAATCATTAACTAGAAATATTTAATGCAACAAAATACATTATAAAAACTTCTTCTAGTTTTTGGTAGTTATTGCTCAGATATTATTGTTTTTGGTCCCAACTTTTTTTTCTTTTGGGTGTGTGGAAAAAAAAAATCTGTCATTATTATTTAATTTATTTTTTCATTATATTTCACTACAAGTGTGAACTATAATTTATTTTAGCTTGAACTTTTTCATTCACTATCTATGAAACACTTTATTTTTAGATTTTTCCCCCCTATTTGTTATTTTGCAGTAATAATAAATAGATATTAATATTGCAAATTACTATACGGGCAAGGTAGAATTTAGATGATCTAAATCCCTTTCTGACAATTTTGATTATTTGAGTACTAGTTTGGCCATTTAATTATTTATATTTACGCACACAAAGTGCCAAAAATGCATAAAATTTGACTGAGTACTTTTATTAATTGTTTTGTATATATTTATTATTTTTTAAAAACGCATCAGCTATCAAGGAAGGGGAGGGGGAGGGGTCTAATCCCCTAAGCTTCTGTCCTCCTGATGTAAAGCTATAAATCAAAAACTATTAATTTTGCTTTTCGTATAAATATCAATTTTATACTTTTAAAATATGGGATCTTTGTATCATAGTTTGAAAAAAATCTTTTAAATTTTCAAATTTTTTGTACCGCTTTTTAAATTTTAAAATTAAAGAAAATGTTTCCGCCATTTTTAACAAGATGGCGGATGAAGCTTGACAATGATCTCGGTCGAGACATTGGTATTTACTGTGCACATACTAAATTACATCAAAATCGGTTCATGAATACGAGAATTGCAACATGACAAAAATGAGATTGTTTCAAAAAGGCCGACACAGAAATTTAAACTGCTATATATCAGCCATTTTTAACATTTTCCAACAAAGTTGAAAAGTGTTAATGACTTCGGTTTGCCTGGCCGTCTGTCCACGCTCTAACTCTCGTTTATATGCCCGGATCGTTCTGAAATTTTGGAATGTTAGTGACCTCCAGCATAGCACGTTCCCTATTTCAAATGAAGTTTGTAGCAGTGGTATATGGGTCCTTGGGGCCAATAATTTGCTCTTAGCCCACCTGTTTTCTATTATTCTACTTTGTTACTTTCTTATTTTTCATTCGCTGAAAAAATAATTTTCTTTCAAAACACAGTCTAAGTTAGCAAATAAATGAATAAAAGAAGTAATGCTAGGATTGAATATTTTCTGACAAATTTCAGAATTCATTTTTCATCCTAAATGCACGAAAATTTCGGGTGTTCAGAAACCAAGAGATCAAATGGTATTCCTTTTTTTTTTATGAGATTAAACGATTTGTCAGAAAATGCTGTCAAAGACTTTTAAACTAATTTTTATTTTTTAGTCCTTCGAATTTTAATTTGCAGTCACATTCATAGTATAATGGTAAATATTAGAGTCCATAAAATGAAGACCTC
This sequence comes from Maratus speciosus, assembly GCA_963932465.1. NCBI lineage: Eukaryota > Metazoa > Arthropoda > Arachnida > Araneae > Salticidae > Maratus > Maratus speciosus. Next base: position 687,290,834 of record OZ010787.1, on the reverse strand, counting down.
ATATGAGAATATAATTTAATAAAATCACAACTTTATAATCTATTTTAAGCCATCCATCTCCTTATCTTAAAAAATGCTCATGTCATTTTACCCTAAAATGGTTAAGCCCAGCCAGTATTTTTCAAAAGTTGGCGCCACTGGTTTGTAGCGTGTTTTGTTCATTTACAGGAACAGTCAAAAGTTTTCCGTTACATTACGGCCAATGGAAAAAAATCGTTTCAAATGATTTTTAATGGTATTACACTCTTTCAAACATAGTTCATATTCATTTATGAAGTCCACTAAAATATGAATTATGTGGAATATGCCGTGCAAAGAATAGTTATTGTTCATTTACAGGGCTACACAAAAGAATTCCGTTCATAATGGTATAGGGGGAATTGTTTGCGGTGTATTTGAAAAGATTTCAGATACTATATTGTATCCGAATTACTGTATATTAGTAATGATTGCTCGAAACGCATTTTAATTATGATAAGCACTTTTTTCACTATATTTATGCATACTATAAAGTGCGTATAAATGCTATACTTCATATACAGGGCTACAGAAATGAATTCGTAAAGGTTACTGAGGATGAGCATAAATTGCTTAAAGGTGGGTTTTAAAGGAGTTATGCATTTTTACGCTGAACTGAATTTAGTTTACTAAGAAATATTTGTAGAATATAGATAAAAGGATATATAGGGCCACAGAGTTGGATACATGGCCGTCTATGGGTGATAATTTCTGGAAATGTAATTTCAGTAGTTTTAAGAGTGTTTTAGTTTGAATTAAATTTTAGCTAAATAGTGGCATGTAATAAAGGTACTAGGTAAACTACAGGGCTGTACAAAAGTATTCAAGTATGTTCCCATCTATTAGTATAAGCTGCTGAAAGATGAATTTCAACCTGTTATGCATTTTCTTGCTAAACTAAATTTTCCCATTATGTAGTATATATATCAACCTACAGATCAAATACAGGGTTGTTCAAAAGAATTGGAATAAACATTTGGCTATGGACGGTAACTACTGAAATCAGTTTTTCAAATGTTCTATGCGTTTTATAAAATGTTTACTTAGTTATCTTATTTACCTTACTTCCCTAAATAACGAAGTTTTTTTAAAACATTCAGGAAGTGTTGGAAAGTGTTCCATAATCTATGCTTATCGCATGATTTTTCTTTCTTCTTAAAGCTAAAAACGAAACTAAAAATGCCCCGGAGTCCTTTTTTTAAGGTCAAATGCTTAAGGAAACAATCTTTTTCAATTTTTAATTTATTTGCATCGCTTTTTAATTTTTTTTAAATTAAAAGAAAAATTAAATGACAGCCATTTTTAAACAAGATGTCGGATGAAGCTGACCAATGAACTCGGTCGAGACATTCATATGTACTATGCACATACATAATCTTATCCAAATCCGTTCGTAAATACGAGAGTTGCAGCTAGATAAAAATGAGATTGTCTCAAAATGTCAGCCATCCAGAAATTCAAACTGCTATATCTCAGCCATTTTCAAAGATAAAAAAGAAACAAAATAAGCTCCGAAATCCTTGTCAAACGCTTAAGAATTTTTTTTCAGTTTTAATTTATTTGCACCGCTGTTTGAATTTTTAAATAAAATAAACGGTCAAGTGCGAGTATTACTCGCGCACAGAGGGTTTCTTTGAAGAAATATATGTATTAGTAATTTTATTATTTTAAAAAAAAGTTACTAAAAGAATACTAAGACTTTGTAATAAATTATACAGCGTAGGGTTGGATATAACTGTATATACTAGAAAAGTGTAAATGGATATACCATGAGAGTTCAAAGAGATATGGAACCTAAATAATATCAAATATATAGCTATTCTGTATAACTCATTTTTTAATATGATGAACTCAATTTGGTACTAACAATAAAAGCAGTGCATATTTAAACATCATTTGGCTTTTCATAAAACTGAATTCAGCGTAGTAATAACCTTTCTTTCTACAGTGTAGCTAAAACAAAAGCTTTGTTCAAAGTTTAAATTTGGCATTGTGCTAAGCGCGCTTCGAAAGGAAGTCACAAAGTGGCAACGCCACCTTGGTTCGTGCCGCGTTTTTCCATATATGTTTTTAATTATCTTTTAAAGTCACTTGAGGCGTATTGAGAGATTCACTCAATGCAAACTAGTCGCGAATCCCATAGTATTTATGTGATTCATTTTAATTAAATTTGTCTGTTTTTAACAATTTGACGTTTAGTGCTTTTATACTGCTACTGGGCATTGCATTACACATATATATCATTAAAAGTTGTTAACTAGGCTTTAAAAGCCGATGGTACATAGAGTACGCCGCCCCTGTCATTATGTATGTCCAAACCATCCGTATCTTTAAGGGTTAATATCTCGGCTAATTACAGACGATTTTTTTCGAAAATCATTATCAACAATGCTTTTATACGTCTACTACGGTAGGTACCTCCAGCGCTGCTAAACACTTTTGCTGAATGCCCGTAAATCGAAATTTGTGTGTAACGGAAAAATGCTATTTTCTCAAAAACTATGTGACCTAGGGTAATCGCTATAATTTTTCTGCAAGGTTTAAGTTAACGTCTACTACTTCTAATTTTTTCATAATTTTAGTTTCAGAAAATTCGGAATTAGAGGGGGGGGGGGACATATTTTTGCGCTATATTTTCGACGACATATTTAAAAATATAATACCTAAAATTAAAAGAAATGTATTTTTGAGTTCAGCGTTACAAATGCTTTCACACGATATACAAAGAAAAGAGTTTTTTTTTTCAAGTAACTTAATTAGTCCCTCTACCTTTTTATTAAATATATTTATGAATGTTTAATAATCTGAAAATATGTGGGTGAATAGTCTTTATCACTTCCCCCTATTTGAACTTTCCACGTTCCATAGTTTACGAGTAAAATGGCTGTTACAGACAGTCACAGGAGTGATCTTATAATGATTCCGTTTTTAATTTTAAATTACGGAACCCTGAAAAATTTAATGGCCGCCACTTTGAAACAAGATGGCGGACGAAGCTGGCCAACGAACTCGGTCGAGACATTCACATGTACTATGCACCTAATCTTATCCAAATTGGTTTATAAATACGAGAGTTACAGCATGACAAAAATCAGATTGTTTCAAAATATCAGCCACCCTAGAAATTCGAGTTCAGCCATGTTTTAAGATAATAAACGGTCAAGTGCAAGTATTACTCGCGCACAGAGGGTTCCGTAGAATAAATATATGAATTTGTAATTGTATTATAAACTAGAAAACAGGAATTCTGCTTTTTCAGAATTTAGGGTCGTCACCGATGAAAAAAAAAATATGTATATATAAACAGTACAAAACATATTTCAATTTTAAGACTTAATTTTATGTAAAATGACGTCATTCGCAAGCTCCATGTTTTAACAGAAATCATTCGTTTATATTTTTTCAAAATAGCTCGTATTTTAATTAGATTTTCTTTCGGTTGTTATGAAAAAATGGCAACAAAAATATATAATTAATATTCTACAACGATTTTTCCTTTACTTTCTACAGAAATGGAGTACTTCCGTTGCCAATATTAAGCAAATGGCTCCAAAAACTACAAAAAAATTAATATTTCAAAAATAAATGGAGATGCAGTTTTCAAACAAATTGCATTTAAAAGTACTTTTTTTTTCAATACAACGGTATAAAAATTGAAAATGTGCGATGCTTAGAAGTTTAAAAAATTGCTATAGAGTACTTAATCGTAATGCTTTGTTTTACGGCTGGCTTCTGTAAGGTAATGTTATTTTTTGGAGACGATACAAAATAAGCTGGGAGAAAGAAATAGCATACCATACCGGGGGCTAAAAAACCGTTGCTAAAAGAATACTAAGACTTTGTAAAAAAAAAAACTAGACAACGTAGAGTTCGGTATAACTGTATATACTAGAAAAGTGACCATGAAGTGGATATACCATGCAAGTTCAAAGAGATATGGAACCTAAGTAATATCGAATATAGCTATTCTGTATAAGTCATTATTTAATATTATCCTAATCTGTTCATGATGAAATTAATTCGGTACTGACAATAAAAGCAGTGCATATTTAAACTTCATTTGGCTTTTCATAAAACTGAATTCAGCGTAGTAATAACCTTTCTTTCTACAGTGTAGCTAAAGCAAAACCTTTATTCAAAGTTTAAATTTGGCATTTGGCTAAGCGCGCTTCGAAAGGAGGTCGCAAAGTTGCAACGCCGCCTCGGTCCGTACCGCATTTTTTCCAGATAGGCTTTTAATTACCTGTTAAAGTTATTTTAGGCGTATTGAGAGATCCACTCATTGCAAACTTGTCGCGAATCCCATAGTATTTATGTGATGCATTCTAATTAAGGGGTCTCAGGACTCTTAACCCTTTAGCTATTGGACATCGTTGAGAGTGGACACGCTGTATAATATATAAGAATTTAGTCCTGTTTCATACCGCTTTCGTATATACAGTGACATAAGTCTTATTTCCGTTTAAGAAATATCATACAGAAATCTCTATATAATAAAAGGCAGTGTAACGCATCCGGGGCGAGCCCATCAATCTTACCAGTCTCCGATAAGATGGAGCCACTTTAGGCTTAATTTTGATTTGAGATGTATATGAGAAAACTTATCTGCCCAAATACAAATCTTTTCTACCTGAAATCCCTTCTGTTCAAAATAATTTTCTATAAAAGATTCAAAACTAACGAAATTTCAATGATTTACGCAGCCATTTCAGAAAACAAACGTAGCGCACTTCGTGCGTAAAACGTAAATAAGAAGCTGTGGTAGAGAGTCATTCCTTTTGTGATTCATTGAAAAAAAATTTAATCCATAGAGCTATGAAGATTAAAGGAGACGGCATAAATGACATCATTTGAAGCTGTCCTACCCCTGTGATGCGTGACGTCAGCCGCGAGTAAACAGAAGAAAAACACGCGTGAGGAACACTTTAACAATGCTTCCCCTACGTTCTTTCGGACCCAAGATACATCAATATACCTAGAAAAAAATTTTATAGTATTATTTCAATAGACTGTTTTAATCACGCACTTTTATTGCATATTTGTTCAATTTTTCTTTTCTTAATTTTCTTATAGTATATTTACACAGAAATATTGTAAATGCTAATTGTGTATTTATTAGAACATAAACTAGCCGAACTTTGCTAATCTAAACGATTCCACATTGTCAATTACTTTTTTATCACTTTTTCAAATTTTAAGTGAAAAACACAATTTTTACCCACCGTCCTAGGACGGGCATTTACACTAGTAAATAAATAAATGAAGTTGGTAGCTAGAAATTGTGTGTATATGTACAGGTACTATTCTTGGATTATAAATAAATAGGATTTTCCCCTGATCTGAGAATTTTTCTTATTATTGTATAGGTTGTTAAAAAGGACATCAGATTATGCTTCCTTTTATTTTGAAAAAGGGAATTGAACATGCATCTTTTTTGTAAAGAGATTAAAAAAATAAATCTCTTTCGTCGAAGACATTCTTTGTAATCAAGGCCCGACTAGCAAATTCTGTGCCCAGGGCACTTTCAATTTTTCGTGCCCCTTAGTTTGATTGATTTAATGATAGTAGGTTTTTTTTTTTTTTTTTCTTTTTTTTTTACATATTACACACTTATTTGAAAAGTGCCAACTCAAAAAATAAAGTTTTCGGAAAATTGAAAAACGGTTCCAGGAATAAAAATAAAATATTTTTTCTATTATTTATTGAAATTTGTCATTCCATCGTATTAATATCTCGAATATCACATTTTCTCACAATTCTGATTTTTTTATGGAAATTTAGATGAAATTATGAAACATTTTGTGCCCCTCAGAAATTGTGATAGTTAGGGCCTGTTTGTAATGAGCAAACGGACAGTGCCGAAATAATGCTATAGGCATTCCATTCATGATATAACATGTTATCTGAAAAAATGCCTGTATGTTCTCCTTTCCTCAAAATGCTTTCGCTAAATGTTCCTTGCTGATATTTTTTTTTTTTTCACACATTCAGTCATTGCGTTTTAGTGCGTTAGGAAAAAAGGCCGGACCATTTTAGAAACCGAACTGAGAAAGCTTCCGCGATATTTCAGAAGGTATTTTTCGCGCAATCGATTGACTTTTTTCAAATAAATATTTGCTCAAGGTCTAAATAATCACAGTTCACTTAAATATTTGACCAAGGTCTAAATAATCACAGTTCACTTAAATATTTGCTCAAGGTCTAAATAATCACAGTTCACTTAAATATTTGCTCAAGGTCTAAATAATCACAGTTTTTAGAAATCTGTTCCCTTCCGTTCTAGAACCATGCATGCAAAAATTTCAGAATTGTAGGAAAAGTACGGTTTTAAAATTTTTTTGAATTTTTTCTAATTTTAACGCAAGAACTGTATTCAATCATTTTATGCAGTGTCAGATATAGATATCTATATATATATATTAGAAAATATTGCAAAAAAAATAGTTTAAAGGGTATTTTTCATTCTCATTATACCATTTAATAAATACTCCCAATTACGTACACTACGTAACTTGTTCTTATAACATAGAGTTAGTAATACAAAGCATACAAGCGTTTCCTTTAAACGTAAAAGCTTCTCACCCCTGGAATTAAAAGAGAAAATATTTCATAGATCTAGTTAAAAAATAAATGAATAAATGTAGCAAAATTCTATTTTAATTGAAATGAGCAAAAAATATTTTAGGAACTAAAAGCGAGAAAATGGGAAAAGCCCCATCCTTGAGACAAAATGAAAAATAAATTCGATAAACACTTCAAATTTCACATTTAATGTTGTTGAAATAAATTTTTCGCCTGTAACACTGGAAACAATTCCTTTGTTCAAAACTGAATGTATCCACTAACCCTACATGAAGAATACAATGTCAGGGAGATGGGAAAAGAAGTTCGAAATGTTCACCTTACAAGAAATGAAACAGACTATTTCTTTTTCATTAAGTAGCTTACTGATAATATTTGTTTTGCAGGAATGTATCGAAACCTCTGGATCAGCCATGCGAAGGAAAAGATCATAAGAATGATGAAAGCTACTGATACAAAAAGGATAGCCGTTGGATATGAAGAGCCATCTTCAAATGTCCCCATCTGCATCCAAACGCGAGATCCATTCTCAATTAAGTTGGCTAACCATTCTCCATTCTTCTGGTTTATCACAGCAAAGGCAATGGGATTGCCTGAAAAGAAAGATGAAAATAGATTAACTATAGTAGCTTAATGAATTCATTCGAATTAGTAAATGGATATTTCAAAGTTTAATTTCATCTTTGTACGCAGTGGATTTAATTTCGGGTCTAGAGGAGGGAGGGGGGGGGGGTGGCTCAAATTTCGGTAATGTTCTCAAGTCATACAAAGCAAGTTGAATCGTACTGTAAACAGAAATCCTGTTTGGCAATAAAGCCGTAGCCAGAGGGAAGGGGAACAGGGAAGACACGGATCCGATCCTAACACCCACCCCCCCTCCACACCGAAATAAGTTGCAATGGTTTAATGGGTTATTTCATATACTTGCTTTTAAAAGAAAGTCATTGTAGCTATAAAATTGCCCTTTACTCCAACCCCCCTTCCACCACGAAAGTAAATTCTGACTACGGTTCTTGTTTGATAATAAATCAATATTGCTTGGGCCAATATCAAGCAAGTTTTTTTCAGTTTTTTTTTTTTTTTTTTTTTTTTCTATTTTAAAGCACGCGATGCATTTTCCCCAATCCACAGATTTAAGGGCTCAAAAATTTTTGGTCTTTCAAAGGATTTTTTTTTTTTTTTTTTGTAAACCATCTTAATGGTATAAGAAATTGAAAATTTATAGATTCATTGCACAACTTATGTAAAGTTAAAATGATCAGTGACATCATAAGTGTATTCATAATTTTTTTACATATTTAAAGTTTTAAGTTTATCATGTTCACTCAAAATATTTCTGCTTCTTTATATGCGTTTTAAACTTTCGAAATGTGTTTCAAATTTTATATGTGTTTTAAACTTTCGGATGTTTTAATTTTTTGACTATCTTATCTATAAAATCGGATTTTCTTTGGGATGCGTACGTTTTTCAAGTTCGAATTGCATGAGTTCACGCTTATTTAACATCCTATTTGAGTCTGCCAAGTTATTTTTAGGAAGAAATTTCAAAAATAATAACAATCCAACTTCTGTTCTTTCATTTACATGTGCGCATTTAGTAATATGTAGTTCTATTCATACATTTCTCAATCACAGTTTTTATGAAAACGTGATAATCTACTATTAGGGTCCGAAAGAGTTTTTCTGTGGCCAGGACCCAAAATTTTGATGGTGCAGCATAAGTAAACTTTCTTTGTTGAATAGCAACAAAAAATTAATTGAAATTCCTAGGATGAGGAAGCATTTCTTCTTGATTCCCTTCCCGCCTCTTATACATGCTCATATGATTTTGATCATACATAATGGCTATTAACCTCCAAGAAATATACATTTAAAAAAACACGAAATTTAGGAAGGAAAGGACAAATCTTATATTATAATAAGAGCAAATCTTGTGTGTGTCTGTCTGTGTATGTTAATTTGATCTTAAAACGGCTCTAACTATTCTCATTAATATTTGAATTCTACCATTTTCAGGCACCAGAAGACTATTAGGCTAGATCACATGTTTAAGAAATTTCAATTAGTGGGTCATTTTTGGGTCAAGTTAATTTTATCTAAAAAACGGCTCTAACGATCTTGACTAAATTTTGTGTTCTATCCTATTCGATTACGAGAAGACCATTGGGCTAGGTCACATGTTCGAGAAAATTAGATTAGTAGGTCATTTTTGGGTCTGCGGCCAACTGCGGTCACTGCGGGCCAAGCTAATTTTATCTCTAACGATTTTGACTCAATTTTGTATCCTACCGATTTGGATTACTAGAAGACCATTAGGCTGGGTCACATGTTCTAGAAAATTTTATTAATGGGTCATTTTGGGTCACTACAGGTCAGGGTCAAGCTCATTTTATCTTCAAATTGGCTCAAACTATTTTGACTAAGTTTTGTATTCTACAGTTTTGGATTATGAGAAGACCATTGGGCTGAGTCATATGTTCGATAAAATTCGATTAGTGGGTCATTACGGGTCAGGATCAAGCTAATTTTATGTTAAAAACGGCTCTAACGATGTTAACTAAATTTTGTACCCTACCATTTTGAGGAACTAGGTGACGATTTGGCTGAGTCACATGTTCGAGAAAATTTGATTATTGGGTTATTTTCGGTCTCTACGGGTCAGCCTAATATTATCTAAAAAATGGCTCTAACGGTTTTGACTAAATTTTGTATCTTACCGTTTTGGATTACGGGAAGACCATTGAACTACATCATATGTTCGAGAAAATTCGATTAGTGGGCCGTACATAACTCCGTCAATTCAAAATCCCCATGAATTTATCATATATCTTCCTAATTTGTCTACAACATCTATATAGACAAGTTTTGGATAGGACCAATTCTTACGGCAAAAACAAATTAAAAATACATAGCGGTTGAAGAAAAAAATCATCTAAGTAAGGGTGTATTCAAATCCAAACTGCTTATTTTCTGACTCATTTTTAAATTCATTTTTGCTCTCAAATGCATTTAATTGGTAAATTCGCTTATTCAGAAACTATATAATGTACCGGAATGATCGAGTTTTTGATAGAGGCAGAATATATTTTAAAACATTATGTCAAAGTGGGCATTTTGAACGGAATTTCCCGAAGCAATTGTGTTATCACTTTCTTCTGGACACGATAACTTCCGCAATTCTGCACAAATCTCTTCCAAACTGATTACTAAAATCAAGGGACATAAAATCTCATTCAAGTTCGTTAATGGGCAAAAGCGGACAAAGGGATGGAAATAGGGAGGGGTTTTGTGAAAACCGAAAAACCCCCATAACTTCTTAATTTTTGTACATATCAAATCAGTTTAAATTTTTTATTACTTCTAAAAATAGCGCCAAAAATTCATGCATCACAGATTTTTGATAAAATTTAAAATAGACTCAAGGGGCGCAAAAAATAGGGTTTTTGGGAGAAAAAAATTCCTTACTTCGTCAATTCTCAAGATATCAAATCCAATAATTTTATTATACATCTCCTTAATATTATCTACAACTTTTATATTCACAAGTTTTTGAGAGGACCAATTCGCCACAAAAAAAACGAAAAAAAAAAAGGGGGGGGGGGGCGTTGAAGAAGAAAAGTTTTCATAACTCCGTCAATTCACAAGATATAAAATCTCCATGAATTTATCATATATCTTCTTAATATTGTCGTCAACATTTATATAGACAAGTTTTTGATAGGGCCAATTCTTAAAGCAAAAACAAATTAAAAATACATAGCGGTTGAAGAAAAAAATCATCTTATTAAGGGTGCATTCAAATCCAAACTGTCTATTTTCTTACTCATTTTTAAATTCATTTTTGCTCTTAAACGCATCCAATTGCTTGATTCTCTTGTTCAGAAACTATATAATGTACAGTAATGATCGATTTTTTGATAGAGGTAGAATATATTTCAAAAAATGATGTCAAAGTGGGCATTTTGAACAGAATTTCCCGAAGCGATTGTTTTAGAAACGAAAAATATTGCCCTACTGAGAAAATAATTGTTTATTAATCAAGTTTTAATTAATTGAAAGAAAAATAAAAACACAGGTCGCTTATAAATCTTTTCAAAAATCACGTCAGCATGTTTCATATATTTTTTATTAAAAATTAATCTGAAAATGTGCCAGAAAATTTCGAGTTGTTGAGTATGGAAAAATATTTTTTTAATATCGCCTTAACATGATTCTGATAAAACCATCTATTTTATAAAAAGGAAATATAAACTCGTCAAAAGCAGACAGATAAAACTGTTAAAGTGGATTTATATCTAGTAATGATTTAGTTATTTTTGTTGGTGAAATTAGTAAACTTAACTTCGAAATCTACCTCTGCCTGTAGGCCGGGCCGGCAGGGATTTTTTACTTCTTCAAACTCCCTTTTTGTTTTCGTTTTTAATTTTTTTTTTTCGGTACGAATTGGTCCTGTCAAAAACTTGTGAATATAAAAGTTGTAGATAATATTAAGGAGATTTATAATAAAATTAATTGGAATTCATATCTTGAGAATTGACGAAGTTATGAATTTTTTTCTCCCAAAAACCCTATTTTTTGCGCCCCTTGAGCCCATTTTTAACTTTATCAAAAATCTGTGATACATAAAATTTTGTCAAAATCATTCATGATTAACACAAAATGATTTCATTGAATCATTTTTGGCAAAATGATTCAATGATAACTTTTGTCAAAAATTTATGAAAAATTTTTCAAAAATTCCAACATAGGAACGATCCCAATAGGTAGTATTTCATACGAAATCTACCTAAAAAAATTCTTCCATAGAATGAACAGGAGCGAGCGGGTGTTTTCGCGTGAGTGAAGTAGTCTCTTCACCAAAAGATAGAACGATTTCGTAATGACCTGACGCGTTCAAGCGTCTAGAAATGGGGGGAAATTCAATTTGAACATCTATTGTCATGTAACGGCAGAAATCAATAGGGTTTTGGAATTGGAATTGCTTTCTTTTTAACACTGTACAAACCCATTTCTGAATAATAAAACAAAAATAGCACATTTTATCTATTATATATCTTTGTTTAGAAAATGGGCTTTGTCTTCATTGAATAGGTAGGTTCCTAAACTTTAAAATGCAACGGAATCCATCAAAGTGAAACCGAGTTGATCTAAAAAACAATTGAATTAATTTCTTAACTCAATTTCCACTCTTTATCCTATTTTCCAATATTTCCAAAATGATCTCATCCAAAGAGAAGTGATCCAATTCCCAACTTGTATCTCTTTCTTTCGAATCATAAGTAGTACTTGTAGCCAGGTAGAGTTTGATTCCAAATGTTTGACTATTGGAACAGTTCTAAGTCATCCACTTGACATTCTAAAAAGCGAAAAATCTCTTTTGGAATAGATATTTCAGAATATTAGAAATCCATTTAAGGATATTGTAAGATTTCAATCTCAGAGAATAGATTAGGAAACACTTTACCGATACTTCGTTAAATAAAATCATTTTACAAACTCACATTTCAAATATTTTACTTTCAAATTTAGTTTCATTTAGCTAAGAAAAGCCAGGAGGCATTGTCTTTTTTATATTATTATTATTTAACAGAATGGATTTTTTTAATTTTATTATTTATTATTAATATTAGGTATTTTATATATACTATAAACTGCCATAAATGTTTTTTTTTTCATACATTTTTTAGAAACTTTAAGTTATCATTAATTAAATAATTAAAAAATCTGTGCTTAATTTTTTTCATTCCAATTAGATAAATGTCTTCAATAATTCAATTAGACACTTATAAGCTATTATATGTAAATATTTCTTAAAATCACCCCTCTACACCTTCGCATTTAATAATTCAGAAATGAGATATATATATATATATATATTGAAGCACAAATATTTAATTTTTCTTATTATTTTTATAATACAAAGTTGCATCTTATAAATTTGTTTTCGTAAGTTCCTTTACCATTATAAACATTGGGTAAACAATAGTGATTTCGTAGCTAGGTGTGCTATGAAAAAAATTTTGTTTTCAGAAAACTCTACCCACCACTTCATTTTTTTTTTCTTAATAATTATTGCTTGCGTTTTTTAAACAGTCTTCTCACCCCTTGAAGACGATTTTTGTGAGCTAATTTTATTGAAACTGGGCCTATTTCTTTCTAATAAGATGATTATGTTTAATTTTATGTAATAATGTAACTATTATTTTAATTTATTTTATTTTAAATTTTTAACTGATAAAATTAAGCTTTTTTTGTATTTGTCGTTTATTTATTTATTTTTTTTTTATATTACCTTTTTCCTCCCACTTTCCCAGAAAAAAATTTAATAGTTTTTTTTATTTTAGTTTCATTATTAATTATATTAATAGTTTTAAATTTCGGTAACTTTAAATATAAAATAAATAAACAGATAAAGGATAATTTTCAGTTTATAACTACTATAAAATATAATGATAAATTGAATATAAAATATAATATGTATTGAGTTTATTTTAAAGTAAAAATTTGCAGTATATTAATAATGTTATTAATTTAATAAATAAAGGATACATTAAATTAAAAAAATAGATTTAATAAAATATTAATTTAATTTTTATACTAAAATTACTAACTGATTTGAGAATTAATTAATAGCAATTATTCATCACTTAAAGTTTTTATTCAAAATTTTTTATTTATAATTTCCAAAAAATAAATTATCAAAATCCGTCAAAACATAAAGTCTAAGTAATATTCAGTTTAATTAATTAAACACAATAATATTAATAATAATAATAATAATGCAACATTGTACAAATACGTAAAAATAATTTTTAACAGTGTTAGGTGACATTATTGCCCAGATGCAGATTTTATTTTTTCAAGCACAGTTATAGTTTACAATTCGTAAAAAGCAAGATATTATTAATGAATTATAATTAAAGAGCAAGAAAAATATTATAAACTAACCTATAAATAAACAACATATTTATCTTCGGAATCCTTATCATTTTTATACATCCTAATAAAGTTAATAACAATATAGTAACCGAAATTTAAAAAAAAATCCCTGCCGGCCCGGCCAACAGGCAGAGGTAGATTTCGAAGTTAAGTATACTAATTTCACCAACAAAAACCAAATCATTATTAGATATAAATTCACTTTAACAGTTTTATCTGTCTGCTTTTGACGAGTTTATATTTCCTTTTTATAAAATAGCTGGTTTTATCAGAATCATGTTAAGGCGATATTAAAAAAATATTTTTCCATACTCAACATCTCGAAATTTTCTGGCACATTTTCAGATTAATTTTTTAATAAAAAAAAATATGAAACATGCTGACGTGATTTTTGAAAAGATTTATAAGCGACCCGTGATTTTATTTTTCTTTCAATTAATTAAAACTTGATTAATAAACAATTATTTTCTCAGTACGGCAATATTTTTCGTTTCTAACACAATCGCTTCGGAAAATTCTGTTCAAAATGCCCACTTTGACATCATTTTTTGAAATATATTCTACCTCTATCAAAAACTCGATCATTACTGTACATTATATAGTTTCTGAATAAGAGAATCTAGCAATTGGATGCGTTTCAGAGCAAAAATGAATTTAAAAATGAGTAAGAAAATAGACAGTTTGGATTTGAATGCACCCTTAATAGGATGATTTTTTTCTTCAACCGCTATGTATTTTTAATTTGTTTTTGTTTTAAGAATTGGCCCTATCAAAAACTTGTCTATAGAAATGTTGACGACAATATTAAGAAGATATATGATAAATTCATGGAGATTTTATATCTTGTGAATTAACGGAGTTATGAAAATTTTTCTTCTTCAACCCCCCTTTTTGTTTTCGTTTTTTTTTTTTTTTTTTACGAATTGGTGCTATCAAAAACTTGCGAATATAAAAGTTGTAGATAATATTAAGGAGATGTATAATAAAATTATTGGATTTGATATCTTGAGAATTGACGAAGTAAGGAATTTTTTTCTCCCAAAAACCCTATTTTTTGCGCCCCTTGAGTCTATTTTAAATTTTGTCAAAAATCTGTGATTCATTAATTTTTGGCGCTATTTTTAGAAGTAATAAAAACTTTAAAATGATTTCATATGTACAAAAATTAAGAAGTTATGGGGTTTTTTCGGTTTTCACAAAACCCCTCCCTATTTCCATCCCCTTTGTCCGCTTTTGCCCATTAACGAACTTGACCGAGATTTTATGTCCCTTGATTTTATGTATCAGTTTGGAAGAGATTTGTGCAGAATTGCGGAAGTTATCGTGTCCAGAAGAAAGTGATAGCACAATTGCTTCGGGAAATTCCATTCAAAATGCCCACTTTGACATAATTTTTTGAAATATATTCTGCCTCTATCAAAAAAGCCATCATTGCGGTACATTATATAGTTTCTGAATAAGCGAATCTACCAATTAAATGCATTTGAGAGCAAAACTGAATTTAAAAATGAGTCAGAAAATAAGCAGTTTGGATTTGAGTGCATCCTTAATGCAATGATTTTTCCAACACAATCCGCTTCGGGAAATTCGGTTCAAAATGCCCACTTTAACAGCATTTTTTAAAATATATTCTGCCTCTATCAAAAAATCGACCGTTACGGTACATTATATAGTTTCTGAGTAAGAAAACGTACCAATTGGAAGCCTTTGAGAGCAAAAATGAATTGTGAAATGAGTCAGAAAATACGCAGTTTGGATTTGAATACACCCTTAATAAGATGATTTTTTTCTTCAACCGTTATGTATTTTTAATTTGTTTTTGCCGTAAGAATTGGTCCTATCCAAAACTTGTGGATATAGATGTTGTAGACAATATTAAGAAGATATATGATAAATTCATGGGGATTTTATATCTTTTGAATTCACGGAGTTATGGATTTTTTACTTCTTCAAACCCCCTTTTTGTTTTCGTTTTTAATTTTTTTTTTGCGTTAAGAATTGGTCCTATCAATAACTTGTGAATATGAAAGTTATAGATAATATTAAGGAGATTTATAATAAAATTAATTGGAATTGATATCTTGAGAATTGACGAAGTTATGAATTTTTTTGTCCCAAAAACCCTATTTTTTGCGCTCTTTGAGCCCATTTTTAACGTTATCAAAAATCTGTGATACATAAAATTTTGGCCCTATTTTTAGAAGTAATAAAATCTTTAAACTGATTTGATATGTACAAAAATGAAGAAGTTATGGGGGGTTTTCGGTTTCCACAAAACCCCTTCCTATTTCCATCCCCTTGGTCCGATTTTGCCCATTAACGAACTTGACCGAGATTTTATGCCC
Source organism: Maratus speciosus (assembly GCA_963932465.1). Classification (NCBI taxonomy): domain Eukaryota; kingdom Metazoa; phylum Arthropoda; class Arachnida; order Araneae; family Salticidae; genus Maratus; species Maratus speciosus. Next base: position 687,274,950 of record OZ010787.1, on the reverse strand, counting down.
TTTGATTTTATGTATCAGTTTGGAAGAGATTGGTGCAGAATTACGAAAGTTATCGTGTCCAGAAGAAACTGATATATATAGATAGATAGATAGATAGATAGATAGATAGAATGTTTTTTACTGAGGGTGGTTTTGGGTTCTAGGAATCATGATCGGTGTAGATCTGCAAAAAAGTTTCAGAAATTCCAACATAGGAACGATCCCAATAGGTAGTATTTCATACGAAATCTACCTAAAATATATATTTGCATTTGCTCTATAATAACTATTCTCACCCTGTCATCTTGGTTTCAGGAGTAACTGAAATGCCATTCTGCATAAATTTAGCACATATATTAGGGTTACTTCTGAAATGTGTTATTCCATTAATGATTTTCAAAAAGTCTCACAGAAATTGCAAAAGATAATTTCAAGGCATTTGTTCACTTTACAATTGCACAATTGTTTTTCACTTCGGAATTTAGCTTTTTTTTTTTTTTTAAAGGTGATCAAAGGATACCCCCACTTGTAGTTACATCTGTAATACTATTTCAAACAAATTTTCTGATATATTTTAATAAGCATAAAATAAATTTAATTGAAGAATTTTGTTAAACTTACCTTAATCGTGGAATATAAAAATCGAACAATATAATTTTTTATATAAAAAAGAAAGTTAGTTTAATTCACAAATCATGTATTAAATAAGTCTATATATTAATAAGTCATAACTATTTTGAGATTCTATGTTATTTTTTATATTTTTATTTTTATTTTTTATTTGTCATATTAAAACATATAGGCTGTCTTAATTTTAAGTATACAAGTCACATAAATAATAAAGAAATATTTGAGACACAGAATAAATTTTAAATACAAAAAGAATATTTAGTGATTATTAAAAATTTTAACCTTTGTGTCCCAACTTTACAGAAAAGTCAGCGGTGTCAAATGACGCCTTTTTAAAACTTTCTATTTATGTTTATTTTGCTCGTAGTTTTTTAATGTAATAAGCATAAAAATGTCTTAAATGTATTAAAAAGGATTTTTAATTGTTGCAATTTAAAAATTACAAATGAAAAAACTTAAATCGAAATCTTATTAAAGGTGTCATTCGAATTCGTCACCGGTAGAAATAGCGTTGATGTTATTGTTGCATGTAAAAAGATTAATGGAAACTTTTAAATAGCTTTTTTAATAAAAATAGTAAATTAAAATAATTATTAAAATTAAATTAAAAGTTGTAGTCTTTTCGGATTCATAATTTAAAAAATATTGTGTCTTTATCACAATTCCATGTTAAGAACCCCTTTTTAAAAAAATATATAAAATGCAATCCATCTAAAATTGATGTGCCGTTAAATAATAGGATGAAATAAAGATTTGTAAAAATAGTTGCAGATTTTTTTCATTATTAGTCACATATTGTCCAAATTATATACAATTGAATATGTGCAGTGCATGGGCATTTGCATATGAAAATTAAAGCTCGACTTAGAAATGTTTTTAAATTGTATAGACTTTATATTTATGATAAACTAAAATATGAGGAGCTTCTATAAAGAATCCATAGAAATCCTCCTTCCCCCACTCCTGAAAACAATTACTCCTACCATATGAAATTTGCATGGGGTGCTACAATTTGGATCCGAGTTATATAAGTATTTGCGGTTTTCGGGCTCATACATTCGGGTTATACTAAAATTTAGAGGGTTCAATTAAAAAGCCCGATAATGTCCCTCCTTTTATAAAGAATACGTTTATCATACAAATTATGAGTTATTTCCGATAATTATTGCACGAGTTGTAAATGTTTTAATTTGTCAGGACCTTATAGTTATGATATACTAAAATATAAAAAAAGTAAACAGAATCCCGCCCCCCCTGCTTTTAAAAACGATTACGATTACCATACGAAATTTGTGTGGGATGTAATATTTTGGATCCGAGTTATAAGTGTTTGCGTTTTCGAGCCCTTTAATTCAGGTTATACTAAAATTTAGAGGGTTCAGTTAAAAAATCTGATAATGTGCCTCCTTTTATAAAGATTACATTTACCATACAAAATATGAGTGTTTTACACTAATTATAGCTCGAGTTATACATTTTTTTAATTTATCTGGATCTTATACTTATGATACACTTAGGAGGCTTCCACAAAAATCAACAGTGCCCGTCCGCCTTTTAAAACGATTACGATTACCATAAGAAATTTGTGTGGCTGCGACAATTTTGATCTCTGTTATAAGTGTTTGCATTTTCGAGTTCTTATATTCGGGTTATACTAAAATTTAGAGGGGTTCAGTTAAAAAATCTGACAATGTCCCTCCTTTTATAAAGATTACATTTACCATACAAAATATGAGTGTTTTACGATAATTATAGATCGAGTTATAACAGTTTTAATTTATCAGGACCTTATACTTATGATACACTAAAATATAGGAAAAGCCAACAGAACCCCCCACCTGCTTTTTAAAACGATTACAATTACCATACGAAATTTGTGCGTGCTGTAATTGTTTATATTCGAGTTATACGTGTTTGCGGTTTTCTGGCCCTTATATTCGCGTTATACTAAAATTTTAAGGCCTTCAGTTAAAAAACTCTTCAATGTTCTATAAAATTATGTCACAAATTTCATGTGCACAAAATGACAGTTTGCTGGAGAAGGGACCGAAATGGCTAGGGTCCGAAATGACTCGGGACCGAAATGTCTTACTTCCGTCCCCTATTACGCTAAAATTGAATGGAGGAGGAATTAAAACGATTGAAAGCCCACTTCCAAACAAGATCCTGTATTCAGTTCTTGGCGTAGCCCTGACAATGATTTTCATTCTACTATGCAACCTTTCTTATTAGACTCAATAGAGTTCGACTTGAAAGTGCTTCCCTCCATTAAAAGCCGCCTTTAAGCCATTGACGCTGATGATTACTTTTGTGTAGCCCTGTATAGCATTTCTACAAAACACGCATACCCTCGCCTTTTCAACACTTGTAGCTAATAGACACTACTTCAGATACAGTAGTGGCTCTACAACAAGTACCTCATTCTATTTGGTAACAGACCCATAGGGAAGGTCGATTCTAGGATTCATTCATTCGGTTTGACCATCCATAAAATGAAATCGCCTTTTCAACACTTCTAGCTAATAGACACTACTTCAGATACACTAGTGGCTCTACAACAAGTACCTCATTCTATTTGGTAACAGACACATAGGGAAGGTCGATGCTAGGATTCACTTCATTCGGTTTGACCATCCATAAAATGAAATCGCCTTTTCAACACTTCTAGCTAATAGACACTACTTCAGATACAGTAGTGGCTCTACAACAAGTACCTCATTCTATTTGGTAACAGACCCATAGGGAAGGTCGATGCTAGGATTCACTTCATTCGACCATCCATAAAATGAACGATTTTCCCATCCACTCGAAATGCTACACACTTCACTTTCAATACCGTCCAAAAAATTGGGACAAGTGTTCTCCTAAACACTGTGTTAAGGAGATTCAAATCCCAATGACAGTTTTGCATTCGAATGAAAGAAAATTCTAAAAAAAGACATATCTTTCTTAATCTACCACAACTCCGTTCTTTATCCTTTCGAGAAAGCAAAATTTCGTTTGCTGCCAGTGGAGGTCGATTTTAGAGTGTATTCCTTCTTTACGTTCAACAAGAACAAGATCGTTCAAATGAGTATCATTTTAGGAAGAGTGGAACTAGGAATTGCAGATAGTGAGAAAACGATGAATCGAAAGTAGAGGAGGATTCGTGGCTCATTCAGAAAAGGGATTGTGTAGAGAAGAACAATCTGAAATGCGTTGATTAGGAAACACTTTCCAACACTTCAACAAAATCATAAGGGACTTGATTTTAGAAAAGTAGAATTCACTTCTTTTGTGTAGGATTTAGAGATTTGTATAGATTCTACTTAATAGGCTATCCAATTCACACCTTCAGCCATTTCTACCCAGAGACGATTATTTCGTCTATTCCATACAGGTCTTTAGCTTAGCTGAAATTGAATTCGGCCAAAACTACGCTTAAAACCATTGAAATCACTATCTGTATCCAGTTTTTTGTCGACCCCTGTTTATACGCTACAAACATCTCTTAGTGTACTCCATGGAGTTGTGGAGTTGTTCAAAAAGCTCCATTTCGGTTCTTCTCAGTCATGCTTATGAATTCTTTTGTGTAGGGTCTATAGAATGGATGCAAAAACTTAAATACGCATACCCTAACTGGAAGCAATCATCCCTAATAGACGTATACGGAATGGCATCCGAAATGTTTTAGGTGTCACACTCTACTCTCTTCTAGTCAAGTTCAGAAATGTCAAATAGAATTGAAATCCATTTTCCGAACTCTTTTGTGGAATGATAAAATTCTCTAGAGGAAAGACATATGAATTTCATTATGTTTGTAACAGAGTAACGTCATTGAAATAAATTTTTCTCATCTCATGCAACTGGGACTCACATTTTTCACTTTTTGATAATGAGTCGACATACAAATGAAGTCATTTTGTCGAGTTCGACACTATATATTTACCAATCATTCTTTTACAACATATTTATTGATATTTTGAAAATAGACAAGAAAATCAAATTAAATGAGGTGGTCAATTTGGAGGTAAAAAAAAGTGGATGCATGGGTGGGTGGACACGATGGTCACACTGAGAAAAAAAAATATACCGCCTTTATCTAGAATGAATAGGTAGTCATTTTCTGAATCCCTCCACTAGAAATAGAGATTTCCGAGCTATGCGAATAGGGTAAACAACTAAGCTGAATAACCTCTTGTTTTCTAAGTGACGAAACGATCATGAATACTTTCAGTAGCGACCCATGATCGCTTGATTTCTAGAAGGGTTCCATAAACTAGAATTAGAGTTACACCTCTTGTGTTCACATCTATTGGCAAACATTTTTAAATACGTTTGACCACGAGAATAGAGCAAGACGCTCTTGAATTCTAGTAGGAGACTCTAGAATTTATGGAGATAACATGGAATTTATTTTCTATAGAGCCACCCTTTACTATGCCAGAACACTATTTCTTTTCTCAGCGCATCTGAAACAAAATTAAAAAAAAAGATTCTTAATGAGTAAGCATCAACACACCGCTGCCAGCGTTTTCTCCATTATTCATAGGCTCCCTGGAAGGCAAGGCTGCTAAGTGACCTCGTCGAAGCTGGAATCGTGTCGAATCGCTTCCCTTTCAGGTCTTTCTAGATCCGGAGGAATAAAAAAAAGTCGCTAAGAGCGAGGTCGGGGCTGTAGGGAGGCTTGTGGCAGTATTGCCACGTTAAACTTAGCCAAAACTTTGGCGGCTGCAAGCGACGTGTCAGAGGGCGCATTGTGGTGGTGAACAATCCAATTTTCTCTGCTGTCGGGGCGGACGTGCCTGGTCAAGTCAGTTTTACGCTGGAATGCATCACTTTTTTAAGGATAGAGTCCGGCGTGCCCGAACAGACATCAGAGACGATTGGATTCTTCACCACGACATTGCACCCTCTCACATGCCGTTCGCCGCTGCCGAAGTTTTGGCTAAGTTTAACGTGGTAATACTGCCGCAAGCCCCCTATGGCCTCTAACTTGCACCCAGCGACTTTTTTGTTCCCCCGGATCCAGAAAGACCTGAAAGGAAAGCGATTCGACACGATGCAAGCAGCTTCGACGAGGTCCCTTAACAGCCTTGCGCGCGAAGACCTCTAGGGAGCCTATGAATAATGGGGAAAACGCTGGCAGCGGTGTGTTGATGCCCAAGGGTCCTATTTCGAAGAATTTTAGCTCGCTGTATAAAAATGTTTAATAAATTTTGTATTATCAGACCAGTCTTGAAACTTTGTGAACACACCCTGCATGTTTTGGTACTAAAGTCCAGATGAATGAATGGAACGATTCATTATTATTTTGGGTTTCTGACACCAACTATCTACGTAGTCAGTCTTTGGACGACACGTTTTCATATATCGGCTTTATGACTTGTCCGATTTGCTCCGGCGTGACAGGTTTCGTGGCTGCGTCAATAAAATAGCTACAACTCAGTAAATGATTGGAATTTTAAAATTTTTTCTCGAGGATATCTTCTCAAAGGTCTAAACTTTAAGCCTATGCAAAAAAACCCTTAACCTTTTATACTCCGACGGCACTTTTAAATTCCATTAAATAAAATGCAATCTAAAATTTATTTCATTCGTCTATTCCTAAAAGCATAAGGTATTTTTCCTACAAAAATTTTTGCTAGATCTCCTTCAGTAACAGTCGAAGCTCACTATTTTTGAATGGGGTTCTTTTCTCCTATTCAAAAAGGACGCAACTCCAAAACACTTCTGAGTGACAGATAGGATGACATTATTCTTGTAAGAAGGGTGACGTTTCCGTAATAGTATTTTTTTTTCATGAATCTCATGATTAGTGTCAATATTTTACAAAAAAGAAAACTAACTACCGATTTATTAAATGAGTTTTATTTTTAAATCTATCTGAAAATCCAATTGTTATTCTAGAAGTTATTTTGGATATCTTCATACATGAACGAAGAAAATGACTGAAGAGGAGCCAATTTCTGATTTAGAATTCGGGACATAAAGGTCCCAGTAACTCAAAAAAAAAGTGCCTGCAAAACCTCGTTCAGGAGCACAGAAACAAAAAAGGCCCGATTCTCGCAGAGTGATCTTCTTCGGGTACGAAACCGTTCTAAATACTGAAAAAACTAAACTAATAATCTGTAATCTTCTTAAATTTCTACTTTTTATTTTCGAACACCGCAATACTTTGAAAAATATACAAATTTTAACCTTTTCAAAAAAAATTTCAAAAAAGTTCGATTCGGTGTTTTTCTCCCTTTTTTCGAAGCCACACCCGCCTGAATTTTCGAGATACAGAGCAACGGAAAGTGCCCACTTAATCCGGATACCTGTTTCTTTTCTTCAATCCACTTTGAAAAATACGAATATTAACCCTTTTAAAAAACATGCCACTTCAAGCCTCCCGGAGACACTCATTTTTCTAAGCTAAATGTAACTAAATATCTGTATTTAAACACAATTTTTTTTATACGTTCTTCAAACACTTCATTTACATCTCGAAATTAATAAAAATTCGAAGCATTTTGAGTTTAGAAGCATTTTTAATAAATAAAATCTGCAAAATTTTAGCTCAGAACGTGAATACGCGGTTCACTTTTGCTCATGTTTTTACAACTCAATATCATTATTTTTGCACGAAATTACATGCAGACTCCTGAAACATTCTATTTACACTTAGAAAAATTTTCTAAGCGTTTCTACAATAAGTGCTATTATGATTTTAATATTAAATGACCCGAAATAAAAGCAAAACGCGGAAGAAAACACATCTTGGCATGCGTACCACATTCCATGTGCGCTGCCGAAGGTAGTGGGTCCCCCAACACCCAGTTCGTTTGGATAGATTTTCAAAAGATAAGTTTAAAGTTTGGATAGATTACAAAGGTTTACGCTGCCGAAGGCAGTGGGGGCCCCAACATGAGGTTCGTTTGAAAATATTTTCGTTTCAAAATAGAAAATCGATCCACGCAGATTCTAGGTATATTTAAGGTTATTATCATGGATCCGAGCGGCTGAGCTAGTGAGAAATGAAATGAAACACAGGCCTGGACCCTGCCATGTGAGGGCGTTGTTTTCTTTTTTATTTCCTTTTGAAATGATGAGTCATAATAGAAAGTGTCTAAATGTCCAAAATGAAATCCGCATTCACCCTTCCAGGCGGAAGAACGATAAGCTGAACGGAAGAACGTGAGCTTTCCCTCAAGCAATGCTAGGCTCGTTTGGAAAGATTTTCCATTCAAAATAGAAAAGCATACACATTCGAGATTTGTTTGCGAAAACACACATCCGGCTGTAGCGTTTGGATCCATTTTCCTTTTGGAATGATTTTCGTTTCAAAATATAAAATCCTACAAATTGTAGTCGCAGAAATAGACCATCCGAGGAGAAATAGGCATCGTGCTGGTCGCTGAGTAGGCTCATTGGATTCGAAGTTCGTTCAAAAAAATTCGAATTATTCGAGGTTCATTTGGAAAAACCATTAAACCCTCAGACCTTCATCCTGCCTCAATTGTCTCATCCCGCGAACAAAGGGTCCGCACTACAACTACAGTAGATTTCCGTTACAACGAATACCATTACAACGAAATTTGAAAAATCCCCTTTTCAAATTGCATTAACCTTAATGTATTAAAAAATCCGATTTAACGAAGTGCATTTTTTTAGGAATTCCGTTACAACGAGAAAAATCTTCCTCGAACTCTTTTTTTTCTTTTTTGAAAGGATCTCTGGTTCGTGGCAAGAAATCAGTCAGAAAACAATTTCTAACTGTTGGAAACATGCCTGGTTAACTGAGACCGAAGAAAATGAATCAGAAATTTTAGATTTCGCTGAATCCTCTGAGTTAAACCCAATTTGGAAGGCTGCCAAAAAATGAACATCAGTCCCTGATCAGGTGGATGACACTATTCAAATAGGCTCTGAAGTGTCTGGTGAAGATATCATTTTGTCCATTAAAAGTGCATTAGACCGACAAAATGACGATGATTATGTCATCACCCGCGATTCAAAAGTTACCGCTCTTTCATGCCTGGAGAAAATGCATGCTTTTGGTTCTTATCAAAAGAATGTTCCAGAAGACGTATTTTATGAGATTTATTTGTTGAAAACGTTTTTCTTATCATAAACCACACATTCACACATTTTCTGCAATAATGTGCTACTCAATAAAGTTTAGTCCGTCATGTTGTATTTTTAATATTAAATTTTATTTTACTAACTTTTTCTATGTTAATTTAACTAGTTTTCCATTAAAATCTTCTGTAACGAAAGGTAAATTTATCTTACATAATTAGTTTACGTGTATATGTAATAAATTAGACAAATAGGAGTCATCCCGTTACAACGAAATATTTTAGCGGTCCGGTGGAGTTCGTTGTAACGGAAATTTACTGTATATCCTTTCTAAAACGACTCCATTTTTACTTTCTTCTATCTTTACAAGAACAAAGGATTGGATTCGTGAAAATTTTCGCTTTTCGATGGATTGATACGTTTTAGAAGGTCCTGAACAGGATTGGATGGTTTTTAGAAAATGTCTGTCTGTATGGGACAAAAATGGAGTGGGCTTTTTATCTCAACAGAATTTCAGAGATTCCGTTAGACCTTGATAGAAACGGGTGCTGATCCGTTTGGGGTGTCTATCGCTCTACATTTTTATCAAGTTTTGCAATAGCTCTATTTCAAGAACTCCTTCATCCCACTTCAGATTCAGTGAGACGTTGACAAAAACTGTGACTGCTTAGGTTTGGGTGTCCATCGCCCGAATTTTTGCAAAAGCTCTACCTCCAAAACGAATTCAAACTTAATATTCTGTTCAATAGATCCTTATGAGACTTGGTTGTCTATTGGATTTTATACACTTTGGGTTGCGGACATCTAAGAGGATGAGAAAATGCGCTTCCATTTATACCATCACAATCCTCATGATGGGCATACACTGCTCGAAACAATTAAAAGATATTGTAAGTCTTATACAAAATAACGGTAGAAGATAATTTTTTTTTTTTGCACAAAATGTTAAGAAGAGTGTCACAAATGCAAATTTTCTCATTTTCAAACTTCGGAGTATGCCAATTTTGAGCTGGACGTCAAAAACGACGTTTTAGTGGCAGCGAATGAAATTTGGTTTTCAACTTACTGAAAGACAAAGCGGAAAACAACGATCGACATACAGTAAATGCTTTGTTTCGATGAATGGAATGTCTCAAAGAAGTCATTTAACCGAATCACAAGCTTGGAGAGTAGTGGGTCAGTTACAGGTGGGGGGGGGGGGGGCAAACGCAAGCCGAAGTAGCAGAAGCCACTGGAGTTTCACAAAGTATGATTTACAGAATCTGGAACCGATTTTTGGAGACTGGAAATGCAGGCCGAAGACCAGAGCAAGGTTGTAGACTTGCAACAACGCCCAATAAATATCGATATTTAAATCTAACGGCTTGGAGACACCGAAATAGGAATGTCACTCTTCGCTCAGCTACTAGCACTACAGGTTCTACTCAAACTGTCCACGCTGTAGGTCTGTATGCTCGCAGATGAATGCATCTGTTACGTTAACAGCAAGGCACCATGGCGCCCACAAGGAAGGGCAACAGAGCATGTGAACTAGAGGAGAAATGAATGGCTAAATAATCTTTTCTCTGACGAGTCCCGTTTTTCTGTTCATCCTGATGATAGACATGTTTTCATCTGTTGGGAACGTGGCACTAGAAACAAGTCTGCGTTCGTGCAAGGAAGTGTCAGATTTGGCGGTGGGGGAGTAATGGTCTATGCTAGCATCTCATGGATGGGCGCACCGACTTCCACATCATTCGAAATAGAGCTCTGACCGGTCAGCGATATAGGGATGAGATCCTCAGACCTACTGTAGTCCCTTACACTGCGGCAATTGGAGATGACTTCATAGACGACAATTGCAGGCCACATCGTGCTCACTTTTTGGATGATTTCCTTTTTGAGGAAGGAATCATACGACTGGAATGGCCAGCGTGTTCTCCGGACATGAACCCAATAGAGCAAGTTTGGGACATTCTAGGCAGACGGGTTGCTTTCCCAAGAACTGAAAAGAGCTCTTCAGGAGGAGTGGGACATCTCCACATTAACACTATAGTCCAGGGGAAATGTACCAAAAAAGGGGGCTTACCTTGCAAAAGGTCGAGTAGAAGATTTTTTTATGACTTGTTTATAATAAGGCCAGCATGGGAACACAAAGTTTTCCAACAAAATTTCTTAAAAGAGAATTTTCTGGGGCCAAAAACAACAAAATTTTGGGACTTTTTTTTTAATTTTTTTAAATATCTCGAGACCCGTTGCCGTAGCATATTATTTGTAAATTACAATATTATAGAGGAAAAAAATTGTCTACAACTTTTTTATACACTCAATAAGAAGCATAGTACGCCATTTCAAAAATAAGTCAATTTTTTTCAATTTTCTTAAAAACCGTGAAAAACGAAGTTCTGCCTCGATTTTTCAAATGTTTCCCATGGATTTAATCGTGTATGTCAACTTCTATATATTGGTAACAGTAAATTATGTGTTATCAGGGCCGAAACTAGCCTTTTTTGCACCCAGTCAAACATGTATTTTGGCGCCCGCCACCCTCCCCCCCCCCCCCCCCCCAAAGAAAATTTATCACGAGAATTTTCTAAGTTTCTAATAGCCGAATTACTTGAAAAATTTAGGTATGTAATCATAAAATACATAATAATAAACTACGTAATCAGCTTTGTAAAATATTGATTCATTAAAACCTTGAAAACCGAGCCGAAAGGAACCTAAATACACTCCTCTTTAAACAGGTTCCTATCTTAACAGGTATAATTGTTGATATTCTTTCCTTTGAAAGTATATAATTTTTTCTTTAAAAACCGGATTAGGTATAGAGAGATTTCATTTCCAAAGATTTTACGGTAGTTGTAGTATTAAAATTGAGGCGTTTAAAGTCACAGTAATAGGAATTATGAGACTAAATTAGTCACACGAAGACATTCGCAAGGTAATGTTAAACCTATGAAAGAATTTTTTACAAATATCTCGCTTGCATTTTATTACTTTTAAATATTTTTTTTTTCATGGGATTGTACCTCAATGATGATGTACCTCAATTTCATGAGATTAATATCTAATGTTGTGCTTTTGAACTTTTTCGGGTTTGGTTGCATATGTTTTTATTTAAGAGCCCACACGAGTCACGCGTTGAAACTCGAACGCTAATGCTAAGTCTAAGGGCGCGTTATTTTCAAAAATTTCTCACTTTGATTTTAATGTTTTTGAATATTTTTTTTTCATAGGATAGCTAAGGACTATCTAAAACAGGGCTAGTTTTTACTTTTTCGATTTTGGTTTCAGATTTTTTTAAATTACTTTAATTTTCGGAACCGGTCCTGAAATTGAAACTTAGATCGTCGTCAACTATCCTATGCAAAAAAAAAAAAAAATTAAAATCAAAGCGATAAATTTGAAAACAACGCCCCCGTAGACTTTACATTAGCGTTTTCCTTCCTTCCCGTGGCCCCACCAGTGGCCGAGAAGTTCTGCTCTCGAAGCTGGTAGACAGGAGGTGCTGGGTTCGAGCCCAATCGCGCCTGTCGGCCTAATCGTTCGGAGTTTTCGTGGTTTTCTTCGAACCGTTGATTTCCATGCGTAAATACGGGTTAGGTTCCCTTAGAAAGACCCCCACGGTGGGCACTCCCCCCCCCCTTAGGGCCTATATCCCTCGTGCTGATATACGGCCCTCCTCGGCCGTCATAAGCACAACCAACCAACCAACATTCCTTTCCCGAGACTCTTAAATTCGGACACTTTCATTTTTGGAAAACTGTTTGGAGCCTATTCTGAAATGAAGAAGGAGATGAAATTATGGCAATACTAGAGAAAATGCAGGAAAATGCTGATGAATGGGAAATATCTGGCTTTATACCTCTAGATCAGCCATATTCTAGCCATGTGGCTCGGTACCCTTCTATGTGCGTTCCGAGATACATATAATCCTTAATCCATTTTCCTAAAATTAATTGAGATGTGAGTAAAACTGCACTGTTAAAAAATGTTGTGCTTTTTCCTGCACTTTATGCTGTCATTTTTCAAGCACCGACGCTGTGAAATCGAATACAAGCAACAATCGAAAAAAAAATCGAATTCTTTCTGGCACGTGCACCACGCAACCAATAACAACGAGACTTTCCACAGACTTGAGAAATTTTACAGCACTATTAAAGACAGCAACTTACAAATTTTACAGGAGCCGGGGTGCCAGCTCCTTTTGTTGTAAAATAAAGAATTTTTTTAACAGTGTATTTAAGACCTTCACTGCTGTTCTATATATTCTTTGGGAAGACAAAATCGGTCCTGCTAATTATAATTATTTTAAAATTATATTAAAACAGCTTAAATGCTCAAGAAGATATTAGGAAGATTTCGTATGAAATACTACCTATTACATTCAATTTCTGAAACATTTTTGCAGATCTACACCGATCATGATCCCTAGAACCCAAAACCACCCTTAGTAAAAAAAAAAAACTTTATCTATCTATATATATATCACTTTCTTCTGGACACGATAACTTCCACAATTCTGCACAAATCTCTTCCAAATTGATACATAAAATCAAGGGGCATAAAATCTCGGTCAAGTTCGTTAATGGGCAAAATCGGACCAAGGGGATGGAAATAGAGAGGGGTTTTGTGAAAACCTAAAAAACCCATAACATCTTAATTTTTGTACATATCAAATCGGTTTAAAGTTTTTATTACTTCTAAAAATAGGGCCAAAAATTTATATATCACAGAATTTTCATAAAATTAAAAATGGGCTCAAGGGGCGCAAAGAATAGGGTTTTTGGGAGAAAAGAATTCATAACTTCGTCAATTCTCAAGATATCAAATCCAATTAATTTTATTATAAATCTCCTTAATATTATCTACAACTTTTATACTCACAAGTTTTTGTTCGGACCCATTCGTACGCAAAAAAAAAAAAAAAAAAGGGGGGGAGTTGAAGAAGAAAAAATCCATAATTCCGTCAATTCACAAGATATAAAATCCCCATGAATTTATCATATATCTTCTTAATATTGTCTACAACATTTCTATACACAAGTTTTTGTTAGGACCCATTCTTACAGCAGAAAGAAATTAAAAATACATAGCGGTTGAAGAAAAAAATAATCTTATTGTTTATTTTGTTACTCATTTTAAAATTGTGAAACGCATCCAATTGGTAGATTCTGAAACTATATAATGTACCGTAAGGATCAATTTTTTGATGTATTTCATAAAATGATGTCAAAGTGGGCATTTTGAACAACAGAATTTCCCGAAGCGATTGAGTTGGAAACGAAAAATAGTGTCCTACTGAGAAAATAATTGTTTATAAATCAAGTTTTAATTAATTGAAAGAAAAATAAAAACACAGGTCGCTTATAAATCTCTTCAAAAATCACGTCAGCAAGTTTCATATTTTTTCTTTTAAAAATGAATCTGAAAATGAGCCAGAAAATTTCGAGTTGTTGAGCATGGAAAAGTATTTTTTTTTAATACCGCCTTAACATGATTCTGATAAAACCAGCTATTATATAAAGATGAAATAAAAACTCGTCAAAAGCGGCCAGATAAAATTGTTAAAGTGGGCCTATCTCTAATCATGATTTAGTTTTTGTTGGTGAAATTAGTATACTTAACATCGAAATCTACCTCCGCCTGTCGGCCGGGCCGGCAGAAATTTTTTTTTAAATATAGTCCTATTTTTGGTACAGTGCATTTAATATTCAACGCTAATCAAACATTATTCCAAATTAATTAAATGTGTGCTATATATTTTTACAATTAAAAAATAAATAAAAGTTTTCGCAATGTGCAAAAAGCAGATTTATTAGAGAAAATCTCATGGGTTTTTTTTCTTTAAAACTTGGAAATTCAGCAATTTTTTATTATTACATTTTATGCATTTTATTATTACATAAAATGTAAATTTTATGCATTTGTTGAGGACACAAATGACACCAAAACTTTTTACACTACCACTTTCAACTAACAAACTTCAGCGCGTATTTCTACATTTCTGCAACATTTTAAATAGAAATGTACCGGGAAGTTTAATGTTTGGAAATTGTGGTGTTAAAATATTTTGGTAGCATTTCCACCCTTTTTAAGTGTGTTGCGGCCCGCGAGAAAAAAAGGTTGAGTATGGCAGCTCTAGATGAACCATGATCCAGATATCTCTTTTATTCGGGATAAGGTTATTCCTTTGACGCCGGATACTAATAATCCTAGTAAGCTCTAGATGAACCATGATCCAGATATCTCTTTTATTCAGGATAAGGTTATTCCTTTGAAGCCGGATACTAATAATCCTAATAAGCTCTAGATGAACCATGATCCAGATATCTCTTTTATTCAGGATAAGGTTATTACTTTGAAGCCGGATACTAATAATCCTACAACAGTCACCAAAGAGAAAAAAAATACTCTTACCTTATATACCTGTAGAAATTATTATTATTAAAATACATTTTTTCATTTAGCTTATGAAGTCATATTGCGTAACTTACTTTATTGTGTAGGGAAAGTTTTATATATTTTTTGCATGCTAAAATGATATAATCTCTTTTTAAATTTATTGATAGAAGTGGAAAAAATATTGACAATAATTATTTAAACTAATCTTTTAAATATTTTTTATGAAAATAGTGATCTGAAATATTTTATTGACAGAATTTATAAATTTTACAAGAGATAAATTAGTGAAATAATCTGCTGTCATTTTTATTGCAGCTATTATATAAGGTAAAAGTATTTGTTAGATAAAATATATTAATTTTTTGAGTCCTCGCTTTTATATGGAACTACAATCGAATGTTCGCAATCTTTAAAACAGTAAGACATTAAAACATATGTTATCAATAATTGGTAAATAAAATATAATAAAATATGTTTTTCGCAAAATTTCATACCTATCCCATTAACCCCAGGAAAAATAATTATTAAAATTAAACAAGAATTCTTTTCTAATTGAAACTATAAGTTACTAAATATAGAAGTATTCTTTTAAACAATGCTTTCAAATGAACATTGTGTACACTTAAAGTTACTGTCTAAATATGAAAATTATCTTATTCGAATAAGACAATTTTCATATTCAGACAATAACTTTAAGTGTACATAATGTTCATTGCACTCTGCCCTACATACACTTACTTGTAAAATTATATAAACTTATTGAATATAAAATGTCTTTTGAGATGAAAAAGACGTGGGTGTGCAAAAAATGGATAATTCACTGCAACCAATTTTTAGAAGTTGACATACAAAATCCGTGGGGAACATTTCAATAATCGGGTCAAAACTACGTGTTTCACTGTTTTTAATAAAATAGAAAAAATTGTCTTCTTTTTAAATGGCGTACTACGCTTGCTATTGAATGTATAAAAAAAGTTATAAATATGCAAGTTGTAGAGGCTTTTGCCCTCTTTAAGATTATAATTGACAAATAATATACTACGGCGAAGAGTATCGAGATATTTCAAAAAACTCAAAAAAAGTCCCAAAATTTTGTTGTTTTTTGGCCACAGAAAATTCTCCCTTGAGAAATTTTGTTGGAAAATTAGGTTTTCCCATGCTGGCCTCAGTATAAACAAATAATAAAAACAAATCTTCTAGCCGACCTTTTGCAAGGTAAAATGTACATTTCCCCTGGACTACTAGAACGACCGCAAATTTTACTCAAGTGTTATAATCCTCTACTAGGCTACACAAATTACATTTTGTCGTACACTTAAAAAAAACTATTCACTATTTTGACTTGAAATTAAACAGAAAAATAAATTAGGATCTGTAGATTTGCACAATATTATTATTATTATTATTATTATTATTATGCAAAATAATCTTTAAAAAATTATTATTTTAATTAATTTATTTTACATGTTTTTCCATTACGGACGCATTTTTGCAAATAAAAAATGAAACACGTATATTTTCAGAAGAAAAAACAAATCATGGAGTTAGTCATTCTAGATAGAATCATGATTAATTAAATAGTTTCACGATTTCTTTTATGAAGTTTTTAAAATACCCTTTTTTACGAAAATTATAGCATATTTTTAATGATTTAAAATTTGTGAAAATTTAATTATTTACATTCAATTATAAAAGTATTTTTCAGTGTTAAGAATTCCAATACACAATTTATTTTTATTATGTGAAAACATTTACGCAGACGATGCTTACGCATTTTAAAAGAATTATATTATGATTTTTTTCTTGTAAAGTGGCAACAAAAGAATTGTAAACAAATAAAATTAATTGTTAAATTCGTTATGTCATAAAAAAAATTCCGAGGAAATTCTTAGTTATTTGGTTGAATTAACATTTCTAAAATTAAAATCCGCCAAAACATAAAATAACGTTTTTACTTAATAAAGATGCAAAAATAATACAAAAAAATATTGTTTATCTTATTAAATAATGCTTTGCGAATCCAAACAAAGCATGGCTTTTGCTAGTAAAAAAATATTTTACACCAGAATTTTTCTTTAAAACAATTTAACTTATTTTTCCATGATACAGCTTTAACTTATTTTAGAAATAAATTTCTGGTTCGAATCGAAATATTTTTATTTGGTAGCGGTCATTTTGACCGCTAGGGTCGTTCTAGTGTTAATAGCCTCATTGACTCCATGTCGGAAAGGAATTAAATGTTACTGGCCGTCCGGGAAACCATACCCCCTACTAAAAAGGATGTTGCGTAATCAAGTAACTCCTCTTACTTCTTACCCTTTGAATAAAAAACAAAAACAAAACGCAGCTGCGGTGTGTTACGTCAGACCCAACGATCCTACTGCGCAAGAGCAGACAGAACTTTTTTCCCTTTTTTCTGTGAGAACTGACTGAGATTTAGAACAGAATAGACAACCAAATATGAACATAGATGAAAAGAAGATAACTTAAAAAAAACTTTAATATTTGAATCGTAACTTGTATATAATGTTTATTTTGTGAGTGTCTAACCATGTTGTGTGTAGTGTGTACGTCTCTTCATGAATATTTAACGTAATACAGCTTTCTTTATTTCGAAGATTCAAGATTTATTATTTGGATGTTCTTTTATTTACTGCATAGAATGCCCGGCTATTTCCCCTTATACAAAGGAAAGAACAGGTAGGACATTTAGCTTTTATTTTATGATTGTATAAGTTGAAAGCTTTTTATTAGATAATAAGATTAATGAGAAAATTAGAACCACAGAATAAGAACAGTAATAAAATTCTGGCATCCCTTCCGTGGATATGACCTAATTATAAGATAAACAGAATAAGATATTAAGATATTAGAATAATTAGAAATTATTTATCAAGCTATTTAATTTGAAGAACTGAAAAATTATTGAGAACTGATGAACATATAGAGAATTGTACTTTTAAATAGAATTTAGTTGTTGTTGTTATTAGTTAGCAATGACTGACAATTTAGTTATCGCCAAAAAAGAAAGAGCTGTGCTACGTGAAAGCATAAATAAATTTATAAATAAAATAGAAGCGATTTTGAAAGAGGGAGAACCAGGCATTTTTGATTTAGAAGAGGTAGTGGAACAGTTAAGTGTGACAGAAATGGAACTGACACGAGCAGACGGGGAAATTAAAAAATTGGTGCAAGAAGCACAATTAGATACAGAATTACAGGGCGCTCGCGAATTTAAAGAGAAAATTACGTCATGGCGCTTTAGAGCAAACAGATAGATAAAAGAGTTAGATAAAAAGAAAACACAGGATGATTCATTTTCTAAACAAGAAAATCCCTTAAAGGAAAACGTAAACATTAAATTACCGAAACTAAATATTGCAAAATTTTCTGGGGATTTCTTTGAATGGCTTTCGTTTTGGTCAGCTTTTGAAACAACCATTCACAACAATGACACATTAGATCCAGTAGATAAATTTAACTATTTAAAAAGTTTTCTAGCCCCCATTCCATTAAAAAGTATAGATGGATTTTGTGTCACTGCAGATAATTA
Organism: Maratus speciosus; assembly: GCA_963932465.1. Classification (NCBI taxonomy): domain Eukaryota; kingdom Metazoa; phylum Arthropoda; class Arachnida; order Araneae; family Salticidae; genus Maratus; species Maratus speciosus. The sequence continues at coordinate 687,256,358 of OZ010787.1, read as the reverse complement.
TTTAAAGGCCGTCGATATTTTGAAAGAAAGGTACAGAAATAAGGATATGTTAATTTCGGTACATACAAATAAACTTCTTAATTTATCTCCGCTCAGACACTCAAATGACACCAAATCATTTCGAAAACTTTTTGATGAGATACAAACGAACATTAGAAGTCTAGAGTCCCTTAACATTTCATTAGACTCTTATGGAAGTTTATTATCCCCCATTTTATTTAAATTATTACCGAGAGACCTAGTTTTGGAGTTCAATAAAACGCATGACGACTCAATTAATGTCTAAGATTTAATATCGTTCTTACATAAGCAATTAATATCCAGAGAGAAAATGTATGCATCATCACTGAATGAAATAAATGAAAAATCAACACAAAATAATTACGGTGCGCAGTCATTTAGGAAAGATCCTTCCTCCCCCCCCCCCCCCGAGTCAATAAATTTAATTCGCAGAGTAATAAATTCGATTCTCCGAATAGAAAATTACCGTCAGCGAGTGATTTATTAGTTCAGAGCGAAAATGAGATTGCGCTTTGCTTTGTGGATTTTGCTTTGGCAGGCACCAGACAAATAAATGTTTTAGCACTCGTAATTTACCGTTTGAAAAAAGACTTGATTTATTGAGAAAGAGAGGCCTTTGCTATATATATTTATCCCACGGACATATTGGAAAATACTGTGTATCGAAGGATTTATGCGGTATTTGCAATTCGAGACACGCCCAGATAATGTGTAATAAAGAAATAAATTCAAAAGGGAAATCTACTAATTCAGGGAGTAGCGATGTTACGAGACCGATGCTGTCAAATCAGGATATAATTTCTAATGTCTATTTACAAACCTTGATAGTGGAGATCCGTAATGATAACCAATCTTCCGAATTTGTTCGTATCATTATAGATACTGGGAGTCACAATAGCTATATAACTAGATACGCTGCAAATAAATTGAAATTAAGGAAAATTCGATCAGAAACAATTAGACACGGACTATTCGGAGGGGTAGAAAAAACGAGTAAACATAATCGCTATGAATTTACTATCAGTAATGTGGCCGCCCCTCCGGGTGGTTCCGACCCGACCCCTTGAGTGGGGGAGGTGACCGGAAGCTCGGCAGAGTTCGTTGTGTACGAATGCGAGGGGGCCGGATGGGGACGATTCGCCACCTCCTCGAGAGGCTCATCTTTGACAGGCGTTGAGCACGGTGGCCACGGTTAACGGACGTTGTGCATGGGTTGCAGGACCTTCGGGTTCGATTCTTTCGGTAGCCCCCGGCGCCCAGATTCTCTGGGTAATGCCGGATAGCGACGCTCCATAGGTCGATCCCGGTGCCGGTCTACGGGCCGGACGGTGTCGCCGGGCAAAGACTAGCTAAGGCGATAGGACCCCATCCACCTATTGACTAAGAGGGAGCTTGAAGTATGAGTGAGGGCTTTGTAGTGGAAAGTCCTCGGTGCTCGCTAGTGACGACGGGGCTCGCGGGAACGCCATGCAGGGACTCCCGGAGCAACCGAAGGGCGAGGGTTTCAGACAGCGCCCAGGTTACTTTATGACTTGGGTGGCTCATCCCTCCGAGGACCTCAGCTGGAGCAGTTGGGAGCCGACCCTAAGGGTGGTGGGGTTTGGCGGTGCCCCCGTTGACCAAGGAGCGGTCGCGTGGGGAGGCCAGTATGGTTCTGGTTGCTCCACGTCGTGCCGTGCCCCATGGAAGGGGGTCGGCCGGCAGGTCCACCATCGAACACTACTCCCGCAGGGAAACGGGCCGGAGGCTCGCCGGTAACGCGGCGGCTCATCGTGCCTTGGGTGAACTCTTGGTCCGATCCAGGTCCTCCGTGTCTATGCGGTACCGGAGTTTGCCTCGCCTGGTGATGAGGACCTAGAGGTGTCTCCACCTAACTTTCGAACGCACTAACAAAGGTAGCGGTCGGTCACTGCACGGGGTCAGGGGCCTTCGGGCCTGGGTACCCTCGACGGCCGTGAGGTAAGGTAGTGGCGGGCGGGCTTTTGTCGGCCTCCACTGGCTTCTCTGTCCTAGGATGGAGTCGAGTCGGTGGGGGCTGGCGGGACTCCGTTCCGTCCGACCCCCTAGCGAGGCGGAGTCTATTCCGTCTAGGTGGAGCTTTCCGTGCCCGCCTGGGGTCGCTAACGGCACCTAGTCTGGGCCAACTGGCTCCTGGCGTGATCCGCGAGGGGTTCCGTCGGTTGAGCCGGGTGGTTTGGGCGAAAAGCCAGGAGCTGGGTCGCTTTACGGCCGGAGGGACTTTCCCCGTCCTCCCTGGTTTTCAAGTTAGGGGCCCTTCATTAACTTTCCTATCGGCTGGCCCACAAAAATGTCTCTGCCGGAAAATGGTATCTGATCTTGGGGGCCTGTCCGTAAATTAAATTCGGGTCGGGAAGCCTCGGTTCAGTCCGTGGGCCCAGCGTCTTTCATAGGCGTCTGGTTCCTGCGATGGCTTGCGGGGTCTACCGGCTCGAGTAACCAAGTTTAGGGACCACTTGGTTTTTCTAGCTGGGTGGTGAGAACTATCGCATCGATTGTTCACCAACTTGGGAATAGTCGGCGTGACGTGCGTTGGGCAGTGCGTCGACCTGACCGGAGTTTGCGTGAGGTTCCGCTCTGCTGGAGCTTGTCTGGCGGCGACCTTCGGGACGCGCCGCGGGGCTTGTTTCACGGGTGGTTCCTTGCGTCGACAAATGGGCCTGAAAAGGGCCTGGGACCGGAAGATGAACCCCTCATCTTACTATCAGTAATTTAGATCATAGTTTCCGATTTAAAATACAAGCTTTAGATGAAGGAAAAGTTTGTTCAGGAGTAAATTTATGCCGCGATAGCGAAATGATAAAAATCTTAGGGGAATTCATCTGACCGATGTTCGTGAAAATAATCGACTATGTTTATATGAGAATAATCCGGAAGAAGTACACGTTTTAATTGGCGCTGACATGGCGGCGAAATTATTCACAGATAATATAAAATATTTTCCCGATTTGAGTATAACAGCTTTTGAAACAAAGGCTGGACAATTATGGGGAAAACAGAGGGTAATGGAAATGATTCAGAAAGTTCGTTGTCAGTTCTATAGCTGTCATTATTTACTTCAAATGCCAGCTTATCACAACTGTGGAACTTAGATAAATTGGGTATCACTAATGAAGATTACAAAAATAAAGACGATTTAGCTAGAGAAACTTATAACCATTTTCTTGAAACAGTCAAACGTGATGAAAGTGGCCGCTACGAAGTGACACTACCCTGGATTGTTGATAACTCAATTTTAGCGAGCAATCGCGTATTAGCCGGGAAACATTTGCGCAAGACAGAACAAAAACTTATCAAAACAAATAAGAGAATAGAATATGAAGAAATTTTTAATTTGTGGCAGGATAATAGTATTATAGAAGAAATTTCAGACGATAAGGAGAATAAAGTACATTTCTTACCCCACAGACCAGTAATTAAAGAAAATAGTGAAACGACGAAAATATGTCCAGTTTTTAATGCTTCCGCACATAATGCAAACTCTCCTTATTTAAACGACTGTCTCAGAAAGGGACCTAATTTAATTGAAATAATTCCGAGTATTTTGAATCGTTTTCTTAAATACAAAATAGGTATTTCTTCAGACATAGAAAAAGCATTTATCCAGATAAAATTCACAGAAAAAGATCGCGATTTTTTACGCTTTCTCTGGTTCGACTCCAAACATAATTTGAAAGTTTATCAACATTGTCGCGTAGTCTTCGGACTCACTTCAAGCCCGTTTTTATTAATGGGTACACTAAACCACCTTTTAAGTCAAGTACCCGAACAGTGGGAAAATACAGCACGAATTTTGAAAGATTCATTTTACATTGACAATTCCATTACTAGTTTAAAATCGATCGCAGATACTGGAAAATTTATAACAGAATCACAGTGTATTTTATCTTCAGCTCATTTTAATTTAAGATGTTGGCGATCAAATTTGCCTCAGGCCATGATCGATGTTTCTGAAGAGAATACAAAGTTAGCACCAGTTTTGGGATTGGTCTGGGACTTACAGCAAGATAGATTAATGTGTAAAATAGAGGAAAAAATTGAAACGAAAGACCCACTCACAAAGAGAAAAATTTTATCGGTTACCCAAAAGATTTTCGATCCCATAGGATTCTGCGCCCCGAGCACTCTTATTCCAAAATTAATTCTTCAGGAAACATGGAAACAAAATTTGAAATGTGATGAAGAACTTCCTGAAAATTTAAGGAAACAGTTTGAGACCTGGTTAAAACAAATTAACTTTTTACAAGAAATTCAAGTTCCACGCTGGTTGAATGTATCGCCCGAAAATGAAAATAACATTTTCTTGCATACCTTTTCCGATGCTAGTAAACACGCCTATGCCACTTGCGTGTATCTTAGATGTCAAACACAAGAAGGAGTTAAAGTTCAGTTAGTAAATGTTATAAGTAGAGTAGCGCCCATTAAAGAACTCACAATTCCTCGCCTTGAGCTACTCTCGTGCCTCATTGGTGCTAGACTCGCTAAAACTATCATGAGTGATCTTCAGTTGAAGCCAGAGAAGACAATCTTTTGGAGCGATTCCTCAGCAGCTTTAGGGTGGGTAAGAAGAGAACAATCTTGGGGTACATTTGTCCACAATAGAGTTTTAGAAATCAGAAGCCTTACCCAAGTTGAATATTGGCGACATATACCAGGAAATTTAAATCCCATCCAGAGGATGTTCCTTTGAGCAATTGGAGAAATCACGATGGTGGGAGGGACCAGCTTGGCTGTATTTACCGGAAGATCAGTGGCCACAACCGGAAGAACACCCTGACGAGGATATAATGAATAAAGAAAGGAAAAAGACAATCCTAACACTTTTAGACAATGAAGACACTGATTTACGCCGTTTTTATCGATATTTTTCCTCTTATCGAAAAAACATAAGAATGATTGCATTCATATATCGTTTTTATAACAACACAAGAAAGAAAGAAAGAATTTCATCAAATAACATCTCCGTTGATGAATTTGAAAAAGCAGAAAAAATATTACTCAGATTAGTACAAAAGGAATCCTTTTCAGGAAGCACAGATCCCAAATTAAGAGCCTTAAGACCATTAGAAGATAAAAACGGACTTTTGAGTGCAAAAACAAATATAATCTGTAGACAAGACAAGGAAGATTTTCGTTATCCAATAATTTTGCCCTCAAAACATCCTGTGGTCCAGAAGTTAATTTTTGAAAAACATTTAGAAAATCATCACGCTGGAGTTAGCATATTAATGGCTCAACTTCGAGAAAAATTTTGGATTTTGAAATCAAGAAAATATATCAGAAACGTCATTAGACAATGTGTTAAGTGTCAAAGATTCCAAACACCCAGAACAGAGGTCGAACCAGGAATCTCACCTGAAGACAGAATCAGAGATGCAGCTATATTTGAAGTGGTGGGAGTCGATTTAGCCGGTCCTCTATACCTTGCCGATGGTTCAAAGGTGTGGATAGCTTTATTCACCTGTGCTGTCTATCGAGCGGTACACTTGGAGTTGATAACATCTTTATCAGCTGAATGCTTTATGCAGCCCCTAAGAAGATTTATCGCACGACGAGGCAGACCATATATAATTTATTCAGATAATGGAAAGAATTTTGTTGGCACTAACAGAGCACTTTCCAGTGTGGATTGGCAAGCTATAAGTACATTAGCCTCCATTCAGAAGATCAGATGGAAATTCAACCCCCCTTCAGCCCCTGGTAGGGAGGGTGGTGGGAACGCCTCGTACGAACAGTGAAAGATATTTTAAGAAAAGTTTTGGGTCGCGCCTCATTAAATTACGAAGAACTGAGCACAATACTCTGTGATTGTGACAATGTTATCAATTCAAGACCGATATCTCGACCGATGCCTCGATTCTCGGTAGATAATCGAGATCCTGAACCCTTAACACCATTGATGTTCCTTCAAGAACTGCCTACATCCGGCGGTCCGGATATTGATACATTAGACTCACAAGATCTTAACAGACGAGCAAGATATCGTCAAAGAATAAGAAATGATCTGCGAAACCGATTTAGAACGGAGTACTTAAGACAGCTGAGGCAACAGTCTATGAAGAAGGAGAATTCCAAACCTTTGCAAATGGGAGACATCGTTCTTCTGGAAGATACCAACAAAAGACGTCTTCACTGGCCTTTAGCCAAAATAATAGATATATTTCCCGGAAAAGACTAAATAACAAGATTGGCCAAAGTCCAAACAGAAAATGGAATTTTCCTCCGTCCTTTCCAACGCCTATTTCCTTTGGAAATTGATGCAGCAAGCGATTCCCCATCAGATAACATAATCCAGCAGAAAGTGAACTTTAATGTCCATAATGAACAACGAAAGACTACTCCAGAAATCGATCCGACTAGAATCAGTGTAGAAAAGAGCCAACCCAGTGACCGAGATATCTCTCCTGTGGTTACCAGAAGTGGACGACTAGTGAAACCGCCTCTGAGACTCCAATCTGGACTTCTAAATTGTTGAGTTCCTCCCATGGATCACAACTGAAGGCGGGAGGATGTTGCGAAATCAAGTAACTCCTATTACCACTTACCCCTTGAATAAAAAACAAAAACAAAATGCAGCTGCGGTGTGTTACGTCACACCCAACGATCCTACTGCGCAAGAGCAGACAGAAGTTTTTTCCTTTTTTCTGTGAGAACTGACTGAGATTTAGAACAGAATAGACAACCAGATATGAACATAGATGAAAAGAAGATAACTTTAAAAAACTTTAATACTTGAATCGTAACTTGTATATAATCTTTATTTTGTGAGTGTCTAACCATGTTGTGTGTAGTGTGTACGTCTCTTCATGAATATTTAACGCAATACAGCTTTCTTTATTTCGAAGATTCAAGATTTATTATTTGGATGTTCTTTTATTTACTGCATAGAATGCCCGGCTATTTCCCCTTATACAAAGGAAAGAACAGGTAGGACATTTAGCTTTTATTTTATGATTGTATAAGTTGAAAGCTTTTTATTAGATAATAAGATTAATGAGAAAATTAGAACCACAGAATAATAACAGTAATAAATGATTTTCTTTGTAGGATATACCTTTTTTATTCGTTTTCTCGCATATGCACAAATTGTGTTTTCTTCCTTTTGTACCCAAATGCTCAATACAATGCATTTTTTCCTGCCAAACATGTGTCATTTTTTTCTCATATAGCCTACCCCGTCTGTCGATCCTGTATCAATCATCTAACCAATATCTAATCCATCCACAACCCCAATATCCTTTAATTGTTTTGAGCAGTGTAGATTGTCATTTAATTTTGACACTGTGATAGCGAATTTTGATTTATTAACTTGTATGATATAAAAGAATGTTCTGGGATTGGCGCATCCGATTAGTTTCATTTACCGTAAGAGGGATTTTTTCTCTTCATTTGAATTTATTATAGGGAACACACTCAACTGTTAATTGTTAAGAGTGACATCTCTTGCTACTAGGATCAAGAAAAAGTAGGTGAACTTGACGAGATAGAAAAAGGAAAATTAAATTCGTTAAGAGTACGAGATATTACGCATAAAGACGTAAACATATTCATTTAAATAAGCATTCCGTGTTTGCACTTTTCTGATACATATTTTCTTCCATTATGAATAGAGAGTCTGTTGGACTTTTTCCGCTTCTTTGTGCATGCTGTCACAGAAGAAATGGACCCCTATCTCATGAAGTGTTCAATTTCGGAGGGTTGTTCCTTTTTTTTTTTTTTTTTTTTTTTTTTTTTTTTTTTTTTTTTATCCAAAGGCTTTCCAAGGATATCACCCTTTTCGAAGCCGGATTTTTTTCCTTTTTTCTCTATGCATGATGTCACGGAAGAAATTGGCATAAGTCTCTGAACGGATAGGGGGGGTTCCTCTATTTTTCTTGATCCGCATGGCAAGAGCTTTGCAACATTACCCTACTTGACAAAATCGAGAACTAACTGTTGAGCAGGATATCTAGTTAGTTTAATCAGTGATTTTATTTTTAAAATCGCCCCTCAATGATATAGTGACGAACTAAGTTGAAATTGAGAAGTATTTATTATTATTTTCACTAAAGGAATAAACTCGTCTCTATTTTGAGAATTCCCATCTGTAGTGCACTGATAACCCCCACTTGTTATTTTGAAAGGGAAATTTCATCTGGAAGAGCTTGCTATTTAACCATCCCTATGTTTTGAGATTTCTCATCAAGCAAAAATTAATTTGTATGGCAGTAGTGGGAAAAGGAGAGTTCGATTCGGGGGGGGGGGGGGGGGGGGTAGGATTGGAATCATACTATAGTACGATGAGGTTCAAGAGAATTTTTTTCGATTGGAAAGGATATTTTTTATTTAATCGTCTTATAGTAAGAGGGGTTAAATTTTTGAGAGGGGCTAATTTTTTTTCTTTTTAATCCTGCGTGCTGAATATCATACTAGAGTACGGTGTAGGAAATAGTAACTCCTGAGTGTTGAGATGGTATATTAGACTAGGAGGATAAAATTTAAGAGGTGGGTGGGGTTGATTTCCGGTCGGAAATGTACTGTAACAAGAAGATATTTTTTAGTAGACAAGAGAGCAGACGAGTAGTAGACGAGAGAGGATCACAAACCTGCTGTCCAACCTGCTTTCCCTCCTGACCCCCTTTTCCTCCTTTCCCCCCTAAAAATTAGATTTTTTTTTCTCTCGAAAGAGAAAATTTATATGTGTTGTATCATATTTAATTTTTCGTTTGTTTTGAACTTTGTTAAAAATAGTAGTTTACTTTTGTCGAGATTTAACTGGAATCGTATTACTAGAAGAGGGTTATTTTTTTTTATTTAATCTGTATTCTTATTGAAAGGTTTTAATGACGATGCTGTATTTTTTTTTCTTTTTTAAATTAATGAACAACTCTGTTTTTGGAAAAACTTTAGTGAATCTTCAAAAAATTAGTAGCCTCACCTAGTTTTAAGTCATTTGATGAAGACCTGTTGCAATGCAAAGGATTAAACACAGTTTAATATTGTATCGTCCTGTATACGTTGGGTTTGTCATATTAGAACTGTTTTTCTTACGCGATTCGAACCCCCAAACTACACATCATTCGATTTTCTTCAAAGAGAATCTAGATGGAAACTTAAAAAATTTCATTTCGAACTTAAGTTTGGTAATCATTATCCCCTTGCTGCAAGTTCATTCATCTCTGCCTGGTTCCAATCTTCCCATTATTAGGTTATTTCTATAACTATTGGGCTGGTCGGGCCCACAGTGTTTTTCACTTTAATTTGCTTTCTTCCAGTTTTGTATCGGCTTCTTTTTTCAAATCAGCGGCATAAAGATTTTACATTAGAAGCAATTTTAACAAAGTGATGGCGTCGAATTTAGAAAAAATGAGAAATAAACATTATATTTTTAAATAACATGTACTTCGAGAAATTATTTAAATTTCAAATGAATAGGTTTTGCTCACGTTTATTCATTTTAGTATCTACTTCATCTTTGGGAAACTATTAATATAGTGTTGCCACTGAATTGTGTATTGTACGAAATTAAAGACTGTTACTATTTAATTTAGAAAAAATGAGAAATAAATATTAAAATTTTGTATAATACTTGGAGAAATTAATTAAATTTCTTAGATTTAATAATGCCTACTTCAACTTCAAGAAACTATTGTAATTTTTTGTAATTTTAACGAAAAGATAATTTAAAAACTGAATTTTAGGAAAGTAAGGAAATTTTAGCATAATGATATTTTTAAATCAAGATTTTCTCGAGCAGTTAATGAATTTTTTTATTATCACTCAAGAAGAATTTTTCTTTTTTTACTGAAACAAAATTTATAGATTTTAGTTAAAAAATAACCGCCTTTGGATGAACTCGAAGTCAATCACGTTATCAACTCGCACCACAAAGACATTAAAATGATACATAATTAAACCCTTCAGAATGTCACTTTCGGATCAGCTTTTATTTAAAACTAGCCAGTTCTTAAATTTTCAAAGATTAGTGGTCATATCACTTTACGTGTGTTGTTTTGATCTTACATAAAATGTAGTTGGATTTCATTTCATGTCATTATTCTGTTTCCTACTGTTTTGATTACACGTGCTGTATTTTTTGTCATCACAAAGTCAAGAGAGTTCATTTTCCCCTCCTTTTTAAATGAATATGGATGGTATTAATGATGCACAATCGACTATTGTGAACAATTCGGATAAGATGAGTGAACAGGATATAAAAGATGTGCCAATTTCGAATAGTAAAATTATACTTTCTTCATCAGAACAATTAAAATTGCATTTCATTTGTGGAAAATGTAAAGCAGAATTTTACGAGAAACATGAGTTTTCGAGACATATGAACATTCATTTAGAAATTTTTTTTTATGTGTGACATATGTGGAATGTTGTTTTTTCGAAAGAGCTCTTTACTGGAACATATGATAATTCATCACATGACATCTACCATGTACCAATGCGAAACATGCGGTAAATCTTTTTCTAGAAAGAGTGTGTTAATCAGACACACAAAGTTTCATTTAAAAAAAAAAGCCTTTGAGTTGTGACAAGTGTTCTAAATAATTTGTTCAATAATGTGATGTACGAAAGAATTTGCTAATTTACATTAAAGACGGAAAATTTCATAAATGTGAACAAAGTGATGAAAAGTTTTCGAGAAAGAAGGACTTAAGGAATCATCTTAAAATTCATATCATTACGAAGAAAAGTGAGTTTTCCAAGCAATTCAAATGTGATAATTGTGATCAAGTTTTTTCTGATAAATTCGACTTAGCTGATCACAGAAAAATTCATCTTTCACCCACCCAACTTAAATTGGAACAGCGTAATGGATTGATTAAGCAATTAGAAGAATTAACACTTCAATTAAGAACTTTGCAAAATGAAACATCTTCTTCTTCAAATATCAAATTTTCAATGATTTGAAATAGACATATGTTTTCATTATACACTGTAAAAAATTTTCAGAAACGTTTCTGAAAGTAATGGAGACCTCTGCTGCACGATACTAACGGAAAGGTTTCTGATTAGAGCAGAAAAATGTTTCGGCTATAATGCGGAACCTTCCCGATTCGTAATGAAAAGTTTCTGACTATATCGGAAACCTTTCATTCCCAATCGGAAAGGTTTCTGAATGTATATGAAATCTTTCTGAAGAAAAGGAAATGTTTTTGAATGTATAGGAAACCTTTCATTACGAATCGGAAAGGTTTCTGAATACATATGAAACATTTCTGAAGTCTAGGGTTATTTTAAAATTCATAAAAAGCACAAATAACTGTACTAAAATTACTTGCAGGTTCATACATATAATATAAAATTACTTAAAATATATTAGAAATATCTTAAAAATTGCACCTGCAAGTAGTTTTAGTACATTGATTTGTACTTTTTTATATGAATTTTAATTATATACTCAAGGTGAATTTAGCACTAGTATTTTAACTTTTATTTAAGCTTATTTTGTGAAAGGGGCTTAGTTTGGAAAAATGAATTTGTGAAGTAGCCAGTTTTATTAAATCAAATTTTATGAAGGAGTCAGTTTTAAATGGATGTTGGTTTATGAATCTTTCTTTTTTTTCTGAGTTCCCTGTTTTTTTTTATGTCTGTTTGATTTTATTCTGAAAAAAATATCAATACTGTTATTACCCTTTTTATAATGTAGATAAAATGTATTGTGTTTTAACATCTTCCATTGATATTTTTTTAACCATGTGGGTTAACAGGTAACATTAAAGTGAACTGTATTATTATTGAAAAGGAAACGATAAATTCTTTCAAAAAGTGTTCTTTTTTTAATCATAGCATTAGTTTTACTTATTATTTTAGTTCTTTATTAGCCTTTCTTTGCCATTTTAATACATAACATCTTATTATTACTATTATTATTTGTGCATGTAATTAAGATATGATTGCAATTGATGTTAATGTTGACTCAATATCGTATTATTCTTTTTGTAGCATAATATTAATAAATTAAAATGCCTTATAACTTAAAACAGGACATTTTGTGTACTATATTTTCATAAAACAAGCTGATGATTAATAATCTAGAGATTTTCAAATTCATTTATTGTAAAATTCTTAAGTCAAATAACAACAATAGTATTTATTTATTTTATTTTTTTCACAATTCTGTTGCGCAAAATCAGAAGAAAGCATTTTTCTTTTCAAGCAAGAACATTTAGATGAACAAGTGAAATTCAAATCGCAAAAAATGCAATAGTTAATTTTTTCGAAGCATTGAAAAAAAAAAAAAAAAAAAAAAAAAAGAGTGTGTGTGTGTGCCGGGGGGGGGGGGGGTTACATATCTGGACCTGAGTCTTATTATTGACATATAAACGCTATTTCGAATTTTTGAAAGTTTTTTAGGAAGCAGCAAAACAAATGAATCAATTTTATTAACTACTATAATGATTTATAAAAATAAAACGTATAATTGAAAGAATAGTTTACTGTTTATTTTTATTATTTACCCACAATACTGTATTTTTTACATAAAAGCGATCAATAATAAAAAAGTAAAATGTCAATGAACCTTCAGCTTGTTTGATAAAAATATAATACATAAATTTTCTTTTAAATTATAACGCATTTAATAATTTATTAAGAGCACACTGTGTACCGGAGTCAGTATTAACATCAAGTTTAACTATACTATTTTATTTACATGCACACATAACAGAAACAAGGTGTGATATATTAAAAAATAGATTATAAATTTATTTCCATGTATTGTAACAAAGCTAATAAAGAAGTAATTAATAATAAAAAATAGTAAGTAAAAGTAATACTGTAAATGATTTAAAAAAAAAAAAAACACTTACCCGAAGTTGTAATCGTTCCGTCTTCAAAAATAATGTTTTTCCGAAGCTTTAAAACAGTCCACTCATAATATCCAAGGCTTATATTTCTTGTATAATTTTAAAACACAATAAAAATTACCCACAAAATGTAAAAAATATTATATTGTTTTTGTTTTCTAAATAAAACCCAATTGAAATCCACGTGCTACACAAGTTCTCACGCCGCGCCGCCATTACTCATACAGACGAGTTGACGTTGATGTTAGCATAGACTTTCGGCTATTCCGGTTTCAGCACATGGACGAAATACTTGGAGTGCGCATGCGTTAGCGAGAACAGAGGCGAACCGCGTAAAGAAAACCTAACCGTTCAGAAATGTTTCTGGATGTTTCAGAAAAAGAAAATAGCTCTTACATATCCGAAAGTATCGGAAAGGTTCCTGTTAGAATACTAAACGTTCCAACTATTTTTTACAGTGTACATATCCCATACAACACAAACACGTCCTGAGGACATACGAAAGACGTCCTATGCAGTATATTGGCTCGTCCGTCGGACGTCCTACAATATCCCATCGTTATCCGGCGGACGTCCGGGGGGGAGCCGAAAGAGACACCTAATCACGTCCTCCGGACGTCATTTTCAGCCATTCATAGGATGTCAGTAGGACGCTCATAGGACCAGATAAAATAAATAGAATTTGCATCCTCTGCTCGTCCGGCATGCGGCATTCATAGGATGCTCTTCGGATCAGTAGCGGACGCTTTATATAAAAAAATAAAATAAATAGGAAGAGAGGGCAATTGCCCCACCCTGTTTTTCCTAAATGAGGCCTCAGATTTCTATTAATTTTATCTTAAACTGAGCAACGGCGCACACTGAAAGATTTCTATTAAAAAATAGTGGTAGCCTGAACAATTGTTGTCCAAGTTACCACTATTTTTTAATAGAAATGTCAGTGTACAATAAAATTAATAAAAATCAGAAGCATCATTTAGAAAGGACAGGTGGGGCAATTGCAACCCCCCCCCCTCATTTTTTTATTTTTAAAATCTTATATTTTTATTATTAAAAAATATATTTTATTAGATTTCTTTTTGTATAATTATTTTTCCTGTTGTTTTTTGCAAATATAGGAATCCTTTAATATAAATAAATTATACTAAAAATATTTAAAAATAAGCATGAAAAATGAATACGGTGAAAATACTAGTTCATTTCAAGAGAAAAATTATATATCATTTCTGTTATAAACATCTCTTTTTTTCAACTAATAAGTAGCATACGATGAATGGGGTATCATTGGATAGGATTCTTTGCCCATATCTAATATAACAAACTGAATTTTCTTTATACTTTTAGATTAATATCATCATACACATTTTTTTCTGATTTCAACATCCCTTTTTTTACGTAAATACACAAAGTTGAGTTGGATTTTATACGAAAAGCTTTTGACATAGTACACTCCTATTAGTACAATTTGTTTGGTTTAAAAAAAAATTGCAAATATAAATTTAGGAAAAATGTACTTAATTTACAGTAAAGATTACAGTGCGAAAGCCTTGCAAGGGTCTATTGGTCTAGACTTAATATACTTTTCTAACAATGAATTTTACTCCTAAGCAAAATCTGCATTAAAATTCGTGATTTAAAAGAAATCGAATTGAAATTTTTGAAAAATAACAAATTTTATCAGTAATAGCTGAATGCATAAAAAATTCATCATTTTCTTAGAACAGTTTAAAAAATAGTTAAATATTGTTATCGGTGTTGAATTCAGACCTCTCCGGGAGGGATTTGTGGCTCCAGGCAGGGGGGGGGGGGGTTGTGTATTTCAGAGATCCAGTGGGCAAATTGCACTTTTGTTAATTAAAAGGGATAAATCTCAAACCTTCTATAGGGGGGAGAGGAGGATTCCCTCCTGGGCCACCCTCTGAATTCAACACCAATTGTTATACATGTATTAAATAAATTTAATTTCATTCTTTTGATATTCCTCATACTTTTCGAAAGTCATTTTAATTCATAAGTACATCAAATTTGCAGTTTTTTATTTAATATAGATAAAAATAAAGTTAAATAGCACTTTCTATATTTAAAATAAATAAAAGGCTAAAATCTTTGTTTTTTAGCACTGTCCAATTTTTTATTTTAATCAGAGTTTTGGGATACAACAGACTTTGGGAAAGGACATCATCGAAAACATTGGTTACAACTTAATACTGGTACTACTTAAAAGAAAAAGAAACAAAATTTCATATTAAAATAATGTCTGCAAATTTCATGTGTGTACGTGTATTTAGACAACTATAATTTAAGACATGTCTCATTTGAGATAATTGAAAAATGTAGTAAGCTTGTTTAACTATTTCATGTATTTAGTTTCAAAATTGAAATTGTGAATGTGCAAGAAGTTTTCATTTAAAATGAAAATTTTGAGTATGCGCTTTTCTCAGATTTTTTATCGATTCTTCTGCAGTATCAATTTTCTCATACTCTTTTTTTTTCATGATTTATAAAAACAGATGAAGAACATTACCTACTCCATTTCGAAGAAATAATGAAAATATTTCATTCTCAAGTAACAAATATGTTTTGTATTTGTTATATTTTTTTTCTGAACTAATTACATTTCTTTAAATTAAAACTCAAGAGAAATACATTTTTTAAAAGTACGTAAGCATTTAGCTCAATATTTACTGTTAATAACATATTAATAAGTTCTGTTAATAATCGATTATATATATTACATTTACTTTAAACAAACCAAAATTTTTAGTATTTAATTTTTAACATAAATCAAAGGAAAATAATGATAAAATTTTATGATGTCAGATCTTAAATATGAAATCAATTAAAATCAATTAAATAGGCATTATTTTCAAGTGCAATAAAAACTTCTATTTTTAGGTAGGGTAGAATTAGGTATATTTTCTCTTCCCTTTAGCTTGAAGTAAAAACACGCAAGATCATAAAAGTTTCATAATATTTATACCATTAGATTCCATCATATCTAAAACTTGCCTGATAACTTGTTCTGTCAAGTTTTGGTTTTAATGAAATAATAAATAATACATTCAATCTAGTTATTCTACGTCTGAGATCCATTGAATTCCTTAATTATTTTTTATAGTAAACAAATGAAAAGCTTGCCATTTAACACATAAAAAATATATTAAAATCACTTCACATCATATTCTTCACAAAATACTTAATAAACTCCTGTAAATATTTACATCTTCTATTCCAGTATGGATGTAATATTTTAAAATAATTATACAATTATTTTACTCGCTGCTTTAGAATGCATGAATTTTAAGTTTTAAACAATTCAGTTGCTGAAGTACACACATTTTAAATCACTGTTAAGAAAGAAAAAGATACTGTAAAATAACAACACCAGCAAATACATTTAAAGTACTTTAATTTACATTTATAGACTTTTTTTACATAACATTTACATTCTTATACATGTTGTAACTATGCCTTTAATACTCTTTCAATGCGTGCCCTTGATATAAGTTTCTTTCTCAACAGCATCTGAAACAAATAATTTTCAAAGCATTAAAATTCAGAGTAAAATACCATTATGGCTAGAGGAGTTAAACAAAATTTTGTGTAAAAGAAAATAAGAGAATTTTCAATTTCTAACTTGGTATTGGTACTACTTTTATGTTAGCATATCAGGTGATAAATTGACAAAAATTCCTCTTATAACCCTACTATGTGTTGAATTCATTTAATTTTAAATATAAACCCTTCACTTATTTCATTTAAAATAAAGAAAAATTTAAAAAAAAATAAAAAATAAAAGCTGTCACTGACAAGAAAAAAAATGCAGTTGGCAGGATTTGCACCTGGCAAACATAAAAGTTCCCAATCTTTTTACTTAAATAAAATATATATATATATATATGCATAAAAAAGTACATGAGAATTAACATATGTAGGAAAATTTGAATTGCTTCGACATATTTAAGGTTATTCACATAATCAAATTTATTATGCTTCATTAAGGCTCCCAGTTAACGTGCATTTTATATCATCACCCCCCCCCCCCCTTGATTGGAACTTTTATCTTAAACAGTTTATTTGTAAGTTACGTCATCATGATCATAATTAATTTTAAAAATAAAAAATATTAAAAACTTTTTGAATCTCAACAAAGTGATTTTCACTTTACATGAATGTAAAAAGGAAGAAAAAGCCAGCTTTTAAAAGTTTATCCTTTCAGTCTCAGAATTTTGAGAGTAGCTTTTCCAACTTAATTTAACACCAATGTTTGCAATACATCATGTCTCTGTTGAAATTATTTTTCAGTTGCATTTGACTAATTTACAAAACTAGTTAAAAAAAAAAAAAAAAAAAAAAAAAAAAAAAAAATTAGACTTTTAATCAATATCCCTGCAGTTTAAAACAAATTTGGATTGTGTTATAGATCCCATCTACATAGTATTGTTTGTGAAGTATATAAAGGATGCAATTTTAAAGGAACAAAGTTTTGTGGTTCTGGCATTATTATAAATGTTATTTTTAAATCTTTTATTCTACAAAAATTGATAATTTAAAAAAAAAAAATTAGCAAATTACCCCCCCCCCCTCCCCCCGGCTTACAAAAGACGCTTTAGTATGATGTCAGTATTAACATTTCGGTTAGAAACTGACTTCAAACAACATTTGCTCTGTGTAATTTTTCTTAAATATAAATCATAGATTTTGGTCGCAGAAATTTTTTATAAAGTTACTTTCACTTTCAAAACCGATTCTGAAAATGAAAGTGTCATTCTAAAAGATATCTGCAACTAAAATTGAAAAAGCAAAAAAAGTGTGATGTAGAGATGGAAACTTGGCTACCCAATACAAAAAAAATTATGTTAAAATATCGAAATGCAAACGAGATATTAGAAAAATCCCTCCCCAAAGGATTAACATTAGCTCTTGAGTGCCTTCGCTGGCAGAGACAGGAGCCTTAAGGCTCCCAGTTGACGTACATTTTCTATCACCCCCCCCCCCCCCCCCTGATTGGAACTTTTATCTTAAACAGTTTATTTGTACGTTGCGTCGTCATGATCATAATTAAAATTCCTTTTAAAAATATAAAATAAAAACTTTTTAAATTTCTCAAAAAACAAAATGATTTTCACTTTATATGAATGTATTCTAAAAAAAGAAGAAAAAGCCAGCTTTTAAAAGTTTAGTGTTTCAGTCTCAGAATTTTGAGAGTAGCTTTTCCAACTTAATTTAATACCAATTTTTGTAATATATCATGTCTCTGTTGAAATTATTTTTCAGTTGCATTTGACTAATTTCCAGGAGAACTTAAAAAAAAAAAATAATAATAATAATATAATAATAATACAAAGAGTTTCATCAATCAATATCCCAGCAGTTCAAAAACAAATTTGGATTGTAATATAGATCCCCCATCTACATAATATTGTTTTTTAAGTATATAAATGATGCAATTTTAAAGGAACAAATTATTGTGGTTCTGGCATTACTATAAATGTTACTTTTAAATCTTTCATTCTATAAAAATTAGCAAATTAACCCCCCCCCAACCCCCCGGCTTACAAAAGACGCTTTAGTATGATGTTAGTATTTAACATTTTGGTTGGAAACTGACTTCAAACAACATTTGCTGTGTTTCATTTTTTCTTAAATATAAATCATAGAAAATGTTACCCCCCACATACAATATTAAAACACTTAGCTGTGAGATATCAAAATAGAAAATACAACATAACAATTGTTTGTTTAGAGTAGGTTTTTAACAGGGTTGCAAAAAAGCCGGCTAAAATTTAAAAAAAGCCACGCCGGTGGCTTTTACTGGTTTTAACCGGCTTTTTTTGGCCAAAATTGGCCTCTTTTGGCCATAATTGGCTTTTATACAATGAAGCATTGTAATTATACACTACACATTTTAAAGTATTTTTAATTAGTTTTAATGACATTTAATTGATTTAGAATTCAATAAGTAACCCAATTTCTCAATAATGAAGACATTAATACTGGAATAAAACTTAGATGGTTTTGCGAGTGATTTGTAGTTAGAATTGCAAATATGTCAGCTAAATTTGAAAGGCGCCATACCAACTGCTTTATCTGGTTTACACTGACTGACCCTTACCCCCCCCCCCCCCCACACACACACACACACCCCGAATTTTTTCATTTTTACAGCTTTATAAAATTAAAGAGGACAATGGTTACTTAGTTATATGCTTTATTACTTAATTTTAAAAGCTATTATGCTATTAATATACAAGTCTTATTTTATTTCTAGTAAACATTTAAAATTATGCATAGTCAGTAATAAAAACGTCATTTCTCACTATTAAAAATATTATGAATAGCATATGCATGAATATGCTTAGCAACAAGTTTTTCAAAATTTTATTTATTTTTTTGAACTTATATTCTTTTCAATATTTATATATATATATATTTTTTTCACACATAATGCCTTCACAGTTGCCTTCCAGCAGTTATAAAGACTTATATAATTGAGACAATTTAATAAAAATTTATAATTTTCTCAGTAGAAAATATTTATAAGAGTATTATAAATTAATTGATCCAAATTTAAAACGAATTAGCTGCAAACAAACTTTTAAAAATAAAAACCGACTTTTTTTCAATAAAAGCCAGCTTTTTTTCGAAGTGGTTAAAACCAAAAAAAGCCGGCAACCCTGGTTTCTAACCAAAATGACACCACAATTGAACGCATATAATATATAATTTTCATTTCCTATATATTTAGTTTTGATATAACTGTCAAGTCTAAACCAAAACCAAAACTACATTTTACTTTAAGTTTTAGAATATACATGTTAATAAACAATAATTAATTTTCCCAATATATTTATTAATGAAAATTATAAAACAGATGGATTTTCACTTACTTATAAAAGTTGTTTGACTAAATTTGTTGAAAAAAATTGTTTATATTTTCTTTGTAGAGTTTAATTTAATTAATATACATATATATACAGTTGAACTAAAAATAGTTAAGTATTTTTTATGATTATCATTTGATTACATTAAAATTGCAGTTATGTCAATAATAATAATAATAATAATAATAAAGGGTTTAAATTTTATGTTAAATTTTCAACCTTACCATTTCTATTAATTGGCATTGGCCTTATTGTATTAATTTTGCGCATGTATTTCCATTTTAAAGAAGGGAAGTTGCATTTATCTTTATAGCAGAAAAGTTCCGTTTAATGATCTTAGAACTTGCATTTAATTATTTTTGCTTAGATACTTTAAAGAGTACCATTAATGAATATCAATTACAATTTTGCTGCAGAAAAGTATAATTAAAGAATACATAACAGGGAGATATAAATATCCATAGACTTGATATGAATTTTTATTGTTATGATCCCTTATTCAGAAATACTTAAAAAACTTACCAATTTTGAAATTTAATTTCTTGAAAATTGTATGTAGAACTGAGCTTTGACTGCTGGATGTTTGCAGTATCTTTTTAACCTCCATTTATCCATGCTGGTACTTTTTGGATCCTACAATTTGTGCCTGAAAAAAATAAATAAAATAACTAAGATACAAAATTCAAATCAATTCAAAATAAAATTTAATATAAATGATCACATGTGGCATTAGGCAGCTTCTATTATCTTTGCATTCGACCTAAACAAATTCAAAGAAATTAAGGTACTTATCCATTATTCCATCGCAGGGTTCATTGATTTAAATCAATTTAGTTTTAATCGTGATTAAAATCATGATTTAAATCAGCTTTTTAAAAATTATGTTTGGATAAATTCAAGATGTAAACAAACATATTAATGTTTTTAAACATATTTAGTTTTATATAATACAGATAATGGATCAGTTTTTAGAAAGATAAGGCTTTTAAGCTTTATAAGAAAATTTTTTGTCAAGTAAAGTACAATGTAATAGAAAAAATGGTTTCAAATTTCATTTGAATCAAATTGAAAAATAAACTAGTAACAGCAAGGAAATCTAAGCAGGAATATATTAAATATAGGAATATTTACTTGTCTATTACTTAATATAGAATATAGAAAAACTTCTGCAAGTTTAAGTAAAATAAAATTATATGACTTTGCTCGTTACAAACAAGCTTTGAGACTAACAGATTAATTATCCCATCTTTTGCATTATGTAGTAGAGAAACTAACAAGCTGTGAGAAAATAATCAACATTATTGTTTGCTAAAGAGAAATTCTCGACTTTGGTGATGCCTATTATATTAAAAACTATTGTATCGTAACAAACTCCAATTTTAAAATTTGTAACACACAGTAAACAAAGGGAAGAATGAAGCCATTGCCCCCCCCCCCCTCACAAAAAAACAAGAAATTTGGAAAAGACTCACTCACTAAAGTTTAAGCTACCAATAACTTTAAACAATAAATTAACAATATCTTAATGAAAACAGAAAAAGAAATCTTGGATATTTATTTGTTTACATTATTTTTCTTAATTAACTCTATCGGCTGGTGAATGCTTGTAATGGTCAGTTCTCAGTTGAAACTGATCTATTGTAGGTTGTAAATAACTATGAATCACAAAATTTTTCAAGATTTTTCTCTTTTAATATCATAGTGCCACAATTTAAAAGCTTTACTCTTATGTTAATTAATGAAATAATTAGTAAACCAATAAAACACCATTAAAAATACAGAAAAAGGTCAAATTATAAATCCCCTGATGACAAACACATATAAGATGACATAAACACATCACATATAATATTATGGATTAAAATAACATCTGTCATCAAGTGAATGTAACACTACAATCATACATCTTTCGCATTTAATCCTATTTTGGCCAAAGTTATTTTTATTGAAAGCAGTCGACAAGATAATGGAGAAGTACCGAAAAAGCTACCACCAAACTATAAAATTGAATGCCAAAATTACATGATTGTAGCGTCACATTTACTTGGCGTCAAATGTATTTATATCTGTTTTTAATGATGTTTTACTGATTTATTAGATATTTTGTTGATTAAAATAACAATTATGTTCTTAAACAGCAAGAAAATGATATTAAAAGAGGAAAAGCTATTGAACAAAATTTATTATGCATATAGTTTCATATAATAGATCTGTTTCAATTGATATCACTTAAACATTCACCAGACGAGAGGGATAGTTAAGAAAAATAATGTATTAAATATCCAAGATTTTTATTTCAGTTTTCAATAATAGTATATTATAGTGTATTAAAATAGTAAGCAGAGCTTTTCTATTTTTTTTTTTATTTCAATGGTAACATTCTTACTTTTTATTTATTAGTTGTTGAAATTTTTTGTCAATAATTTTTTTTAAAGAAAAGTGATTGATGGGATAATGGAGAAGTACTGAAATTAATAATGAGTTTAGACATCCAGTTAAAATTATTACAAAAGTACCAATAAAAATTACAAAATAAAAATGCTATGTCTGAAAAATGGTATTATTTACTTTTAGTTTTAAGATCATGTACACTTGCAGACCCAGAAGCAGAATTTTCTGCATCAGTCTGCAGCAAACTAAAATTTATCTGCGACTCAATAAGCCTACCTATCATAAGAAATGACAAAAACACTTAAAGTAAGAAAAATTTCCTTTTATAAAGAAAATATAATATAAGGATACAATAAATCTAGCGACTTAAGCAAATTTCAGCTATTTTTTAACCCCAGCATTTCTTTTTAACTTGGTGGATTAATCTGCAAAGTTTAATATAATCTACAATGCCCGCTGGCGTGCTGCACTGTTTCTGCTACTGGGCTTGCAGAACTAACAAAATATATGGGATGGAGCAAGAATTTGAAAAAATTTTGCTACTAGGCCTAGTGTTTACTGTAGACAGAAAATAAATACAGGGAAGAATACTTTAAATAAAATAAGTAAAACAATGTGATTATTACATGATTCAAAAACATTTATTACTAAACAGGTGCAAATATTTGCACCTACATGATGTTTCAACTTGAGATATAGAGTGTTTCTTATATTTTGAACTATTTTTTTAAGAGAAATTGCATTAACATGTTTAGTAGTGATTGTTAAAAAAAATAAATAAATAAATAAAATGTGATTTTTATGTATGGTAAACAAAGAAACATTAACTTTAAATGATTTTATGTATTAAAAATAAAAAAAAACACAATTGGATTACAATGATTGAATAACCTGTTTTCCTAAAGAAATAAGGAAGTTCTATAATTTTTTAAAGCTCTAGGGCACACGGATTTTGAAATACTGCAATACTGCGATTCATCGAAGAGTTTTATGAGATATTTTTGCAAAAATAGGGGTACATTTCACTATATTAAAAAAAGAAAGCAGGGTGTATTTTGCCGATTTTAAAAAGACAGGTGCAGCGTCTTTAAATAATGACTTAGAGAGAACACAAACAAGGCTAAATTGTTATTTATAATGAAAAACAGACAGATGACAGAAATAAGCTATTCTAAAAATCTTTTCTTTGAAAATACGAAAGATTTTAAACACATCAAAACAACAAACACAGAAATGTAACATAAAACCCCAATACAAAGCAACTGTGATGCATTTTTTAAAATGAAGAATTAAAACAGTGTACTTTATCTTTTTTTCAGGGGTGCTGTGTGTCTCACTGAACACCCCCCCCCCCCCCCCTCCGAAAAAAGCAAGCTAAAAACCAGCTAGTATATATACTTTTTTAATACAGTATATATGTATAAATGAAGGCAAATTGAAGCTGTTAAAGTGTCACACAGGGGCCCCAACTGGATCTTTGCTATTGGGCCACATGTAGGCTTAGTTAGAAAATTTAAAAATCCTTATCTTATACAAAATTAATTTTATAAGCAGGTTATTCTTGGAATAAAAATATACTTTAGGATTATTTTTTTTTTGATTTTTTAAAGATAAATAAATTTAATGGTTAAATAGATTTAAAAGTTGAATTTAAAGCTTTATGAATATTTTTACTTGCTCATCATCAACAAAATGAATGTTTAATGTATTTTTATATCTAACACAACACCCAAACGATGGGTCATAAACAATGTTTTGATGACTCACGAAATGATCTAACTTTAAAAATAGTACTATTTCAGTAAAAATATAATGAACAAAGGTTTATTTTACGATCATACAACATTATTATTTCGTGTATTTATATGATAAAATGCTTATAACTGTTTATATGTTTTCTATGAAAGTTTTCCTGTCTCATGGTATAGATTACGACAAAAGCCTTATATTTTAGTGGAAAACTTAAAAGTTCACTCTAAAAAGTTAAGATTCGAAAGTTTACTTCCATTTAGGATAAATTCAAAGGAATAAGTAATAGAACACAGTTGTTTAAAAAAAATGTTACGTTTCAACAACAACCGGACAGAGCAATTGAAGTCAGAATTTCTTGTGCATGCGTACAGGTGACTCGGATGTTCTCAGGACAACACCGGACGATCGTGGATGGTTCGTCCTCATTCTGGCGTTTTGCGAACGTCCAAATTATGCTCTGTACAGGATCTGACGGGTATCGGACCTCCCGGCTTTATATAGGACCATATAGGACGTCCGAAGGCAGTCTTTGGTTGTATAGGATGCAATCATTTTTGTAATTAACGAAAAATAAAAATTTTCCCAATTGAAAAAACTTGTATGTTTTCATTTTAACAAGATGTCTTAGTATTTTATTGATTCCATTACAAATGAAATAGAAACTTCAATTTTGCATTGTTTCAAATTAATAGAGTGAGTTAAATGAAGAAAACTATAGTGTTTGTAAAAAATTGTATTTCCAAAATATTATTAGAGTTTCATTCACTTAGAAAAAAAATTTCAAGTTCATTTGTAATGGAATCAATAAAATACTAAGACATCTTGTTAAAATGAAAACATACAAGTTTTTTTTCAGTTGAGAAAAATTTTATTTTTCGTTAGTTACAAAAATGTTTGCATATGTATAATGAAAACGTATGCCTATTCCAAATCCGTGAAAATTCGATATTTGAAGAAGATATTTCATTCTGTAAAGTTCTTAATTGAAGTGTTAATTCTTCTAATTGCTTAATCAATCCATTACGTTGTTCCAATTTAAGTTGGGTGGGTAAAAGATGAATTTTTCTGTGATCAGCTAAGTCGAATTTTTCAGAAAATACTTAATCACAATCATCACATTTGAATTGCTTGGAAAGATCACTTTTCTTCGTAATGATATGAATTTTAAGATGATTCCTTAAGTCCATCTTTCTCGAAAACTTTTCTTCACATTGTTCACATTTATGAAATTTTCCATTTTTAATGTGAATTAGCAAATTCTTTCGTACATCACATTGTTGAACAAATTATTTAGAACACTTGTCACAACTCAAAGGCCTTTTTTTCTAAATGAAACTTTGTATGTCTGATTAACACACTCTTTCGAGAAAAAGATTTACCGCATGTTTCACATTGGTACATGGTAGATGTCATGCGATGAATTATCATAGGTTCCAGTAAAGAGCGCTTTCGAAAAAACAACATTCCACATACGTCACACATAAAAAGTTTTTATTTCTAAATGAATGTTCACATGTTTTAAAAGTTCATATTTTTCGTAAAATTCTGCTTTACATTTTCCACAAATGAAAGGCAATTTTAATTCATCTGATGAAGGAGGTATACTTTTACTATTCAAACCGGGTACATCTTTTATCTCCTGTTCACTCATCTTATCCGAATTGTTCGCAATAGTCGATTGTGCATCATTAATAACATCTATATTCATTTAAAAAGGAGGGGAAAATAAACTCTTTTAACTTTGCGATGACAAAAAATACAGCACGTGTAATCAAAACAGTAGGAAACAGAATAATGACATGAAATGAAATCCAACGACATTTAAATCAATGTAGGTGGCGCGTCAGAAAAAAGAAGATCACGTGATATTTAATTAATACAGAAATTGATGTGTTCATTTAATAAAAAATAGGTAAGTATACAAAATGAATCATTTTATAAATTCATTTCTTTTTGAATTAACCTGTTTTTATCATTAAAAGATTATCCTTAAATGCAAATACCATTAAACTGTGAGTGTTACAATATATATATATATATATATATATATATATATATATCTGATTTATTTCTTAATTGTTAGATAATTAAAATAGTGACTCAGTAAGAAAATTTGCTTAAACCTCATCGTACTATAGTATGATTCCAATCCCACCACCACCACCCGAATCGAACTCTCCTTTTCCCACTACTTATGGCTAAACTATTCCTGCCACACGTCTAGATTGAAACCGATTCTGAAATAGGACTAAATTTAAAAAATCTATTCACAAGTTGTACAGATGATGAGGTATGATTTTCTCTTTTTCCTATGCACGGGATCCCTACTGCTAAAATCCAAAAAGTTCGGGGACATCTCCAGCACGGATTGGAGGGGATGCGAAAGAGTACAGAGTTTTAAAAAAAAATCAGAGAACTAGATTCGTTTGTGCTCGTCGAAATCAGAAATGGCGTCTGAAGAAACAGCGTTTGGAGAAATAGCCGACAGAAACATGCACATGTTGCAGCAAGTATACGGACATTTTTAAAGGATGCCGTTTCATCTAAGGTTAAGGAATACATCACAAATGCTACCAAGAATGTTTTCAGCAATTGTCAGAAGCGCCTACACTTAGAAATTCGCTAAGAAATTTTGGATAAAAAGCGATATCGTTAGAGAATTTTGGAAGAAATTTAAATAGCATCGAGCGATATCGTTAGAAAATTTTGAAAGAAATTTAAATAGCATCGAATCGAAAAGATGAAAATTGTTCTACAGACTGTTATACTACTTGATAAAGGATGAACTCGGAGCAAATAGATTTTTTTGAAAAATAAACGCATGAACATAAATATGTTTTTAAGGTGCCAATAGAGTTATTTTACACAAAAAGAAGGTTTTCAAGATACAAAAATATCAACAACGCAAAATTTTCTGATACATTTACGGATTCATTTTTAAACGTAAAAGAATGACACTTACAGGCATGACAATGGAGGTGACATGGAATGAAATAGTTTTTACATTTTTCGATCATTGGATGACACTTAGAGTTAAAAGTTATTGTGGTCTCCAGTTGCAAAAACCCCTCTTGACAGCATTTTGTGAACGAACTTGTGTCTTGACCGAAAAATGAAACACTGTTCAATTCCATATTTTGTGAATAAGAAGACAAGACATGAATGAGAAAAGAAAATGAATGAGCCTAATAGAAAATTACCTTGAAGTAAGCTAGTGCTGATGCTGAGGTTGTCGTTATAAAGCAGGGCAGCTGCCGCGTTGGCTTGTGCCACATGTCGCAATTTGACTTGGTCTCTGCAGCCGCCATCCTCAATTAAGGCTATAAAAGGTTGGGGAGGTAGAGCATCGGTGTCGAGCGGCTGACAAGCTTGGACAGGAACCACGATGCCCGTCACGTGCTCGCTTTCGCCCGCCAACATCGCCAGCTGCTCTTGTACCACCAGGCCGCTCTCGGGATCCACATAGGTGACGTTGAGGACAAAGCTCTCGCATAGCGTGGAGAACAACAGCAACACATACAAACCTGGAACAATTTCAGAAAAGGTACATTCTTTAATATAGGTTTCGAATCCTATCTACACTCAATTCGATTCAACTTCATTCCAAAATAATCTATTTCTTAACCCATTTATGCCTCAAATTTCGGGTAACATCACTTTTAAAACGAACCGAAAAAATACTAAAAAAATAGCATTTTTGTATTTATTTCATAAAATGGAAATGTCCTAAATATGGGAATAGGCACACCATTTATAATAGTATAAAATGTATTATTGTATGTGTTTTTTACATTGCTATAAAATAGACTTTTAAACTGCATATTATGTACTATAATTAGTATTTTCATGAAATACTAATTTTCTTTTCTTTGCAGAGACTCATCACATCATAATTATTATTCATAATAAACTAAGAATAAACGTATTGGAGGCTTTAAAATAACTGATTTGATAAACATCTTTAAAAGGCGTTTACATAAACAGCTGTCCCTTAAATGGCTAATAAAAATATGCGCCCATTTATTCCTAATGCCTTATATTTTAGATATTACAAAAATGCATAAAAAATAGGTTAGAATATATAATTTCATAATTTTCAAAAATACGCATTTCAAAGAAGTGTATAATCTAAGATTATAACTTACTTGTTTAGATAAACTGGCTTTTTACATTTCATCATCTTGAGTAATAAAAAATTCTGAAGATTAAAAAAAAAGCCTTGCTGTCATCTCATAAAGACATTTGTAAATAATTATTCCATATAGTTTTTATGTTCTAGAGAAAAAGAAAACGATACAAATTTAATAAAATTCGAAGCGTCTCAAAAATGGGATTAATGCTGATTTTGTAATATCCGAAACACCACTCAACAACACTGCAAGATATCCAACTTTGTAGTATTAGACCCTTACCTCATCGAGTTCACGGCTGAAATTCCACATTGAGTTAAAGCTCGATTCGAATATAAAAACGCAATGGATTTGCCAAGTCTTATCTGGGTGGAAAACACCTGAAAACCCAATTTTAGCGGTTGACTCGCAGGTTTGCCATTGTGTTTTCATATCTTTGGGTGCAGAAAAACACAATGGTAAACCTACGAGTCAACCGCTCAAATCGGATTTTCAGGTGTTTTCCACCCAGGTAGGACTTGGCAGACCGATTGTGTTTTAATATGCGAATCGAGTTTTAACGCATTCTAGTCGTGAACTCGATGAGGTAATGGTCTACCTCCCGGTCTATATTTAAAATACTACAAGTTTTGGACAGATCTTTTTCTATATTAGAAATGATATCATTTAATCCCTAAAGTAGGCAATTTCAATTCCTTCATCCCTCACTATTAATACACATAAAACGGACTAAGAAACACTAACATTCAACATTCAGTAGGTAATGACAGAATTTTTGTCATTCACAACCAGTGGCTCCATCACCCTTCGAAATTTGTAGTAATATCAAACTTTCAGTTTTGAAAAATGTAATGAAACATGCTAAGATAAAATTGAAAGGGAACCAAAAACATATTACGTTTTAGACAGTGTGGTATTTCGCAGAGACTACAAAATAGCTATTTCAGCCAAGCTGCCGTTATACACAGGCTCTCTTTACACGCGGTTTATTATGTAAAACGCGACATGTCGTGATTAAAAGTGCATCATTCATTTTAATTAGTTTATAAAACATTCATAAAAGGCTTACTCTTGCTTAGTTATGAGTTGAAAATCTGCGATTTAAGGTCATGCACAAATTGAGACATCGCAGTATGAACTGCAAAGCCTTGAACCTTTTAAAAAATATATTTATGTAAATGCGTTGCGTATTACGTTATAGTGTTGTTATTCAGCTCGTGACGTGTTATTTTATTTCCATAGGATTAGAAAATATTGACAAAAAAGTTTTTTCTATGGTTGTGTAAGTTTTTGATTGTTATTTCCATTTAAAATACATCATAAATCTAACTGAGCGGTTCTGAATCTCAACTAAACAAAAAGCTTCCTATCAACCACAATTTAGGATTAAAAAGAATTCAGAAAATACTGTCAAATTTGGCAGTTAATGCCTGGCAATCTAGGAAAAGTTATCATCAGGAAGCTGCTATTCCAAATGTATCCCATTTATGAGAAAATGGAAAACGCTATTCAATATTCAAGTATTACAAATGTCATGCATGTATGCTTCAAAATGAGTCTCAGAAAGTGTTAAAGGAGGTAGGGAATGGATAGAGTGAGAACGCTGTTAAATAGTTTTAAATTTTATGTTTACTTCGGTTTTATTTACTATTTATTGAGATACCTTTTAATAGATAATTCTCAGTATTACATTTTAAAAAATGGGGTATAGCCATGGAATACTTCTAAAGATGAAAACCTGCCTAAAACGAATATTTTCACACTCCTATGCGATTTCCTCTTAGCATGTTTAATTGTATAATACGTGCGTTACATGCTATGATAAAAACCTGTTTAAAGCGGAATTTTCTCCGCTTCTTGTGATTTCTTCTTAGAAACTTTTATTGTATCTCAGCCCTCTCCGAAATGATAAGTTTAGATACGCCACTGTTCAGAATCATTAATATCTACAACAAAAGTAGACAAATAACATAACTCATTTTCAGTCCTTTTTACTCGACTGCCAAGAAGGGTTATGTGTTTCACGCGTATCTCGGTATGTGAATTTCTTTATACCCTCGAAACATCCCAACGACTGAATGGATTTTAATGAATAAGGTCTCTATCGATTCGTTTTAACCGTCCGATGGTTATAGGCTAGGTTTTGTTTTTATAAATTCAAAATGGCTGCCGTAAAATACAAAATGGAGGTAGAGACGAAAAAAATTTTTACGCTCCCTATTGAGTGGCCTATCATTGGATAGGTCTTTCAAAATGAAGACGATGTTTCATTGACTCTATTTTACAGTCAGAAGCTCCGTTTAAATATTACACAACCTGGAAGTGTTGTAGGTAGGATCTCTAGCTTTACTGCAACTCTAACTTTCATAGACATATATAGGTTTATCAAAACAGTGTTTATAGATAAGAACTAACAATGAAACACAACTTAAAAGTCATCCATACAAGTAAATAAAGAAATTGGTAAGTAATATAAAAAATAGTTTCACATTCATGAGAAATAATTAGTTCCGGGTTTTTTGATTTTTGAAATTTAATTTTTACTAATAGAGGTTAAGAACTTTTCAAATAACCAGTTTAATTCGTATAAAAATAATGTCACATTATAGTATGCAATCCATTTTAACTCAAACCATTGCCGGGAAATGTAGTTTCTATCGACTTTTTGCAGTTGAGTAGAATGAGAATTATTGAAATTCTAATAATGTTGTTTTTAAGACGTGGCTTTCAATCTAAAGATATAAAAAATATCCAAAATAAAGCAGACAAGTTCCAAAAATACACGCTATGAATATCACCTATTCATTGTTTCAAAATAGAACACAGTAATGTCTGACAAGATGAATTCTAGACACATAATTGTTCTAATTGACATGTACACTGTAAAAAAAAATCTGTGAAGTTACTAAAGTTTTTCTAGGAAACTGGGATTCCAGGAACTTTTTATGTAACGGCAACAAGAAAAATTCCTGTAACAGCGTCTGTTACAGGAATTTTTGTTGTTGCCGTTACATAAAAAGTTCCTGGAATCCCAGTTTCCTAGAAAAACTTTAGTAACTTTACAAATTTTTTTTTTACAGTGTATGTTTCCGTCATCTAATGCGAAAAGAAGTATTCAAAAATAGTAATTCTCTATCCATCAGGACGCTGTAAGAAATTTCCAAAAAGTGCATCTCTGAAAATCCGTTAAATGAAATAAAGACATCAATAAATGAAAGGACTCTTACAAAAATACACGCTGGTAGTGAAATAAAGACATGCCCAAACTCAAAGATATTTGCTAAGTGTCATTCCCACATTCAAAATGAAAAATTGAATTGTATTTTCATACATTGTATTTTGAAACAAAATGAAGCCGATTTTATTGCTTAAATCGTACCACGCGGAATCAAGTTTTTAAAAGATTTTGAAGAACGCTATTTTATCCCAACCAACTGTACGGAATGAATTTCATTCAATTTTGCACAGTGATAAATTGAAGGAATTGTTCAAAATTGGAAATCTTTCCTGGCCAAGAGAACAGAGAAAAGAATCAAACTAGACTTGAAAGTTTTCCCACCACTTGGATCCTAAATCTCTCGGTTTGGCACTTCTCTTGACACCACTGATATACATTTCACTAATCCCTCCAACCCCACACCTGTGAATTTCGCATACACCAATAGTTTGTACTTCGTTAGCATCGGTAAGTACCGAGAGATTTTAGTTTGTTCCGGTTCCGGTCCCGAGTTATTACAAATTCAATGTGGAGAGGCCAGTGAAACGGATATTTCCCATTGTAAAAAATAAAGTGTTTCTGATTTTGACGAAAACTTGTCAGTTGTTTGTACTACGTTAGCACCGGTAAGTACCGATAGATTTTCGTTTGTACCATTTCGGCACCGGGTTATTGAAAACTTTTAGATAGGGACATCATTTCATTAGCCTATCCACACCGGACTTGAAAATTTCTCATACACTAACGATTTGTACTTCGTTAATACCGGTAAGTATCAAGATATTTTCGCTTGTACCGGCTCCAGTACTGAGTTACTAAAATTTTAAGGTGAGGTACCATTTCACTGACTCCTCCACACCCCGGACCTGAAAGGTTCGCATAGACCAATCGTTTTTACTTTGTTAGTACCGAAATATTTCCGTTTGTACCGGGTGCGTTACAGAGTTGTTCAAAATTGAAATACGAAGAGGCCATTTGACTGCTCCCTGCATCCATCAATCGTTTGTTCTATGTTAGTACAGGTATGTACCGAGAGAGTTTCGTTTCTACTGCATCCGGTATCGAGTTATTCAAAATATTTAGGTGGAGGGGTCAGTGAAACGAAGATTTCTTGTATTCAAAAAATGTATTTTCGATATTAACGAAAATGATACTACGAATCTAACGAAAATAATACTACGTTAGTACCGGTAACTACCAAGATATTTTCGTTTGTTCAATTTCTAGCCGATTCGTATGCGCGGGTGAAAGGAATATGAGAAAGATTAAACTTTCTCTGAATTTGCATATCGTAAGTTACTCGCTGTCTGTTTAAAAAGGAGCCAGAAAGTTTCGAGAGGGAACTTAAGAACCGCTTTAACTGTATCAATGAAGCCCTCATTTTCTACGACACCTGAGAAGTTAATATTTTTGGTATGAGAAATCATAATTATTGATTGTATAGAAACAAACGAAAATTTCTTGCTATCAAGGATACTAATGCCATTTTCACGGTATGGAAATTTTCAGAAAGATCAGAGATTTTTCCTCGTGTATACAAAATCCAATATTCATTTCAGCCAACACATAAGAATTCTCATCCAATTCAGAAATACTTTCATTATGAAAAATCACGGCCCTTCCATCTTGACTTTTGAATAACTTGATACCGAAAATGTCTCAGTAGATACACAAGTATTAACGTAGCAGAAACATCTGACAAGTTTTTGTCGAAATCGCAAATACTTTAGTTTTTTATTATGATAAATGCCCCGTTTCACCGGCCACTCCACCTTAAATTTTGAATAACTCAGCACTAGAGCCGGGCCTCTCGGTACTGACTGGTAAATGTAACCGAGTGTAACTGGTACTAAAAATGGTTGATGCATGCGAAAATTTTAGAACCGGGTGTGAAGGGAAGAATGAAATGGCCTCTTCATCTAGAAACTTTGAATAACACGGTACCGGAAGCTGTACAAATGAAAATCTCTTGGGGTACTTACCGGTACTAACGAAGTACAAACGATTGGTGCATGTGGAATATTCAGGACCAGTGAAATGGCCCTCACCGAAAATTTTGAATAACTCAGTACCGGAGCCGATACAAACGAAAATCTCTCGGTACTTACCGCTACTAACGAAGTAAATTGGACTGGTGTATGCGAAACTTTCTGGTCAGGGAGAGGAGGAGCGAGTAAAATGGTGTTCCCATTTAAAAATTTTCGATAACTCGATACTGGAAGCGGTAAAAATGAAAACATCTTGGGGTACTTACCGGTACTGACGTAGTACAAACGACTGACACGCTTTCGTCCAAATCGGAAACGCTTTGTTTTTTTACTGTGGGAAATCTCCGTTTCACTTCCCCTTCCACCTTGAATTTTGACTAACTCGGTACCGGAGACGATACAAAGGAAAATCTCTCAGTATTTACCGGTGCTTAACGTAGTACAAACGATTTGTGTATACGAAATTTACAGATTCAGAGGTAGTGAAATGTACTTCTGATATTTCGTGCCGGTCTGTAACACATGGTAATAGCTGCTGCGTTCCCAGTTGTAACACTTCAAAGTGATGCCGCTCCTGATGCTGCTTACCATCGGTTTTTAACCCTACTATTTTTTTAAATAAATTGAATAAATACAATTAATTTATTTTTAGAAATAAATTCGCAACTCAATTTTTATGTTAATAATTAAAAAATAATATTTTAAGATATAATATAACGAGCTGTCTAAAGTAATTTTCAAATTGCACAATTTTTTACGCAATTTAATTAATTTTGCAGTTGCGTCATAACAGCTTTCAACTTTACGTTGCTTCCTGCTGGCTGGGAAGATTTTCTGAAAATTCCATACCCCTGTTTATTGCATATAGGGGAGACTACCCACTTTTTACAAAATGATTTTTTACTTTTTAAATATTGAACCTAGATTAAAGTTTCATATATCAGTTTATTCGTTAGACAATCAGTTATCAAAATAAAATTGCGACATAACTGTAATATATAAGAGACTTGAAAAATGATTGATTTTAATCATGAGAAAATAATAAGGCTTGACCCACTTTATTTTATAATGAAATATTTGTTAAAGAAAATAATATTGGTTTAAAATAAGGCAGAATAACTTTATGCTACATGGTTCAATTATTATAAAAAAAATTATTTAGGAAAATGTGATATATGAACAAACCTGCTTAGACAGAATTCAAGGCATAGCAGAAAAATTCCGTTTTAAACACCGACTTTTTGTGACATTCGACCTGGCAAATTTAGTTGCCACATAGTTTGGCTTCATCCCATTGTGTTCATCTTGGTGACATTTGTCTACATACCTTCCTAAAGTGTATTAATCAATGTTATGTTTTTTTTTTTTTTTTGCAGAGGCATGAACTCTGAACATTTCTTAAGGCTGCTGCTTTTATCCTTTCTAGTCTTTTTATTTTTTTTTCTATTTACCTACTATGGATACTATTTAAATGAAATAAAAGTTCCTAATTAATATTTCGTTAATTTTTTTCTTGCTTCTATAACAATTTTTCATATCTTCCTTTAATCAATTTTAAACATTTTCCTTTCTGTCACCCCCTTTTACTGTAGCGTAGCTTTACAGAATAATTTTATATTGTTTTAGAAAATTTACCATTAACCCTTTCTTATGTACAGAGTACAATAAAAGGATTAAAAAAAAAGACTTAATTCAGAGCTTTGGCCATCTAGTCAACCCTCCCTCACGTTGATTGGGTCAAGCCTCCTCATAGCCACTTTTTAAAGTTTGCACATCGTTATGTTTAGCCTAATTTTCTGTAACAGTCTTTATGCCTGGAATGAAAGATGAATATTTCTGCCTTACTTAAATTTCTATGATATATTTTATCTGAGAAAATATTACAAAATGTTTCTAAAAAATACACTTTTTAAGCTGAAAAGTCTTCATAATTGATTTTTCCAAGTGTTTCAATTATCTGCATGAAACAAAGACTACTATTTGAGCATTTCGGTAGCTTTGGTTACCCCCTATTGTAAAAACTCTGAAATTCCTTTAAATATGAAAACTGAAGTGTAGGTCAAGCCTCCCCTATGGTCAACCCTCCCCAGTCTCCCCTATATAAACCATTTTTAATGCAAATAAATATAATTCAAAATAAATTTAAAATTTAATACGAATGGAATGATAGTACGCTATATAGGAATATAACGGAATAATAATGACGAAGTACATATTAAGTTTTGGTTAAATATCTTGATAAAATAAACCCGTGTATCATAATTAATAAAAAAAATCTAAATATTTTTGTTGAAGATCTGATTCAAGTAAAATAAGTTAATCTGCTTTGTCAGTTCGTAAAAGTTTATTTTATTTTGACCGCACCAAGCAAAAAGAAGAAAACATTCCTTCTGCAATAACTAACAGATTAATTGTTGATTCGAAACATCGTTTCTTTGTAAGGGTGTTGATGAAAACCACACTTTTTTGTACTTTTTATTTTTTCCCCCTGCCACATATTTAAATTGATCACTAGTTTATTTTCCAAATATTTGTATAAACTGCAATGGAAATCGAAAAATTTGTTATTTGTATGTGAAAAAGGACCCCGGAAATTGTAACGAAAACTCTCGATAAACATAAATAAAAATACTTTTGAAACGCCTCTATTTATTATAAAGTTTTCCACATCCTTGCAGAAAATGAACAGAAAAAAGTATTCATTTAAAAATTCACAAAAGATTTTTCAGAAAATCTTACCAGTATGACAGAATTTAGGAAACTTCAAAAGTTATCACTCAAGATTTTTGCAATTGCTCTTCTCACACGATACATTAACACGCTTGCTTGGGTCTTAATACCAAAAAATGGGAAAGATTTTTGCCTTAAAAAAAGATTACAAAATATTTTTTCATTTTTAAAAAATCAATCGAAATAATTCTTCTACCGAATGCAGATTTAAAATGGGAGATATTTTCTTAGAAAAATATATAAACAGCAATTTGATATTAAATATTTAAAATACATAATGAAGTATTTTTGTATTTAAAAAAAAATATAATCTAAATAATTTATGGGCTAAATTCAGATGTTTTAACTGTAACCGAGAAAAGTTTCATTAACCTTAACTCAGCGCAAAGATACATACTCGTACGTATCGGCTTTTTACACCCCCACCGTCCTAAGTCCCATAGAATAACATATTAATGGCGCAGTAATGGAGTCCCATTTTAGGTAGATTTCGTATGAAATACTACCTATTACATTCTTCCCTATGCTGGAATTTCTCAAATATTTTTGCAGATCTACACCTATCACGACCCCTAGAACCCAAAACCACCCTCAGTAAAAAACTATATCTATCTATCTATCTATCTATCTATCTATCTATCTATCTATCTATCTATCTATCTACCTATCTATCTATCTATCTATCTATATATATATATATATATATATATATATATATATATATAAAGGGGGAGGGGTTAGGTGGCCAAATTCCAGGCGCAAACTTTGTGTTGGAAGAAAAGGTTATTTTGCACTAAAGAGGGCAGATGGAACAATCACCAAAATCAATAAAGAAATAGTACACATTGTCGAAAACTTCTATAAAAATTTATATAAATGTGAAGATCAAAGGGAAATCAACCTATGTGATACACGAGAAAACTTAACAGAAACCGAAGCCATAATCTCAGTGATGACAGGCGAAGTTTTACAAGCCATTAAATTTATGAAAAAGGTAAATGCCCTGCACTGTTAAAAATTTGCAGCATTCTGGCGGGTCATTTGACCGTTTTTTCGAAAACGGTTACACAACCGTAATCTTACCACTATTCTGACCATATTATTGGCCATTTTATGGTCAGAATATAGTTAAATTATGGTTATGAAACCGTTTTTTCAAAAAACGGTCGAATGACCTGCCAGAATGCTGCAAAATTTTTAACAGTGTGGAGAAGATGGAATTACAATCGACCTTATCAAAGAAGCAGGAGAAGAACTTGAAAAAATGCTATCCTTACTGTTTTCCAAATGTCTCAAGAAGTCAGATGTACCAGAAGATTGGAATAATGCTGTGATGGTGCTAATTTACAAGAAAGGAGAGAAGTAAAACATTAAAAACTACCGTCCGATCAGCTTACTATCAGTGATTTATAAAATTTTCACCAAAGTTTTAACGACAAGACTTGAATCAACTCTGGACTCGGCTCAACCTAGAGAACAAGCAGGATTCCGAAGTGGATTCAGCACAATGGATCGTATCTAAACGGTAAGGGAACTCATAGAAAAACATAAGGAATATAATTTACCTCTCTGCCTTTCCTTTATTGATTATGAAAATGCATTTGATTCGGTCTACACATCAGCAGTAGTAGAATCTCTGGAGGGCATTGGTATAGACAAACCTTACATCAATATTATAAAGAAGATTTACAAGAAAGCAACAGCAACCATCCGCTTAGACAAAGGAAAAGCAAAGATCAAGCTTGAAAGAAGGGTAAGACAAGGAGACACCATTTCGCCTAAGCTTTTTGCTGCTGTCTTAGAAAATATTTAAGAAGCTGGATTGGTAAAACAAAGGGATTAGAATAAATAGAGAATATTTAAGTCATCTCCGACTCGCTGACGACATTTTAATTTTCAGTCACAGTCCTGAAGAATTGGAAAATATGCTAAAAGTTTTGGCAGAAGCTAGCATTAATGTGGAATTAAAAATAAACTTGGAAAAGAATAAGGTGATGTTCAATTAATTTGCATCAAAAAAGAAAATCGTCTACAACAACACTGAAATTAAAGAAGTACAAAGTTATGTGTACCTTGAGCAGGAAATATCATCGGATAATAGTATTGTGAATAAAATCAATAGAAGAATAAGAAATGGATGGAGTGCTTTTGGGAAGAACAATATTATTCTGAAGAGTAACATACCCCTTTGTTTGAAAAGAAAGGTATTTAACCAATGTCTTTTGCCTGTGCTAACTTATGGAGCAGAAACATCGACGCTAACAAAACGGATGGTACAAAGATTACAAACAACACAGAGAAGTATGGAAAGATGTATGCTATGTATAATTAGAAGAGACAGAAAAAGAATGACCTGGACAAGAAGTCAAACGAGAGTTTTTGAAATCATCGAAAGAATTAAATGGCTAAAATGGAAATAGGCTGGGCACATTGCAAGAAGACAAGACAATAGATGGAGCACAAACACCCTACAGCGGTATCCCAGAGATGTAAATCGGCCAAGAAGACGACCTCAAGTAAGATGGAATGATGAAATCAGAAAAGTAGCCGGTGTAAATTGGATGACTAAAGCACTAGACAGGAAACATTGGAAAAATCTGGGGGAGACCTACATCCAGCAGTGGATTGAAAACGGTTGATGATGATATATATAATATATATATATATATATAACTTTCTTATGGACACGATAACTTCCGTAATTCTGCACAAATCTCTTCCAAACTGATACATAAAATCAAGGGGCACAAAATCTCGGTCAAGTTCGTTAATGGGCAAAATCGGACCAAGGGGATGGAAATAGGGAGGGGTTTTGTGAAAACCGAAAAAAAAAACCCATAACTTCTTAAATTTTGTACATATCAAATCAGTTTAAAGTTTTTATTACTTCTAAAAATAGGGCCAAAAATTTATGTATCACAAATTTTTGATAAAATTAAAAATGGGCTCAAGGGGCGCAAAAATAGGGTTTTTGGGAGAAAAAAATTCATAACTTCATCAATTCTCAAGATATCAAATCCAATTAATTTTATTATAAATCTCCTTAATATTATCTACAACTTTTATATTCGCAAGTTTTTGATAGGACCCATTCGTACCGCAAAAAAATAAAAAATTAAAAACGAAAACAAAAAGGGGGTGGGGGGTTGAAGAACATAAAAGTACATAACTCCGTCAATTCACAAGATATAAAATCCCCATGAATTTAACATATATCTTCTTAATATTATCTACAACATTTATACAGACAAGTTTTTGGTAGGACCCATTCTTACAGCAAAAACAAATTAAAAATACATAGCGGTTGAAGAAAAAAATCATCATATTAAGGGCATATTCAAATCCAAACTACTTATTTTCTGACTCATTTTTAAATTCATTTTTGCTCTCAAACGCATCTAATTGGTAGATTCTGTTATTCAGAAACTGTATAATGTACCGTAATGGTCGAATTTTTGATAGAGGTTGAATATATTTCAAAAAAGGATGTCAAAGTGGGCATTTTGAACAGAATTTCCCGAAGCGATTGTGTTGGATATGAAAAATAGTGTCCTACTGAGAAAATAGTTGTTTATAAATCAAGTTTTAATTAATTAAACAAAAAAATATAAACACAGGTCGCTTATAAATATCTTCAAAAATCACGTCAGCAAATTTCATATTTTTTCTTTTAAAAATGAATCTGAAAATGTGCCAAAAAATTTCGAGTTGATGAGCATGGAAAAGTATTTTTTTTAATGCCGCCTTAACAGGATTCTGATAAAATCATCTCTTATATAAAAAGGAAATAAAAACTGTCAAAAGCGGTCAAATAAAATTGTTAAAGTGGGTTTATCTCTAATCATGATTTAGTTTTTGTTGTTGAAATGAGCACTTAACTTCGAAATCTACCTGCGCCTGTAGGCCGAGCCGGGGGGGATTTTTTTAAACAGGATTCTATAAGAAACAAGAGTTTTCCAAATCAAAAAACGGAAAACATCAGCCGTTTCATCTAAAACCGATTAATATCATATATTCATTTTTTTTTTTTAATGGCTCGACTCATTTTCGAGGGAAAAAATGACAAAGTGACGCGTTGAAATAAATTTAAAAATGGGCATCCAAATCTCCAAATAGACTGCATGTAGAAATTTCAGGCTAGGATTAGACAGCAGATATAAGACTGCTTTAAACAATCAGAATGTTATTTACTGAGATATTAAAAGGCGGCTTTCTGCATTTCCTTTTATCTTAAATTTGGCACCTATTTCGAGTGCCAGTATTTTGTGCAATATCGTATCTCCTAACTGATAACGGACGAGCGAGGGGAGCATTTTCCGCAGCCAGTAGAAAGTAAGTATTGAAGCCCAGTATAATATAGAAAGCCAATTGCCAGTGCCATCTTTTTCATCCATTGGTTAGAAGTGATAAAATATTTTTTTTTACTCTGTTCAACATCATTTTCGTTATTTAAAACCTGCTACTCGATGAAAGTTTTAAATAGGGTGTGAGATTTATATTTTAGGCAATAAATGTGTACGATATAAATGTGTACAATAAAAACTTTTTAAAAAACTTTTATGCATTCCTTATAAAATAAATTACAAGTAAAATCTTCTTGACTATAAAAAATTCTTTAATGTACATATACATAGATTTTTTTAGACGCACGCAAGAATCAAAATGAATATGTTATTTTAATTCTTATCATTTTGAATTGCAAAGATAGGTAGATAAAAAATGAATCGAAAAATGTCCATTTGAACGACACGAAATACTAAACTGCAATGTTTAAGCATACTTATTATAGGAACATCTAATACAAATTTGAATGATAAACGTGATTTATGTATCTATTTTCATTTTCAATAGAAAAATATTCGTCCTTAAGAACAAAAGTAAAGTATGTGATTCTTTGAATACACCAGCCAACAGTTTGTATTCAAAGGAGAATTTAACTTTGAAACACGGAAATCCCTCAAAACCGATTAAGGGGTCTCAGGACTCTTAAAATTGGAAAAAATAAAAAACAAAGACTATTTTCAACATTTAATATCTTAAAATGTGTCATATTTTAAGATACAATTTTAATTGGGGTGAAAGATATAAGTATGTTCTTTGATTTCATGTATTTCAAAAATTGCAAGATGCAGAATTAGTATTTACAGGAGGCTCCAAACTGTTAGACATTTGACGAGCTTAAAATCGGCATAACAGATTACAAAATAAATTTTGCAACTAGAATGATAATTTTGGTGCCTACTTATACCTCAGACTGTAATAATTATCCTGAACCTAAATAAATTTGTATTGAAAGCATTTTTATAATTTTAATGCAAAGTTGTATTTAGCTAATGCAAAATTTAGAAAATTTCAACAGTATAATCTCCTAAAATAATATGTTTTTGAACAATAAACAGGAAATTTAAGGTTCAGTTTATACATACTAACATGAAACATATGTTTTGAAAATTTCATGAAAAAATATTCAGAAGTTTTTGAGATATCGTGCTCGTTATGCCCAAAAACGTCATTTGGAGAAAAATGAATTCAAAGTTTTAGAAACGCCGCTTCAGCTATAAAGCGGGTCTAATTCTAAAATCCATAACATCTGTTCTGATGTGAATTTCAAGGAAAAAATTTACATCAAAATATTCAGAAAAGATGGGAGTTTAATATCTAAAAAATTAAAAATTCGAAAATTTTAAAGCTTTAAGAGTCCTGAGACCCCTTAAAGCATTCAATGAGATTTCGATTTTTATGCCCTAAAATATACATTCAATTTGTTTTTTACTTTTATGCATTTTAGAAATAAAATTTTTGTCTCGAAATTATCCCTTAAAATATGGAATCAAAATGAATACTTTATAATTTCTAATAGCAATGTAAGTAGATAAGAAATGAAAGCGATACAAAAAGTGAATATTCATAAGTTAATAAAAAATTGAATTGACTCCATTTAACATTAGAATGGATCCATTACTATATTTAGATTCTATTCGAACCATTATTTAAAAAAATAAATGTAATTTTTGTATGGAAAAGAATAGAATAAAAAGTTTTCTACTAAAAGATAAATTCGTAGTCAAAAGCTTAAGAAACAGCACACCACAATATTGTTTTAGCTCTTTTGTTTCTACTTTTGGGTCTTTTTTATAATCATTGAAAAAATAATTGCTTGTTCATTTGATTTGAACGAACGAGAAAGCAAGAAAAAGAAAGTTTTTTTTTTTACTGTGAAAATGAAACATGAATTTCTCAATACAGTTTAGAAAATACGTAGTCAGGGTCGTTTTGAGGCATAGGCCACAGCTAAAATTTTAAAAGTACGAGTTGCAACCCGTCGAAATTCGACGTACTAAAATGTTTGAAAGGATTGAAATTATAATAAATCTACAAAAATAATTACAACAAAAAAATCATCTTACATTGGTTGTCTAACTCTTAAAACAAATAATATTTTAAACCCAAAATTACCAAAATATTATTTCTACAAACTTCAACTGCTTAAATTATTGAAAAATTAAACTGTATTAGATTACGTAATCAAGATGAGTAATTATGATGAAGTTATCGATGGAGCTCTTATGTTTGTTTTTACGGGATGAAAAATCAGTAAAAAGGATTTCGCTTTGTCACATCATAAAATTTTCCATCATAAAATCTAAACTGTACGTTATTTTCACATTCTCGTAATTTACATACGCACCACTCAAATTCACAATTTGAAAGTATTTTAACGCGCAAAAGAATAGATTATTAATGAATGCATTTCCAAAGTTAAAGTTACGTTTGTGCGATACAACTTTTCATGTGAACATTCGCACAAACCTTAAGTTCTAATCTTAGTACCCGCGAAAAAAAAAATTCAGAAATTGGACTTAGTTGTCATAGTATTCGCCATTTATAGTATTGGTCAAATATTTAGTTTTATAAAAAAAAAATGATCGTTTTGTTTTAAATATATCATTTTTACTCAATGAATCATTCTGCCGAGCGCCTCAAACTCATTTATCAGCGTAATGTAAAAATATTAAAATGTAGCTGATTTATGAAGAAGAATGCGTGTTTTATTTAATGTTTGACATCATTTTCTGTTCAAAAATTATAAAAAAGTTACTTTTATTTGTAATGTGAAAATAGCATCAATAAGGATATAATGAATAAAAATAATAAACCATGAATATTTTCCCTTTACTTTCAATATAAATGGAGTACTTCAGTTGCCACAATTACAAAATTTGTATTAAAAACTACAAAAAAATTAATATCTCAAAAACAAATTGAGATACAGCTTTCAAACAAATAGTATTTAAAAGAGAATTTTTTTCCTTATACGACGGTGTAAAAAGTTAAAATGTGTGATGCATAGAAGTTTAAAAATTTGCAGTAGAGAAAATGCAAAACCAAAATTTTATTTCAAATTTCAAAGTGTTGCCATTCGCAAAATGACGTATGCGTTACGCACAGATATGTTTGTCCTTTATAATATAGATTGTTGGAATTTTGGAGAAATGTCAAATTTGAAATGCAAAGGCATTTTTTTTTAAATCATAAACGGAGAAAAAGTTTTCCTTAGAAAATACTGATTAGAATTCAGTAATGATGCTCAAATTTTGGAAACTTTATGATATTGCTTAGAATGGAGTGTAAAATTTGAGCTATCGTCGCTAAAGTCCCTTAAAATGGCTTCATTAACTCTTTGATAACACTTCAAACTCTATTCTGAAGGCTGATAATGCTTGCTTAATGGTGATAGAATGAATTTTCCCGAAATACTGCTTTTTTGTATTATTAAAATAATCTTAAATAAATAGGTGCGAAATACTGGAGCAATCGTTTTTCATGTGAATCCAAGATTGCATTCCGAAGTCAAATGACCCGATTTGCAAAGCAATCTCGCACGCGTAAGCAAAAGAGAAGTCAACTGAAACTTCTTTGGATTCCAATTTACATTAAGGAATCTGCCTACGTTTAAAACACCTATTTCTAGTTCACCCTCTATACAGAATGATGTCAAAACATAAAATCTTCCAATCGTTTTTTGCCATTTTTTAGCCAAATGGCATGTTGACGCCAGATAGCGAACAATTTCCTCTTTACTACACACTACTATCACACTGAACTAGGAGTTTTAAAATAGCTTCAAACTGAAGTGAACTATTTGAAAATAGGTCGAAAAGTCAAAAGGACTTTTTTACCTCTAAAA
Organism: Maratus speciosus; assembly: GCA_963932465.1. Lineage (NCBI taxonomy): Eukaryota > Metazoa > Arthropoda > Arachnida > Araneae > Salticidae > Maratus > Maratus speciosus. Next base: position 687,212,239 of record OZ010787.1, on the reverse strand, counting down.
GGGTTCCATGTACCCATAGAGCTTCGATTCCAGTCCTAGGGAAAGCATTGACACAATTTCCCTGAAATAGATTTCAAACATTTTATGTCATCAAGTGCAGTACATGGAAATAACGGATTTTCCGCTTTTATACATTCCTTTTACGTCTTTCAGATACATACAACATTAATCTAGAAGTGTCCATTCACGTTCATGAGTGTTTTTACATCAAAAACATAAAACATGATGCATCGAAATACTGTTTGCCTTTCTCCTGGCCTTCCTACGCCCACTTCCGGTATTGGACTCGTGACTTCCTGTTTATTAAATGAGCCCTACCTCCTCTTCTAGTCATCGTAGGAAAAAAATGAAAACAGATTTGGAATCGTAAAAAATGGCACAATAAAAAAAAATTGGAAATTATTTTACGAAAACAGCCATTTTAATGTAGAGAATGGGGAGGAAATTGGGGACCCCATAATCCCATCCAATGTTTGATCCATTATGATAATATGTGTTTTAAATAAACGGTCCGTACGATAAATATATGAATTATTAACTGTAAAAAAGTAGGGTTGGGTATAGATGTATATACTAGAAAAGTGTGAATGGAGATATGAAGCTTAAATAATATTAAATATTTCTATTCTGTATAACACTTTTTTTTAAACTTATTCTAATCTGCTAATGATGAACTTAATTCGGTATTGACAATAAAAGTAGTGATATTTAAACTTCATTTGCACTTTCTCAAAACTAAGTTCAGGGTAGTAATAATCGTTTCTTTTTACGGTGTAGCTAAAACAAACTCTTGTTCAAAGTTTAAACTTGGCATTGTGCTAAGCGCGATTCGAAAGGAGGTCGCAAAATTGCAACGCCGCCTTGGTGTCCGTGCCGCGTTTTTCCTGATAGGTTTTTAATTAATGTTTAAAGACACAGGAGGCGTATTCAGAGATCTATTCATTGTAACTGGGCTCGAATCCCATACTGTTTATGTGATTAATTCTAATTAAATTAGTCTGTTTTTAACAATTTGACGCTTATTGCTTTTATACTAATATTGGGCATTGCATTACACAAAAATATCATTAAAAGTTGTTATCTAGGCTTTAAAAGCCGTTGATACATAAAATACGCCGCCCCTGTCAATATGTGTGTCCAAACCGTACGTGTTTTTAAGGGTTAATATCTCGGCTAATTATCGAATAATTATTTTTTTCGAAAATCATTATCAACAATGCTTTTACATTAAAATAATAAAGCTTTGTAAAAAATCACCATAAAATAAAACAAAACATAGGACGGGTTTCGAGCTAAAAATATTAACTCCTCAACACCTTTGGTGAATGCCCGCAAATTGAAATTTGTGTGTAAAGGAAAAATGCGCCTTTCTCAAAAACTATGTGACCTAGGGTACGCTATAGGTGGCGCTAAAATTTTTCTGCTAGGTGTACATTAACGTCTACTACGTCTCATTTTTTCATAATTTTAGTTTCAGTAGGTTCTGAAATAGATGGGGAGGGGGGAACATATTTTTGCACTACATTTCCGACGATATCTCTGAAAATATAATACCTAAAATTAAAAGAAATGTAATTTTGAGTTCAGCATTACGACAGATTTCAGCTGGTGGGGTTACAGCTCCCCCCTCCTCCCAAAATAGTCAAAAAATTAAATGAAAAAAGTGTTTTTCCTTACTTTTTTTAGATAAATCTGTAATATTTTTCTTCTGTCATAGAGCAAAATAGCCATTCTCGTTAACCCCATATTAGTCCACTTTGACATCATAGCATACCCAAAGATGGGAGGGGGCTGTAATTCCAAGAAAATGAAATGAAAAAGTGCTGACTTTTTTGTTTTTGTTTGAGACAAATTTATATTTTTTCCCCTATCATTTAAGACACTCTTCTCTTTAGTTCCATACTAGCTCACAGTCACACCACATAATACCCAAAGATCTGAAAGGGGCTAATAGGGTGCCTCATCCCAAAATAGTCGAAAATTAAATGAAAAAAATGCTGATTTTTCTTCTTGTTTGAGCTGAATTTGTAATTTTGTTTTCTGCGATCCTTATTTTTTTTAGATATATCTCTAATTTTTCTTCTGCCATACAGTGAAATTGCCATTCTCGTTAACCCCATATTAGTCCACATTCACATCACGGCATACCGAAAGAAGGAGGGGGCGGCTGATGGGATTACAGCCCCCTCCTCACGAAGTAGCCTAAAATGAAATGATAAATATTGTTTTTTTTTTCTTTCTCTTTGAAATGAATTTGTATTTTTTTTCTCCTATCATTCAACAGACTAGCCGCTCTCTTCTCTTTAGTTCCATATTAGTGCACAGCGACACCACATTATACCCAAAAAAGTGGAAAGGGGGTAATGGGGCTACAGCCCCATTGCCCCCCAAAATTGCTGATTTTTTCCTTTTTCCTTGAGATAAATATGTAACATTGTTTTCTGCAATACAACGAACTAGCCATTCTGGTTAGTCTCATATCAGCGCACAGTTACAACACTACAATATACCCAACGAGGGGAAGAGGGCTGATGGGGTCACAGGTCCCCTTTGGAAGTTATGAAAAATGAAATGAAAAAAATGCTGATTTGTTTGTTTCTTTTAAGATAAATTTGTATTTTTTCTGCCATGCAGCTATTTTCGTTAGCCCTATATATTAGTGTGCAGTGATGCCACAGCATACAATAACCAAAGAAGTCGATGGGGACAGGGGTTATGATGAGGTTGGAGCTCCATTCCTCCTCCAAAGGAAGCGCAGTGAAAGGGAAAAAAAGGCTGACATTGTTTCTTTCTTTTTGAGATAAATTTGTTTTATTTTCTGTCATGTCACGAATTAGTCCAATATCCTCCTTAGTCTTGCGACCAATTTTACTTGAAACCACAAAATCTATTTTCAAAATGAAAAAAATTTACAAAAAAAAACAATTTTTGCTTTTCTAACACTTTTTTTTAAATACCAAAAAAATTGAAAATATTCCCCAATTTTATGTACGATTTATTTACTGCTCGCGCACAATTAAAAGTACGGGTGATTCTGATTCGAATTTTCCGAAAATTATAGGCATTCGGTTCCGAAAATTAAATAAAGTCGGCTACAAAAAAGTCGCGAATGTTGACAAATGGTCGCTGTAAAAAATCAATTTCGTCACTTGTTCGCGGAAAAAGTCTCCAATTTCGCCAAAGTATCGCAGAAAAAAATGCGGATTTGATCAAAGGATTGCGGAAAAAACGCGAATTTCGTCGAAAGGGGCACGAAAAAAAAACGTGAATTTTGCCAAAGTGTTGCGGAAAAACACTAATTTTGTCAAAAGGTAGCTGAAAAATATCAATTTCTTCAAAGGATCGCGGGAAAACGCGAATTTCGCCAAAAAGCCTCGAAAAAACGCGTATTTCGTAAAACAAAAACTGCGAATTTCGTCAAATAATCACGGACAAAACGCGAAATTCGTCAAAGGATCGCGAAAAAAGCGCAAATTTCGTTAAAGGTTCGCGGAAAAAAACGAGAATTTCAACAAAAGGTGGCAAAAAAGACAAGAATTTCATCAAAGGGCTTCGAAAAATACGCAAATTTCGTCAAATAATCGAGAATTTTGTCGTGATCGCGAAAAAAATGCGAATTCCGTCTAAGGACAGCGAAAATTCCCCCCTCCCACTTATTTTCCTATTCCGTCCTAACTTTCCAGCTAGTATTTTTGATCTGGAACGGTTTAAAGTCATTATTATTACTTGTGCAATGCACAAATAATAAACAGTCGCTATTTTATATATGTGTATAAGAACATTTTGTGTATACAAAAAATATTTTGTGTTGTTACAATATTAATTTATTGTTAAACAAGAACGGTAGCCGGAATTTAGTTTCGGGGGTGGGAAGAACAATTTTATATATTTTAAGCTACAATGACTTTCTTTTAAATGAAAGTATATAAAAAAACCCAGTAACACTTTTCAACTTATTTCGACGTGGGACGACCTCAGGATCGGACTCGTACCTCCCCACCTCCCATGGTTGATTCTGAGTAAAAATAGATATTCTGAAATTCACAGCAAATTTTCTGAAAGATTACAGCAGATTGGGGGAAGGGGAGGAAATCTCTTCCCGGCGCTAATTATTTTTGTTGCAGGTAAGGTTAACTCTGTTTTCATTTCAGGTCAATATCAGGCTGAATGTAGATTCTTGCAAGTTGGGTTCGGGATAACCAGATTTTTAAAAAGTTAGTTCAGCATATTATTTCAGTTTAAAAACTATAACAATAATAATAAACATAGATGTTTGTATGCGTTATTTCTGGGACCCTTTGATGAAATTCAGCTTTTTATCAAGACGCTTTGACGAAATTCGCGTTTTTCCGCTGATCTTTGACGAAATTTGCGTTTTATCTGAGGCCCTTTGACGAAATTCGCGTCTTCCGCGGCGCTTTCACGGAATACGCACTTTTTGCTATCGTTTGTCGAAATTTGAGTTTTGTTGCGACTTTTTTGAGGAAATTTGTATTTTTTCTGCTGCCCTTAGACGAAATTTGCGTTTTTTCTGCGGCTCTTTGACGAAATTCGCGTTTTTTCTGCGGGCCTTTGTCGAAATTCGCGTTTTTCCGCGGATCTTTGACGAAATTTACGTTTTTTCGGAGGCCCTATGACGAATTTCGGGTTTTTCTGGGACCTTTTCACGAAATTTGCGTCTTTTTTAGATCCTTTGACGAAATTCGCGTTTTTCTGCGGCTCTTTGACGGAATATGCCTGCGATCACTCCTGCGTTTTTTTGCTATCCTTTGTCGAAATTTGAGTTTTGTTGCGGCTTTTTGACAAAATTTGCATTTTTTCCGCGGCCTTTTGACGAAATTCGCATTTTTTTCGCAGCCTTTTAGCGAAACTACCGTTTTTTTCCTATGACCCTTTCACGAAATTCCGGGATTTTTTTGCGATCCTTTGTCAAAATTTGCGTTTTTTCCGCTTCCCTTTGACGGAATGCGTGTTTTCAGAGATACTTTGACGAAATTTCGTTTTTTTTTGCAATTCTTCGTCAAAATTTGCGTTTTTTCCTCTGCTTTTTGACAAAATTCGCGCTTTTTTCTGGACTTTTTGACTAAATTCGCGCTTTTTTCTCGTCTTTTTGACGAAATTCGCGTTTTTTCTGCTGTCTTTTGACGAAATTCACGTTTTTCTGTTTCCCTTTGACGAAATTCGCGCTTTTGCGATCCTTTAACGAAATTCGTGTTTTTTCGCTGCCCTTTGACGGAGTGCGCATTTTTCGAAATTCGCGTTTCTTGCGCGACTTTTACTGAAATTCGCGTTTTCTCTGCGGCCCTTTGACGAAATTCGGGATTTTTCTGTGCTCATTTGACGAAATTCGCGTTTCCTGTGTGGGATCATTTGATGAAATTCGCTTTTGCTCCGCGATAATTTGACGAAACTCGCATTTCCTCCACGATCATTTGGTGTAATTCGCGTTTTCTCCGAGATCATTTGACGAAATTTGACTTTTTTTTCACGATCCTTTGACAAAATTCGCATTTTATCCTCGGCCCTTTGACAGAATTCGCTTTTTTTCTTCGATCCTTAAACGAAATTGATTTTTTTCGGCGATCATTTGTCGAAAATCGCGATATTTTTTTAAGTCCGAATTTTTGGAACCTCATGCCTTAAATTTTCGTAAAAGCCGGAACAAAATCACCCCTACCCCTCCCCTTTTTCTCCTCTGGCTACGGCCTTATTGTCAAAAATGTTTTCTGTTTACAACACAATTCAACGTGTTTCGTAAGATTTAGAACATTATGGAAATTTAAGTCAGCACCCCCCCCCCCCCTCCGAAATAAAATCCTGGGTACGCCACTGAATGAAGGTTTTAAATAAAAATAAGTACACCAATCAAATTTTGTACAGAAGGCATACCAGTATTTCCTATAAGTAAGTAAATTTTGCTTTATTTAATGAGTGGTATTAAAACCAGTACAAACCGTGTCTATAAAATGAAAGAAAAATGAGTCATTAGGTGTTTGGCTCAGTCGTCCAAATGAGGCGTTTTTTCATTTGAATTGCGTAAGATTTACATGAAATGAATATTACATAATAAAGCAGAATTTCGGTTTTAATAAGGCTTCCGGATTACGTCTGATATGAGTTGGGAAGCGATTTTCCTTATCCTTTCTTCTTGTACCGATTTCAGCGGAATGGACTTCTTTTTAAAATGAGTAGTAAAGCGAAAAATTGACTTTCTTGATCTTTTTGTCATTTCAATCCTGAGCCTCTGAATATTTTTTCGATTTTTGAAAAGAATGTTCTTGTCAATTTTAGCTTTTATAGTTTTAAAGGATTCGATAGGAAGGAGAGGCTACAGCGAGGACACAGCTAAAACGTTCCTCATTTAAACTCTTTTAAGATTTTCACGAGCTACAAAAGCTAATACATCTGTTTATTACTGTCAAAAATACGAAAGAAAACCCCTTTTTACTTGTTAGCAATAATATTGATGCATCACAACTGTCTATCAAAATGGAATAATTTATTAGTTTTAGCCGAAAGACAAATGAATTTAAAAAATCCCTGCCTGCTCGTCCTACAGATTTCGAAGTTAAGTACTCATTTCACTAACAAAAACTAAACCATGATTAGACCCACTTTAATAATTTTATCTGGCCGCTTTTCAAAAGTTTTTATTTCATTTTTATATAAGAGCTGGTTTTATCAGAATCATGTTAAGGCGGTATTTAAAAAAAATACTTTTCCATGCTCAACAACTCGAAATGTTCTGGCACATTTTCAGATTCATTTTTAAAAGAAAAAATATGAAACTTGCTGACGTGATTTTTGAAGAGATTAATAAGCGATCTGTGTTTTTATTTTTCGTTCAATTAATTAAAACTTGATTTATAAACAATTATTTTCTCAGTAGGACAATATTTTTCGTTTCCAACGCTTCGGGAAATTCGGTTCAAAATGCCCACTTTGATATCATTTTTTGAAATATATTCTGCCTCTATCAAAAAATCGATCATTACGGTACATTATACAATTTCTGAGTAAGAGAATCTACCAATTGGATGCGTTTGAGAGCAAAAATGAACTTAACTAGTTGGCCAATCCCCAAAACTTTCTCATATCTCGTACATCTTAATATTTCAAAAAGTAGTTACACGTGTAAGTACAATATTATTAGTTCAAAACTATACCAACTTAAATTTCTGCTTCAATCAATTAATCGGACTAAAAACGAGTTAATCTATATCATGATATTTATTAAAATCAATAGTTTTTCCTTATTCTGTTGTCATCAGCTGTTTGAAAATACAGGACGCGAGTTCCCCTCGCTACACGAGCCGCCGATGGACAATAGAACTACGAAAAGTCAAGAAAATTATACAAAAATTGCTATCACAGAGCTTTTGTACCGCGGAATGTTTCCAAATTCAAGAAGGACCTGATAGCGATTGCCAAAAACATGCACAAAACATTCGGTTCAATTGTATGCATAATATTATACAGTTTTTTCTATGGTAAAATAAAGAAAATGCACACAAAAATCACTATTACAGGAAATATTTTCAAATTCAAGGAGAAACTGCTGGTCATAGCCAAAAACATACACAAAAAAAATGGTTCAATTCTATGCATAACTTTATACAATTTTCGACGGTACAATGGCGACATACGGACACATTTTGTATAAACCTGTTTTTTGGGATATCTGACCTCTAAAACGTGTAAATCCGTCGAAAATCGGAATTCGAAAAAAAATTCGATTACAATACATTCTTCTATCTTCAATAGAAGAAAGTAAAAATGAGTCAGAAAATAAGCAGTTTGGATTTGAATAACCCTTAATACGATGATTTTTTTTCTTCAACCGCTATGTATTTTTAATTTGTTTTTGCTGTAAGAATGGGTCCTATCAAAAACTTGTCAATATAAATGTTGTAGATAATATTAAGAAGATATATAATAAATTCATGCAGATTTTATATCTTCTGAATTGATGCAGTTACGGATTTTTTTTCTCCTTCAACTCCCCCTTTCTGTTTTCGTTTTTAATTTTTTTGCGGTACGAATGAGTTTTAGCAGAAACATGTCAATATAAAAGTTGTAGATAATATTAAGAAGATTTTTAATAAATTTAATTGGATTTGATATCTTGAGAATTGACGAGGTTATGAATTTTTTTTCTGCCCAAAACCCTATTTTTTGCGCCCCTTGAGTCAATTTTTAATTTTATCAAAAATCTGTGATACATAAATTTTTGGCCCTATTTTTAGAAGTAATAAAAACTTTAAACTGATTTGACATGTACAATAAACGGTCAAGTGCAAGTATTACTCGCGCACAGAGGGTTCCGTAGAATAAATACACGAATTTGTAATTGCATTATAAAAAAAAATGTTGCTAAAAGAATACTAAGACTTTGTAAATAAAAAAGAAAATTGCGCAGTTAAACTGATGGCATTGAGCTCACAGGCTATTCACACTAATTGTATATTATACTCTTATTTCAAAGAATAATGCCTATCGAAAAATAAATGAAGGGATTAGCTCCCGTTTCCCCCCTTTATACTTAACCAAAGTACCTCTAAATTTAATCAGGGAAACTCTTTAACATAATAAATTGGCATACCAAATTTGAAGCAAATCAGATAATTCTGCATGAAAAACAATTTTGCTAAATTAAGGGGTGTATTAGCTCCCCCATTTCTCCCTTTATGCTGAACCAATGAACCTTCAAATCTAATCAGAAAAGCTCCTTATCAGAATGAACCTAGAAAAAAAATTAATCTGAATTAGATAATTCTGCATGAAAACCCATTTATCTAAATTAAGTTGAGGGGAGACTTGCCCCCCTTTCCCCCTAAGTTAACCAATTAACCTCCAAATCAAATGAAGAAAGCCATATCGGAATAAACTGGTGTATCAAATTTGAAGCAAATCGAATAATTCTGCATGAAAAATCCATTTATCTAAATTAAGGGGGTGACTAGCCCCCGTCCCCCATTTATACTTAACCAATTAACCTCCAAATCTAATGAAGTTAGCTCCTTAACTTAATAAACCGGTAAACGAAATTTGGAGCAAATCGAATAATTCTGCATGAAAAACCCATTTATCTAAATTAAGGGGGGCTAGCCCCCCCTTTCCTCCCTTTATATGTAACTAATGAACCTCCAAATCTAATCAAGGCAGCTCCTTAACATAATAAACCGGTATACCAAATTTGGAGCAAATCGAATAAATCTACATGAAAAACCTATTTATATAAATTAAGGGGGGTAGCCCCCTCCTCCCCTTTATACATAAGTAATGGACTTCCAAATCTAATCAGGAAAGCTGCTTAACCTAATTAACCGGTATACCGAATTTGGAGCAAATCGGATATTTCTGCATGAAAAACCCATTTATCTGAATTAAGGGGGGGGGCTAGCGCTCCCTTTCCTCCCTTTATATGTAATTAATGAACCTCCAAATCTAATCAAGGCAGCTCCTTAACACCATACAACGGTATACCAAATTTGGAGCACATCGAATAATTCTACATGAAAAACCCATTCATCTAAATTAAAGGGGAAAGCCCCCCTTAATTTAGATGAATGGGTATATTATACCCCCCCCCCCTTTATACTTAAGTAATGAGCTTCCAAATCTAATCAGGGAAGCTCCTTAACATAATAAACCGGTATACCAAATTTGGAGCAAATCGAATAATTCTACATGAAAAACCCATTTATCGAAATTAAGGGGGGGTAGCCCCCCTTTCCCCCTTTATACTTAAGTAATGAGCTTCCAAATCTAATCAGGGAAGCTCTTTAACATAATAAACCGGTATACCAAATTTGGAGCAAATCGAATATTTCTGCATGAAAAACCCATTTATCTAAATTAAGCGGTGCGACTAGCCCCCCTTTTTCCCCTTTATCCTTAACCAAGGAACACCAAAAACTAATCAGGGATGCGCCTTATCAGTATGAACGTAGAAAAAAAAATTTGAAGCAAATCGGATATTTCTATCAAAAATTATCGCGTTACGTACGTACGTACAGAACCGGCGGCGGGCACATAAGCTCTCAGGCTTTGATAGCCTGTGAGCTAAAAAACTATATAACGTAGGGTTGGGTATAACTGTATATACTAGAAAAGTGTAAATGGATATAGCATGAAAGCTCAAACAGATATGGAACATAAATAATATGAAATATTGCTATTCTGTATAACTCATTTTTAATATTATCCTAATCTGTTTATGATGAACTTAATTCGGTACTGACAATAAAAGCAGAGCATATTTAAACTTTATTTGGCATTTCATAAAACTAAATTTAGCGTAGTAATAACCTTTTTTTCTACAGTGTAGCTAAAACAAAACCTTTGTTCAAAGTTTAAATTTGGCATTGTGCTAAGCGCGGTTCGAAAGGAGGTCGCAAAGTTGAAACGCCCCCTTGGTCCGTGTCGCATTTTTCCAAATAGGTTTTTAATAAACTTTTAAAGACACGGGATGCGTATTGAGAGATCAACTCAATACAAACTATTTGCGAATCCCATAGTATTTATGTGATTCATTCTAAGTAAATTAGTCAGTTTATAACAATTTGACGTTTATTGCTTTTATACTGCTACTGGACATTGCATTACACATATACATCATTAAAAGTTGTTAACTAGGCTTTAAAAGCCGATGGTATATAGAGTACGCCACCCCTGTCATTATGTATGCCCAAACCGTCCGGCCCAAACAACCGAGTTAATATCTCGAATAATTACTGACGATTTTTTTCGAAAATCATTATGAGCTTTTATACTTCTGCTACGGTAGGTACCTCCAGCGCTGCTCAACACTTTTGCTGGATACCCGTAAATCGAAATTTGTGTGTAACGGAAAAATGTGATCTTTTCAAAAACTATGTGACCTTTGGTAATCGCTATAATTTTCCTTCAATGTTTAAATTAAAGTTTACTATCTCTAATTTTTTCATAATTTTAGTTTCCGTAGATTCGGAATTAGATGGGGGAACATATTTTTGAGCTACATTTTACAGGATATCTTTGAAAATATAACACCTAAAATTAAAAGGAGTGTATTTTCGAGTTGAGCGTTACGAAAGCTGTCACACGATACCCCACACGATATACAAAGAAAAGATTTTTTTTTTTCAAGTAGCATAACCTTTAACTGATATTACCGGTCTCTCAGACAGCGGCTTTTTTCAATTTTTATAGTTTAACTTGCAATTTTCAGTTTAACTACAAACACTACCGAAATTATGTTCCGTTTGGAACTTTAGTACTATCTCCAGAGACATTTAAATAGGTGAATTTTAATTCTAACAGTCCTGTACAAAAGGTTTAGTACAAAAACACCATCCTATGAGTTAATCTTGCCTTTTATTCATCTTTCAATGTAGCGGTCTCACAGACCGCGTCACACTAGTTATGTGACAATTTCAGTGACATCAGTTAAAGGTTAATGAGCCCCTCTACATTTTTACTAAATATATTTTTGAATGTTTTATAATCTGAAAATATGTGGGTCAATAGTCTTTATTACTTCCACCAATTTGAACTTTCCACGTTACATAGTTTACGAGTAAAATGTCTGTGACAGACAGACACAGGAGTGATCTTATAATGGTTCCGTTTTTACTTTTTAAGTACAGAACCCTAAAAATTAAGAAGTTATGGGTTTTTTCTGTTTTCACAAAACCCCTCCCTGTTTCCATCCCCTTGGTCCGATTTTGCCCATTAACGAACTTGACTAAGATTTTATGCCCCTTGATTTTATTTATCCGTTTGAAAGAAATTTGTGCAGAATTACGAAAGTTATCGTGTCCATAAAAAAGTGATATATATATGTAGATAGATAGATAGATAGATAGATAGATAGATAGATAGATAGATAAAGTTTTTTACTGAGGGTGGTTTTGTGGTCTAGGAGTCATGATCGGTGTAGATCTGCAAAAACTTTTCAGAAATTACAACATAGGGGAGAATGCAATAGGTAGTATTTTATACGAAATCTACCTAAAGCTGCCCCTTTGTAAGTCCTACTTTCCTGAGCCATGAAAAGGAATTTCTGGCACTAGATCCTATTAACCAGCCTTTTCACGTCTCTTTTTTGCACTATTCAAATGAAAACGATATGCTGCACTGACTGTTGCAATGTTGAAAAGGGAAGGGTTCAATTGCATTACTGTACGTCTTTCGAATGGCTACTTCTTTCATTTCTGTCTAAAGAAGAAAATAAAGGTGGGACTGCCTATTTTTTCTTAACTTTATGGCCCGTCCGGGATCGCAGAATGTAATTTAAGTAATAATTTGTAATTACATCGGGTAATTTTTAATTACTTAAATTTGTATGTAATTACATCGGCACCTTGAATTCATATGAAATTTTTCAAAAAAATAAAAAGCTCCCGCTCGGGTCCCCGCTGCCTCCGGCACCCTATAGCAGGCGTGCTACGCACGAGCTGCAAAATCCTTTAGTTTCATCTTTCATCGCCAGGGAACGCAATATGTTCTCTACGAACATTTGGCACGAGTCACCGCTGACTGCGGCAGCACATACCACACGTGCTACAAAATCTGTTCCTCTTCCCACCTCCAGCGAGCGCACTTTATTCTAAACAAACCTCTACTTCGTTATTTAACCTATCCGGAGATACTAAGTAGAGGGGGTGGCGTCTCATATAAGAGAAAAATCCCCTGGAAGGGACAAATAGGCCCGGTAGAAGGGGGACGGGACTGATGGTGCATAATATGAAAGAGTGGTCAAAAGGCTGTACAATGATGTATCCCATGATAGTGTCGGGGAAAAAGTTAGGAAAGTGCCACCCGGTGAGAGAACTTAGCGCTTAATGGTCAAACCGCGAGTTACCCATATGATCAAGTTTTCAAGAAGAGACGATATATAAGGGTCTCAGGCAATTAGGGGCCACGTGTCTAAAGAACCTAGACAATTCTCGAATAAGCGCGAATAAAATAATAACATTTAAATCCCACTGACGACGGCCTTGTGAAGGTTCAAAACGTTTTTTCTAATGTATTTCAAGATATTTTGATGGATTTTAAATACTTATAAATTATGTATATTATAATTATTGTACAGTTTATATGAATTTAATTATTAAAAATTTTCTTTCGAAAAATAATAATAAGTTAAAATTAATATTAATGGTATATATCAGCGTCAATTTTTCCGCTGTCAGGTATGTAAGACAAATTAGAATTTCTTTATGGTTACGATTAAAATCTTCAAATATAATGAGTTTAATAATTATTTTATATAACTAATAGATTCACAATATTATGCTGTATATTTATTCTTTATTGACATACTTACAGAAATTTTATATAACTTGAGTGATAACATAATTTTATTCAATGTACATCCAATTTTTCTTTTTTTATATCCGCCCTTTTGGAATTTCAGATGAATGCATTTTTCAGAATAGCGAACTTAATCGGTCGTTTCTACAAATTCGTTGTAACGAGGTTTTACTGTAATAAAACTCATTTTATGGGAGAATAATTACAAGACCCGCTACTGATTACACAAATATTAGATGGACAGAAAATGAAAGTAAAGAATTAATTTAACAGAAAAGTTTCTTTTAACTGGTTGATACAAAGAAGTCTGTGTTTTCAGCGACTGAACTTCCTGCTTACTAATGGTCAAAAATCTCTGAATTAACACTGACTATGAGACACATTTTGAGCAGAACATTTGGGGTCAAGGAAAGTTTGAAAGGGCTAAAATATGGATTTAGTCTTTCATGATATAACAGTTTAAAAATAGAATACGGTTTTCCAGCAGCTGTCTGTGAATCTAGTTTAGATAGGATCTCATTTTAAAAAAAGCACACAGTAGCTAAAAGACATTTTTGCTCTTTCTATATCAAAGAGAAAAAGTGAGAAATGCTATTTCTACCTATTCTGTTTGACGCATTCATCCAATTAAAATGTGAGAAAGATCAGGAATTTCTTTTTAGAAATAAGATAAAAATATAGTTCAACAAAAACCTTCAATCTTCAATAGAACAATTCCATTAGCCCAATAAATGTGTCTATGTCATTTAAAACAAATATCTGTTAGGAGAAAGATTTCTGAAGAATTTCATGCAACAAAGACTCCTATTCTAAAGTAAATGTCTAGAAAATGGATGCACAAAAAGATTGCAATTAAAACAGACCATAAATTATGGCGCAGTCAGTAGCTTTAAAAGTATAAACAAAAACCGTACTTACGCAAATTCGGAAATCTTGATGGGTGATCCAAAGAAGAAGAATCTGACCTATTAAACATGTTTCAATCTAGATTCTAAATAAGTTTGATTCTTTAAAAATGGTATACATTCTTCGATCCTAAAGAATATTATCACGCCGCTGACCGGTAACTCAGCTCTATTTATTGACACTCAATGACAATAACAACATCCGTCATTCATTCAATCTTTCTACCTATATTTGTAGGAAATTTTTCCCTCTTTTCCCTACTGCTTTTCCCTTTAAGCATTAATTCGATTACGGAAGAAACAAGTAATCGGACAGAATAAGACCATTTCTGATGGCATTTTTCTACTTTCTTTAGAAGGATTTGACATCGTTTAATCTTATATAGTAAAAGAGTTCAAACTAAAGTCGGAGTTGCCGATAGATTAAATTGGAGCCCCACTAGTCCAACTGTCTTTTCAGTGAAGGGGAGAATAGATTAAAATCCTTTCCCTATAAGTTGGAAGTCGTATAAAATAAATAGAAAAACTTTTGCAACGATTCTATAAAACGATTTGTAAAAATAAACAACCAAAATAAAAGCAAAAACAGTTTTTACAAAATAGTGAATTCTGAAAAATAATAAACGTTTTATTAATGACTGTATTACACTACACATTTAAATCCATCAGGCATTACTTATGATTACTTATGATTTTTTACATTGATTGCGTGTTGCAGACACAGACAATCATGAGTACCCCATTTTTCGGTACAGTAATGCCTGATGGAAATCGGTATAGATTTAAATGTATTAGTACAAAAATTTTGAATGTGTCAATTGTTTAAAAAGCAGACTTAAATTTATGTGTATTAATATTGTCGAAATTTGGACAATAATCTCGAATAATTTAAAAGTAAATGAAAAAAACTATATCATGGAAATGGAATTCATAACAGTCAATAGGATATGGGTTCATTTAAGAATAGAACTTTTTCAGAAATCTCAAAATTACATTATTTGAATACAGTAAACTCTGTCTAAGGCGGATTCGATCGAAATTTTCCGTCGTAGACAATATTCCGCCTTAGAAAAATTTTACTCTATGTCTATGGATTCGCAGGGACTTGAAAATCTTTCCGAGTTAGACAGATTTCCGTCTTACACAGAGTCCGCCTTATAATCTATTTCAAATGATACATTTAATGTAAAATTGGCATTCATTTTCTTTCTTGTTGCCATATCTTAAAAAAGGAATTAAAATAAATGTTTTGATAAAAGTATGTTAATTTGGAATCTTTAATGTATGTTTTTACATGCAAAAATGATATCCTATTCAATAGAGAATTTTTATATTTTCTTTTTTAAACCTCAAGTTGAAACACAAGCAAAAATTTGATACAATCCTATTTTTTCACGTAAATTGAAATCTATGCACATTGTAATAATGTACATCTATTTCAATTTACAGTGTGAATAAAAGCAGTGCATTGTCAATAGATTCATAATATTGTCAATAGAATAGATAGAAAAGTTCGTTCAAGTAACGGTATAGGCAGAGGATATACGCTGACGTCATGAACGTTCATAGATAGGGTATAAGCTAATGTTTTATTTTACACTGCGTATACCCCCGTATACCCTCCACTACATCCCTGCAAGTAAGACAAAACAGTCCCGGTATTCTACGATTAAAATTGCCCGAATAATAACTGTTTAAAGTTGGAGCATATTTTTTGCTGCAAATTAGGGAGTCATTCACAAATTTAGAAGAAATATTATTTCGTCAAATATATTAAAAAATTGGTTGAGAGTAAAATTAACATTGCAATATAAATTTGAAATCTTTAATCATTCTGACATATTAATGCAAAATATACAATTTGTAATAAAAATATAAGAAGAAAAAAAAAAGAATTTTTGTTAAATAAAATGATGAAAATTAACAGTTTTAGCTTTTGATAATTTATTCTTATGTATTCTGTACCGCTGAATCCGAAATTGGCCGTCATTTTTTATCATCACTTCAAGATCTTTTGCAAATTTTTTGCAATATTTTAAAGTTAGAAAAAGAAAAATATACCGAAAATTTCATACTATAAAATAGATGTCATTGTTGTGTTTTTAACTTTTGGTAATTTATTTTTATTTATTTTTTTACCACTGAATCCGTAAATGGCCTTTATTTTTTACCACCACGTCAGAATTTTTCACAAATTGTAAATTTCAAAGTTAAAATTGAACCTCCTCCCCCACCTCATCGGACCCCTCAGCTGTAAGAATCCCAGTATAAACCAAAAAACTGAATAAATTATTGCATAAAATAAAATAAAATTAAATTAAAAAAGTTTTATATCTGTTTTATTTTTTGTAATTTTTTTTATCTTTGATAATTTATAATTTGCGAAAAATCCTGGCATGATGGTTAAAAATTAATGAAAATTTCGGATTCAGTGCTAAAAAATACATAAAAGTTAAAAAACACAACCATCGCAGTCTTGTGTCATTTAACCTAAAACTTTTTCTTAAACTTCTTGGCGGTAACCTATCCGAATTTTTTTGTGTTATCCTGTAAAATAAGTATAAATCATAACCACCGAAAATCATAAAATTAGATTGTCATCAGATTTATGTCAGTATGTAAAATTTAAACTCGATCGGATATTTGAAAATGAGTTCGAGTACAAATTTTGAACTGGAAAAACATACATACGATCGTTGAAGTTAAATAAAAACTTATACATAAATAAATTATACATAACAAAACTTAACATAATTTTTGTTAAAAGAAATCATGAAAAGAAACAGTCTCATATCCTTACAAAATAAAACATATGTTAAAATAAAATTATTTTAGTCAATCTAAAACTTAATCAAAGTTAACTCAATCGTAATGCTTGTACGATTATTTTTATTTCACTGCGCAGATACACGTGAAATATGTTCCTCGAATACTTTAATATGACTCCTCAAAGCACGGCGGAACTCATCTGTGTTCAGATGCAGTAAAGTGGTATAAGTTATACATTTTTAAAGTTTCATAACTCGGTCGATTTTAGTGTTATATGAACGGAACTTTTTTTTTGTCTTACTTGTCAGTGTAATAGGAAAATGTTACTAAATATAATTTATAGGACCAGGGGACAGTATAAAATTTTTTTTATTTCGTAATTTTTTAAGAAATGTTTTTCTTGACCCAAATCGCTTTAAAAATAATTCTTTACCTTATTTAAACCATTTTTGTAATTGGAAGTAAGCATCTAGAACCAACGGTTGCGAAAATAAAGGTCGGTCAGCTTATACGTGGACACACTGTATATGTGTATCAGTTTATACATGTGTGTGTGTATAATTAGATAGAATGCTATCAAAACGGTATCATTTATATGTATTTGTGTATATGCGTATAATTAATTATATATGTCTATCTGTTTATAAATGTGTGTGAGTAGTAGAAAAAGGACAGTTCTGCTCCAGCAGGAGGTGAGAGGTGGGAGCAAAGGAGCAACTCCTCCTCCTCCACATCCTGCTCCTCCTCCTTCACTTCCTGCTCCTCCACCTCCTGCTCCTACGGAAAATGTGTGCTCTTAGAGGAGGGGTCAGAAAGGAATTTTGATCTCTAAGAAAAGGGTAGAGTTTAAAAAATTTAGAATTTTTTTTTTTTTTTTTTTTTTTTTTTGAGATTGAAATTTTGTAGCGAACTATAGTAAGAGGGGTAAATTTGGAGAATGAATTTTTGTTTACGAACTATAGTACAGAGGGGTAATTTTGGAGATTGAATTTTTTTTTAGCGGACTATAGGTTGAGGTTTCAATATACATTTTTAGGAAGAATTAAATAAATTTTGGAGTTATTTTACTGAATTATAAAGATCCTTTTTCTACTACTTTTATTTTAAATGAGTTTAAATTTTGGAGCACTTTAACAAAGAGGAGGTATTTTCCAAAGGATAAAAAGATTTTCATTTAATTTCGAATTTTTATTTTAGGGAGATTGAAGTATTTTCGAAAAGAGAAAAAGATTTTTACTTAATTTTAATTTTTACTTAATTACAAAATATATATATATATTTTTTTTTTTTACGAGGTGTAATTTTTTTAATGAACTATAGTACGAGGGGTAATTTTGGAGAATGAAATTTTTTAGCGAACTATTGTTTGAGGTGTAATTTCCTATAATACATTTAAAGAAAATTAATTTTTGGGAAGGAATTTTATTTTTCTCAATTACAAAAGCATTTTATTTATTTATTTATTTATTTGGGGACTGAAAATTTTCAGCAAATTATAGTATGCGGTGTAATTATCAATTATACATGAAGAATTAAATTTGAAATATTTAATTTTGGAACTTTAGAAAATTTTGAATTAGATTTTTTTTTTTTGATTGAATATAGTAATGTAAATTTTTTCGAAAGATATAGAATTTTGAATTTCTGCTGTTAGAGGATAGGTCGATATGAATTTTTTTAAATATTTTAATTAAGTACGACATTTATTTTATGCTGCCCTCTAGCGGACTAAAACTGAAGAAATTAAAATTTATTTAAAAATAGCTAAAAGTTGAAGTTTGATCCCTCGTAAAATGTAAGGAGGGCTTATTCCTCCACACCTGTTCCTACACCTGCTCATCCGCCTGCTCCCACCTCCTACTCCTGATGCGAGTAAAGGGCTCCTATATCTCCTCCACCTGCGGAGAGATTGTTGTTTTAGAGGAGAGCTTAATTAAGGAATTTTAGGGGCACGCTATAGGTTGAGGTGGAATTTTCAATTATACATGAAGAATTAATTTTTAAATAATTCATTTTGGAACTTTAGAAAAATTTTGAATAGGGATTTTTTTTTTTATTTACTAATGGAATATTATACCGAATTTGAAAATTTTAGAATTTTCTTTAGTAGATTTAGGCTTTGGTAATATTTCACCCCACCTTACTTTAATTGCTAATTACTCATTATTAAATTAGGTTAATTATTTTTTTCATTCAATGCGAATTGTTCTTGCGCATTTCTCATGATGATTTAAAATAAATAGTTTCGATTTAATACCCGTAGTCACATGACCCCCCCCCCCTTTTTTTTCTACTTGTGTAATAAACCATTGTGATTTCATTTGAAAACCTAGAATTAGATAGACTGCAAATAATTATTCGAATTTCCTATAAGGTATGAATACTACAAATATTTTTCCAGTTAAATATTTTTGAGATGTTTACCATAATTATATAGATATACAGGGTTGTTCAAAGATGGATTTTCTTTTGACATGCATCAAAGCTTTTAATCACCCCCCTCCCCCCATAGTGGGTGTTTCATACTTTTAAAAATGAGTGCTCGGTTTAATTAAAATATATGCCCTTCTTCTGTTATGCTTCTATTGTGTTAATGAGTTAATTAGTAAATTTGGTTAATGATGTCACAGGAGATATAAATTTTTGGCAAAATATATTTATTAATTATATAAATTTGTAATGTCGTTGGCGAAATATATGGACTCAATTAGATAATATTTTAAATATTGAATATATTTTATTGTTATTCGTGAAAATTTTAATGTTGTTGGTGAAATATATTTATTTAATTTAAAAAAATTTTAATGTTGTTGGCGAAGTGTGTTTAGAAAAGTTTGGTTGCTGTAGATGAAATCTCATATTAGTTTTCAACAACGCGAAGGATGCGTTTGAATAGGAATCTAACACTATAATTCATACAGGACAGCGCAAAAGAATTTAGATGAATCTCGTTAATATATACATTTTATTGAAAGTGTAAAACTATTTTCTTGTAAAAATAATTTCGCATACAAGATTTTTGCACTGCCTTTAGCAATTATAATTTAAATAGCAATACTGGGATGAGCGAGTTTTTTCCTGAGCAGTGAAGAATATATCATATACAATTCAAAGCCAAATTTAAATAAATTTTAATTAAAAATCGAATTTTTGTTCACTAATTTCGTGTGAACAGATGAATGCATATACGATTCATTGAAAAATGCATCGAAAAATGCATATACGATTCATTTTTATACGGCATACAAATTATATCTAGAGAAATGATAAATTTTAAGAATGCGTACATAGTATTTATTTAGAGAATGCATATACGAGTAATTTTTAGACTACCTGTATGTTACTTATTTGGAGAATGCATATACTATTCATTTATTAAGTGTGTATATTATTTTGCCTTTGAAAGCAATTTTAGTAAAAGATGTTCTGACATATTATTTATTATTCAAATTATGCGATTAATTTTTGAGAATGGGACTATATTATTTTTGGATAATATCTTTATAAATAATTTTTAGACTAATTATTAACTAATTTTGGAGAATAACTATAGTTTTGATTCATTATTTTCTTACATGTGTTTGTTTTAGACTGCTTCATTGAAAACATGATAGAGGCTACTACATTTTCAAAACAATATGTTAATTGAAACAGTTACAATTTGAAACCAATCTAAGTAAATGGATCATACTGTATGCTATTATAAGACCAATTGAAATGCTTTCTTCATAGATTTTTGAACCAAGATTATTTTTTATAAAATTCAAAACTAAGAAATTTTTGTAGCTTAAAACAAGTAATTTAGACAAATCCATTACCTAACACAATATTATTTTGTAAAAACATTTTACGTGAATCGTTTTACTTGACTATTCTGCGAAAGCAATGTATGAGATTTTCATATCGCGAAAATTAATATTTCCAATACTATGTTGTAAAATAAATATTAGTATATTAAAATAGAAATAACATGCTCACAGATTAATATTAGATAATAATTTTCGAACCTGCTATTCCCTAACAAAAATTAAAACACGTAGTATACGCAGTTTCAATTATACTAAAGGGAAATTTAACGGAAAAGAATAAATACCTATTAATACCTAGTTTTAGCTGTATAATTTTAATATTAAATCGAAATGTAGAAAATAATCACAGTACCTGTTAATATTCCATAATGTCTTCTCATCTGAAAAGCCATCAAACCGCCCGGCAACTATACTGTTTATTTCATAGCCTGACCGAACTTGCTTATCTCATCGCTCTTTGTCGGAACATGCTTGCACAGGTATGTTATCTATGACGCGGTAACATCAAAGGCACCACATTGAGCGTTCCTTTTTAATAGATAAGAGAGATAAGCAGATATTTTTTCGAATAGTAATTAGTAAAGTCTCTCTCAATTAGACTATATCTTAATTAAGGGATTCTTATACTTTTTTTTAAATATAAGATAGATTGGAGTTTTATTACCTAAATTTAGATTAAAAGCATTTTAATAACAGCGTCAAATATACTATTCTTAAAATCTACATAATCATTTTCTTTTTTTTTAGATGAAATCACTATTAGGTATCATACTTTTTAAATATTTTGCAATGAGCGGTACTTTCTGTACATTTTATATTGAAGAATACTTTTTTCCGAACATACCTAAAATTTATACTAAGTTTTAGAGATATGTATTCTATGCGACTACCTATATAATTTTTAATACACGTGCATTCTATTTAATACAGTTATACTAATCGAAAGACATAAATTAACTACACGCAACCCCTTTTAATCATAATTGAATCATAATACCTATATTTAAAATGCTTATAGTTGATAAACTATTTTCTAAGTTGATTTACGAATAATTTTGAATGCTGCATATATAATATTTTTCTATAAAATATACATCAGTAATTATTTTCACCCCGGTAGAGACAATAATAATAAATCTTTAAACTTATTTCTATCGAAGTACCCAGAAGTAATTTTTTTTCAGGTAGTGATATATGGAAGTGTTTACTCGTTTGATATTACCTTTTTAACTTTTATTTTAAATAATCTCACATAGGTCGAATTTACTTTTCAACAACATATAGGAAAGGATTTTCAAAAATTATTAAATCTTTTTTTTTTTTTTTTTTTACTTAGGAGGTTCAGAATGGAAATATAGCACAATTCATCCTTTAGGACTAATATGTGTCTATGCTAATATGCGTCTATGCTAACTAGCCCGTAGCCTTGGGCCCCCTGATGAGTGGAGGCCCTTAATCGGGTATGCGTAACTATAAAGAGGATGAAATGTATATTCTCTATCTATATTAACTAAAGTCTGAGTAAGTTATTATTGGGTGAAAATCCCTCTTCTGCAATTTATTATTACCATTTTTTTTACTTTAGCAAAGAAGACAATTTTATTATTTACATATTTTTTATTATTATTAGCGAAATGAAACTTTTTAACATTTGAAAAGCAATTTTATTAATATTTGTAAATTTTTATTATTATTAGCGACACAAATTTTAAACAACTGCAGGGACGACTTTAAGAAAGTTACCCGAATTATCTACTTCATACAAAGAAAACTTTTTTTTTTTTCAGTCATCTCGTCTGGTTCGACAGGTTTCAAACTCACATAACCAGACTTTACATTTTAGGTAGAACCCGATTTAGATTGCATCGGGGGGGGGGGGGGGGGGGAGCTCCCTCTTCTTTCAACCATAGGCCTAAGGGCCTGTGCGGGAATTAATCCCCGAGTTTTGGGGTAATACACTAACCACAACGGTTGATTGTGTTTTTGTCGGCCAATTATCATCACGAGGAATATAGGCCCTAAGGCGGTAGTGCCCTCCGTGGGGATCTTTCTAAGGGAACCTAACCCGTATTTACGCTTGGAAAACCAAGGTTCGAAGAAAACCACGAAAACTCCGAACGATTAGGACGACGGGCGTGATAGGGATCGAACGCAGCACCTCCCGTCTACCAGCTTCAAGGGCAGAACCACTCGGCCACTGGTGGGGCCTAACCACAACGGACCCGGTTGATTAGTCACATGATTTTTATCTTTTAAGTTTTTGGGCTACTTTCTCACACACTTATACATAGACTATATTAATTTTAGGAAAGTATTGTTAATTTCTACTTTTTTAGTTTAGTGGGTTTAAACACTCATTTTAACTCAAATAACCTAGTTCGACTATTCAGATTTTATAATATACACTAGGTAACATTCGGTAACGTCCGTATATAGTTTGAAACATTGGTCAGATCACGTGTCATTAATGTTTTTAGAAATAATAGATAATTAATTTGATTGCAACTTTTAGTCAAAATTTAATGAACTATTTATAGGAAAATCTTTGTTAACCATGTTATTTATCGCATATCAATCTGCCACTCGACACTATACATCTCACCTTCCACCTAATCCACCAACAAAATTAACTAGATATTTGAAACTAGCCACAAGAGGAAAACTATATTTAAAGTAATGAATCGATAATGAATTATAAAAATTAAACAACACATTTAAAATTAACAAATGAATAACATAAAGAATTTCAACTATCACATAAAAATTTCCCTGTTGTAAGAAATAATATATGTTTATTAGTTAGTGAAAGTAAATTATTCATTTTATACCTTCTAGTGTTTGAAAATTCGTCGTCTCAACATACTAGTGCACCTTATGCGCATGTGCATACTTATAATATACATGCGTATATATATATGTTTGCCATTGAATGGTTTTGAAAAATATACACGTTATGAAAAATGATTTGTAAACAGTAAAACTTAACTCAAAAATAAATTTTAGAAATCACAAGTAAATAAAAAATGTTTTTTTTTAAAAATACATAATACTAAAAAAGATTTTGACAAATCACAACTTGATAAAAAAAAAAAAAAAAAAAAAAAAAACTGCACGAAGATAAAAAAAAGTTTTAGAAAAAATACAAGCAAAATGAAAAAAAATGTTACAAAATTTTCCATGTTAATAAATAAAAGTTAAAAAAATTACAAGTCAATAAAATTTTTGAAAGATAATAATAATTTTCTAATGGTTATCAAAATAGTTTTTGAATTGTTTGCAAGTTTATAACATGTATACGACAATAAATATGCACATTCATATATGCGTATTTATACCAATGTAAGTATATCCAGGCATACTATTTGCAAGTAATATCTATGTGTGTAAATATACCTGCGTAAAATATTCATAAAAAATATTTTTTAAAAATCTGCAAGTTAGTCAAACTCTTTTTAAAATGTACATTTTAGACATACCTGTCTTAAGTATTGAATAAATACATCCTAATCGAAAGTTAATAAAAAGTTTGAACGAAATTAGCAAAAAGTTTTCAAATTATTTTCAACTTTAGAAAAATTTGTGTATATCCATGTCTGTGCGAATATGTGTGCTTACATATGTATACAAAAATTCACCAAAAAGATTACGAATATCTACAGATGAGTCGAAGTGTTTAAGAAATTGACATTACATGTTTATACATGTGTGTTTGTAAATTTTGAATGATTTGACTAACGAGCGAATACATCCAACCAACCAACATGAACCCACCCCTAATCAACTGCTAACCTTAGCAATCAAATATTTTATATCTGCACATGCGCAGAAACTTAATTGATGACATAATAGAAAAATCCGTAACATATTATTTGTTGAAGTTGACTATTATGTATGATTTGATAAATTAAGAAAACATTGAGCTAGTGTGCAAACTTTGTACATTCTCCATAATAATTCATTTATCTAGTATTTAGAAATCAACATAGTGAAAAATTAATAACTAAATTCTCACATTAGTTTTCATTAGCAGTAACTTGTAATATTGCCTTGCTAACTAGGGTTAGTAGTATTCCCACTTAAAGATTTCTTTTATGGATTTACTATGATAAACAACTTATCTGACTAACCTTTTACTATTAAGAATGGGAAAATTTGCTAAAAGGTTTCACAGAAGCTAGCATTAATGTGGGGTTAAAAATAAATTTGGAAAAGACTAAGGTGATGTTCAATTCATTTGCACCAAAAAAGAAAATCCTCTACAACAACATTGAGATTAGATAAGTGCAAAGTTATGGGTACCTTGGACGGGAAATATAGTCGGATAACAGTATCATGAATGAAATCAATAGAAGAATAAGAAAAGGATGGAGTGCTTTTGGGAAGAACAATATTATTCTGAAGTGTAACATGCCTCTTTGTTTGAAAAGAAAGGTGTTTAACTAATGTGTTTTGCCTGCAATAATTTATGGAGCAGAAACATGGATGCTAACAAAACGGAGAATACAAAGATTACAAACAATACAGCGAAATATGGAAAGATGTGTGCTAGGTATAGCTAGAAGAGACAGAAAGAGAATAACCTGGATAAGAAGTCAGACGAAAGTTTTTGACATCATTGAGAGAATTAAACGGCTAAAATGGAAATGGTCTGGACACATTGTAAGAAGACAAGGCAATAGATGGAGCACAAACACCGTACTATGGTATCCGAGAGATGTAAAACGACCAGTAAGATGAGTAACGAAATCAGAAAAGTTGCCGGTGTAAATTGGATCACTGAAGAACTAGACAGAAAACAAATGAAAAATCTGGGGGAGACCTACATCCTGCAGTGGATTGAAAACTGTTGTTGTTGATGATGATGATGATATCTTTCTTGTAAATTGTTTTTATTTAATGAAAAAGTGTTAATGTTTTTGTTTGTGTACTTATTTAAAAACTTATTTACAAACCATTTCAACAAAACGTAATCTCTACGTATTTATTTTTACACACACACTAACATAGAGATAGAGACAAACATATATCCATTTGTTTAACTTAAAAATAATGCAAACTTAATATATTTATATATCATACGATTAGTTTAGACCTTCTCAATGTAATACATATAAAGTAAATGTATAGTTTTCATTTCAAAATGGAGGATGATTACTTACCGAACCAGCGTAGACGAGATGGCAAACCTATTATTGGTCTGAACACATGACTTAAAGGAACTCACGTCAGAGATACAAGACATCCTGTTTTGATCTTTGCAATGGGCATATCGTCTCTAGGAGCGAACCTTGTTGAACGTCTTTTTCAAGTAGGCGGTGCTCTTTGTAAGTATTATTCCATTTCTTGAACATAGATGATTTTGTATTAAAATTCCCTGTAACAATGAGACTTTGAAGAAAAATGATAGGGGGAAGCGAGTTAAATTTTAGAACTAGGAAACATAAACTTCATTAAAAAAAATTTTTAAATTCTAAAATCAAAAGAAAATATCTGTAATAACTTAGAATTAATTTTAAACTACTAAACTCATTTATTCTTATGTGTAACGTAGTATATATTTATACATACTATGTTATATATACATATATCATGTTAACATATTAGCATGTTCAGAAAACTTTAATAATTAATAATTTATTGAAAAAATTTTTAATAACTCCTTTTTTTTTAAACTTGTAAACATTTTAAAACTTTTAATATATATTTTTTTAATTTTAAAACTAGTAAAATATTTTTATATTAATTTTAAACAAGAACAATAATTAGACAAATGTAGTATGTATACTATATATATATTTATATAGACATGTAGATATAACATGTTCAGAAAACTTCTGTAATTCAGAATTTTAATAACTCATATATTTTTTAACTCTATAAACGATGTAAACATTTTAAAACATTTCTTTTCGAAAACATTTTTTAATTTCGTGTCATTTTTCTTTTCAAACTCTTATTTAAAATTGTAATTCTAGTAAAATATCTTTAATAACTTAGAATTAATTTTAAACTGGAACAATAATTTGACTAACGTAGTATATATATTTATTCATGCTATGTTATGTTTACTATATATATATTTCTCTAGAGATATAGATAGGGGAGACTAGGGAGGGTTGACCTACTTTTTACAAAATGATTTTTTATTTTTTAAATATTGAACATGGAGTAAAATTTTATATATCATTTTATTCGTTATACAATCTGTTATCAAAATCAAATTGCTACAAAAGTGTAATATATAAGAAATTAAAAAAAATATATTGATTTTAATCATGAGAAAATAATGAGTCAATGCTCCCCACATATGGGAGGCTTGACCCACTTTGTTTTATATTGAAATATTTGTGAAGAGAAATAAAATCAGTTTAAAAAAGCAAAATAACTTTATGCTACATGCTTTAATTATTATAAAAAAGTATTTTTGAAAATATGACGCTTAAACAAACCTGTTTAGGCGCAACCACAAGTCAGAGGAAATAAATTTTATTTTAAACATAATTTTGTCTGAGCAGGTATAATAAAAATCTGTAGAAAATCTGTAGGTAATTGGCCCACAAATCTGAAGAAAATCTATAGGTATTTGGCCCATTTCCGCAGAAATTTTTAAGAGTATCTTTTAAAATTCTGCAGATATTTTTAAGGTAAAGCTAAATCTTCAAAATTTCTACAGATTTCTGTAGAATTTCTGGAGAAGGTGGAGATTTCTTCAGATAATCTTAAGATTATTTTTACTGGGGTGTACAGCAGGGAAAAGGAAATTTTAACATTTAAGACAGTATTCCGTTAGAGACAGGTTCCGTTTTCATAGGGTTTCATGTATTATTATGTCCAGATTTCGGAGCTTCTGTTCTGTTCTTTTTTGTCTCCTTGTCCCTTTTTGTGACACTCGACCTGACAACTCTAGTTGTCACACAGTTTGGCTTCATCTTACTTTATTCATCCTGGTGAAATTTGTCTACGTACCTTCCAAAAGTTTTTAGATCAATGCTATGTTCTTTTGCAGCCGCATGAGCACTTAACTTATCATTAACCCTTTAACCTTCATTAACCTTCATTAAGCAATATCATTAACCTTTTAACTTATTTTAACCCTTAAATGCGCGATTTTTTAAATTTTGTTTCGAAAAAATTATATATGACTCTCTGAAAGGTTTATTACACAGGAAAAATAATGAAAAAAAAATCAGAGATACATTTTTCATATAATACGTCAATCTTTTCGTCTGTTCCACATCTGCAATACATGTAAAAACTACTGTCGTGCGGTTGTTTTACGCTAAAATATTGCAAATTAGTAAATATTTTAATAAATATTTCTCCAAATACCTTATTTTGTATAATTCTTTGTTTTATAAAAGTTAACCTTTAACCCTTTAATTCCAATGATAGAATACGTTCTAGAAATGACGTAGTCCAGAGAATCTGACTCCAGAAAATTTCAATGGTTAATTTCACCTTATTTAAATACGCAATGTCTGTTATTAATTAAAGCAAATATTGCTATTTTAATTTTCTGGTGTGAATTAAGTATATACGAATAAAAAAATCTATTAAATTCAAAACAGTGTTGTTTGCATATATGAAAAGCTGCGCACTAAAGGTATTTATGTAAGTATCGTCTGCTGCATATTCCGTGGTTTCGTGTGCTCCGAATCCATGTAAGTTTCTTGTTCTTTTTTTCCGCATGTGGCAACACTCTGTGTTTTATTCTGTTTTGATTCGTGTCGTGGTAGAATGTAAAAAATGATGGAATGTAGTAAGCCGCTGTTGGCTCGCAAATATTTAGTGTTATAATAAATTCGTGTTAACAGTCCGCTTTGGTGTTTATGTGAACGAACCAGTAGTGTATGTGATTGTAGTTAAAAACGCGATATCATTTGTTGGTACAAGTCTAGCCGGAGCGCTAGTGAAAAATAAAAGGGTAAAATCGAACAATTTATGAACAGCCGTATGATATCGTCTGTCGATGGAAATCGTGTGATATCGAAGAAAAAATTACCTCAGGTTGTGAGGTAAGTTAACTTTGAACATTCTATTTCATGTCTAAAAATAATTTGTATTTAAAAGTGTAGAATTATTTTGAAAGTATACAGTTTAGATATTTTAGAACTAGTTTTGGTTTTGATTTAAGCAAAAATGAGTGAACTGGTATCTTTAAAAACAAAAAGAACTGCTCTACAGAGAAGTGTAATTTGTAATTTGTAATTTGTAATTTGTAAGAAGTGTAAGTGTAATTTGTGTTCTTAATGTAATTTGTTACATTAAGAAAATCGAAAGTATAATCGCAAGTGATGACATTAATGTAATAGAATTAGAAGAAAATATTGAATTATTAAAACAGAAAGAAACGGATCTAAAAAAACTGGATAGGGAAATTGAAGTTTTAATTACAGAACCTAAACAATTAGAAAGTGAGATAGATAGCGCGCAGGAAATATCAGATAAAATTGATTTGTGGAAATTTAAGGGTGAAAAAATGTTGAAAATACAAAATGCTGAGTTAAATAAGAGTGAAATTAAATCTGATAGTGTAATTTCAGAAAACGTGTTTGAGAATATTAAATTACCTAGGTTATCATTACCTACTTTTGGAGGTAATATAACAGAATGGATAGCGTTTAAGGATCTTTTCAATGCATGCGTAAACAGCAATACAAGTATATCTAATGCTAAAAAATTACAGTATTTGAAGGCTTCGTTGAAAGGTGAAGCGTATCGCGTCATTCAGTCTATTCAAATTTCGAATTCTAATTTTGAGATTGCATGGAATCTATTAGACGAAAGATTTTCAAATAAGCGAGAACAAATATTTGCATATATTAAACGATTTTTAAGTTTACCAACTATTCAAACAGAATCAGATACTGCTATTTTAAATCTAGTTGACAGCATTAATGAAGTCATTTGCTCATTAGAAGTATTGAACCAAACCATTGACAAATTTGGTGATACATTAATGACTTATTTAATTTTGCAAAAATTGGGTCCTTCTACAAAATTGTGGTGGGAACGTCAGCTTAAAAGCGGGGAAATTCCGAAACTTAAAAACTTAATCGAATTTCTTAAGAATTACGCAAGAACTCTTCAAAATAGCAAGCTAGTGGTAAATAAGGTACCTAAATCTGTAGTTCCGAATAAGAGTAATGCTTTTGTAGCTACGTTAGGTTGTGGTTATTGTAAGGAAGACCATAGTTTAGCTAAGTGCTCGAAGTTTCTTAATTTACCTGTTGAACAACGAATAGATTTCGTAAAACGTAATAATTATTGTTTCAATTGCTTATCTAATATGCATTTCCTCAATAAATGTAAGAGTCTAAATACGTGCCATCATTGCTTTAAGAAACATGATAGTGTTTTGCACATGGTAAATTATTCAAGGAATAAGAATCAGTCAAATAGTATG
The DNA here is from genome assembly GCA_963932465.1 of Maratus speciosus. Classification (NCBI taxonomy): domain Eukaryota; kingdom Metazoa; phylum Arthropoda; class Arachnida; order Araneae; family Salticidae; genus Maratus; species Maratus speciosus. The sequence goes on along the minus strand of OZ010787.1, from coordinate 687,182,051 downwards.
TCTCCACACGCACAAGAATTTATCCCTAAAAAAGTTGAGTCAGCAAGTGAAAATGTTTCGTCTACAGTTTGTGCCTCTCATTATGAGTCAAACGAATATTGTAATCAAAAGAGCCATATTTTGTTGTGTACCGCATTAGTAAAACTTCAAAATTCTAAACAAGAGTTTATAAAATGCAGATGTTTATGTGATACTGGCTCTCAGAGGTAATTTATTTCACAAGAATGTGTAAATAAATTAGGATTAAAGGTCAAAGATAGTTCTATCTCTGTGTCATGTTTGGGAACATTTAATACTGTGAGTAATGGGGAAGTTGATTTATTATTCACTTCTCACTTCAAAAGTGATCTTAGAGTATCAACATCAGCATTCGTGAGGGATAAGGTGGCAGATAATATTCCCTATGTGTCTTTGCCTTCAATCATTTGCAATAATTTCAATGATTTAATGTTAGCTGATCCATTATTTTTCAAATCACAAAAAATTGACATTCTATTTGGTGTAAATGTATTTATGCATTTAATGACTGGAGAAATTGTCAAACGTGAACCTCACCTTCCATTTGCATTAAATTCGAGACTTGGTTGGATAATTTCGGGTACTACAAATTTTGAAACACTGGCAACTGATCCAGTATGTGTAAATCATTTAAGTACAAAAACTGACGAGTTAGTAAATTCGTTCTGGGAATTAGAAAAAATTCCAAATGTGCAACCTTTAACAGTTGAAGAAAAACTTTGTGAAAGGCATTTTGAGAGTTCTCATTTCAGGGAAAAAACAGGCCGCTACTCAGTCGCAAACAGGATCGAGATAATTTAGGTGATTCTCGCCAAATGACACACAGAAGATTTCTTTATCTTGAGAAGAGATTAAACTCCATGCCAGAAATTTACAACCAATATGTTCAATTTATGAAAGAATGTTTATCTCTGGGCCACATGGACCTTGTTTCAAATACAGATCGTGAATTAGAGAATAAACATTATTACATCCCACATCACTTCGTCTTGAATAGTTCTAGTTTAACCACCAAATTAAGAGTAGTTTTTGATGGGAGTGCTGAAACAACAACAGGTGTATCTTTAAACGACACTTTAATGGTAGGTCCCAAAACACAAGATGATTTAATTTGCATTTTATTAAGGCTTAGATTTCATAATATTGCAATCACAGCTGATATAAGAATGATGTATAGGCAGGTAAAAATTCATGACAAAGATAGGGATTTTCAGAGAATATTATGGAGAGATAGTCAAGATAAACAAATACAAGTTTTTCGCTTAAACACTGTCACGTATGGAACTCCTGCTGCTCCATATCTTGCAACTAAAACTTTGAGTCAGTTAGCAATTGATGAGGGTCTTAATTTCCCAAAAGCAAAGACTGTAGTTTTAAGAGATTTTTAAGTTGATGATGTTTTAACTGGTGTTGAGAATAGTCAGGAAGGTAATGAATTGATATATGAATTGCAGAAAATGCTAAAAAAAAGGTGGGTTTGAGTTACATAAATGGCCCACAAATGAACCATCACTATTGAAAAATGCTGGGTTAGCAAACACAATTAATGATAATATGCATAGTGTAGTGGGCAATAAAGCCATAAAAGTTCTAGGAGTAGAATGGCATCCTGATAATGATATGTTCAATTGTAATTTCAGTGATATAGATTATCAAAGTGTCCCTACTAAAAGAATTATTCTGTCATTTGTATCAACGCTTTTTGATCCATTGGGATGGATTGCACCTTTTGTAATTCTAACTAAAATGATCCTTCAAGAATTGTGGAAATTACAATTATCATGAAATGACCCAGTACCAGAGAATATTGATCAAAAGTGGAAAATTTTGTGCCAAGAAGTCAAACTCTTAAATTGCATATATATACCTAGAAAAGTCATCTTGCCCAATTATTCTGGATGTGAACTTCACGGATTTTGTGATGCTTCAGAAAAGGGTTACTCAGCAGTTATTTACGTTAAAACTTGTGATAACTCTAACACTGATGTGAAACTTTTAACAGCTAAAACTCGCGTAGCACCACTTAAACCTATCACGATTCCAAGACTGGAATTATGTGCTGCAGTATTGCTGGCACACTTAATACAGGCAGTTAGAGATGCATTACATATAAAACCTGATTCTGTGCACGCATGGAGCGATTCACAAATTGTATTGTCATGGCTAAGATCAAATCCTAAAAGATGGCAAGTCTTTGTAGCCAACAGAGTATCTGAAATCCAATCTATTTTACCAGCTGAGAATTGGAACCATGTGAACGGAAAAAAAAATCCTGCTGATTGTGCATCACGTGGGTTGCTTCCTGCAGAACTATTGTCCCATGACTTGTGGTGGAACGGCCCACTGTGGTTAAGAAGCAATGAGGTTCCCGTGCATGAACCTATTACCATAAATGAAGAAGAATTACCAGAAGCACGTAAAACATTATCATGTGTAGTTTCTGAAAATGTAAAAGAACTTGATATTATATCAAAAATATCTTCGTTTTCCAAGTTGCAACGCATATTTGCTTGGCTATTGAGATTCATCTCCAATTCAAAGGTAACACGTGTAGAAAGAAATACATCCTTTTCATCGAGCAATGAAATTCAAGCCGCAACACGCTGCATTATTCGAATAGTTCAACAAGTGAACTTCAATAAAGAAATTCAATGTTTAGAAGCTGGAAAAGAGATATCTACAAATAGCAGTCTCGTTTGTTTGTGTCCAATTTTAGATGATAACAAAATATTAAGAGTAAGAGGAAGATTGAAAAATGCACAGCTGTCAGAGAATGAAAAGCACCCAATCTTATTACCATCAAAGCACCATGTGACTAAGATCATAATTAAACATTTTCATGAAAAATATTTCCATGCAGCTCCAGAGCTTCTTCTTTCTTTGATTAGACAGAAATTTTGGATCATTACTGCTAGGTCTGTTATTCGGAAAATAGTAAGAACTTGTGTTACATGCTGCAGATATAGAGCTTAAACTGCAAAACAAATAATGGCTAATCTTCTAGCATCTAGGGTAACACAGTCACGGCCATTTCATCGAGTTGGAACAGATTTTTCAGGACCATTCATGATTAAATATCGTGCAGGACGCGGACTAAAATCATTTAAATCATATGTGTGTGTATTTGTCTGCTTCGTCATCAAAGCAGTCCATCTTGAAGTTGTAGAAGATCTTTCAACAAAGGCATTCTTAAGTGCATTAAAGCGATTTATCGCAAGAAGAGGGAAACCTTTTGAGATTTTTAGTGATTGTGGAACCAATTTCAAAGGTGCAGAAAAAGAAATCAACAAATATCTTTTGCAGTGCAAGCAGAATGAAGAAATAAATAAATTTTTGTCGTCAGAGGAAATACGCTGGACTTTTAATCCGCCTTCTGCTCCACACTTTGGTGGACTTTGGGAATCTGCAGTAAAATCAATGAAATCGCATCTGAAAAAAACCGTTGGTGACACTGTCTTAACCTATCCTGAGTTCCAAACCTTGATTATGCAAGTTGAAGCTTGTCTCAACTCTAGGCCACTGTGTCCCATATCATCTGACCCAACAGACTTAACTGCTCTAACGCCTGGTCACTTCCTAGTTGGAACTTCTCTAACTGCCATACCTGAACAAGATCTAAGTCTCAGTCCTTTGAGTCATCTTGATAGATGGCATGTGAGACAGTTTATTCTTCAGCAATTTTGGAAAAGATGGAGCCGGGAATACCTGTCTCAACTTCAGCAAAGACCTAAATGGCAAAAAAGTCAACGAGATTTAGAAGTCAATGACTTGGTCCTCATCAAAGATGACAACCTTCCACCACTTAAATGGAAGTTAGGACTAATAATAGCTGTTCATCCAGGTTCAGACAATAAGGTCAGAGTTGTTACGATCAAGACTAGTAGTTGTGTCATCGATCATCCAATAGTGAAACTGTGTCCTCTTCCTATAGAAACTAAAAAATGTGAACTCAGAACAGTCTAATATTTTTTTATTTTTTGTATTAATTTGTTCGTGTTATTAATTGTTCTTTCATTATAGTTATAAATTGTAAGCAACTAACTACTTGTTGAAATCCCAGAGGATTTCAATGGGGGCCAGAATGTTTATGTAAGTATCGTCTGCTGCATATTCCGTGATTTCGTGAGCTCCGAATCCATGTAAGTTTTTTGTTCTTTTTTCCCGCATGTGGCAACACTCTGTGTTTTATTCTGCTTTGATTCGTGTCGTGGTAAAATGTGAAAAATGATGGAATGTAGTAAGCCGCTGTTGGCTCGCAAATATTTAGTGTTATAATAAATTCGTGTTAACAGTCCGGTTTGGTGTTTATGTGAACGAACCAGTAGTGTATGTGATTGTAGTTAAAAACGCGATATCAAAAGGGTTAAACCTTTCAGGGGCAAAGTACTTTCAGCACTAAAATGTTGAAATAATTGACTGGCACCGGAATTTACTGACAAATTTATTTGGAAATAACAAAAAGTTATATTTCACATACATATTAAATGGAAAAGATTTTAGCAAAACTCTGGTGCCATTGTGGCGTTTGGGAATTAAAATTAAATAGTTTCATAGCCATACCACTGCCAATTAAAGGGTTAAGGCTTTCATACTTTCAGTCCTTTCTGATGAAGATTGGACTAAATATAAAGAAGATGTCCTTTCTGAGATTTGGAAAAAGTTCCTATCAACTTTCCCATTTATGTTTCTTTAGCAATTTTTCACATCTTTCCTTAATGGGTGTATTCTAAGCATTTTTGGGGGATTTTCTTGGCGGTAAATGACAAAATAGAACTTTGAGTTTTTTATTATAAATTTATTGCTATTTCAAGAATATGTAAAAGAAATTTCAAGATAAAATCTTTATTAGAACGTAAGTTACACCACACTGAAGACACCTGGCTCCGAAAAAAGGACGCTCACTTCCTCCACGATTTCGGCTGATTGGCTTAAAAAAAACGTCGTTTTAATCTGTAAGCCTAAATGCATCAAATGAACTAGAATCATTTGAAAATATTAAAAATTGGGTTTTTGGCAGACTACTGAAAACAAAATTTCAAATTTCATGATATATATTTTTTTCGTTACGAAAAAAATAGAAATATTCGGAATTTTTGGATGATCCTAGTTCACTCCGTGCGTCTACATGTGCTGAGTCTATTCTATAAATTTCAAGTGAATCGGTCGAGATAGGATGGAGGAAAATTTGAAAAAGAACATTTTGATTAAAACGCGTTTAAGTTTGAAGTACGGTTAAAACGATGAAAATGTCCTTCCTCTTCCCTCTGCTCTTGCTTCCATTCTGGCATTTTTCGTAACGACAAAATAAGTGACTCTAGAAATTTACTTCTATATTTTATATGGAAGCCACTTAACATCTGCTTCTTCTAAATGCTATATCTTTATAACGAATTCGAATTTTAGAAAATTATTTTACCATCGTATTCTAGACATGTTAAGGAATCAATTTATGCAAAATAAAAAAATAAATAAATAAATAAATAAATAAATAAAAATGCAATTTAACAAATTACAACGACCATTTTGAAAATGATTTTTTTGTACGCCATTACGTACGCCATGAATTAAACATTAATAGTGTTATTACACGTAAAAATTGCAAGCGACAGAAATCGCCTGCGACTCGTACGTATTATCCACCTGAAACTTACGTATTATTCAAGCATTTCAGTGGCTGTTCGGGACAAAGGCTTTTCTATCATCAGATTTCCAAGAAATCTGACGGCCAATTTTAAATGAAATTTATTTCTTAAACTTCTAAACATCCCACAATATTACTTTTTATATCGTCGTATAGAGAAAAAAATGTACTTTTAAATGCAATTTGTTTGAAAGCTGTATCTCAGTTTGTTTTTGAGTTATTAATTTTTTTTGTAGTTTTTATTACTTTTTTGTCATAGTGGCAACACTCTGTTGTCCATCTCTGTTGAAAGTAAAGGGAAATACAGATGACTGTATAGACCCATCAGCAAACGAATAAAATGATGATTAAACCAATAAAAACCTTCAGATATGCTTTTGATTTCCTACCCTGACGAATGTGTGTGTGTGTATAATTAGAATGTTTAGAAGTTTAAAAATATTAAAAACGTTTAAACATTTGCAATAAAAAAGTGTATGCAATAAAATATATTTATTTCTTATAAAAAAAAAAAAGATTACATGAAGTTAAAAAAAAAGTTTCAGAAAAATTTGAAAAGTTTACGAAATTTAAACATAAAAAAAAATATAATTTAAGAAAGGAAAGTTTTACAAAAAAGTTTTAAAAAATAAAAAAAAAGTTTTAAAAGTTTTACAATTTTTTTTTAAATGAGTTATTAAAGTTTTCTGAACATGCTAACATGCTAACATGATATAGGGGAGGCTTGACCCACCCATCAGTTTTCATATTTAAAAGAATTTCAGAATTTTATCAATAGGTGTCAACCAAATCTACTGGAATGCTAAAACAACAGTCTTTGTTTATTTATTTATTTATTTTTTGGAATAATAACCGTTTTTCCAAATGGTTAAAAAATCGATTTTTTGAACCTATCACACGGGGGAACCCCCTTAATCAGTTTTTAAATTTTTCTTTTCCATCACCCCATTTTGCTGTAGCCTTACATAATAAATTTACATTATTTTTTATATATAACCATTAGCCATTCATTTTTCACAGTGTATAATAAAATGATGTCCAAAATCACTTCATTAAGGGAGCCTTGAGTATCTGGTCAACCCTCCCTCACATTGACTGGGTCAAGCCTTCCCACATAGCTCTTTTCTAAAGAATGTTACTAACATTTACTAACATTCTTTACTAACATTAAAGAGTGTTACTTACACGAATGTTTTCTAACATTGTTATGTTAAGCCTAACTTACTGTACAATCTGTATGCCTGGAATGAAAGTTCGATATTTCTGCATTACTTAAAATCTACTTACTTAAATTTGTATGATATATTTTATCTGAAAAAAGCTTACAGAATATTTCTAAAAAACTCAACTTTTAGGTTGAAACGCCTCACAATTAATTTTTTCCACACCTATTTCGATTATCTGTATGAAACAAAGACTGTTGTTTTAGCATTCCAGTAGCTTTGGTTGACACCTATTGATAAAATTCTGAAATTCTTTTAAATATGAAAACTGATGGGTGGGTCAAGCCTCCCCTATATCATGTTAGCATGTTAGCATGTTCAGAAAACTTTAATAACTCATTTAAAAAAAAAATTGTAAAACTTTTAAAACTTTTTTTTATTTTTTAAAACTTTTTTGTAAAACTTTCTTTTCTTAAATTATATATTTTTTTTATGTTTAAATTTCGTAAACTTTTCAAATTTTTCTGAAACTTTTTTCTTTTTTTTTTTATAAGAAATAAATATATTTTATTGCATACACTTTTTTATTGCAAATGTTTAAACGTTTTTAATATTTTTAAACTTCTAAACATTCTAATTATACACACACACAAGTAGTAGAAAAAAGACAGTTCTGCTCCAGCAGGAGGTGGGAGCAAAGGAGCAACTCCTCCTCCTCCACCTCCTACACCTCCTCATTCATCTCCTGCTCCTGCTCCTGCGGAAAATGTGTGCTCTTAGAGGAGGGGTCAGAAAGGAATTTTGATCTCTTAGAAAAGAGTGGAGTTTAAAAAATTAAAAAAAAATTTTTTTTGGAGATTGAAATTTTGTAGCGAACGAGGGGTAATTTTGGAGAATGAATTTTTGTTTAGCGAACTATAGTACAGAGGGGTAATTTTGGAGATTGAATTTTTTTTAACGGACTATAGGTTGAGGTTTCAATATACAATTTTAGGAAGAATTAAGCAAATAAATTTTGGAGTTATTTTACTGAATTATAAAGATCCTTTTTCTACTATTATTTTAAATGAGTTTAAATTTTGGAGCACTTTAACAAAGAGGAGGTATTTTCCAAAGCATAAAAAGATTTTCATTTAATTTCAAATTTTTATTTTAGGGAGATTGAAGTATTTTCGAAAAGAGAAAAAGATTTTTACTTAATTTTATTTTTTACTTAATTACAAAATAATTTTTTTTTAAGAGGTGTAATTTTTTTAATGAACTATAGTACGAGGGGTAATTTTGGAGATTGAAATTTTTTAGCGAACTATTGTTTGAGGTTCCTATAATACATTTTAAGAAAATTAATTTTTGGGAAGGAATTTTATTTTTCTTAATTACAAAAGCATTTTTATTTATTTCTTTATTTGGAGACTGAAAATTTTCAGCAAATTATAGTATGCGGCGTAATTATCAATTATACACGAAGAATTAAATTTGAAATATTTAATTTTGGAACTTTAGAAAATTTTGAATTAGATTTTTTTTTTTTTTTTTTTTGAATGAATGTAGTAATGTAAATTTTTTCGAAAGATATAGAATTTTGAATTTCTGCTGTTAGACGATAGGTCGATAAGAATTTTTTAAAAGATTTTAATTAAGTACAACCTTTTATTTTATGGTGCCCTCTAGCGGACTAAAACTGAAGCAATTAAAATTTATTTAAAAATAGTTAAAAGTTGAAGTTTGATCCCTCGTAAAATGTAAGAGGGCTTATTCCTCCACCTCCTGTTCCTACACCTGCTCCTCCGCCTGCTCCCACCTCCTGCTCCTAGTGCGAGTAAAGGGCTCCTATATCTCCTCCACCTGCGGAGAGCTTGTTGTTTTAGAGGAGGGCTTAATTAAGGAATTTTTAGGGGCACGCTATTGGTTGAGGTGGAATTTTCAATTATACATGAAGAATTAATTTTTAAATAATTCATTTTGGAACTTTAGAAAAAATTTGAATAGGGATTTTTTTTTTTTAATTTACTAATGGGATATTATACCGAATTTGAAAATTTTAGAATTTTCTTTAGTAAATTTAGGCTTTGGTAATATTTCACCCCCGCCTAAATTTAATTGCTAATTACTCATTAATAAATTATGTTAATTATTTCTTTTTCATTCAATGCGAATTGTTCTTGCGCCTTTCCCATGATGATTTAAAATAAATAGCTTCGATTTAATACCCGTAGTCACGTGACACCCCCCCTTTTTTTCTACTTCTGTAATAAACTATTGTGATTGCATTTGAAAACCTAGAATTAGATATACTGCAAATAATTATTCGAATTTCCTATAAGGTATGAATACTACAAATATTTTTCCAGTTGAGTTAAATATTTTTGAGATGTTTACCGAAATTATATATATATACAGGGTTGTTCAAAGATAGATTTTCTTTTGACATGTATCAAACCTTTTAATCACCCCCTACCCCCCATAGTGGGTGTTTCATACTTTTAAAAATGAATGCCCGGTTTAATTAAAATGTATGCCCTTCTTCTATTATGCTTCTATTGTGTTAATGAGTTAATTAGTAAATTTGGTTAATGATGTCACAGGAGATATAAATTTTTGGCAAATATATTTATTAATTATATAAATTTGTAATGTCGTTGGCGAAATATATGGACACAATTAGATAATATTTTAAATATTGAATATATTTTATTGTTATTCGTGAAAATTTTAATGTTGTTGGTGAAATATATTTATTTAATTAAAAAAAATTTAATGTTGTTGGCGAAGTGTGTTTAGAAAAGTTTGATTGCTGTAGATAAAATCTCATATTAGTTTTCAACAACGCGAAGGATACGTTTGAATAGGAATCTAACACTATAAATCATACAGGACAGCGCAAAAGAATTTAGATGAATCTCGTTAATATATACATTTTATTGAAAGTGTAAAACTCTTTTCTTGTAAAAATAATTTCGCATACAAGATTTTTGCACTGCCTTTAGCAATTAGAATTTAAATAGCAATACTGGGATGAGCGAGTTTTTTCCTGAGCAGAGAAGAATATATCATATACAATTCAAAGCCAAATTTAAATAAATTTTAATTAAAAATCGAATTTTTGTTCACAAAATTCGCGTGAACTGTATTAGAAAAATGCATATACGATTCATTTTTATACGGCATACAAATTATATCTAGAAAAATGATAAATTTTAAGAATGCGTACATAGTATTTATTTAGAGAATGCATATACGAGTAATTTTTAGACTACCTGTATATTACTTATTTGGAGAATGCATATACCATTCATTTCTTAAGTGTGTATATTATTTTGCCTTTGAAAGCAATTTTAGTATAAGACGTTCTGACATATTATTTATTTTGTATGCGATTAATTTTTTAGAATGGGACTATATAATTTTTGGATACTATCTTTATAAATAATTTTTAGACTAATTATAAACTAATTTTGGAGAATAAGTATAGTTTTGATTCATTATTTTCTTACATGTGTTTGTTTTAGACTGCCTCATTGAAAACATGATAGAGGCTACTGCATTTTCAAAACAATATGTTAATTGAAACAGTTACAATTTGAAAACAATCTAAGTAAATCAATCATACGGTATGCTATTATAAGACCAATTGAAATGCTTTCTTCATAGATTTTTGAACTAGGATTATTTTTAATAAAATTCAAATCTAAGAAATTTTTGAAGCTTAAACAAAGTAATTTAGACAAATCCTTTACCTAACACAATATTATTTTGTAAAAACATTTTACGTGAATCGTTTTACTTGACTATTCTGCGAAAGCAATGTATGAGATTTTCATATCGCGAAAATTAATCTTTCCAATACTATGTTGTAAAATAAATATTAGTATATTTAAATTGAAATAACATGCTCACAGTTTAATATTAGATAATGCTTTTCGAACCTGCTATTCCCTAACAAAAATTAAAACACATAGTATACGCAGTTTCAATTATACTAAAGGGAAATTTAACGGAAAAGAATAAATACCTATTAATACCTAGTTTTAGCTGTATATTTTTAATATTAAATCGAAATATAGAAAATAAGCACAGTACCTATTAATATTCCATAATGTCTTCTCATCTGACCAGCCATCAAACCGCCCTGCAACTATACTGTTTATTTCATAGCCTGACCGAACTTGCTTATCACATCGCTCTTTGTCGGAACATGTTTCACAGGTATGTTATCTGTGACGCGGTAACATCAAAGGCACCACATTGAGCGTTCCTTTTTAATAGATAAGAGAGATAAGCAGATATTTTTTCAAATAGTAATTAGTAAAGTCTGTCTCAATTACACTATATCTTAATTAAGGGATTCTTATACTTTTTTTAAAATATAAGATAGATTGGAGTTTTATTACCTAAATTTAGATTAAAGGCATTTTAATAACAGCATCAAATATACTATTTTGAAAATCTACATATTCATTTTCTTTTTTTTAGATGAAATCACTATTAGGTATCATACTTTCTAAATATTTTGCAATGAGCGGTACTTTCTGTACATTTTAGATTGAAGAATACTATTTTCCGAACATACCTAAAATTTATCCTAAGTTTTAGAGATATGTATTCTATGCGACTACCTATATAATTTTTAATACACGTGCATACTATTTAATATAGTTATACTAATCGAAATACATAAATTAACTACACACATACCCTTTTAATCATAATTGAATCATAATTCCTATATTTATAATGCTAATAGATGATAAATTATTTTCTAAGTTGATGTACGAATAATTTTGAACGCTGCATATATAATATTCTTCTACAAAATATACCTCAGTAATTATTTTCACCCCGGTAGAGATAATAATAATAATAAATCTTTAAACTTATTTCTATCGAAGTACCCAGAAGTAATTTTTTTTTCAGGTAGTGATATAAGGAAGTGTTTACTCGTTTGATATTACCTTTTTAACTTTTATTTTAAATAATCTCACATAGGTCGAATTTACTTTTTAACAACATATATGAAAGGATTTTCAAAGATTATTAAATCTTTTTTTTTTTTTTTTTACTTAGGAGGTTCAGAATGGAAATATAGAAGAATTCATCCTTTAGGACTAATATGTGTAGAGGGTCTGATTACCGTATAGGCTAACTAGCCCGAAGTCTTGGGCCCCCTGATGAGTGAAGGCCCTTAATCGCGTATGCGTAACTATAAAGAGGATGAAATGTATATTCTGTATCTATATTACCTAAAGTCTGAGTAAGTTATTATTGGGTGAAAATCCCTCTTCTGCAATTTATTATTATCATTTTTTTACTTTAGCAAAGGAACCCAAAGAAGACAATTTTATTATTTTCATATTTTTTATTATTATTAGCGAAATGAAACTTTTTAACATTTGAAAAGCAATTTTATTCATATTTGTAAATTTTTATTATTATTAGCGACACAAATTTTAAACAACTGCAAAGACGACTTTAAGAAAGTTACCCGAATTATCTATTTCATACAAAGAAAACTTTTTTCTTCAGTCACCTCGTCTGGTTCGACAGGTTTCAAACTCACATAACCAGACTTTACATTTTAGGTAGAGACCGATTTAGATTGCATGGGGGGGGGGGGGGACCCAAGGCCCAACACCTTTTTGTTCCCTCTTCTTTCAACCATAGGCCTAAGGGCCTGGTTGGCCTCTGCGGGAATTAATCCCCGAGTTTTGGGGTAATACACTAACCACAACGGTTAATTGTGTATTTGACGGCCAATTATTATCATGAGGGATATAGGCCCTAAGGGGGTAGTGCCTGTGAAGAGGATTCAGTGGGGTTCGTTTACTTAAGTGCAAAAACTCCAACCATATTACAGGAACTATGAAAATTTATTCAACATTTTAAATTTAAAGTTACAAAAGAGATCTTTCTCATAATTAATTAAGAGTGAGAGAGAGAGTAAAAATTTTACAAGGTACGCCTGGGCGTGACCCACAGACCGTGAAGGTCTTACATCCTTTTTCTTTCGAGATCAAAAGTTGAGTGCGTGATTTCACAAGAATCATATCACACTCGTCGCTACACTTCGCCAAATTCAAACATTGGCACCCTGAATGAACTGTGGACAAAGGTTTTATTCGCGAGCCAAATGATTATCCCAAAAAATCCAGCAACCCCGATGAGAACAATGAAACGCGTCATGGAAAATGGTTGCCAGTCCACAAATCCTGGGAATCATTATCTAAGCGAAATGATTACGTTAAAAATGCCCGCAACATACAATCGCGAAATGCCAAGAAAGGCATCTGGTAAACCAACTGACAAAAAGATTTAACCTCCATGCAACGTGATTTTAAAAACCGCATCTCATTTCGATGTGAGAGACGGCAGAAACATCTGGGAGGTGTTTATATTACAGACTGGCATTCGATTAAACAAGTGTTACTTAAAATTACATACTGCAGACCGACGAAAGGGAAAGATGCAGTGACTCGCATAAAGTACATTCCTTTCACATTCGTTGTTAAAAGATTTTCAACGGTTCCATCTTAGCAGTGATAAGGAAGCTTTTCTTTGCATGAAATTAAATGAAGAGATATTGTTACTAGCAGCTGCAGTGGAACAGACAGATAAGGGGAAAAAAAGAAGAAAAGAAATGAATCTTTGAGCGGCGTGAAATAAAGATGTTTTTAGAAAAAGAAAGAAAACACATTAATAAAATCTGGATGTTTTTGAGAAATGAATTTAATCACATATTTCATTATAGGAAAGAGGGGGGGGGAGGCTAATATGATCTAAAAGTAAGAAAGTTATGTTTTAAATTAATTTTGAATAAAAATGATAGCTATGGGACAGAAACGCTGTCACATAACTCAACCCCACAACAGAAGAAAGCTGAAACGTGTACGTTGCAGCTTTATATCTACTTAAAATCCTTTGTCCACCTTCGCACTTACAGAATATGTATCATGACAAAATAAGTAAAATTAACTATTTAAGTTGATATCTACCAAGAAACTTATTTTAACTTCTCTGTGAAACTATTTCCCGTTAGCTCCTGTAAAATATTTTATACAACTATAAGTAAGTAGAAAAAAAAATATATTTGCTTGCTTTCAAAACAATTCACAAGAATTGTGTTATGTTCATAATGTTCAAAATAATCTTTTTTTAAATTAAATATTCCACAAAATAAAAGGGCCACATTAGTTGATAACACAGGATCCTATATTTAATTTTTTTGTGGCATTGTATTTGTGGCGCTGGTACCAGCATTTTAGTCATGTATCTATTCATATAGAGAAGCATTTACTGTATTTACGACTTCTCAAAAATTTGATCTTGCATGAGATAATAATATTAAATAAATGCAAGCAAATAAAAAAAAACAAAGGACAAAAACACACCAGAAAAAAATTTGTTACTTTAAGGAAAGATGAATTCTTTCATAAAATTGAAGCTTATTTGTATTATCTTAGGTTGCTTCATCACTGGCATAAGAAACTTACAAAAATTTGTGCATAAAGCACAGGACTACCAGAGACAAAATTGTGCAAGCTGCACGCGCTCAAACAAGTGTAGCCCTAAATATTGAAATTTTGTGAATTCTAGTGGCATCAGCTTATGGCTACTGCCTTAAATAATAAGGGGTAGTTTTTTTTTTTTAGATTCCTGCAATTTAACTAAGTCCCCGGTTTCCAAAAAAAAAAAAAAAAAAACACAGTATGTTATAATTTAGCATTTTATGAATTTTTACACTGCCATCCTGACTTTCCGTGTATTGATCAAAATTTAACCCCTGGCAAACTTATAAAAATTAATAATAAATTGCATACAATTTTGTATAGTGTAACAAGATATCTTACTCGATCTGCCACCTCCAAGTAAGAAGTATCCAATAAAAGTGTAAAAAAATGTTACCTGTTAAAATTAACAACTTCGAAATGTATGTGTAGTTTAATATGTCATGTGACGGATAACTCCTAGAAACATTAAAATCTTTGTATAGAGACAAAGTGATGATGCCATTGATATGTTCTGACATTATGCACACACAAAAAAAAAAAAAAAAAAAAACTTGCTAAAAAAAGTATTTTAATATTGAAACATGGTGTAAAATTTAAAAGATAGAAAAGTAAAAGGAGAAACTGTATGTGTGTGGAGGGAGGGGGTGGGGGGGGGGAACTCCCAAACTCATGAACTACTTGTAATGCAACACATGAACAAAAGTGTACGCAAGCATACACAACGTGTAAGTAAACACATGAACAAATTGTATAATATCACATGAACTATATGTATTAATGTCTCAATGAACTAAAATTGTAACGTATTTGCCCGAAAAATAAACAGACAGTATATGTGAAATAACCCAAGACACTTGCATACGAGTGAGATTTAATTACATAATTAATGAGTTATCATCAAAATGCAATGAATAAGGGTTAATAAAACAAATGAACTACTTGTAATGTGTGTGTAAACTCTGGTTAAACTCTAAACCAGCCAGTGTGTACAACTCAATGAACTACTTGTAAGAAAAAAAAAAAAAGAAATACTGCCGAATAAATCGCTAGCAAAGTACAATGTGTAAAAGCAAATGAACAAAATATGTAAATCAACACATGAACTAGTGTAATGTATGTATAAGAATGTACCAAAACGTATTAAAAAAACAACTGTTGTGAAACACAAACAAATATCCAACATATGAACTACATGTGAAAGAAAACTGTTGAATAAGTGGTTGACTAAGGGTTAAAAAGAAACTAAAACTGCATCTGCCAAATTCATTACTGTCTTGAGTTAACAGAAGCGTGCATAAAATGTATAACTCTACGCTAAAAATTGTAGAAGCTATACAAGCCAAACATGTTCTAAGAAAAGAATGAAAGGGGAAAAAAAATATATTGATAGCCAAAATAACAAGCAATGTACCTTATGTGGTATGAATGTATGTATCCGTCACAAGACAACTGTGAGACTTGAACTCATAAATTAAAAAAATTTTAAATCTGAAGAAGAAAAAAAAATGCCAAAGATTTAGTTTAATGAGTATCTGTGAATAGCCCTTTAAAAAAAATAAAGTGTACCTAACAGCTCACATTATGCATGTGACTGCATTTTATAAAAAAAGCTCTTACCGATATCAAATACCATGTCAGTTATAATAAAAAAAATACCTTATGTTATAACTTAAAATAGCAACGAGTCACCTACCGCGCGTAAACAATGAAGTCTAACAGTACATTAGCTGCATGTGTAAAACTGTACACCCCGTTAACTATTCCTTGTAAAAAAAATTTAAGATGACTGTGTAAACAATGTACAATAGTTACATTATGTTATAATTTCGGCAAAACTTTTAAACACACGAACTAAAAAAAAAACACTTGACATTAAAAGAAAGTCTATCTAAAAATAACTACGAAGTTGTGAATGCAGTGAAAAAAAAAATGCAATTTTTAAGCTAAACACAAATGATGCTAAAAGAAACCTATACATGCACAGACGGTAATGAATGTCCTTAACCATGGTGAGTATTAATTGAAATATAACAAAATTCAGCAAAACTGAACGAGTCAATGTGTGTGTGTGTGTGTGAAGTACCAGGCCAAGCATGACATCCCAAACCATGAGCATGAGAGGGGGGAAAAACATGTGTGATTAATACCTAACAATGCTATCTGCCCATAGCAAGTTAGAAATAAAGTGTAAATTAGTGTAAAGGTGTTATCCATCATCAGCATTAGGAAACAATTACAGGTGAAATTTTAGCACTCTAAAAATAATTTTTAAAATGTAAACAATACTCCAATTGTAAAATTAATATTAGTGTAACTCCATCAATCATGTTAGAAAACATATCCGATCCCTGATTAAGCTAGCGGCCAACTTGCTTAACCATAGATCGAAATACACACCTCAGACATTTTACTATCCCATGGAAAATAGCGCAATGACTGAAGTATCCCACATAAACCATGACAGAAGTACAAGCAAACAAACTTACACACACAAAAAAAAACAAAAAAACAATGCATTAATGTGAATGCATGTCATTGAGAAACATAAAAAAATAACAGTTTAAAACTATACGTCAAACCTATGTTGTACATCTTATGCATTTTGCAAAAGCAAACGAGAGCCAAAAGGGAAAAAAAAATATTTTTGTAACCATGACATGATGACTCGAGCTATGTAATATGCCTAAAGAAAATGTATGCCAGGATAAACTAATCTAAGCTTACTAAATATTTTGCCAAAGTTCACAATCCAAGAAAATATTTATGTGAAAGATAAATAATCTAATATTTTTTTAACTTATGATTACGCCAACTGTATGTAAATTTCTAATCAAGTGCCCACATCTAACTGAGAAAAAAAATGTTATGCTCACCTCCTCTATACCTATTTTAAATCGCCACGAATATGCAAATCCAACATATTTCACATTACTCTTAATCAGTGCAAAAAAAAAAAAAATTACTAAAGTCATAAAACATAAAACTTTCTGCATAGAAAAAAAATAATATATATTAACTCTAAAAAGAAATTTCAAAAGTGTGTCCGAGATCTACAAGTGTAAAAGGTATTTAAAAGTAAGTCATTTACAATCTAAGATAAATATATCTGTAGACCTTTTTTTATCACAATCTTTAAGAAAGGCTGAATGACAACATCTTAACTAACAATAAAAAAAAAAAACATTTAAAAATTCCCAGAAAACGACTCATAAAAGACACTATACTGAATAAGTTGCAATATGACACAACATATTATTTAAATCATACTGTTAACAGACAGCATACGAGCCAGCGTATTTATGTGCAACAAATGATAAAACAACAGAGAGGCAACTTCAAGGCCTAGAGATAAAATAAAAGGAATATATTATCTCTGAAGTGCGTCAATGTGTCAATGCAAGATACTCAGGAAGTTTCTAATATGAATCAAATGCAACAAACTTAAAAAAATTGCTACCCTTTTTTTTTTTTTATCCCCCTAGAAATGCATCCCAATTATTCATAAATTTTACTTTACACATCAACTGCCGATCTGTAAGCAACAACTTATATTTTTAAAATCAGATGAAATATTACCTAACATATTAAATATTCCTAACAGAGATCACTACAAATACAAATACCTTCAATCAAAATAGAAATTACATTAAAAATATACACACCTTTCGTTAAAAATATGTCATTCATAACTATAATTAAAAACAACAAAATGTGCACAGATAAATTAGATAAATTTTAAAAGGCTATTGTTTGTGCAATAGCGACAAGGAATGCAAGCGCAATATCTTTCACGATAAATGTTAAACCCAGAAAATCCTTGTCATGCATGAAAATAAAGTATATTTAAACATTCATAAAATAACTGTGTACTAAAATAGCACTTACCTTTTAAACATTAACTTGCAAAGAGCAGCTTAGAAATATAGCTGCAAGTTTAACGGTTTAAACTACGATTTTTTTTTTTTTTTTTTTTTTTTTTTTTTTTTTTTTTATAATGCCGATATCTTCTCTCTTCCGGATGTCACATATTATACAAGGCAGTAATAAAAACAAATATGAACTGCATGAAGTAACGAATTTTTTTTTTTTTTTAACTGCAAGTATGAATAAAGAAACATTTATCATAGCATGGAAAGAAAAAGAACTGAAAGATAAAATATTAATCACTATATCAATTAAGTATCTATAGGCAATATGAGAAACAATATTGTGCATGTTAAACGTCATTCAATTTTATCACTATTGGGGTATCCTAATTTGGGATACCTAGATATGACACGAAAATTAATTGAACAATATGAATGAGCCTGTTGAACGCTATCTTCTTTTTTTTAAAGATTGCATGCTGAAGATGATAAGATGCACAAAACAAACAATCTGGGAATGACGAATCTAAATTAGAGATGTAGTCATAAAAAAAAAAAAAAAACGCACATATGGCAAAAGTTTCGCGAACTATTTCGTAACAGAAATAATTTTTCTTTTGACTTCCAACACAGATGCATAATGCAGCATATATTATACCAAGGTACACCAGTAGATTATTGGCTTTCCGTAAACTATGCGGTTGTATTAGCTCTATTTTCTTTAACTATGGAGCACCAAACAATCACCTTAGTATTGGAATGAAGGCAAAACTTATTTTGTAGAGAAACACCATCAAAAATTTTAACATATTTCACATTTTCACATCCAGCAGGTGAAGCGAGGAGAAAAAAAAAAACTTGGTGGGGCAACGGAGTAGATGAGTCACAACATAACTCTCTCCTTTATTCCAAAATCATCAATGTAGAAGCACCACAGAGTGTAGAGTTAATCCAGTCTTCGCTTAGAATTGAAAGACGATTTCGAAGCCATCTAGCAGTACCGCTCCGGCACATAAATCTTCCAACATGTTCTGGTGTTTTACGAAGCGTCAGGAAATGGGCAGGAAATATCACGAATAAAATTGTATTTTTAAGATGCAGGAGTACTACGTCGAAAGTGCAGCATAAAAAATATTTTAAAGGTTTGGGGGATGGGGGGGGGGGGTTCTCTCTCTCAAATAAATATGCATTCTTTTTTTTTTTTTTTTGGTTGGAGAAAGTCCGGCCAATGAGCCAAATTTATGTGAAGAGGATTCAGTGGGGTTCGTTTACTTAAGAGCAAAAACTCCAACCATATTACAGGAACTATGAAAATTTATTCAACATTTTAAATTTAAAGTTACAAAAGAGATCTTTCTCATAATTAATTAAGAGTGAGAGAGAGAGTAAATATTTTACAAGGTACGCCTGGGCGTGACAACCAGACCGTGAAGGTCTTACATCCTTTTTCTTTCGAGATCAAAAGTTGAGTGCGTGATTTCACAAGAATCATATCACACTCGTCGCTACACTTCGCGAAATTGAAACATTGGCACCCTGAACGAACTGTGGACAAAGGTTTTATTCGCGAGCCAAATGATTATCCCAAAAATCCAGCAATCCCGATGAGAACAATGAAACGCGTCATGGAAAATGGTTGCCAGTCCACAAATCCTGGGAATCATTATCTAAGCGAAATGATTACGTTAAAAATGCACGCAACATACAATCGCGAAATGCCAAGAAAGGCATCTGGTAAACCAACTGACAAAAAGATTTAACCTCCATGCAACGTGATTTTAAAAACCGCATCTCATTTCGATGTGAGAGACGGCAGAAACATCTGGGAGGTGTTTATATTACAGACTGGCATTCGCTTAAACAAGTGTTACTTAAAATTACATACTGCAGACCGACGAAAGGGAAAATGCAGTGATTCGCATAAAATACATTCCTTTCCCATTCGTTGTTAAAAGATTTTCAACGGTTCCATCTTAGCAGTGATAAGGAAGCTTTTCTCTGCATGAAATTAAATGAAGAGATATTGTTACTAGCAGCTGCAGTGGAACAGACAGATAAGGGAAAAAAAACAAAAAAAAAGAAACGAATCTTTGAGCGGCGTGAAATAAAGATGTTTTTAGAAAAAGAAAGAAAACACATTAATAAAATCTGGATGTTTTTGAGAAATGAATTTAATCACATATTTCATTATAGGAAAGAGGGGGGGGGGGGCTAATATGATCTAAACGTAAGAAAGTTATGTTTTAAATTAATTTTGAATAAAAATGATAGCTATGGGACAGAAACGCTGTCACAGTGCCCTCCATGGGGGTCTTTCTAAGGGAACCTAACCCGTATTTACGCTTGGAAAACCAAGGTTCGAAGAAAACCAAGAAAACTCCGAAAGATTAGGCCGACGGGCGCGATAGGGATTGAACGCAGCACCTCCCGTCTACCAGCTTCGAGGGCAGAACCACTCGGCCACTGGTGGGGCCTAACCACAACGGACAAGGTTGATTAGTCACATGATTTTTATCTTTTAAGTTTTTGGGCTACTTTCTCACACACTTATACATAGACAATATTAATTTTAGGAAAGTATTGTTAATTTTCTACTTTTTTAGTTTAGTGGGTTTAAACACTCATTTCAACTCAAATAACCTAGTTCGACTATTCAGATTTTATAATATACACTAGGTAACATTCGGTAACGTCCGTATACAGTTTGAAACATTGGTCAGATCACGTGACATTAATGTTTTTAGAAATAATAGATAATTAATTTGATTGCAACTTTTGGTCAAAATTTAATGAACTCTTTATTGGAAAATCTTTGTTAACCATGTTATTTATCGCATATCAATCTGCCACTCGACACTATACATCTCACCCTCCCCCTAATCCCCCAACAAAATTAACTAGATATTTGAAACTAGCCACAAGAGGAAAACTATATTTAAAGTAATGAATCGATAATGAACTATAAAAATTTAACAACACACTTCAAATTAACAAATGAATAACAAAAAGAATTTCAACTATCACATAAAAATTTCCCTGTTGTAAGAAATAATATATGTTTATTAGTTAGTGAAAGTTAATTATTCATTTTATACCTTCTAGTGTTTGAAAATTATCGTCTCAACATACTACTGCACCTTATGCGCATGTGCATACTTGTAATATATATGCGTATATATATGATTGCCATTGAATGGTTTTGAAAAATATACACGTTATGAAAAATCATTTGTAAACAGTAAAACTTAACTCAAAAATAAATTTTAAGAAGACTTAATTGAGAAGAATTGCGCAGAAACTTAATTGATGACGTAATAGAAAAATCCGTAACATATTATTTGTTGAAGTTGACTATTATGTATGATTTGATAAATTAAGAAAATATTGAGCTAGGGTGCAAACTTTGTACATTCTCCATAATAATTCATTTATCTAGTATTTAGAAATCAACATAGTGAAAAATTAATAACTAAATTCTCACATTAGTTTTCATTAGCAGTAGCGAAATTTGACTTTCCATAAGACTTTTAGCATTAATGCGAAATCCTGCAATTTCATTGGCTATAGCTTCAACGATAGCCAATGAAACTGAACCGAACTTCTTTCCCTGAAAGGACAAGTATAAGAGTAAAATACTGTGTAAAGCCAGCATAAGGTATTTTGGTTAAAGAAGTGAATGAATGATCTGGCCCAGTGGTTAAGACTAGGGCTGGTTAAGATTTTGCATTTGTAATCCTTAAATTGCGTGTTCTGTCCTCTCGCTGGCGTTTTCACTTTTTAGAGTTTTGTTTTGATTTTTATTAAGTCAGTCAGTTAAAATTAGTCGATCTTTATTACCAGTTCCTTTGTAATTTTTTTATCAATTAGATTTTTTAAATAAGTTAAATAATTAAATTAAAAAATCATTTAATCTGTTTTTTAATAATTGAAGTAAACATTTATTAAAATGCAATAATAAATCTCCTAGGTTTACATTAAAAGTATTTTCATGTTAGAACTTTATAAAGTTCTGATCATTTTAAATTTGTCTATTACTATCGTAACAGATAAAAGTAAAATTATCAGGATTAATATATTAAAGGGTTTTTTTTATTTTAAAATTATTCTTGAGACAAAAAAAAAAATCTTTATTAATTTATGATAGGTTATAAACTTTTTTATTGTAAATATTATAGAGATAATTAAATTAAATTTAAAAATTAATATGACTTCTAGAGTATTTTTCTAATAAATAAATGTATTTAATAATTAAAGTGTAATAATAATATTTTCTTAAGTCAGTTAGTTAAAATCAGTTGATCTTTATTACCAGTTCCTTTGTAAAGTTTGTAAAAATTTTTAAATTGACCAGCCAGACAAACAGACACTTATCCACATATACACACAGATACGTACCTATACACAATTTTAGAGGCAAATATAGATACACACACACACGGATAGACACATATGAAATCGATTTGATGCTATAACAACAGACATTGATTAATCTACCTATTTTCCGCTTTCATAAGAAAATTATTTCTTAAATCGATGCTATGTTTTATAAAATAATAAATAGATAAATCAATTATTATTTGAATTATTATAAAAATCAATTAATGGAAATGATATGATTACAATAAAGAATAGATAAGTATACTATTTTTATGTATATATTATAAAATGATTGTTCAGTTATTATGTTATTTCACATAAATGTTGTTAAATAATAGGATATATACAAACACACTTGAATTATATATTATATAAAGCCTATGATGAAATATTCTTTTTCGCTTTCAAAAGAAAATTAAGTTATTTCTGAAATCAACATAATGTATTATAAAATAATAAATCAATTATTATTTTAATTATTATAAAAATTCAATTAATGCAAATGATTTGAATATAATAAACAATTGATGTTTAAATTATCTAATCAAGTATAGTAATTAAAAATACACATCTATAATGATTTTCATGAATAAACTCACATTTTAGACTAGCTAAGAAAGAAGCTGCAGACAAGGTCAGACAAGTTTAGACAAGGCAGACAACAGAGCAGGTCCACTCATTCGAAAACAGCAATCAAAATGGCGTGAATGTTGCTTATCTAGATGTTCTTATCGTCGAGTGACGTCACTTAGAAGGAATCGCTATCGGCCAATCCTATATCAGGAAGCAGTCACGTGATCAACCCTCGACCACGTGATATTCGGTTTTTGTGATAAGAGACTGGCATTTCACACCAAATCGTTCTATCAGCTGGACGCGTTTTGAAGAAGCTGATATATTAGGTAAGTGTCAAATATGATTCTGTTAGATGTTTGAATTTGAATGTCTAAAAATTATTGTGCTAGAGTATATAATTGTTTTTTTAAATACTAAACTAACTAAAAAACCCAATAATTTGATATAACAAACTAACTGAAAAGTAGAATTGCAAGCTGTGTAGGTTTAGCTCATGAAAGTGAGTTGAACTGTTAAGGGCTATTACTGAAAATAAAATGCCGTCAGCGGACCAGAGATGGCTTAAATATTCCCCATTTATTCTAATCACTTTGTTTTCCCAATCCAGTTTCTTGAAAATATTTTCTAAGACAGCAGTAAAAAGCTTAGGCGAAATGGTGTCCAAGCTTGATCTTCGCTTTTCCTTTGTCCAAACGGATGGTTGCTGTTGCTTTCTTGTAAATCTTCTTTATGATATTGATATAAGGTTTGTCTATACCAATGTCTTCCAGAGATTCTACTTCTGCTGACGTGTAGGCAGAATCAAATGCTTTTTCATAATCAACAAAGGCAAGCCGAGAAGTAAATTACATTCATTATGTTTTTCTATGAGTTCCCTTACTGTTTGAATATTGTGCCATTGTGCTAAATCCATTTCGTAATCCTGCTTGTTCTCTAGGCTGAGCTGAGTCCAGGGCTTATTCAAGTCTTGACGTTAAAATTTTGGTGAAAATTTTATAAATCACTGACAGTAAGCTGATCGGACGGTAGTTTTTAGTGTTTTCCTTCTCCCCTTTCTTGTAAAGTAATACCATCACATTATTATTCCAATCTTCTGGTACATCTGACTTCTTGAGACATTTGGAAAACGGTAAGGATATCATTTTTGTAAATTCTTCTTTGATAAGGTCAATTCTAATTCCATCTTCCCCAGGGCATTTACCCTTTTTTAATACATCTAACGGCTTGTAAAACATCATGTGTCATCACTGGAATTAGATCTTTGGTTTCGGTTAAGTTTTCTCGTGGATCATGTAGGTTGATTTCCCTTTCATGTTCACATTTACATAGATAATTATAGATTTTTTCGACAATGTGTACTATTTCATTGTTGATTTTGGTGGTTGTTCCATCTACCCGTTTCAGTGCAAAAATACCTTTTCTTCCAACGCCTAGTTTGAACTTAGCTGATATGAAACTTTTATTATCTTCTAGAACTTTCTTGACAAGATCACAGTTAAATTTCCTGATATCTTCTGTAACACATTTTCTTACCGTTTTACATAATTCTGCATATCCTTTAACCTCTTGATTTAGGATTGTTTTTCGTCATTTTAAATTTCCTGCGTTTCTTCATCAATCTTCTTGTTTCTTCTGTTATTTTCTTTGTCTGCTTTACTTGTGCTTCACCGGGCAGTTTAAAAAGTGTTCAGCGCAGTCTTTACCTCTATACAGTGAAACCTGTGTATAACGATAAACCTGCATATAACGATATTTCATTTAGCACCAGCAGAAATCCTATTAATTTAATGTGTATTGATCCTGTCTATAACAATAAATGGATTAAGATGAAACCTGTATATAACGATAATTTTGGGCTTTTTGAAGCGGTCACTTTCTATTTCTTAATGTATTTTATCTGTCTGTGGAAATACCCTCCAACAACTAAATTTCCTGAATAAGGTATAGAATAGAAAGACCATCATGGTGTGTTTACGGCTGCCTGATTGATTAGGCAAGGGATTGATATCTCAGAGCTGCAATGACATCCTTGTGCTGAACAAAGGGAGGTGCTATTTCCCCTAACACATTTGACGTCGTACCCTTCTCTTTGCGAACAAAAAGTTAGTAAACTCAATTTCTTTTAGCGTGATTACACCTTAGTCCAGCAATAGACGGCTTGCATTGACGCCACGTTGCTATTAGCAACGATCGATACTGTTGCATATGGAGCCTACATGGAACATCAGAACTCTCCGTTTGCCGTTAAAAGCATGTGTTGTCTTTCTGTTTAATTTGTACTTTCTTATTTTCATTTTTATAGTGCTAATAAGGCTAATAAGTCAAATGGAGAGCACCACATTCGCCTTATATTTGGGCGCCATATGAAGCGATTCTGAACATGTGATGTCATGTACAAGCCGTCTATACATTAGACGATGGATCTCCATTGTTCAATCAGGAGAAACTTGAAATAAACGTAAATCAGCTTTCTTCACCAAAAGGGTGTTGTTTTTTGACGGAGATCAATTTTTTGGCAATTGTCTGCTTCATATAGGTCTTGGCACAAGCGGGGGGTGGGAAATTCAATAGAGCATTTTGACATACGGCAACGAGTCACGTGACGTCCACCTTTTTCTACCTTTTTGACGTCATCACCGCTAATGGAGAGGGAGATTTGGTGTTTTTCTTGGCGATTTTCTGGCAACCTCGTATTACGGCAGTTTGTAAACAAAAAAATTAATAACATCAGTATCACAATCACAATTTATAATAAATACTATATAATTTAATATATTAAAGAATATTAATAAAAGCAGAATTACAGGTTATCGCCGAAATGTTTATTAAATATTTGCTGGATGAAAAAGGTTTCATACGCAGCTGTAATAAAACAAAATATATTTTTTTCACTCAAGATTATTTATTACGAAGAAAGGGAAAACTTGTAGTTAGAAAAAAATCACTAATGATTTACATACTGCGTACGATTACTTACATATTTATTAAATGTTCCATTTGAAACACATATTATATATACTATATTTATTATACCTATATATTTCGTAAATATTAAGTAATGTGAACAAATTGAATCTCTTTTGTAGTAGATATTTTATTTAAAGTATCACACAGCTGAAAAGTGTTTAAAAACTTTTTACCCTTTTTTATGTGTAGTGTGTTTAATTGAATCCATTTTGTAGGTATGTATCACATAACTGAAAAGTGTTTTAAATCTTTTTACACTTTTTCTATTATGTGTAATGCGTTTTACTTTGAAGTTCATCATTAATTTTTTTTTTAATTAATAGAAAACTAATATATTAAAATCTGCCCAGACAGTATCGCAAGGAACCAAGAAATAGTTCCGTTTTAAACAGATTTCATTTTTAGCTGCTTGATTTTAAAAAAAACTGGAGACCTAATATTTTGGAATACTAACAACTTTAGTTGTACCACTGCCCCCCTCACCATCATATAGTATTTGCAAAAATTAAGCATTTTTTTTTTCTTTAGTAAAAGAAAATAATTAATATAATATTTGAAATCCATCTATCCATATACAGTGGATTATTTTCTGGATGGCGAAACAAAATAAAATGAGTGAGGGCAAAATTTCTCTGCTTATAATTACAAGGAGACACTAATTAATCATCAAATTATCGTAATTAATTCACTATTTAATAATAATTTATTTATTTTAATGAAAATGAAAATTATATTTAAAATTTAATTAAATTAATAATTTAAAAGTACACTAATTTTTTAATGTGCAGAAGTTAAATACCTAAAGAGCCCTTAAACAAACATTTATAGAATTTTCTATTTATATTTATCTGACTGTGAGACATACTGTAGTTTAAAGGAAAATATCCAAAATAGCCTTGACGAAATGAATTATTGAATGCAAATTTTGGGGCTATTTCATTTAAACTTTATTTGTCAGTCAGAATTTTTGGGAATTAATAAACTAATAGAAATTTTAATCTGTTTTGGGTATCAGTCAATTCTTGAAAGGCATTGCCTCTAGTCTTGGAAAGGGCAGCTGCCCCTACTGCTACCGTGGCTCAGCCGACTATGGAGGCAAGTTGAATTGAAGAGATAAAAAAATTCAGTAAATTCAATTAAAAACATTGTTGCACAATAAAATCTTTTACAAATTACTTCAGTTGCAGTTCCATTAATCTCTTTATGTATATATCATAAAGCAGCCCATTTTAAGTAAATTTTTAAAATGCATAAGGTTGAAAATGACCTTTTGCTGACACAGGTTATAACGGGAAGTGTTGCAAATATTTTTAGTAATTTATAGACAACATTTTCTCACATTTCGAAACTGCAAGTGATTTTTAAAATTTTCTGTACTACAACTTGAATTCGGCGTTCAAAATTTTTGAACTGGTAGAAAGCAAATCATGCGCATAAAACTCACACAATTAAAGAAAATCTTTCATTTCATTTGCTGTTGGAGCATCTTTTCCATTAGGTAGAAGAATTAAAAAACTTTCAAAATGTTGCGGTGCCAAGTGAAATGTTCATTAAGTTAAGTCAACATTTGATCAACGAATGGAATAAAAATATTTCTCCTGAAATACTCTTTTATAGAATTGGCTGGAACATTGGATCTTTGTTTTGATGCAGTTCTTGGCATTTTAAGGTCAATATGAAAGTTACTGTCTTTCAAACAAGCTTCATCAAAAATTTCCTTGAAAGGGCTTTACAAATAGAATTTAAGTGAGCCACAACATTGTCAACGAAATTTAAGGCAATTAAAAGGTCACTGTCACATTTTTGCAATAATTTAGACAATGGTAATAGGCCGATGAACAGACCATCGCCTTATCCAGTTGATGGCTGAAATTCCAGAACTCGATTCACATATTAAAATGCAACTGATCTGCCTGCAATTTCCTGTAACCAAAGGTATGAAAACATAGAGGACTGAGAGTAAGAAAACACAATGATAAACCTACCAGTCAGCCACTAAAATCAGGTTTGCCGGTGTTTACCACCAAGATATGAGTTGCATTTTAATATGCAAATCGAGTTTTAACTAATCCTGGAATTTCATCCATCAACTCGATGAGGTGATGGTTTGTGCAGTATGGAAATATATTCTAGAAGGTAATAATGGAATTATTCAAAAATATTATTACACTTTCATACATATAGCTTACTATGCTCTCTGGAACTTTTTTTCGAATTGCAGTAGAACCTCTTTTATCCGAAACTCTTTTAACTGAAACTCTCGGTTAACCGAAATCCACTTTTAATGCTTTTTTTTTTCACTGTCGCATCTTTTGTGTGCAACATCCATTTTAAAAGCTTTTTTTTTTTTTTTTTTTAAACCATCATATTTTTAGGTAGCTTTCATTACAAAAAGCTACCTATTGCAGCCGTTCGGAGGAAAGCGATTTCAAAAAATTTTGGTATATATTCATCGATCATGACCCCCAGACCCCGAAACCACCCTCCGTTCAAAAGTTGATATATATATATATATATATATATATATATATATATATATATATATATATATATATATATATATCCATATATATATATATATATCTGACATTTGTCATACTGTAACTCTCGAATTTATGAACCGATTTGGGTGTAATTCGGTATGTACATAGTACATACCAATGTCTCGACCGAGTTCGTTGGCCAGCTTCATCCGCCATTTTGTTTCAAAATGGCGACCATTTAAAATTTTTAAAAAAAATTTAAATTTGAAATGTGGTACCAAAGAATTGAAAATGGAAAAATATTTTTTTCTTATGTATTTGACCTTTATACAAAGATTCCGGAGCAGTTTTTGTTTCGTCTATATCTTAAAAAATGGCTGAGTTATAGCATTTTGAATTTCTAGCGTGGCTGACATTTTGAAACGTCCTGAAATTTGTCACGCGATAAAAGGCGTATTTATGAACCGATTTGGATGTAACTTCGTTTGAACATAGTAAATACCAATGTCTCGACCGAGTTCGTTGGCCAGTTTCATCCGCCATCTTGTTTAAAAATGGCAGCCATTTAAATTTTTAAGAAAACTTTAAATTTGAAATGTGGTACCAAAAAATTGAAAATTGAAAAAATATTTTTTTCTTATGTGTTATACCTTGATACAAAGATTCGGGAGCAGTTTTTTTTTTTGTCTATATCTTAAAAAATGGCTGAGTTATGGCATTTTGAATTTCTAGCGTGGCTGATTATTTTGAAACGTCCTGATATTTGTCACGTGATAACAGGCGTATTTATGAATCGATTTGGATGTACCTTGGTGTGTACATAATACATACAAATATCTCGACCGAGTTCGTTGGCCAGCTTCATCCACCATCTTGTTTCAAAATGGCGACCATTTAAAAAAATTTAAAAAAATTAAAATTTAAAATGAGATACCAAAAAATTGGAAAATGAAAAAGATTTTTTTCGTATGTGTTTGACCTTAATACAAAGATTCCGAAACAGTTTCTGTTTCGTCCATATCGAAAAAAATGGCTGAGTTATAGCATTTTGAATTTCTATTCTGGCTGACATTTTAAGACGACCTGATTTTTGTCACGCGATAACAAGCGTATTTATGAACCGATTTGGATGTTACTTGGTCTGTACATAGTACATACCAAGTCTCGACCGAGTTCGTTGGCCAGCTTCATTCGCCATCTTGTTTCAAAAGGGTTGCCATTTAAAAAATTAAATTTAAAATTTAAAAGGAGGTATTAAAAAATTGGAAATTGAAAAAGATTTTTTTATGTGTTTGGCGTTGATGCAAAGATTCCGGAGCAGATTTTGTTTCTGAAAATTTGTTCTTTTGTTTATATCTTAAAAAATGGTTGGATTATAGCACTTTGAATTTCTAGTATGGCTAACATTTTGAAACGATCAGGTATTTTTCACGCGATAACACACGTATTCGCCTATTTCCATGTAAGAAGGCATGTGGATAATATACATCAACATCTCAGCCAAATATAAGTTACTTCAAATAAAAGCAGCTTGGATAAAGCTGACTAATTTCACGAAATTCTCATTCATAATGATTTAGTATTGATAAAAATTAGTATTGAATCTCCTATATTCGGTTTTCACTAAAGTGAGCTTCTTGTGTTTGAATAATATAAGTCGCATTTTTAAAATAAGGATTTGAAAGCTACCTATTCCTCCCGGCACTGGCCGGAAGGACTTTTTTGTGTGCAAGCGGTCTTTTCCGAACAACGAGTACATATAAATATTTTCAATTCCCTTTCTTAGAGTTCCTTTGAATTTAACTTGAGCTGCCATAAACTGCGGAGTTGAACAAAAAAAAAAAAAAAAAAAAAAAAAAAAAAGCTTTTGAATGTTTTGCAAAAGGTTTGGCATAGCTGACGCAGCAGAAAGACTGTGATACTGGTGAACTAATAATATTATAGAACACAGTGATAGAGCTTCAAAGCAAAGGCAATTAAAACTGCGAACAAAAAGAAACATTTTTTTCAACCCTTGTGATATATATAAAGGGTACGTACTTAATTCCAAAATTAAAATTACGTATTAACATGGTAATTTATCCTTGTTTCTATTTTGCTATTGTTTTATTTTTATTAAGCGCTTGTTACCATTATAAGAAATATTGCTTATATTTCTCCTTAATCTTAAAATTGAAGCATTCTCGATTATCCGAAAATTTCGATTTTCCGAAAGAGGATCCCAATTACTTCGGTTAATCGAGGTTCTACTGTATTTAGAATCTTGAATGCATTTTTTTAAAATTAGTTTTTCTATAGTTAAATATAAATTTGCTATCCAGTAAAGTCCCGATTATCCGAGTTAATATGGGCCAATCTCACCTCGGATAAGCTAAAAACTCGTATAAACCAGATTTACACAAATCGTCACCAACTCAGATATAAATTTCACTCAAATATAAATTTTCACTTAATTCATTCATTTTTATGATACTAGTAACATTTCTTTGATGTACATTTCCGTTACTTTTAAGAAAAACGGAGAATGAAATTGTTTATTTGAAAAAGTCCGTGATAGTTTTTTGTTTGTTGAATGTCAATTTTGCTGCAGTATTACGCTACTGCATAACTACCAATTTCTAAGACTTTTTTCTTCCCTCTAAAACTTACCAGTAAATTTTGCCTAATTCAGTCGCCGAAATCTTAACAATTGTCAACGATTAAATATGGCAAAAATTTGCATTCAATTTTAGAGGTATCAAAACCATACAAATTGTCAGCTATTATTCTATTCCTTATTCTATTCAGCTATCATTCTATTAGTAAAATGAAAATTACAGGTGTAGCCTCTTCTTTCTGCTCAAAGTATTAAATAGTTTTTTTAAATCGAACTTATACCTTTGGAATGGATCATTTCCTTCTGCCCATTTTTTTCCCATTCTGATCAGAAAATAAAAGTTCTAACTTTTTACGGTTGCTCTTTCATCTTCACCTAACACTTCATTTATAATGGCTGTTTCATAATAATGGAAGCTCTCAGTCCATCAGAAGAAAATAACTGGGTTAAAGCAGAAACTCGGTTAAGCGAGACTGTACTGTACTTTCAAAAAAAAAAAAAAAAAAAAATTAGTCGACTATAATTTTGAAATAGCATTTCGGTTCGTGGATTTTTCCATTTCGAGCCCTCAGATGCACCGAATATTCGGCATCTATTCAGTATTCGTCCATGTTACTGAATATTCATTCAGTTTTGTCGAATATCAAAATATTTGTCCAAACCGAATACTTAAAAAAAATAAATAAAT
Source organism: Maratus speciosus (assembly GCA_963932465.1). NCBI lineage: Eukaryota > Metazoa > Arthropoda > Arachnida > Araneae > Salticidae > Maratus > Maratus speciosus. The sequence goes on along the minus strand of OZ010787.1, from coordinate 687,150,171 downwards.
AAACATTTTCAAAAATCTTACACAACTTCTACTTTTAACTGTCAACATATAAACATATTCAGAATAATCAGAAACAGAATCATATTTAAATAAAAGAGAATATTTTTACATTATCTATTTACTATTTGTAAATTATCACTTAAGAAAATTAACCATTAATGAGGATTTTCAAAGGCATTTATGATCTACCAATGCAAGTTCTTGAGCATTGTCTAGTAAATAATGTTTTTTGCTTTTTCACAAAACGGGTGTTTCTAAACAAAAGAGAAAAACATTCAGAGTTTTGATTATTGACATCAAAACGCACAATTTTTGTCCAGGAAATCAAAATCATAATCCACTTATTCAGTTATAAATACAGTTATAAAAGTGTAGGGGAGACCGGGGGAATGCCGCCAACCCGGGTTATGCCGCCACCCCACCTAGTTTAAAAACTAAGGGCAGTTTGAGATAGTGAATGTGCCTGCACTATAGCGGCCAACAATATAAACAGTGCCTAAAGTGAGAGTGACTTTGCTGTACGTCGTTCGTTTGTTCTAGTAAAAAATGTAGTTTTCATCTAGTTGCTTATTATTTTGGCGCTTCAAATGAGTAGAGATAAGCGCCTTTTACAGTAACATTAGGTATTTAAGATAATATGACCCGTAATCTACATGCATTTGCCGACATTTTGATGCAATGTGTTGAACAAGTTCGGTTCTTCTTTCGGTTTTGCTTGGGGATTTCCGCCATATTGTCCTCTCGGGGTAATGCCGCCGCAATGCAAATCGAGTGAGAAATGGCCTCATTTTAATGTAGTGGAGCTGATTCAGCAGAGTGACTTTTCCAATATGAAGTAAATTGTAAGCTTAACAATTATTCTGCTCAATTACATTGCTTTTTAACTATTTTCAGTAGATTATGCGTTTCCTAGTATCCATTTGATGCGTGTACTAGGTCATTAAAGAGTGGCGGCATTACCCCGGTACAGTGGCGGAATTACCCCAGTGTCCTGGGTAATCCCGCCACTGTGCAGAGGTTTAAAAAATATTTTTTTATGTATGCTTACTTTACAGTTATGATCACGGTTAAATTTATACAGATACTAAAGATCATGATTCAGCTTTAGAATTTTTACTATTAAAAAATAAACATTTTTTCGAGGTGAAAAAAATTAAATTCCCTTAAGGTGTCGCCATTCCCCCGGTCTCCCCTATCTCATCTCACTCGACGTCAAACATGGATTTTTGTTTGTTCCTTTAACAATAATGAAGATATCAAAACTATATTTTACACAAACTTGCTTATGATTTCTGTGAAATATGATATGATGAGAAGCGCTGGATATTGCCATCATTCATATCTAAACAACTATGAGCTGGACATTCTTTTATTCAGAATGCAGTTGACAGTAATTATACTGTGTCGCTGGCCAAAAATCGCCCTTTTTAAATGAAATCATTACATTTAATACAAGCAAAATTAATATGAAACAAATCTCGCTAAAATATCTTCATTTTTGATAAAGTTGTGAACGAAAATTCCGTTTTGGCTTGTAGTTACATACCCAGTGTTTTTGATTGAATGTATTGTAATTTTGATGGAATAAATGGATCGAAATGTTTGTTGAAAGATTTTAAGAACAATCTGTTTGTTTACAATCTCTACAAATGATTGCAAACTCCAGTTACTGATCTGGGATGCATTTAAAAACTTCCTTGCTGAATCAAAGGGAGTAGAAAAGTTATTTTTCTGAGTTGCCACCATTTCAATAGACTGTTTTAAAATTTAACATTTTAATGCCTTTAAACTTTAAAATGTAAAAGTATTCGTCCAGCCGAATATTCAGTATTCGGCCAAACTAACTATTTGGTGCATCCTTACGTAGAACGTATAATTATATGTATTTTAGAGGTTGAAGCATATGCTAATTTCCTTTTTACTTAAATTACTGCATGCAGAGAACTTAAATATGTTTTAGTATAATTTGCTTCTTCCACTATCATTAAATATAGCAACCATTTATTTAGAGTCAGTTTGACATCAGACTGAAAGCATCTTATTGAAAGAGATGTTATATGTAGTAATTTTTTGTTTTCCGAGATTGAAATGTCTATTGTTGTAGATGTTTTAACTCTAAATACATTTAAATCAGGGACAGCCCAAGGGGGCACTAACATGCCAACCCACGTAAGGAGCAAGCAAAAGAGCATCGATAAAAAATATTATTATTTATTTTAACCTTTACCTTTTTTTGGTGTGGGAGAGGGGTCTAGTTTCTGCTTAAACAACACTGAATTTTCCTATGTCTGCTTTCTTTATTCTTTTTCTGAGAAAACTGTGTGAAGCTCAAATTACAAAACAGATAGAACCAAACCCCTATTCAACTCGTCTCCATCGTGAAAGGCTACTAGTAATTCATTTTGACTTTGGCAGTTTAAGGACCAATTTGTACCAAACTCTGCCGGCTACGTAGTCCAATGACAATGCAACCACTACTGACACCAGACACTGACGGGTCACGTCTTATTGAGAATTGTACAAATTATTTATTCTTCTTTTTCTGTATTGAACAATATTAATTTAAAACTTATATTACCAAAATGCCGGAAAAGAAAAAAGTGCGAAATTATTATAGAAACAGGAGGACATGGAAAAGAAAAGATAATGAAAAGCAAGCTCGTTTTATGAAAAGGTTTATTTTTTGTAATCTTCTGCTAATTAATGTGTGCGTCGAATCTTTTATCAACGACAAAAATGAAAGACTAAAAAAAGAAAATTTCTCTAACTAAAAATATAGACCTAAATCAATCTATGTAATCAAACTGTTTTTTCTGTAAAGGCAGAAGATTTTTCAGAAAATGCTGTCAAAGCTGCAGTTTTGAACCGTATTTCCTAAATTTTAAAAAGAATTTACATTTAAAAAGTAATACATAAATAAATTCTGAATTTTATTTCAAGAAAAAAAATTATATGAAAAAAGAAAATTTACAAATATTTTGTTTCCCGGCCATCATAATTTTTTTTTACAAAATATATATCTAAAGAAATTTGTCAAAATTTAAAAGAAGCATAAAAATATTTTATTCATTTTTTATTTTAAATTGATTTTTTCCCATATGTAGATATACAAGGTAGCGATGCGGCTTTTCCGTCAATGATCGTCGCAGTTACGGTTGCTAGCGATGACCTGACGCTATAAGCTGGTTGCACAGGAAAATTCAGCACCGTGGGATTTTGGAATAATTTGAATCTTACTTTTGTTGAAAACAAAGTTGTATTTACAATCTATCTCATTGGTAATAAAATTTTAATTTATGAAAGTGGCATTTAAAAATAAGAATTTGAGAACTTAAAGAGGAGAGTTATTTTAAATATGGTTTAAGAGACAGAAATGAAATCAACTTACTGTTTCTTCTCATTTTTTCAGAGTAACGATCCGGGCAAAACGCCCTAGTGAACGGCCACATTTCAATGAAATCAATGAAAAGGGCTCTGTCCACCAGAGATTTTCACCAGGCTAATTGCTTCTAATGTATGAATATTATTTTTCAATCACATCAGGTAACAGCAGATTTAAGCTCTCAGCCTCTTCTGTTCATCTTCAGAGAGGTGGTTCTCAAGGGAACTTCATCTTTTCTACAATACCATGAAAGCTTCAACTACTTCTTGGCTTTGGATAAACTGCAACACAATCTTCCAAAACTATGATATCCTATTACAGAGAGAGAGAGATAAATTAATGATCAATTTAACACCTTGGGGATGAGCATCAGATAATTCGTGACTCATAAATTCCTCAGAATCCTTGACTATTCCCACCAGTTATTTTTTATTGTAAATTTTGGTTTATTTAATCAGGGCATTTTCTCGATTAAATTAGGCAAAATTTTCTGTTTTGAAAAACCGGTGATAACCCAGATAGCATGGACATTAGTAGCAAGTTTGATTTTTTTCTGATATATTATCTTGTCGTGACAAATTTGAATTGAGAAATTCACAGCAAATCTCCCGCAAGGTATACTATCACCCACTTACATGAGTAGTTTGTTGTGAAACTGATGGCAAGACTGTCTTTAATTCACGAACAAAAGCAAAAAATCCCTCTGTTGAGAGAATAGATAATTAGCAGATACGCAGAAATTTTATTTGTTTGTCACTACTTTTATTAAATTCTATACTTATTAAATACCAAAAAAGGATTAAATTGAAACGTACAAATATTACCCTAACTTATTTATGGTGGTAAAAATGATGCATGCACCTTAATGGTGCGTATGCATCAGTAGACCTGGTCAGGTCTATGGACCCCTTCGAAGGAGTTAAACTTAACAGTTCTAAACAGTTAACGTGGCATGGAAAGATTATTACTTTGCAGTAAGTTTGCAGTATTTTTGATTACTTTTTTGCCATTAATTTGCAATAACTTGGACACAGCATGAATTTAACTTGCACGACAAGTTAGCTGCAAGTTCAAAGTGTGGTGACTTCGGCGTTTGTGTTAACTTGCTGCAGTCGTGTTATGAAATTTCAGTCTTGTCATGCTGAGCTTGCTGCAACTTTGCAAGTTTTCAAAGCAAGACTTCTGCAAACTGAAAATGCTATGTGGGAAAAGATTAAAAATTCTGTAAAAGACATTCGTCGCAAAGGGGTTAAATATACAATAGTTATGTCAAACCCTTACCATAGAATGGTATACAAACACTGCATCACATAGTCATTAATAAGTCTACTAGATGAGTTACTTACCCATAGCCAGGCAACATCACAATTTTTTTTTTGCATTACTGTAACTAAAATTCAGCCTCTTATAAGCATTTAAAAGTTAATCAAATAAAAATTGGGAGTAAAAAAAAATATATGTCTATTATATGAAAGTCACATTCAGGCTGTAACTTCTTAGAAATGCTACATAAAAATGAAATACAAATAAAAGCAAGTAATTTTGAAATAGTGAGAATATACATGCATTTTTTCCCATACATCAGCTGGATTCCACATATAAAATGTGACCACTCATAAAAGTAAAAACCACTGACGATACATATGCAATAGCATTTATCAGGGAGCTGAGAGGCTACAGTAGCTGTACCTACACAAGGCAGCTCAGCTCTCCACCTTCTCGGAACAAAATCCTAGATATCCTACTGACATTTTTGTGTATTAGAATAGGATTGCAACCCCTCCCTTAAGTATCAAGTTTTTTAAAAAGCACTGAGAGATGGAAAAAATATAAAAAGCTGTTAATGATTGCGATTAAATCCACCTCATTTTTAACCTTTTATTCCTTAACACTGCTTACCATATCCACTGAAAACATTCAGTTTTCTAAGTTATTGATATTTAACAACAATAAAAGAGTTCAACTCAAGCACGTAACTTATATTTTTTACTGGTTGTGGGCGGATGTGGGGGTTAGCTTTCAGTTACAATGACTTTCTTTTAAATAAAAGTACATGAAAAAATAATTTTACAGATGTGCTTTTGATATCTGTAAAATTCCGTAAGTCTTTTATTTTCAAAGAACTAACTTTTTTTGAAAAAGTTATGCACTTTTCATTCCTCCTCCACCCTAAAAAAATCTTGAGTATGCCACTGATCAGAAGATATATCCTAACTCTAATATATGTTAATATTACTCTACATATGACTACAAGTTGTTTAATCATAATATTAAATTCGTAAAATTACACTAAGCAAAAGCAGTAGCAGTGACAGGATCATATCTAACACTAAAAAATTTAACATTGACGTAACCAAACAAAAAAATTATACGAGATACAAATAAAAACTAATCTGAAGGAAAATGAAACAGAAAAAAATATACAAAACACTTACTTAGTATATGTTTCTCCGTTTACATTTATTTTTCTATACGCTAGACGATAACAACAATACACGTTTTGCAAAAAATGACACTTCGGCATTTTCTTAAAAAAAAAGTTGTACAGAAGCACTTGACAATCGCATAATGCGCGAAAAAGAAGCCAATATGGTAAACATGATTTCACTCAAAAGATGCCAAGAATATGTGCAGTCGAGTGCGCAGATGGCAGAATTGTGTTCTACCTTTTTTACGTCATAACAAAATGCCCTATGGCAGTTTGAAGGGAAAAAATCCCTGTCGGCCCGGCCTACAGGCAGAGGTAGATTTCGAAGTTAAGTATACTAATTTCACCAACAAAAACTAAATCATTATTAGATATAAATCCACTTTAACAGTTTTATCTGTCTGCTTTTGACGAGTTTATATTTCCTTTTTATAAAATAGCTGGTTTTATCAGAATCATGTTAAGGCGATATTAAAAAAACATTTTTCCATACTCAACAACTCGAAATTTTCTGGCACATTTTCAGATTAATTCTTAATTTTAAAAAAATATGAAACATGCTGACGTGATTTTTGAAAAGATTTATAAGCGACCTGTGTTTTTATTTTTCTTTCAATTAATTAAAACTTGATTAATAAACAATTATTTTCTCAGTAGGGCAATATTTTTCGTTTCTAACACAATCACTTCGGGAAATTCTGTTCAAAATGCCCACTTTGACATCATTTTTTGAAATATATTCTGCCTCTATCAAAAAATCGATCATTACTGTACATTATATAGTTTCTGAATAAGAGAATCTAGCAATTGGATGCGTTTGAGAGCAACAATGAATTTAAAAATGAGTAAGAAAATAGACAGTTTGGATTTGAATGCACCCATAATAAGATGATTTTTTTCTTCAAACGCTATGTATTTTTAATTTGTTTTTGCTTTAAGAATTGGCCCTATCAAAAACTTGTCTATATAAATGTTGACGACAATATTAAGAAGATATATGATAAATTCATGGAGATTTTATATCTTGTGAATTGACGGAGTTATGAAAATTTTTCTTCTTCAACCCCCCTGTAGCGGTGTTCGGTGGGATGGTTCTCTTAAATACAAAAACTCCAACCATATTACAGGAACTATTCTTTATTTAAAAGCATCTTTTAAAAGGTGGTTCAGTTAGATAAAAATGGGAGAGAGAGACCCCCATAATGCATGGGACGCCGAAGCGCCTTTTCTTTTTAGACAACTTTACATCTCGAAAGCTGAAAACAGAAGTGAAGTTTTTGCACGAAGTCAAGAAATCTTGGCGTTGCACAGAATCGCCAATTTATAAGCTTTTGGTGACTGCGCGAAAGTGAACAAAGGCTTTTGGCGATAAACATTACCGCAAAAATGTGGTGACACTACCGGACGGGTGAGGCCGAGATTGCAAGTAAGCGCTTCTAAATAGGATGAGAAAAGTAACAGACAAACCAAAATTGTTTACATTAGAGATAGGCCTTTGCCCAACTAACTGTTACATGAAATTGTAGACTGCAGATTGCTCGATGAGAAAAATGCGGAAAATCCAGGACATCTGACTTTTAGCTCGACCACAAAACACGAAAAATACATGCTTCCCATAAGATTCGTTCATGTTTACTTTTTTATTGTTAATACATATTCAACGTTCACGTATAAGTAGAGATAAAAATTTCTTATCAATGTGGCGCGCAAAAATCCGATGCAATTAAATGCAGACCTTGATACCAGCAGCTGCGAATCTAATTTTTATTTATTTTTTTTTGCACAAGCAGCGGTAACGGGTAGCTACTGATTAAAATAAGAAAGGGAAAAAAGGAAAAGTATATTTGAGCGCTTTGAATTAAAGATGTTTTTAGAAAGAAGAAAGAAAACACTTTAATAAAATCTGGATGGTTTTGAGAAATGAATTTAATTACGTATTTCATTATAGGAAAGAGGGGGGGGGGGGGAAAGGATAATATGATCTAAAAGTAAGAAAGTTATGTTTTAAATTAATTTTGAATAGAAATGATAGCTATGGGACAGAAACGCTGTCACATAACTCACACCCACAACAGAAGAAAGCTGAAACGTGTACTTTGCAGCTTTATATCTACATAAAATCCTTTGTCCACCTTCGCACTTACAGAATATGTACCATGACAAAATAAGTAAAATTAACTATTTAAGTTGATATCTACCAAGAAACCTATATTAACTTGTCTGTAAAACTATTACCCGTTAGCTCCTGTAAAATATTTTATACAACTCTAAGTAAGTAGAGAAAAAAAAATATTTGCTTGCTTTCCAAACAATTCATAAGATTTGTGTTATGTCCATGACTGAGCGCTCATAATATTAAAAATAATCTTTTTTTTAATTAAATATTCCACAATATAAAAGGGCCACATTAGTTGATAACACAGGATCCTATATTTAAATTTTTTTGTGGCATTGTGTTTGTGGCGCTGGTACCAGCATTTTAGTCATGTATCTATTCATATAGAGAAGCATTTACTGTATATACGACTTCTCAAAAATTTGATCTTACATGAGATCATAATATTAAATAAATGCAAGCAAATAAAAACAAAGGACAAAAACACACCAGTAAAAAATATTTGTTACTTTAAGGAAAGATGAATTCTTTCATAAAATTGAAGCTTATTTGTATTATCATAGGTTGCTTCATTACTGGCATAAGAAACTTACAAAAATTTGTGCATAACGCACAGGACTACCAGAGACAAAAATTGTGCAAGCTGCACGCGCTCAAACAAGTGTAGCCCTAAATATTGAAATTTTTTGAATTCTAGTGGCATCAGCTTACGGCTTCTGCCTTAAATAATAAGGGTAGTTTTTTTAGATTCCTGCAATTTAACTAAGTCCCCGGTTTCCAAAAAAAAACACAGTATGTTATAATTTAGCATTTTATGAATTTTTACACTGCCATCCTGACTTTCCGTGTATTGATCAAAATTTAACCCCTGGCAAACTTATAAAAAAAATTAATAAGAAATTGCATACAATTTTATATAGTGTAACAAGATATCTTACTCGATCTGCCCCTCCAAGTAAGAAGTATCCAATGAAAGTGTAAAAAAAAAGTGTTACATGTTAAAAGTAACAAATTCGAAATGCATGTGTAGTTTACTATGTCATGTGACGGATAACTCCTAGAAACATTAAAATCTTTGTATAGAGACAAAGTGATGATGCCATTGATATGTTCTGACATTATGCACACAAAAAAAAACTTGCTAAAAAAAAGTATTTTGATATTGAAACATGGTGTAAAATTTAAAAGATAGAAAAGTAAAAGGAGAAACTGTATGTGTGTGGAGGGAGGGGGGGGGGGAAACTCCCAAACTCATGAACTACTTGTAATGCAACACATGAACAAAAGTGTACGCAAGCATACACAGCGTGTAAGTAAACACATGAACAAATTGTATAATATCACATGAACTATATGTATTAATGTCTCAATGAACTAAACTTGTAATGTATTTGCCAACAAAATAAACAGACAGTATATGTGTGATAACCCAAGACACTTGCATACGAGTGAGATTCAATTACATAATTAATGAGTTATCATCAAAATGTAATGAATAAGGGTTAATAAAACAAATGAACAACTTGTAATGTGTGTGTAAACTCTGGTTAAACTCTAAACCAGCCAGTGTGTACAACTCAATGAACTACTTGTAAGAAAAAAAAAACAAAAAGAAATACTGCTGAATAAATCGCTAGCAAAGTACAATGTGTAAAAGCAAATGAACAAAATATGTAAATCAACACATGAACTAGTGTAATGTATGTATAAGAATGTACCAAAATGTATTAAAAAAAACAACTGTTGTGAAACACAAACAAATATCCAACATATGAACTACATGTGAAAGAAAACTGTTGAATAAGTGGTTGACTAAGGGTTAAAAAGAAAAAAAAACTGCATCTGCCAAATTCATTACTGTCTTAAGTTAACAGAAGCGTGCATAAAATGTATAACTCTACGCTAAAAATTGTAGAAGTTATGCAAGCCAAACATGTTCCAAAAAACGAATGAAAGGGGAAAAAAAAAACATATAAATAGCCAAAAATAACAAGCAATGTACCTTATGTGGTATGAATGTATGTATCCGTCACAAGACAACTGTGAGACTTGAACTCACAAATTAAAAAAAAAAATTAAATCTGAAGAGAGAGAAAAAAAAATGCCAAAGATTTAGTTTAATGACTATATGTGAATAGCCCCTTTAACAAAAAATAAAGTGTACCTAACAGCTCACATTATGCATGTGACTACTTTTTATAAGAAAACACTTACCGATATCAAATATCATGTCAGTTATAATAAAAAAATACCTTATGTTCTAACTAAAATAGCAACGAGTCACCAGCCGCGCGTAAACAATGAAATTTAACAGTACATTAGCTGCATGTGTAAAAATGTACACCCGGTTAATTATCCCTTGCCTAAAACTTTAAGATGACTGTGTAAACAATGTACAATAGTTACATTATGTTATCATTTCTGCAAAACTTTTAACACACCACGAACTACAAAAAAAAAAACACTTGACATTGAAAGAAAGTCTATCTAAAAACAACTACGAAGTTGTGAATGCAGTGAAAAAAAAATGCAATTTTTAAGCTAAACACAAATGGTGCTAAAAGAAACCTATACATGCACAGACGGTAATGAATGTCCTTAACCATGGTGAGTATTAATTGAAATATAACAAAATTCAGCAAAACTGAACGAGTCAATGTGTGTGTGTGCGTGTGAAGTACCAGGCCAAACATGACATCACAAACCATGTGCATGAGAGGGGGGGGGGGAAACATGTGTGATTAATACCTAACAATGCTATCTGCCCATAGCAAGTTAGAAGTAAAAGTGTAAACTCGTGTAGGATTAGGAAACAATTACAGGTGAAATTTTAGCAATCTAAAAATAATTTCTAAAATGTAAACAATACTCCAATTGTAAAATTAATATTAGTGTAACTTCATCAATCATGTTAGAAAACATATCCGATCCCTGATTAAGCTAGCGGCCAACTTGCTTAACCATAGATCGAAATACACACCTCAGACATTTGCTATCCCATGGAAAATAGCGCAATGACTAAAGTATCCCACATAAACCATGACAGAAGTACGAGCAATCAAACTTACACACAAAAAAAACAAAAAAAAATGTATTAATGTGAATGCATGTCATTGAGAAACATAAAAAAATAACTGTTTAAAACTATACGTCAAACCTATGTTGTACATCTTATGTATTTTGCAAAAGCAAACGAGAGCCAAAAGGGAAAAAAATATTTTTGTAACCATGATATGATGACTCGAGCTATGTAATATGCCTAAAGAAAATGTATGCCAGGATAAACTAATCTAAGCTTACTAAATATTTTGCCAAAGTTCACAATCCAAGAAAATATTTATGTGAAAGATAAAATAATCGAATATTTTTTTTAACTTATGATTACGCCAACTGTATGTAAATTTCTAATCAAGTGCCCACATCTAACAGAGAGAAAATGTTATGCTCACCTCCTCTATAATTATTTTAAATTGCCACCAATATGCACATCCAACATATTTCACATTACTCTTAATCAGAGCAAAAGAATTTATAATAAAGTCATAAAACAAAAACTTTCTGCATAGAAAAAAAATATATATTAACTCTAAAAAGAAATTTCAAAAGTGTGTCCCAGGTCTAATAGTGTAAAAGGTATTCAAAAGCAAGTCATTTACAATCTAAGATAAATATATCTATAGACTTTTTTTTATCACCACCTTTAAGAAAGGCTGAATGGCAACATCTTAACTAATAATAAAAAAACATCTAATAATCCCCAGAAAACGACTCATAAAAGACACTATACTGAATAAGTTGCAATATGACACAACATATTATTTAAATCATGCTGTTAACAGACAGCATACGAGCCAGCGTATTTATGTGCAACAAATGATAAAACAACAGAGAAGCAACTTCAAGGCCTGGAGATAAAATAAAAGGAATATATTATCTCTGAAGTGTGTCAATGTGTCAATGCAAGATACTCAGGAAGTTTCTAATATGAAAAAAATGCAACAAACTTAAAAAAAATTGCTACCCCCCCTTTTTTTTTATCCCCTTAGAAATGCATCCCAATTATTCATAAATTTTACTTTACACATCAACTGCCGATCTGTAAGTAACAACTTATATTTTTAAAAGCAGATGAAATATTACCTAACATATTAAATATTCATAACAGAGATAAATACAAATACATCTCTTTTCAATCAAAATAGAAATTAAATTAAAAAAATAACACACCTTTCGTTAAAAATATGTCATTCATAACTATAATTAAAAGCAACAAAATGTGCAACAGATAAATTAGCTAAATTTTAAAAGGCTATTGTTTGTCCAATAACGACAAGGAATGCAAGCGTAATATCTGTCAAGATAAATGCTAAACCCAGAAAATCCTTGCCATGCATGAAAATAAAGTATCTTTAAACATCCATAAAATAACTGAACTTAAATAGCACTTACCTTTAACTTAAATAGCACTTACCTACATTAATATGCAAAGAGCAGCTTAGAGCTATAGCTGCAAGTTTAACGATTTAAAAAAAATAATTTTTCTTTATAAAGCCGATATCTTCTCTCTTCCGGCTATTACCTTTTATAAGCAGTCTTAATAAAAACAATATGGAATAGTATGGAGTAATAAAATTTTAAACAAGTATGACTCTAGAAACATTTATCATAGCATGATAAGAGATGAAACTGAAAAAAAATCTAAAAAGGAAAAATACTGCATTAATTAAAATTAAGATTTTAAAAAGGAGAAAAAAATGTTCATGTTGAAATTTGTAGTGTATTCTTAATTTTTTTTAACACTACATAAAAATGCACCTTTTAACTGTAGTGAATAACACAACTAGTGTCACACTAAGTTCACTTTGAGATATTCATATAAGTCATAGAAAAGCACATACTTTTTAAATGATGCGTCCCTCATATTTTAAGTGAGAAACACTTTTTTTTTTAGATTTCCTTCCGTAAAAACACATTTTGAAAAGAAAAAAAAAATTCTATCACAAAGGCAATATTCGGAATGAAGCACGATGAATTTTTGACATTGTCAGGTGCACTTTTTTTTGTAGGAATCACTAAACTTTTTTTCTTTTTTTTTTTTGCAATTTCACAAACAACCAACAATGATGTGTGATGAATGTGGACATTAACAGGTGCCCTTTTTTTTGTCGAGTGCACTGGTGCATAACTATTACTCTTTTTTTGTGTTGACACATTTTTTTTTTGAAGAAAACACAGATCACCTGTAAAAACTCGAATCACGGATAAAGCACATCTAGAAGACTCCAGGAGAGAGTGAGCACAGCACTGAATAGTAAGCAGTCTTGAATTAAACAAAACACAGCGTCGCGCATCACACGCAACCATGGCTTGTCGCTTAAGTGGAGAGGTGATGACATACTCTTGATTCCAACATCACTAGACACAGAGACAGGAACTGGCAGGGAACTTTAAGAAGACAACTGTCCTTTTAATATCTAACTGGAATTCGTCGAAAGCAGAGCATACATCCATTTTAAAAGTGGGGGGGGGGGGAGGATTTCTCTCTCTCAACTATATATATATATTTTTTTTTTTTTAGGTTGGAGAAAATTTCCGGCCGATGCACCAAATTTATGTAGCGGTGCTCGGTGGGATGGTTCACTTAAATACAAAAACTCCAACCATATTACAGGAACTATTCTTTATTTAAAAGCATCTTTTAAAAGGTGGTTCAGTTAGATAAAAATGGGAGAGAGAGAGCCCCATAATACATGGGACGCCGAAGCGCCTTTTCTTTTTAGACAACTTTACATCTCGAAAGCTGAAAACAGAAGTGAAGTTTTTGCACGAAGTCAAGAAATCTTGGCGTTGCACAGAATCGCCAATTTACAAACTTTAAGTGACTGCGCGAAAGTGAACAAAGGCTTTTTGCGATAAACATTACCGCAAAAATGTGGTGACACTACCGGACGGGTGAGGCCGAGATTGCAAGTAAGCGCTTCTAATTAGGATGAGAAAAGTAACAGACAAACCGAAATTGTTTACATTAGAGATAGGCCTTTGCCGAACTAACTGTTACATGAAATTGCAGACTGCAGATTGCTCGATGAGAAAAATGCTGAAAATCCAGGACATCAGGCTTTTAGCTCGACCACAAAACACGAAAAATACATGCTTCCCATAAGATTCGTTCATTTTTACTTTTTTATTGTTAATACATATTCAACGTTCACGTATACGTAGAGATAAAAATTTCTTATCAATGCGGCGCGCAAAAATCCAATGCAATTAAATGAAGACCTTGATACCAGCAGCTGCGAATCTAATTTTTATTTATTTATTTTTTTTTTTGCACAAGCAGCGGTAACGGGTAGCTACTGATTAAAATAAGAAAGGGAAAAAAGGAAATGAATATTTGAGCACTTTGAATTAAAGATGTTTTTAGAAAGAAGAAAGAAAACACTTTAATAAAATCTGGATGGTTTTGAGAAATGAATTTAATTACATATTTCATTATAGGAAAGAGGGGGGGGAAGGATAATATGATCTAAAAGTAAGAAAGTTATGTTTAAAATTAATTTTGAATAAAAATGATAGCTATGTGACAGAAACGCTGTCACACCCCCTTTTTTGTTTTCGGTTTTTTTTTTTGGTACGAATTGGTCCTATCAAAAACTTGTGAATATAAAAGTTGTAAATAATATTAAGGAGATGTATAATAAAATTATTGGATTTGATATCTTGAGAATTGACGAAGTAAGGAATTTTTTTCTCCCAAAAACCCTATTTTTTGCGCCCCTTGAGTCTATTTTAAATTTTATCAAAAATCTGTAATGCATGAATTTTTGGTGCTATTTTTAGAAGTAATAAAAACTTTAAACTGATTTGATATGTACAAAAATTAAGAAGTTATGGGGGTTTTCGGTTTTCACAAAACCCCTCCTTATTTCCATCCCCTTTGTCCGCTTTTGCCCATTAACGAACTTGACCGAGATTTTATGTCCCTTGATTTTATGTATCAGTTTGGAAGAGATTTGTGCAGAATTGCGGAAGTTATCGTGTCTAGAAGATAGTGATAACACAATTGCTTCGGGAAATTCCGTTCAAAATGCCCACTTTGACATAATTTTTAGAAATATATTCTGCCTTTATCAAAAAATCGATCATTGTGGTACATTATATAGTGTCTGAATAAGCGAATCTACCAATTAAATGCATTTGAGAGCAAAAATGAATTTAAAAATGAGTCAGAAAATAAGCAGTTTGGATTTGAGTGCATCCTTAATGCAATGATTTTTCCAACACAATCTGCTTCGGGAAATTCGGTTCAAAATGTCCACTTTAACAGCATTTTTTTAAATATATTCTGCCTCTATAAAAAAAATCGACCATTACGGTACATTATATAGTTTCTGAGTAAGACAACGTACCAATTTGAAGCCTTTGAGAGCAAAAATGAATTGTAAAATGAGTCAGAAAATACGCAGTTTGGATTTGAATACACCCTTACTTAGATGATTTTTTTCTTCAACCGCTATGTATTTTTAATTTGTTTTTGCCGTAAGAATTGGTCCTATCCAAAACTTGTCTATATAGATGTTGTAGACAATATTAAGAAGATATATGATAAATTCATGGGGATTTTATATCTTTTGAATTGACGGAGTTATGAATTTTTTACTTCTTCAAACCCCCTTTTTGTTTTCGTTTTTAATTTTTTTTCGGTACGAATTGGTCCTATCAAAAACTTGTGAATATAAAAGTTGTAGATAATATTAAGGAGAATTATAATAAAATTAATTGGAATTGATATCTTGAGAATTGACGAAGTTATGAATTTTTTTCTCCCAAAAACCCTATTTTTGCGCCCCTTGAGCCTATTTTTAACTTTATCAAAAATCTGTGATACATAAAATTTTGGCCCTATTTTTAGAAGTAATAAAAACTTTAAACTGATTTGATATGTACAAAATTAAGAAGTTATGGGAGGTTTTCTGTTTTCACAAAACCCCTCCCTATTTCCATTCCCTTGGTCCGATTTTGCTCATTAACGAACTTGACCGAGATTTTATGCCCTTTGATTTTATGTATCAGTTTGGAAGAGATTGGTGCAGAATTACGAAAGTTATCGTGTCCAGAAGAAACTGATATATATAGATAGATGGCTTTGGGTTCTAAGAATCATGATCGGTGTAGATCTGCAAAACTTTTTCAGAAATTCCAACATAGGAACGATCCCAATAAGTAGTATTTCATACGAAATCTACCTAAAAACGGATTGATGAGCTATCATCCCACCATCACGTGCTGGTGGGAAGGGTGATGTTTGTTTCAAAGAAAGGTTACCGGGTTTTGGTCCAGTTATAAGGAGTCAATGAATTACACTTTACTCTCTAAATTGTGTGAAGTGGATTGCTTGTTTGCTTCGACTTTGAAATGACATCAATGGCAGGATTAAAAAATATGTGCATACAGGTTGCATTCTCGGCAAATCTATACAAACAAGAATATCAGACTCCTTTTGTGTTAAAAACATGTGAATCTATCAAATACGTGTGTGCGGTTTACAACCAAAAACTCTTATTATTGTAAGGTATGTACTTTTTACTTGTTATAATATCATGTTATAATACTTAAACACGATAAATTGCGTATAACGATATTTTTTTGGTCCCTAGAATATCGTTATAGACAGGTTTCACTGTATACTGGAGCTCTTTTCACACATCTGCCATCAGGTTCGATAATGATATGAGCATACCCGCATGGGAAATGATAAGTTGTTTGTTCAATATAGGATATTTTAGAAGAGGGTGTGGGTGGTGCAAAAGGAATAAGAAAACTTTCAAAGTCCGCATAAATAGTATAGGTGACGGGGTGTTGCAGATGAATACATGAAAACTTGAGTATATTATCGTTTTGACTAGGCATCTTTAGAAGTTGTGCCGACAATATTCACTATGATCTTTCAATAAGTCTTCTCTGGAAAACGGATGGAGACATCGATAACAGTAAAAAACGGCAGCTTTATAATTGGTAAGTCTCTAAAAATTCCTAATTAAACAATAATGTTGCTTTTCTCCATCGCTAATCAATAATAAATGAATTCCATCATAATCTTCTTTAGGGCAATATTGATCCACCAAATATATTGATCCGTAAATTGTTTAGTTGTTCAATAATAGAAGGAAAATGGGAGTTCCCACATCCTCCTACTACAGGTCGATTTCACCAGCAGGAGTTGCTATTTTAATCATCATACTCTCTCTCATGGCCTACTCATGGCTCTCGGCAACAGGTGGAATCCGCCAAACCCCCATTCTCCTTCCACTTGTACAGTTCCTCTTTCTGCACTCTATTCTGCTCTGCTAGTTAGAAATTTTATTTTACTCTTACTTTTTTCTTAGTGCTGCTCTCTAGTGAGTAGAGATTTTAAAATAATTGTTTCATCTCGCTTTGGCTGACAATTTGTACTGATAATATTCAGATTTGGATAGCGTCGATTTTCGAATAAAATTGAGAAGTTAATTCCTTATGTTGAGCAGGATTTAGTTATAATATAGAATAAAAATGTGAATTAGTCATAATTTGTAATATGATTGACAGATGGAAATGTTTATAATTTCGGTAAGAACAATTTGGTTACGTAATGTTTGTTAGAATTTAATGGAAATAATATGTTGTTTTATTTTCAAGCCAAGTTTTAATTTTATTTGAGAATATTGATTCATTAATTTTAATATAAAGTATGTTTTATTAAATGATGAGAGATTGTAACAAGTTTTCAACAGAAAAATTTATTGTTTTTCTTATAATTTCACAAGTGCTAAAGAATTTGAATAACAGATTGCTGATTTTTTTTTTAAAGTATTGATTGATTAATATAAATTTACCTTTTGAAATATTTATATATTTTATTATATATTTAAAAAAAATAAGTCTTTAAGTTTTAATGTATAACACAAACATGGGGTTGTGACTTTGTAGTCTATCAGTTCATTATTTTTCTGCTTAGTATACATATATGCATAATATTTTTGAAAATTTCACTTGAATTTGAAGTATGTAATAAAAATGTTTAATTAATATTTGAGAAAACACTGTCTTTGTACATGAAAGCTTCAAGAATTCATTAGGAAATAATTGAAAATAAAATGTTTTATCTAGGGGTAAAGCATTTTTCGGTGTTAATTTATAAAAGTCTCTATTATTAGTATTTGGTAAATACTTTTTTTTCTAACCTCAATTACATTTAGATGTGGTAATTAATAAATTATGAGATTTCTAAATAGTCTTTGCGTTTGATTTTTTAACTTTGAGAAATTTCTCTTCTATACGAAGATAGTTGCTAGTTAGTTTCTCAAAATCTCTTAATAACACACTTTTCAACTGCTACTACAACTTCATTTTTGAAATATTTCCGGGAATTTTATTTGTTTGAGTAACTAGAAGTTGGGGTGAAAGGTATAAATAGCGGTAGAAATTGTGATTTTTTATCATTTCATGATTTATATTACTAGTGATTAAACGTACTTTTTAGTGCTTCCACTTTTTCGTGATTCATTTAATTTGATAAGATTGTTATTTGCTTTTAAAGAGTGAAAATTTTTATTGTTGATTTATTATGGATGTTGAAATGCCTGTCGGAGTCTTTGGAAAGTTCGGCATCTACGAAGAAGATTCTTACATGTGTAATAACACATGTAACACATGTTTTAGATGTGCAGTGCGGTAAAGAATTAACAAGCATTTCAAACTTGAATCAACATATGAAGATTCATTCTAATAAGAAATTATATGATTGTAGCCTATTCCAAAATCTTTTAATTGGAAATCAAACTTGCAAAGCCATTTGAAACGTGCATGGGCACGCTTATGTTGAGCCAACAGCATTAGAGCGTGATGAATTTTCTCAAGTATTTTTGTCGAAGGATTCTACATCATCTCCTCGGGTTCTATGGTTATTAACATAACACCTGAATGAGCTGTTCCTCTAAAGATCGCAAACTCTCAGAGTGCTGAAAAGATGTCTGTATGTTCCACCTGCAGTAAAATCTTTCCAGAATCTTCCAACCTAACTCAACATATGAGGATTCACTTAAATGAGAAGTTGCATATTTACCATGTATGTCAAAAGTCATTTGGAAGGAAATCAAACTTGTTAAGATATTCGAAAACTCATAATACTGATGAGCAGTCTACATTAAAGTGTGATAAGAGTGATCAAGTTTTCACTCGAAAGGATAACTTGAAGCATCATCTAATATCACATGAAAGTTCGAGATTTCCTAGTCACAAGTGTCATAAAGTTTTTGGACTAAAATTTGAACTGAGACAACATATACGCTCTCAACACCCCCGTACACCTCTTGTAAGTGCAAACGGAAAAGGGTTTCATCTAACGTTAAGTCTAAAAAAACATAAGCAACTCCAATCTGATGCTCTCAATGCGTTTAAAGCTTTGATGCTTTATCCTGATGAACGTGAAGAAAGTGACTTAAAAGTGTTTTTTACCCACTTGCGAGATAAATTACAAGAGCGTTTAACGAGTGAAATTCAAGAAAAAGGCGCTATTAAATGGTACATGGTGGTGAAAACATCACTTGGGTGTACGACTGATAATGAGGAAAATCTTGCAAAGCATCATTTTAAAAAGCAACCTGAGGAGAGATTTAAAAACTCTTAAACTGCTTCTAGATTTGTCGAATTTACTTGGAGATGTCTTTGACTGTTCCTATACGTATTCATTTATCCAGTAAAACAGGGATGGAGTTTTTTTTCACTCATTTGAAAATACATTTTTTGAGTATCAAGTAAATTGGGTCGCATCACATTGGATTAACGAGAAAGACCATGTTCGTTGCATGCCAGAAAATAGATCTTAAAAAGAAAGAAACAAAATCAGCCTTTTTTTCATTTTAATGCGATCTCTTCGGAGAGTTAATGGAGCTGTAACTTCATAACTCCCTTCCCTATCGCCTTCTTTGAGTATTGTATGCTGGGGAATCACTATGCACTAATATATGAAACTAACGAGAAGGGCTGTATAATGAAAAAGATTATAAATTTATCTCAAAAGAAAAAAATCAGCATTTTATTCTCATTTCAATTTTGACTATTTCAGGCTGATTGAGCTGTAACCCAATCAGCCTTTTCCCCTTCTTTGGAATCAATGTAGACTAACATGTGACTAACGAAAATAGCGAATCTGCTGTATGACAGAAACTAAATTACAAATTTATCTCAAACAGAAAGGAAAAAAACACTTTTTCATTTCATTTTCGACTGCTGTAACCCCATTAGCCCCCCTTCCAGCACTTTGGTTATACTGTGGTGCCACTGTACAGTAATATGGGACTAAGGAGAAGAATGTGGTTAGTCCGTTGAAAGATAGGAAGGGGTGGGGGGGTACAACTTGCTCTCAAACAGAAAGGTTAAATAATCAGCACTTTTTTCATGTCATTTTTGACAATTTTGGAAGAGAGTAGGAACGTAACCACATCACTGTCCTGCCCCTCCTTTGGGTATGCTGTAGTGTCAATATGGACCAATATGGCACTAATGATAATGGCAAATCCTCTGTATGACGTTAAGCTAAATTACAAATTTATTTCAAACAGAAAAAAAAACATTTTTTCATTTTCGACTATTTCAGGAGGGGAGCTGAAACCCCATCCTTCAACCTCTTTGGACATACTGTGTTACAACTGTGCACTATTACAGGACTAAAGAGAAGAGCGTGGCTAGTCCATTGAACATAGGGGGGGGGGGGGCTACAAATTTCTCTCGAACAGAAAGGGAAAAAACTCAGCACTTTTTTTCATGTCCTTTTCGACTATTTCGTAAGGGAGGGGAGAGGCTGTAACCCCATGAGTCTCCTTCACCTTCTTTGGGTCTAATCCGCTGTAAGACAGAAAACGAAATTACAAATTTATCTCAAATAGAAATAAAAAAATCAACAACTTTTTTATTCCATTTTTGACTATTTCGGAAGAAGGCCTGTAACCCCATTAGCCCCTTTTCTCTCGTTGGGTATACTGTGGTGTAACTGTGCACCGATATGGGACTAACCAGAATGGCTAGTTTGTTGTATTGCAGAAAACAAAATTACAATTTATCTCAAACCAAAAGGGAAAAACCAGCCTATTTTCATTTGATTTTCGACTATTTTGGGAGGGGGCTGTAACCCTATTAGCCCCCTTCCAACTCTTTGGGTAAAATATTATGTCTTTTTGCACTAATATGGAACTAAACAGAAGAGATCAGGTCTGTTGAAGGATAGGGGAGAAAAAATACAAATTTATCGCAAACAGAAAGAAAAAAATCAGTGCCATTTATTTTATTTTCGACTATTTCGGGAAGAGGGGGGGGGCTGTAATCCCATTATCCCACTCCCCTTCTTCGGGTATGCTGCGATATAAATGATGTAGTCTAACATAGAACTAACGAGAAATCCTATTTTGCTGTATGACAGAAGAAAAAAAATTACAGATTTAT
Organism: Maratus speciosus; assembly: GCA_963932465.1. NCBI lineage: Eukaryota > Metazoa > Arthropoda > Arachnida > Araneae > Salticidae > Maratus > Maratus speciosus. The sequence continues at coordinate 687,128,769 of OZ010787.1, read as the reverse complement.
TTTAAAAAGTAAGGAAAAACACTTTTTTCATCAAATTTTCGACTATTTGGGGGGGGGGGGGTGTAACTCCATCTGCCTCTTTTCTGTTCTTTGGTATCAATGCGGACTAATATGGGACAAACGAGAATAGTTAGTCCGCTGTATGATAAAAAGAAAATGACATTTTTTTCATATCACTTTCGAAAATTTCGGGGGTTGGGGCCCCATCACCCCCCCCCCCTTGTGTACGCCCATGCTAATGATAATTCATCTGATTTAATAAACTTTATTCACTAATTGTAACTTTTATTAAAATATTTTAATCTGAAGTATAAAAATATTTAATCAATTACCTTTCAAGTTTTTAAAATAATAATTATTAGACTTTTAAATATTTTTTCAAGTCTATATTAAAATAAGAGTTATTTTTATCACCCCGCGCCCAATGCCGTCAGATTAATTAATTTTAACAGAAATATTAAACGAATATCTTAACACGATGTAAGCTGTGAAGCTCATTTAAAACTTTAAATAATACAGCACCACTACCACCAACAAAATAAATAAGTAAATGAATGTATAAATAAATAATTTTTTTATTTTAACGGACTTTTTTTTCTCCTTAAATCTGGTTTTCTAAGTTACAAAGGATTTCGGTTTTCTTAAATTACACAGCTGAGAATGAATCAGCATATAAAATATATATGATTTCTATAACAATGCAATAATTTCTATACAAGTTTAATGATTGGGAGCGCAAATTACAAAAGAAAAAACTTGAAATAGTGTGATGAGAGCATAAAAAAAGTGCGAGCGGCCGTAGAGTGCGTTGAAAGTACTGGTTCACGTCCGATCGAGATCATGGAAGCCAAACAGAATCGAGCACGGTCAGTACATCGGAGGGTGACCACGTGGAAACGGCTGCGTTTTGGCGCTATTCGAAATTTTTTATAGAATATATTCGAATATTTTATAGAAATTCTATAGACATTTCTATCAAGAAGGACGGTCGTTCTGCCAAGCCAAGCTGAAAAAAAATGCTAACCTGGCCAAACAAACAAACGCCAAGAATTAAACGGCAAGACACCGTAACTGCTTATTATACTGAAGGCAACTTCTCCATGTTAAATCGACCAAACATGCCAGCATAAAATTTCCCATATCAAAAGAACCAATCATCGCAGAAAAATAAAACCAAAACCAAAAGGACCTAATGGAAAAGATCTTCAATTTGAGACCAAATGCATCCTCATAAATTATATAAACAGAGATATAGATTTTTTAAAATAACGTCGAGATACTGAAAATGACCGATTTATTTTCTTCGTAACACCATATGTTTCAATCGAGGTAGAGACTTAAAGAATGAACATAAAAAAGTAAGGATTGCATTTTTGGACAGATATTTACTCAATCTACCTGCTTTTATAAATTTCAGCTTTAAAAACACAAATTTTCTATTCTTAATTAGCGAAAAACTGTTAATTAATTCTAAAGTTTACAAATTATGCCAAACAGCGATAAACCCGCCAAAACATTTTAGAAGTCTTATACTATTCTTTTATATTATCCTTTTGCATTGATTTCATCGAAAAAAAGTATGGCCGAGATATAGATAGATTTTTCGCTGTTAGCAAAATGAGTTTGACCAATCAGAAGACAGAATGTTTGAGAATTTTTGCTGTTTCTGGATCCCGGCCTATGTCATAAAAGTTTTGAGTCATTTTCTTAGTGCCATGGATGAAGTGCAATGTTTATAGAAATCTAGGCTGGGATCCATATAGATTTTTTGGTGTTAGCGAAACGAGATTCACCAATCAATAGCCTGCATTGCTGCAAACAGCGAAAAGTTCGCAAAAGTGCAAGCTTCTGATTGATGAATCTCGTTTCGCTAACAGCGAAAAATCTATCTAGACTGCGGCCAATTATGTTGAACACAATTTTGCATTTCCACATCCAGGAAGGCATTTCCACATCCAGGTATAAGGAAAGGGCATGTTTACAAACAAACACTTCCGTCAACCAATCTACCAACTACATTTTTGTCATAACGATCATTGCAGGAATAGTCTTGGCGATGTAGGCCAATCATATCAGAGACCTGTTACACATTGACAATCAAATTTCCCTAGCTCATGTGTGCAGGTAGGAGTCATAATGAATGAACAGGATTTTCTTGCTGACCAACAGTAATTCAACCAACAGTGACGTTAGCTGCCCTTTCCTTATTGATGTCATAACAACAGTGCATATTCGAAACTATTTAAGGCATTGATTCTGAACTCCTTTGCTATACATTTCAATATTAAAGAAGTTGTTGTTTCAATAGTTTTAGTACTTTTCTCTATTGCTCACTATAAAACTACAGCGCCTAGAAGATACAGTGTGGAAAACGGCTATTCCTATAATGCTTTAAAAAGTGCTAAAAACTTGTATCCCATAAATCTCCAACAATGCTGAGCGGCAATATGCTGATACGAGCGCCATCTCGTAACTCTTTTCAATATAAACACTTTGTTTTCAAAAATTATAGAATGTTAAATATCGGAAACTATAAATATAAGATATTTTGGTCTGTTATAAGCTAATTAAGTTAAGGAATGACGTGAAATAGGTTAAAGAGTCCCCTTTAGAATGACTATCGTTTTTAAATCACTACGATGGTGCTACGATCGACATCTTGTTATTCAGCATTGTTGTACATTTATGGGATTCAATTTTTTAGCACTATTTTGTAGCCGTTTTCCACACTGTATCTTTTAGGCGCTGTAGCCTGACGATAATGGCATGCTCTCAAAGAACTTAAACGATTTGTTTTTATCACTTTTACCAATAAACATTTATTGGCCGTATGTCGCTACTTCGTTATAGAGACACACTTGTTCCTAATGGAGGATATTTCATTTTCGTTTTGATCACGTGGTCAAGGTAAAAACTTCTAGCGTAAAGAAGGGAAGGCCCCGTAGACGTGTAATATAAATCCCCGCTAGCCAATGAAAAAGTTCATGAGGCAAAGCAGTAGTATCTTCCCTTCTTATCGGTTATAAATTCTTTGGGTAAATTACCGGTATCAATCACGTGACTTTTTTCATCCTCGAACCCAGGTTTGGAATATCCTCCATTAGATCCCGGCCTTAATGTATCAAAATACGGAGTTTGCTTTCTGTACTATTCCTGAGCTCAGTTATAGCGTCTAGAAATATAGGCCGCGATCCAGGTACATTTTTGCAAACAGTGAAAAGTTAGCAAAAATTCTTGCTTCTGATTGGTCAATCTCGTTACGATAACAGAGAAAAATCTATCTACACTGTTAAAAATATCCTGAAAAATTACCTCTGTTTTTAAAGGCTCTCTATTTTCTGACCAATGAGAATGCTATATAAACACCTATGAAGCTTTCTCATTGGTCAGAAAATAGAGAGCCTTGAAAAACAGAGGTAATTTTTCACGATATTTTTAACAGTGTAGATCACGGTCATAGTGTGGAAACCGGCTACTCCAGTAAAGCTTTAAAAATTGAATCCCATAAATATTGAAAAATACTGAATGACAAATGTCGATAGGAGCAACATTTTCTAGATCTTCTCTGAGCGAAAAGTTTTCTTTTGAAATAGTTACGTTGGAATTACCATATGTCGCTGTAATCGACATTCGTCGTTCAGCCTCGTTCAACATTTATGGGATACAAATTTTTAGCACATTTTTAATAAGCCGATTTTTAAACTATATCTTCTAGAAACTACAGCTCCATTATAGCGTCTAGATTATATGTTGTAGAAATCGACTATCCCAGCAATACTTAAAAAAGAGCGGAAGTATTGAATCCCTTAAATGTACAACGATGTCGAATTCCAAACAGTCATTTGCAACGACATCTGCCGGATATTTTTTAAAGAAGAAAGAAACATGTGCAATGCACCGCTACAGCGTCTAGAATACATAATGTGGAAATTTGCTATCCAAGAACCGCTAAAAAGGTGTATCCCTTAAATGTGCACTGACGCTGAAATCCAGGGAGCTGATCGCAGCGACATCTGCGATATATTTTCAAATTTCAAAGTAAACATCGTATTATTACAGCGGGTTTGACGCCAAGCACACAGGTCAGATGTATGTTAATAAAACTAAAAAAAAAAAAAAAAAAAAAAGTTACAGCGTCTAGACCAAATCGTCATGGAGTTTTGGGAAATATCCTGCAGATATCGCTGTGATCAACTGACTGGATTTCAGCATCGTTTGGAATTTAAGAAATCCAATATTTTAGCACCTTTTTAAATATTACTGGGATAGCCAATTTCGACACTATATATTCTAGACGCTGTAGCACCGCGGTCGCCTGTCTTTTTCGTTGGCCTCGATGTAGATATAGATGACGTTATTTGAAGCTGTTCCTAAAGTGTGGCCAGCTCATCATGTCACACGGAGTTGATTATCTGTACACGGCAATGGACACAAAAAAAATCGGCGCACCGCTTTGTACTAATCATCGTGTAAAGATGATCCAACTACGTGTGACTTTTAAACGTCATGAACTGGCCTATTATGTCATTGGTCGCGCTAACACCCTCCCCCCTGCGTCCGCCATATATAGCGGCATCTTGCACTGGAGACTGCTAAATGGGCTGTGATCAGTCAAAATCAAGAGAGAAAAGGGCAGAAGAGGGGAAAAGAACTCGTTTTTTTATGTAGTTTTTCACACGGGAAGATGATTGACATGCCTGTTCCTCTCCTTTCATAGCTTCATGGTGGTGAAATAAGCCAACGCCCCCTAGATATTTCAGAAAGTCTCGATACGCGTCACGAAAACATCACACAAAGCAGGCAAAGCAAAGAAACAAAATCATTCATTGACTCGCGGATATGAACGAGTTAATGAATGATTTTTCTTCTTTGTTTTGCCTGCTTTATGTGATATTTATCTGACACGTGTCAAGACTTTCTCGAATATTTAAAGGACGTTGAATAGGCCGGGATCAAGATAGATTTTACGCTATTAGCGAGATGAGATTGATCAATCAGAAGCCTGCATTTTTGCAAACATTTTTATGTTTGCAGTAAACACCGAAAATCCTGCAAGGATGGAGGCTACTGATTGGTCAATCTAATTTTACTAACAGAGAAAAATTTATCTAGATCCCGGACATTAACTTTGGTTGGTTAAGACGATTTCGAATAAAATCCCATCGGGAAGCCAATGTTTTTTAACTTTTCTGGTTAGTTTAATCGAAATCTTCCACGTCTATTACCGAGAACTGAGTTACTGTACTTTGGACAAAAACTTGAATATGCGTACACGACTTGTGCATATGTCACCACTCTTACATATAAATCTATTCTGTTATGAGCATGCTTCTAAGCGCAGCTGGTTAAATTTGAGTATCTGGTATTAGAGAAAGCAATAGTGGCCCACGGTGGCTGAGTGGATAAGACACCACGCCGCTAATCGCTTGAGAGCATAGGTGGGGGCGGGTTCGAATCCCGCCGTGATCCCCACGTGATCTGATATATATGTGTTCAATAAAACAAACAAACAAGCAATAGTGAAAGGTGCAGTTGCCATGGAAACAACGACTTCTTTTAATTCGTATGGAAAATTAATGAATAGTTGTAAATGACTTAAGTTTAAAATGTAGGCAAATGCTCTGAAAATATCAATGGCTCCCATCTAGTATTTTACAAAAGTAATTTAATATATTCACATGATTAGCTAAAAGTTGCATCAACTCTTAGCTAATGAAAATTTTGCAACAAGACTTATGTAGGTAGATCTTTTCAATGATTAATTCAGAATTCTAAGAACAAAACGAAGTTCTTAAGCGCTCTTCCTCACCCCCCCCCTCAAAAAAGAAATACGATAGAAAGATATAAGTATTTGGATAACTTCAGTATTTCTGTGACCTTTGATCAGAGTTTAGAAAAAGTGTCTGGGTATTAAAAAACATAAAACAAATTTGACGAACGATAAGACTATAGATTTCAGGCAACTTTTAACTGGAAAAAATTTAATTCCAATGTTTATGCGGCTTTATTAATAGACTATTAAAGATAATCAATTTACAGGAATTTTTATACGAAATTATATTCTCACATTTATGCAAATAGGTATGGATAAACAGACTTGAGTAAAATTACATATTTATTCTTTCTTCTCTATAACACGATCTAAATGAAGATGAAGTTATATGTACAGTTTATATCTTTAAATTTTTAGATTTTTTTTTAATCAAAAATGTTTTTTCATCATGTCTAGAATTGCTAGATTTATTTCTTTAAACAGATCTTCGATTCTTTAGATGCCTGGGTGGCTTCATTCTCGGATTATCCGTAGGTATTTGTAAAGGAAAATTTATTTTGCAAAACCGTCAGCAAAAAAAAGTTAGAACAAACAATTAACTGAGAGACTAACTGTAAATATATATTTTATTTTGACTCTATTTGTTTTTTACTAAATTTTCATCCTTCGTAGAAAATTTTAAGGAGATATAAATTGAGAAAGACTGATACTTTGAAAGAAGAAATTGACTTTCCTTACTTTTAAATTATTAGTTACTCTAAAAAATGAATGATAGGTAAACAAAATGTATACTATTGTGTTTGTTCCCTGCTTATAAAGGCTATACAAGGACTAATTTTAGCGAGTAGAATTATTTCAATTATATATAATCTGATTAAAAAAAAGAACTGATATCTACTAAAAAACAACTTTTCAAAAGTAAAAAAAAAAAAAAAAAAAAAAAAAAAAAAAAAAAAAAAAGGGGGGGGGGGGAGTTGTGGCTAAAAAATAGTGTGATATCAAATTTCCAAGATTATATTATGGTACTTATTCAACATTTTTTATTAAAAATTTACCATACTTAAGTCGAGTACCTAAGTATGCGTTGATAGAAAGCCTAAGTAAACATCCTTTACTAAATACATCATAACGTGTTTCTGAAAATTAAATTTTTTAAAATTATATATGATGGGCTTGGCGGCCATCTTTCCCTATTTTACACAAATTTCTAAGCAGACAAACTCGTAATATGTTTGCATTATTAAGAATTTTGAACTTCTAGTTTTGGCTACAGACAAATAAATTAAGAAAGTCTTTTATTTTGAAAAAAAAGAAATTGATTTTTACTGCTTTAACTAATTAATTAACCCCCTCCGAAAAAAAAAAGAATCACAAGATGAAACCTGAAGTTATTTCAACTTTATTTTAAGACACAAATTTCTAGGCACTCCTTTCCATAAATTAAAAGCATAAAATGTTTGTTTTAGCAACAATTTTGAATTTCCGATCTTAACAATGTACTTCTGTGCTTAGAAATTTGTGTAAAATATGGAAAGATGGCCGCCAAGCCCATCATGCATAATTTTAAAAAATTTAATTTTCAGAAACACGTTATGATGTATTTAGTAAAGGAGAAAAGGCTTTCTATCAACGCATACTTAGGTACTCGACTTACGTATGGTAAATTTTTAATAAAAAATGTTGAATAAGTACCATAATATAAGCTTGGAAATTTGATATCACACTATTTTTTAGCCACAAATTTCCCCCTTTTTTTTCTTTTCTTTTTTCTTTTTTTTTTTTTTTTTTTTTTTTTTAACTTTTGAAAAGTTGTTTTTTAGTAGATTGAACTTTACCAATATTTCTATAGCTTTTCGCGAAACTAGCTTATTGAAAAACGGGCTATAGGGTTCTAAATTCTAGGCAATTCTATAGGATTCTACAATATTTTATCTATAAATTTTTTTATAGAATTCTATAAGAAATTTTTGTAAGGGGCATAATCGTTTTGATAAAATTTTAATATTTGAAAAACTTATAGGTAATAAATTTGTTACTTAAAGATATTTTCATTTTTCGAAAATTTTCTTCTGAGATCTAATTGCAGTTTATATTGCTTTGATTTTGTCTTCAATACCAAATCTTCTTTTTGTTTTCATAGGTGGTAGAGTCGATTTCCCATAAAGGACTTAAGTCCGTTATGGGCCTTGTCACATCCAAATCGGTTCATAAATACATGTATTATCGCGTGACAAAAATCAGATCGTTTCAAAATATCAGCCATGCTGGAAATTCAAAGTGCTATAACTCAGTCATTTTTTAAGATATAGACGAAACGAAAGATGCTCCAGAATCTTTGCATCAAGCCCAAACACATAAGAAAAAAATCTTTTTCAATATATAATTTTTTGTGCCTCATTTTAAATTTAAATTTTTTAAATGGCCGCCATTTTGAAACAAGATGGCGGATGAGGCTGGCCAACGAACTCGGTTGAGACATTGCTATGTACTATGCACATTCCTTGTCACATCCAAATCGGTTCATATATACGTGTATTATCGCATGACAAAAATCAGATCGTTTCAAAATGTCAGCCATGCTAGAAATTCAAAGTGCTATAACTCAGCCATTTTTTAAGATATATACGAAACGAAAAATGCTCCAGAATCTTTGTATCAAGCCCAAACACATAAGAAAAAAATTTTTTCAATGTCTAATTTTTTTATGCCTCATTTTAAATTTAAAAATTTAAAAAAATCTTTAAATGGCCGCCATTTTGAAACAAGATGGCGGATGAAGCTGGCCAACGGACTCGGTCGAGACACTGGTATGTACTACGTACACACGAAATTTTATCCAAATCGGTTCATAAATACGAGAGTTGCAGTATGACAAAGATCAGATATATATATATATATAACCATTAATTAAACATAACCTACCACCATCAAAAACCGTAATATTATGAATTAAAGTTGTAAGTATAAAAAAAGTGCCAAATAATTTATTATAAGAATTATTATGGAAGAAAAAAGAAGAAAGTGGACACCGACAAATAATGGAAAAGCTTATATATTAAATATATATATATATATATATATATATGGATATATATATATATATATATATATATATATATATATATATATATATAGATCATGACCCCTAGACCCCGAAACCACCCTCTGTTCAAAATTGATATATATATATATATGTCGGTATACCACAAGGCGGTTGTACTTCCAGTTTACTCTCTGACTTATACTTATATCATTATGAACGTAATTTTACTAATAATAATCTACATTTATATCGTTATATTGATGACATCATTTTAATTGATACTGATCAATCTGCAATTACTCGATTTCCAGTTGATTATCCCACTAATTTGGAATTAACGGAAAACCTTTTATCTAACAATACAATTAACTTCTTAGATCTTAAAATTACAATCAAAGACAATAAAACAATCACAGATTTATATGACAAACGTAAAGAATTTAAATTCAAAGTTAATACATTTACAAATTTTAAATCTTGTCTACATCATTCTGTGTTTCGGAATATAATACTTAATCATTTATATAGAATAAAATGTTTATGTTCTTCTCCTCTAATTAACAATAATATTAAAAAACTAATTTATGATGCATTAAATCATGGTTTTCCAAAAAAATTCATATATTCATTAATATACAATTAGTACTTTTCTTACATGATCTATTAAAACAAATTAACACATGCGTAAACAAAATTACAAAAAATTATAAAATAAAAAAATATCTATAAAAAATTAAAAATTGTAAAATAATATAAAAAAAATATTATAGGTTGGTTGGGTGGGTAGATGTTAGAGTACGGAGGAGGGTGGTGTTGTCTGGATAATACGCAATGGTTAATTATATATATATAAAAAATGGGGGCTCTTGTACTATTACTATATTTTTGTTACGTACTTTATATGGATGTTGATTTGATATTTTATATGTAATTGGAGAATTTCATTAATATTATAATTAGCCTAATTATTGATTAATCTAATTTACAATTATTTGTTATTAAATTTTAAATTTACTAAGGACAATATCATATTAATTACTAATAGTATGCCATTCTTATAGTGAATAATATACATATAAGTATGTATAATATAAATATAGTTATACTGTATGCATTAAAATTGGGTAATTATTTTTATTATTATTACTCTATTCTTTATAATATTTATTATCGGTTTAATGTTTTTGAATGTCCCACATTCATACTTTATGGTTTTTTATGGATGTCTGAAGATAATCCACACTCTATATTTGTGCTTTTTAAGTAATGGGTATTTAAGTATCATTTAACCTTCTATTTACTTCCACATGTTTTTTACTTCCTGTTCATTTTATAAATATCTGATATATAATTCATAAAAAATAATTTTTATATTTAATAATTATTTATATTAATTATTACTGAATTTTATTTTGTATTATAGCATATAGCTATATGCTATATATTATCAATGTTCTAGAATTATTTAATTCTTAGTTTAGTTTAAATAAGTTAGCTAATAGAATATATTATATGCTTTTAAATTTTATTTACAATAGTTTTTAAATACATTGTGTGGTTTATATTCGGTTTATAATTCTCTATATATAAGGATATGTTTGGTTTTGCTGTTTATACAGTTATTTACATTCAAATGCTTACAATTATTTATACAGTTATTTACATTCAAATGCTTACAAATATTTATCTTGCGTTAGTTGTTTAATAGAAGTAATACTAGATGGCAGCACTAAATTTGTCTCTTTAAGATAGCTCTAATTGTTAATTTTTCTAGCTCCATTTCAGTTATAATTTAATACACCAGGGGGGTATTTTTAGCTAAATTTTGACGATATTGTTAAACTGTTATTAATTAATTTAATAGTGCATTTTAAAGAATGTAATTAATATCTATTTATTTTATATTAGATTAGATTAAATGTGTTTAACAAGGTATTTCAAATTTTATTTCAAAATGTATTAACTGCATCCTTTGGTATCATTTACTGTGATTTCTTAACTGTTTTATTCACCTTAATCTTTTTGATATACTGGCAGCCATGTGCGCGTGGTTTTTTGTAAAATACTGAAATATTAATCGGTATGGTGTTTATTATTTATATTTTATATCCTATAAATATTTAAATACGTTTTATTGATTCTTCCATTTCATATTATCTGTTTCTATTCTGCTTTCATTTTTAATCAATTCACTTGATCTTTTGGTTGTTTGGGCACAGGGGAAAATAACTTTTAGCTTTAGCTTATTTTTCCCACAGAAAACAACCATTTTGCTTATATCATTGAATTCTGTGCCCTTGATAACGTAATTCAATGTATAAGCTTTTCAATTTTTGTCGGTGTCCACTTTTTTCTTTTTCTTCCATAATAATTCTTATATTATTATTATTATTATTATTATTTTAATACTTACAGCTTTAATTTATAATATTTGACGGTGGAAGGTTATGTTTAATTAATGGTTATATATATATATATATATATATATATATCCATATATATATATATATTAGGTAGCTTTATATACTATTAGCTTTATATATTATTATAGCTTTATATATATATTAGGACCGAGTTCGTTGGCCAGCTTCATCCGCCATTTTGTTTCAAAATGGCGGCCATTTAAAAATTTAAAAAAAAATTAAAATTTGAAATGTGGTACCAAAATATTGAAAATGGAAAAATATTTTTTTCTTATGTATTTGACCTTTATACAAAGACTCCGGGTCAGTCTTTGTTTCGTCTATATCTGAAAAAATGGCTGAGTTATAGCATTTTGAATTTCCAGCATTGCTGACATTTTGAAACGTCCTGAATTTTGTCACGCGATAAAAGGCGTATTTATGAACCGATTTCGATGCAACTTCGTTTATACATAGTACATACCAATGTCTCGACCGAGTTTGTTGCCCAACTTCATCCGCCATCTTGTTTAAAAATGGCGGCCATTTAAATTTTTAAGAAAAATTTAAATTTGAAATGTGGTACCAAAAAACTGAAAATTGAAAAAATATTTTTTTCTTATGTGTTTAACCTTGATAAAAAGATTCGGGAGCAGTTTTTGTTTCGTCTATATCTTCAAAAATGGCCGAGTTATAGCATTTTGAATTTCTAGCGTGGCTGACATTTTGAAACGTCCTGATTTTTGTCACGTGATAACAGGCGTATTTATGAACCGATTTGGATGTGCTTTGGCGTGTACATAGTACATACAAATATCTCGACCGAGTTCGTTGGCCAGCTTCATCCGTCATCTAGTTTCAAAATGGCGGCCATTTAAAAAAAATTTAAAAAATTTAAAATTTAAAATGAGATACCAAAAAATTAGAAAATGAAAAAGATTTTTTTCGTATGTGTTTTACCTTAATACAAAGATTCCGGAACAGGTTTTGTTTCGTCTATATCTAAAAACATGCCTGAGTTATAGCATTTTCAATTTCTATTGTGGCTGACATTTTAAAACGACCTGATTTTTGTCACGGGATAACAGGCGTATTTATGAACCGATTTGGATGTAACTTGGTCTGTCTCTGTACATAGTACATACCAATGTCTCGACCGAGTTCGTTGGCCAGCTTCATTCGCCATCTTGTTTCAAAAGGGTTGCCATTAAAAAAAATAATTTAAGGTATTAAAAAATTGGAAAATGAAAAATATATTTTTTTATGTGTTTGGCCTTGATACAAAGATTCTGGAGCAGTTTTTGTTTCTGAAAATTTGTTCTTTTGTTTATGTCTTAAAAAATGGTTGAATTATAGCACTTTGAATTTCTAGCATGGCTAACACTTTGATACGGTCTTCTAATTGTCACGCGATAACACACGTATTCGCCTATTTCGATGTAAGAAGGCATGTGGATAGTATACATCAATATCTCGACCAAGTTCGCTGGCCAGCTTCATTAGCCATCTTGTTTCAAAATGGCGGCCATCAAATTAAAAATATATATATATTTAAAGTGAGGTGCAATAAATTAGAAATTGAAAAAGGTTTCTTTATTAAGTATTTGACCTTGATATAAGGATTCAGGAGCATTTTTTGTTTGTCTTTATCTTAAAAAATGGCTCAGATATAGCAATTTCAATTTCTAATGTGGGTGACATTTTGAAAAATCTGATTTTTTGCCTGCGACAGCACTCGTATATATCAACCAATTCCGATGTGAGTGAGCATGGGCACAGCAATTACTAAGGTCTCGACCAAGTTCACTGGTTAGCCTCATCCACCACGTTGTCTTAAAATGGCAGGCACTTTAAGAAATCGCCGAATTTGGCAGCCAAATATAAGTTACTTTAAATAAAAGCAGCTTAGATAAAGCTGACTAATTTCGCGAAATTCTCATTCATAATGATTTAGTATTGATAAAAATTAGTATTGAATCTCCTATATTACGTTTACACTAAATTGAGCTTCGTGTGTTTGAATAATATAAGTTGGCTTTTTTAAAATAAGGAATATGAAAGCTACCTCTTCCTCCCGGCACTGGCCGGAAGGACTTTTCAATATATAAGCTTTTCCATTATTTGTCGGTGTCCACTTTCTTCTTTTTTCTTCCATAATAATTCTTATAATAAATTATTTGGCACTTTTTTATACTTACAGCTTTAATTCATAATATTACGGTTTTTGATGGTGGTAGGTTATGTTTAATTAATGGTTATATATATATATATCTGATCTTTGTCATACTGCAACTCTCGTATTTATGAACCGATTTGGATAAAATTTCGTGTGTACATAGTACATACCAGTGTCTCGACCGAGTCTGTTGGCCAGCTTCATCCGCTATCTTGTTTCAAAATGGCGGCCATTTAAAATTTTTTTTAATTTTTAAATTTAAAATGAGGCATAAAATTTAGACATTGAAAAAGTTTTTTTTCTTATGTGTTTGGGCTTGATACAAAGATTCTGGAGCATTTTTCGTTTCGTATATATCTTAAAAAATGGCTGAGTTATAGCACTTTGAATTTCTAGCATGGCTGACATTTTGAAACGATCTGATTTTTGTCACGCGATAATACACGTATATATGAATCGATTTGATGTGACAAGGAATGTGCATAGTACATAGCAATGTCTCGACCGAGTTCGTTGGCCAGCCTCATCCGCCATCTTGTTTCAAAATGGCGGCCATTAAAGAAATTTAAATTTAAAATGAGGCACAAAAAATTAGACATTGAAAAAGATTTTTTTCTTATGTGTTTGGGCTTGATGTAAAGATTCTGGAGCATCTTTCGTTTCGTCTATATCTTAAAAAATGACTGAGTTATAGCACTTTGAATTTCCAGCATGGCTGATATTTTGAAACGATTTGATTTTTGTCACGCAATAATACATGTATTTATGAACCGATTTGGATGTGACAAGGAATGTGCATAGTACAAAGCAATGTCTCGACCGAGTTCGTTGGCCAGCCTCATCCGCCATCTTGTTTCAAAATGGCGGCCATTGAAATTTTTTTTAGGTAGCTTTCATTACAAAAAGCTACCTATTGCAGCCGTTCGGAGGAAAGCGATTTCAAAAAATTTTGGTATATTTTCATCGATCATGAACCCCAGATCCCGAAACCACCCTCCGTTCAAAAGTTGATATATATATATATATATATATATATATATATATGGATATATATATATATATATATATATCCATATATATATATATATATATATATATCTGATCTTTGTCATACTGTAACTCTCGTATTTATGAACCAATTTGGACGAAACTCGGTGTGTACATAGTACATACAAATATCTCGACCGAGTTCGTTGGCCCGCTTCATCCGCCATTTTGTTTCAAAATGGCGGCCATTTAAAAAAATTTAAAAAATTAAAAATTTGAAATGTGGTACCAAAAAATTTAAAATTGAAAAGTATTTTTTTCCTATGTGTTTGACCTTGATACAAAGATTCCGGAGCATTTTTTGTTTTGTCTATATCTTAAAAAATGGCTGAGTTACAGCACTTTGAATTTCCAGCTTGACTGATATCTTGAAACGACTTGATTTTTGTCACACGACAGGCGTATTTATGAATCGATTTGCATGTACCTTTGTGTATACATAATACGTACCAATGTCTCGACCGAGTTCGTTGGCCAGCTTCATCCGCCATCTTGTTTCAAAATGGCGGCCATTTAATTTTTTTAAAATAATTTTAAATTTGAAATGTGGTACCAAAAAATTGAAAATTGAGAAATATTTTTTTATATGTATTTGACGTTGATACATAGATTCTGGAGCAGTTTTTGTTTCGTCTATATCTTAAAAAATGGCTGATTTATAGCACTTTGAATTTCTAGCGGGGCTGACATTTTGAAACGACCTGATTTTTGTCACGCGATAACAGGCGTATTTATGAACCGATTTGGATGTACCTTGGTGTATACATAATACGTACCAATTTCTCGACCGAGTTCTTTCGCCAGCTTCATCCGCCATCTTGTTTCAAAATGGCGGCCATTTAAAATTTTTTAAAAAATTTAAAATTTAAAATGAAGTACCAAAAAAATTGGAAAATGAAAAAGATTTTTTTGTATGTGTTTGACCTTAATACAAAGATTCCGAAACAGTTTTTGTTTCTTCTATATCTAAAAAAATGGCTGAGTTATAGCATTTTAAATTTCTATTGTGGCTGACATTTTGAAACAACCTGATTTTTGTCACACGATAACAGGCGTATTTATGAACCGATTTGGATGTAACTTGGTGTGTACATAGTACATACCAATGTCTCGACC
This sequence comes from Maratus speciosus, assembly GCA_963932465.1. NCBI lineage: Eukaryota > Metazoa > Arthropoda > Arachnida > Araneae > Salticidae > Maratus > Maratus speciosus. Next base: position 687,113,212 of record OZ010787.1, on the reverse strand, counting down.
GAGTTCGTTGGTCAGCTTCATTCGCCATCTTGTTTCAAAAGGGCTGCCATTTTTTTAAAAAAATAAATTTTAAATTTAAAATGAGTTATCAAAAAATTGAAAAACGAAAAAGATTTTTTTTATGTGTTTGACCTTGATACAAAGATTCCGGAGCAGTTTTTGTTTCGTATATATCTTAAAAAATGGTTGAATTATAGCACTTTGAATTTCTAGCATGGCTGACATTTTGAAACGATCTGATATTTGTCACGTGATAACACGCGTATTCATTAACCTATTTCGATGTAAGAAGGCATGTGGATAGTATATCGTAATGTCTCGACCAAGTTCGCTGGCCAGCTTCATCAGCCATCTTGTTTCAAAATGGAGGCCATTAAATTAAATAAAAAATTATATTTAAAGTATGGTGCAAAAGAATTAGAAATTGAAAAAGGTTTCTTTCTTAAGTATTTGACCATGATATAAGGATTCCGGAGCATTTTTTGTTTTGTCTTTATCTTAGAAAATGGTTCAGATATAGCAGTTTGAATTTCTAATCTGGGTGACATTTTGAAAAATCTGATTTTTTGCCTGCGAGAGAACTTGTATATATCAATCGATTCCGATGTGAGTGAGCATGTGCACAGGAATTACTAAGGTCTCGACCAAGTTCACTCGTTAGCCTCATCCACCATGTTGTCTTAAAATGGCCGGAACTTCAAAATATCTCCGAATTTGGCAACCAAATATAAGTTACTTTAAATAAAAACAGCATGGATAAAGCTGACTAATTTCGCGAAATTCTCATTCATGATGGTTTAATATTGATAAAGATTAGGATTGAATCTCCTATAATCGGTTTCCACTAAATTGAGCTTCGTGTGTTTGAATAATATAAGCTTGCTTTTTAAAAATAAGGAATATGAAAGCTACCTCTTCCTCCCGGCACTGGCCGGAAGGACTTTTTTAATTTAAATTTAAAATGAGGCACAAAAAAATTAGACACTGAAAAATATTTTTTTCTTATGTGTTTGGGCTTGATACAAAGATTCTGGAGCATTTTTCGTTTCGTCTATATCTTAAAAAATGGCTGAGTTATAGCACTTTGAATTTCTAGCATGGCTGACATTTTGAAACGATCTGATTTTGTCACGCAATAATACACGTATTTATGAACCCATTTGGATGTGACAAAGAATGTGCATAGAACATAGCAATGTCTCGACCGAGTTCGTTGACCAGCCTCATCCGCCATCTTGTTTCAAAATGGCGGCCATTTAAAAAATGTTTTTAATTTAAATTTAAAATGAGGCACAAAAAAATTAGACACTGAAAAATATTTTTTTCTTATGTGTTTGGGCTTGATACGAAGATTCCGGAGCCTTTTTTGTTTCGTCTATATCTTAAAAAACGGTTGAGTTATAGCACTTTGAAATTCTAGTGTGGCTGACATTTTGACACGATCTGATTTTTGTCACGCGATAACACGCGTATTAATGAACGGATTTGGATATAACTTGGTGTGTACATGGTACATACCCATACGTCTCGACCGAGTACGTTGGCCAACATCATCCGCCGTCTTGTTTAAAAATGGCGGCCATTAATATTTTTCTAGTTTAATTTAAAATGAAGTACAAAAAAATTAGTAATTGAAAAAGATTTTTTTCTTATGTATTTTATATGTATTTCTTATGTATATATTTCTTATGTAGACCTTGATACAAAGATTCTGGAGCATTTTTCGTTTCGCCTATATCTTAAAAAATGGCTGAGTTATAGCACTTTTAATTTCTAGCATGACTGACATTTTGAAACGATCTGATTTTTGTCACGCGATAACACACGTATTTATGAACCGATTAGGATGTGACAAGGCATGTGCATAGTACATTGTTCTCCCGGCCAAGTTCGTTTGCTAACTTCATCCGCCATCTTGTTTCAAAATGGTGGCCATTTAAAAAAAAAATTAATTTAAAATGAGGTACAAAAAAATTAGAAATTGAAAAATATTTATGTGTTTCAGCTTGTTACAAAGATTCCGGATCATTTTTTGTTTTGCCTTTATCTAAAAAAAAGGCCGAGATATAGCAGTTTGAATTTCGAATGTGTGTGACATTTTGAAAAATCGGATTTTTTGCCTGCAACAGCACTCGTATATATCAACCGATTTAGATAGGAGTAAGCATGTGCACAGGAATTACTAAGGTCTCGACCAAGTTCATTGGAGAGCTTTGTTGCGCCCATTATGCTGTTTTAAAATGGCGGGCTATTACCGATAATTCGGGTTAATATAATTATTAATATAATTCGGGATATCACCTAATTTGGCGACAAAATTTTAAATCACTTTAACAAAACCAGCTTTGATAACGCTGACTAATTTGGCGAAATTCTCATTCATATTCAATATTGACAAAAGTTAGTATTTAATCTTCTGTAATCGGGTTCAACTAATTTGAGCTCCGTAATATAAGCTGGCTTTTAAAAAATAAGGAATATGAAAGCTCCCGGCACAGGACTTTTTTAAAATATCTGAACTGCCTATTGTTTTCTTTTATTTAATCCTGCAATTGCATAAAATATTCCAAAAACCTTATTTTGAAAAAAGAAGAGAAGATCGTCAAACTACACAAGTGACAATCATGTACAGACTGATAGAAATGACATTAGTTTCAATCTCTATTTTTCTCGTTATAATGTTATTAAATCAATATCTACTGTTACTTTCATTGTTGGAGTAAACATACATCTATAGTTACGCTTTCGCTTTGATAACAGTCATATATTCTTGAATAATCGCTTTGATTACATTTGAATATTGAAGAGCATGAAAGTACATTGTTACATTTCACTGTTAGTTTTAAACAATCACCTATTTTTACATAAGCGTTTTGATAAAATTTTAATGTTTTTAAAACTTATAGATAATAAATTCGTTACTTAAAGATATTTTCACTTTTCGAAAACTTTCTTCTGAGATTTAATTGCAGTTTATATTGCTTTGATTTTGTGTCACTTCAATATCAAATGTTCTTTTAGTTTTCATAGGTGTAGAGTAGAGTCGATTTCCCATAAAGAACTTAACTCGTTATGGAAAATCGGCTCTACAGCTATTAGTATTATCTAGATTTTTCATTTGTCTGGTATAATAGAAATTTTAAGCATTCTGAAATTACTTAGATTCAAGTCAATATTCGGCATTTTTAGGTAGCGAAAACTCTTTACGGTGTGTTTAAATCATCAGCATTTGAAAACTAAGTACAATTTAGTAAATATCGTAATTTCTTTCAATTATTAAGCGTATGGGAGTAGCAACAATGAAAATAAATTATCAAAAATTCACATTTGCTAAAACTCCTAAAATACACCCGATTATGGAAAAAAAATCTCCTGTTTCAAAACAGCAGCCGCACTAGAATTTCAAATTGCTCTACTCTCCATTGTTTTAAGGCTGGGAGGAAACCAAAAAATTGCTCTTGAATCCTTAAAGACCCAAGGACAATGCGAGAAATAAATTTGCGTTTATAATTTTTTTTATGTTTGAAATCCTTAAGGAGCCGCCATTTTGAAACAGGATGGCGGATCAAGATGTCCAACCAACTTGCTCGAGATCTTAATAAACTCTTAACATATGCTCAATCATATCCAAATCGGTCTATAAATACGAGCGCAATAGCATGACAATGATCAGATATCTATAGAGAGATATAATATACTATATACAAGGGGCAGTCAAAAAATTCACGGAATTTCGTTGTGACTGATTAATACCGCAATACAATTAATTTATTTGTTTTTACTTTTTACTACCGAAATTTATAACAGGCAGTGTGATAGCACTGTAGCTGAAGGTAGGAATGTGTGGCGATCAGTTGGCGCGATCTCGAAGTTCGAGCAAAAAACATAAAGTTCATGTGCAGATTGGGGAAATCTGCTTCAGAGACTTTGTTAGCTTTAGGCAGGTCGACATCCAACGTATTGCACGATTTCGGCGAATTAACAGGTTTGAAACGGCTTTCTCCTGCGTTTCAATCTGCTTTTTCTCCTATGTCACACTTTATTTTTCTCCTGTCGTCTCAGTGTGCGACCTGCCTTACAAAATACAAACAGTTTACGGTGACGATTCTTTAAAGAAAACAGCCGTTTATGAGTGGCTTCCAAGATTTCGGGGTGGGCAGGAATAGCTGGAAGACAAGAGTTGCAATTGGAGACTTTCAACCTCCAGAAACGAAAGAAGGGTCGAGCAAGTGAAACAGTTATTAATCAGATCAGACCGAAAAATGACTATGGACGAGTTGACACAAGAAGTGGAGATCTCCCATGAATCCATTCACGCAATCCTGTCAGATGATTTTAAGATGAAACGTGCCAGTGCAACGTTTGTGCTGAACACGAATCAAATGGAAACTCGGAAGTTGAAAAAAAAAGCCGACGTTTCTTGAGACAATCGTTACTGGTGACAAGACTTATTACAAACTATTACATTACAAACCGGAGACAAAGATGCAGTCATCCGAATGACACCAAGGAAATGTCAAATGTTATGCCGACAACGCACCATGAATTTGTACACACTGTTAATGGTCCTTTGCACGTACAACTTTTGGAAAGACTGACCAAAGAATCCCGCCAAATGGCAAAGAGGTTGATGTTCCTTCTATCACATCGATTGTTGTGCAGAAAAAAACATTCCACTCCTCCATCCTCCATGAGCTTCTCTACTCACCAAATTGAACCCAATCGGATTTCTAGCTCAAAATGGGCAGTTGGCTGCGGCCGAATGTTTTCAACAGTCAAAGATAACCACAGTAGAAGACATCCAAACCAAGGTGACGGCTGAACTTATCAAAAGAAAACTTTCGTCGTTATTTCCAGCAATGGCAGAAAATGGAGCAAGAGTGTGTGTTCTACTTTGAAAGTGATTAAGTAAGTGTGTGTACCTATATTCGTCAAAGATAACCGTTTTGACACAGTAGAAGACATCCAAACCAAGGCGACGGCTGAACTTATCAAAAGAAAACTTTCGTCGTTATTTCCAGCAATGGCAGAAAATGGAGCAAGAGTGTGTGTTCTACTTTGAAAGTGATTAAGTAAGTGTGTGTACCTATATTCTGGTAATAAAGAGTTACAACGAAATTCCGAGAACTTTTTGATAAAGAGATTAAAGGGATAAGAATTAAAATTCTTTTAAAATTCAAAATTTAAATTCAATTTCAAAAAATTAAGTTAAAATCCTTAAATTCTTTTTTCTTACTTTATATCTTATATTCTAAAATCCGTTGTAAAACCCCTTGTAACTTTGTTTCGCAGAGTAACATTTACTACGATTACCATTAAAATCGGAGAGTAACGAGTAACTCAAGATAGAAAATGTCGATGCTTGGACAATTCTCCTTCGTTTGTGGTTAAAGCCTTGTACATCACAGATCCCGAGAATTGCGCGGGTCTTTACCACTGGTCAATCAAGAGCTAATTAACCAATTAAACTAAATGTTCCCTCTCATGATACCTTCACACCCTGTTGGAAAATATTATAAGCCCCAACATTTCAGCAAGAATGCGCACGAAAAAGATTTGGTTTTGCCTATTCGAGGTGCCTGCACATGCACAACCTACAACCCTATAGGTTCCGAAATTTATTAAAATATCTCGAGGGACATTCGATCGAACTGGCGAAGATGATTATAAGGTGCAGCGACGAAATAAACGAGTTTGGTTCACAAACGGATTCCCGAGTCAAATTCTTTCTCCCATTAACCTCCCAGAAATTCCTTACATAGATAGATATAGCTTTCTCTGATGCATAGGCGCTGAATTTAAGTATTTATGACATATAATGGACTTTACCCATGTGACGTCAGCCGCGGGTAAGGAAAAGAAAAACTCCAATTAGCGTGAAGAACATTTTAACACCGCTCCCCTTTCGTCCAATAAACAGGCTTTTTCCCCGCAGAGGCGTGGCTGTTGCCATTCGTGGGTAAAGTCCATTATTAAGATGCTACTTGGCGCAGAATGATATAAATTTAAAAGCAACGTTAAAAACGCCAGAATAAGCAAACTTTCAGCAGACTAGTTTCGGTACCGTCCTCAATGCAAAGAATAACGGAAACTTGCTCATTTATATAGAGGAGAAGCGGATTCAACTGAGAAGTTCCTTAGCCACTGGGGAAACAAGAAAATGCGGGTACCAGCCAATAGGAGGTTGGTATAGGTAATGCCACAAAAATTGTTAATCAAAAGAGGATTTTATGAAATATTTCCAGCAATCTGATAAAGGAGGAATAGCGAATTCACTATTAACAATATTTTCCTAATTTGTCATGAACTTCTCAGTTGAATCCTCTATATAAACGTGCAAGTTTCCGTTATTCTTTGCACTGACGACGGTACCGAAACTAGTCTGCTGAAAGTTTGCTTATTCTGGCGTTTTTAATGTTGCTTTTAAATTTATATATATTAAATGTATTTAACTTTTAAACAGCCATTTGTACTTGTCGTACTAGGAAGACTGAAAAGTCCTGCTTTGTTTTTTATACGATTTAAGAAGGGAAAATTTTGCCCACATTTCATTATTTGGCCAATTCGACGTCAAAATGGAATTTCCAATAACGAAGATATAACATCTTTATTTGTTATTTTTCTAGCTAAATCTATTTTTAATTGGTTCACATGAAAACATGTGGAATGCTAAGAACACAAAAATCAGCGTGAAAACCAATCTATGCGTGTGTATATATGAGGGAGATGGCTATAAATATCTATCGCACGTGCAAGTTTGAAAATTTGGATGAGGGTAGTCCAAGCAGATCCTGATGAACACGTGACTCAGATTTCTAATTTTTGATAATCAGCCGAAAATATTAATTAAAACTCATCAAAAACGCGCTTTTTTGTCACAAAATGTGAAGCTGATGTCATAGCCGAAATGAAAGAAATTAAGAATTTTCAATAATCAACGAAAATTGAGAAAATTAATTAAGATATCGAATATTTTATACCTGTGTATAAATATTTCTAGGTTAATAAGTACAAAAATTCATTAAAAAAAGAGATCTTTTGATATTCCATCTGCGTTTTCATCACGGTAAAATGAAACAGTTCATCAGGCAAAGCAGTAGCATTTTCCCTTCTTATCAGTTACAAGTTCCTTGGGTAAATTACCGGTACCACGTGACTTTTTTCAGCCTCGAACCCATACTTGGAATATCCTCCATTGACTTAATTATTAAATGTTGCCAAATGCTAAAATCATAATTTAAAAGCATTTAATCGAAAATTATTAATGTGTTCTGTGGCAAGAGTCCAGTGATATGAATTCAGAGTTCGTCTACAAGGGTTCCAAAATATAGACTTCTTTTACGACCATTATCAAGCATTAACGGCAACCCAGATAGCATGAACATTAGCAGCAAGTTTGATTTTTTCTGATATTATCTTGCCGTGACAAATTTGAATTGAAAATTTGCAGCAAGTCTCCCGCAAGGTATACCATCACCCACTTGCATGAGTAGTTTGTTGTGAAACTGATGTCTTTAATTCCCGAAAGTGACGAAAGCAAAAAATCCCTCTGTTGAGAGAATAGACAATCAGCACATACGCAGAAATTGCCGAAATTTTATTCGACAGTCACCACTTTTTCTAAACGCTATACTTTTCAAATACCAAAAAATGCTTGAATTGAAAAGTACAAATACAGTCACCTCTCACTTATACGCATTTGAAGGGATTGATTTAAAATTGCGCATAATTGAGAGGGTGTTGTATGTAGTAATTCTTTATAGACATTATGAGAAAAAACATTTTTAAATATAAGAATTATGATTAATAACATTTTATAAAATAAAAGAGGTGTACTTAAAATCTTTACACTTTCCCAATAAAATTTAGTTTAAAAAACACAATAAACGTAAAATTTCATTTTACATAGAAGAAGATTAGTCCTCTTTTAAGAAGTCATCGATGCTAGTTTGTGTTTGCTTAAGCCGCGTTTGTACAACGACCTTTTCTGATGCTTTAAAGTGCGTCATTGTACTTAATGTTACGCCAGCATATTGAAGGTAACATTTCAAAGCGTCCAGGGCTCCTAAAGCAGTAGCATACGATGGGACAGTTACAATACCAGTTTCATCATTATCATCATCTTTTCCTTCTTTTCCAGCTGTCATGTCACTAAAAACAGTTTCAATAACTCTTATTGTCGTTAATATCAACATTGACAAAATCTTGGCTTATGCTGTTCCATTCTTCTTCGTCCATTTTAAAATCATTGCTATTGTTTACATATTCCTGTAATGGAATAGCTTCAGCATCATTTGAATGAACAAAATTCACTTTTCTAAAGCACTTAGAAGTTGTTGTGGCTGTTACGTTATTTCAAGAGAAAAGTGACATCCATAATCCTAATTTTCTTGAATTTCTTTTTCTACTCTGGGATATAAACATTCTTCGTACCAAATCTTTTCTGTACTGTGCGTCAACTGACCTTATTATAAATAGATCTAATGGATGGAGTCTGCTAGTACAATTTACAGGGGAAAATACAATTCGTGTATGTGTTAGTAATGGTAGCTATGAAGGATGGGCGGGCCACTGATCCATAAATAACAGAATTTTTCTTATTTTTTTAGCCACCTTCATATAAAATTCCTTCAAAAAGCCTAAAAATAATCTGTTATTTCCTCGTATAACTGAGAGAGACAATTCAAAGTGAGAAATCTGCAGTATTATTTTCATTAAGAAAATCGCGTATAAATGAGAGACGCATAAGTGAGAGGTGACTGTATTACCTAAACTTGTTTATGGTGATAAAACAGATGCATGCACCTTCTGACGGTGTGTTCGCATCAATACACCTGATCAGGTCTATGGACCTCTTCGAAGGGGTTAAACTTATATAGCGTAACATTTGTAAGCAGATTGTGTGTCATGTAAAGATTACTACTTTGCAGAAGTTTGCAGTATTTTTGATTATTTCTTTGCCGTTAATCTGCAATAAATTTGATACAGCATGAATTTAACTTGCACGACAAGTTAGCTGCAAGTTCAAAGTGTGGTGACTTCGGCGTTTGCGTTATCTTGCTGCAGTCTTGTTATGAACTTTCAGTCATGTCATGCTGAGCTTACTGCAAATTTGCAGATTTTCGAAGCAAGACTGTTGCAAATTTTCTGCAAACTAAAAATGCTATGTGGGAAAGTATAATTTAGTAACTAGGCGTAATTTCTTTGACTTATTAAACGAAATCTGCCTTTGCAGTATCATTACAGTGTCACCTGTATACCCAAAAATGTCCGAAATCGATGAGTGACGATTCTACTTTGCATATTCACATTCCGTAAATGTAGCAGTGCAGAATTTCAGATTGTGACGTTGTACTGTGCTGTAATGTCTGTAAAAATTTAATTTCCAATACAATTAAAATTTTAGATTAACCCTTTCAGGGGCAGAAGAATTTTGTTCGTAAACTGATAAATTATTTACTGACACCAAAATATTCAAACGAATTTCTTAAAAAATAAAAACCCGCTAACTTTCACTTTCATTACAGAGGCAAAATTTTATTAAAATATTCTTGCTGCCATTTGTCAGTTTTGCAATTAAAATTAGGTGGCTAGACAGTTTAGCCCTTGAAAGGGTTAAATCTATGTCGTCGTATTGAAGAGGCTAGCAATAGACGTTCCATGCTGAGAAATGTGGCATGTAGAATTACTCTCACGAATATAAACGTCAAACGTGTATAGTGAGCAGTGGCGAACTTTTCGAACATACTGAATATTAACTTTTTATTAGTGATGGGCGATTCTCGAGAATTCGACAATCGAGAAAAATCGTCATCGTAAAAAATCACAATCGATACAGCCATCGATTAATTCCTAGAATCTACAATCGAGGTGTTTTACAATCGATTATAACGAGAAAAGCTAAAAACAGTTATTGGAAAACTTAGCTATTATTCTGGCCGATAATTCCATAGTAGTGATAGGGCTTAGTGATGGGCGATTCTCGAAAATTTACCAATCGAAAAAAATCGTTATTGTAAAATACACAATCGATACAGTCATCGATTACTTTCGAGAATCTACAAAGGAGATGTTCTAGAATCGATTATTGAAATCATTGTTTTTACATATATATAAGGCAGATTTTATTAAATATAGGGTAACTGAAAACAGATGGAATAAAAAAACAACAAACCAAAGGGAAGCTATAAAGGAGCCATAAGACTGGAAAAGTCTTGTAAGGGTGCCCCTGGTTGAAAAAAAGCTGAAAAAACGCGAGTAGCTATGAAGCGGTAAGGGGAGTTTAAGTATCAAAAATTAGAAATTTTCGGCAATTAGCACCAAAATGGACAAAGAAATAAGAATCAAAAGCACCCCTAGTGGCAAAAATGTGAACTAAAGGATGATAAAAGGGATCAAAATTTTTTATTGATTTTTCTACGTCATTTGAGATTGGATCTTTAATTTCCCCATTTTTAGAAAGTCTTCGACTGGAATACATTAAACGAACCCCCGCGGGGAGCAAAGTAGGGGGAGGGGCAAGAAAAGTGCATAATATGAATAAGTGGTCACAGGACTTTCCAACGATATGGCACATGAGGGGTGTCGGCTAAATTTAGAAAAGTGCCCCCGCGCGGGGGCAAAGTAAGGGGAGGGGCGCGGGCGATATATAAAATGAAACAGTAGTCACAGAGCTTTCCAATGATATATCACATGAGGGGTGTCAGTAAAAGATAGAAAAGAGTCCCAACTCCCAGGATTCCAATTATCGTGCCCCCCCCCCCCCCCGAAATATACCCTGCCCATCCTTCTCTTTGAAATTTTCATATATTAAAAATTATTTATCGGAGGGCTCCGTAAAAAAATCAGATCTAAAATGTTTAAAAATGCTACGATTTCAAAAAAGTTCGAAAAGTGCCTCTCTTGGGGCGCCAAACTAGGGAGGGAAGAAGAAAGGTTCATAATATGAAAGAGTAACTTTCCGATGATATATCAAATGACTGGTCCAAAAAAAGTTAGAAATCTGCCTTTCCCACGTGGGTTCCCTCTTTTATCCCAGAATATACCCGGAAATCACGCAGCCCCACTTTTAAAATTTTATATTTAATAAATAATATTTATCGGAGAGCTCCATTAAAAAACCTCATTTAATGATATTTATTGTAGAAATCTCTACAATTAAAAAAAAAATTCACACCCACACTTGTGACAGCGTTTCTGTCCCATAGCTATCATTTTTATTCAAAATTAATTTAAAACATAACTTTCTTACTTCTAGATCATATTAGCTCCCCCCCCCCTCTTTCCTATAATAAAATCTGGATGTTTTTGAGAAATGAATTTAATCACATATTTCATTATAGGAAAGCGGGGGAGGGGAAGGCTAATATCATCTAAAAGTAAGAAAGTTATGTTTTAAATTAATTTTGAATAAAAATGATAGCTATGGGCCAGAAACGCTGTCACATAACACACTACCCCCCCCCTTTCCCCCTTTATACTTAACTAATGAACTTCCAAGTTTAATCAGGGAAGCTTCTTAACATAATAAACCGGTATACCAAATTTGGAACAAATCGAATAATTCTGCTTGAAAAAACCATTTATCTAAATTAAGGGGGGGGCGGACCAGCCCCCCTTCTCCCCCTTAATCCTTAACCAATGAACTTCCAAGTTTAATCAGGAAAGCTCCTTAACATAATAAACCGGTACACCAAATTTGGAGCAAATCGAATAATTCTGCATGAAAAGCCCATTTATCTAAATTAAGGGGGGGTCCAGCCCCCTTCTCCCCCTTTATACTTAACCCGTAAACCTCCAAATCTAATTAAGGCAACTTCTTAACAGAATGAACCGGTATACCAAATTTGGAGCAAATCGAATAATTCTGCATGAAAAACCCATTTATCTAAATTAAGGAGGGGGTCTACCCCCCTTTCCCCCCTTCATACTTAACTAATGAACCTCCAAGTTTAATCAGGGAAGCTCCTTAACATAATAAACCGGTATACGAAATTTGGAGCAAATCGAATAATTCTGCATGAAAAACCTATTTATCTAAATTAAGGAGGGGGGACCAGCCCCCTTCTCTCCCTTTATCCTTAACCAATGAACCGTCAAAACTAATCAGCGGAACGCCTTATCAGAATGAACATAAAAAAAATTGAAGCAAATCGTACATTTTAATCAAGAGTTATCGCGTTACGTACATGCATACACACAGAATCGACGGGTACATTAGCTCTCAGGCTTAGATAGCCTGTGAGCTAAATAGAGATTGGATAAGCAGATGGACTCCTTTGAGAAATTATGACTTAAACCAGAAATGCGGTAAGTTTGACTCTGAAAGCTTCATTTCCATCTCGCATTTCGGCAAATCCCATCTCGATGATTTTTCCAGCATTTCGACGCTTCCAGATGGGAAGCTGCTCGATGGTTGGTTCTCTCACGGTTTTAAACCTTTCGGGATGGGAAGTCTCTGGAGAGTTTCTCTCGCCCTTTTCAACCTTTCCCGATGGAAGCCTCTTGCTGGTTTCTCTCGTCCTTTTCGAATCTTGCAATGAAAAGCCTTTCAAGGATTTCTCTCACGCTTTTCAACATTTCGCTATGAGAAGCTTTTCGAGAATTTCTCTCATCCTCGGTAGAGAAGAAAAGTAAGAGAATTTATCGAGAGTACCAAGGGACGATATAGAGAAAAAGGCATGACAATGAGCTGTGAAATGAAGCCCTAATTTTCAAAGTTTCTCTTATTTTAGCCCTACCAAGATGTCACATACCTGGAATCCTCCGATAAAAATTATTTATTAAATATAAAATTTTCAAAGAGGAAGGTGGGTCGGGTGATTTCGAGGGAGGAGGACGCGAGAGTGGACTCATGCAGGGTGCAATTTTAAAAATTTTACCAAACCCTTCCTGTGGCATATAATCGAAAAGCCCTTTGACCACTCTTTCATACTATGAACCTTTCTTCGCCCAAAGGTGGGTGGGGAAGGGGCGAACAAATTTTTAAAACCGTAGCCGATTTCTATAATAAATTTAAATATCACTTTAGATGTGGGTTTTTTATGCAGTCTTCTGGTAAATATTATTTATTGAACATAAAATTTCAAAGTGGCGGCTGTGTGAATTCCGGGGCGAAAGAGTGGGCCCACGGGGGGAGAGAGGGGGAGCAATTTTCAAATTTTTTTTGTATCAGTCATGTGATATGTCATCGGTAAGCTCTCGGATGACTCTTTCATATTATGAGACTTTCTTCCTCCCCTCCCCAGTTTGGCCCCCACTGCGAGGGTAGATTTTTCCGCTTTTATCCTTTTAGATCGGATTTTTTTATGGAGCCCTCCGCTAAATATTATTTATAATATATGAAATTTCAGGACACTTTTCCAAATTTAGCTGAGACCCCTCATGTGACATATCGTTGGAAAGGTTTGTGACTACTTATTGATGCTATGCACTTCCGGTGGCTGCCCCCCCCCCCCCCCCGGAGGACACTTTTCCAAATTTAGTCTTGTGAGATATCGTTGAAAAGGTCTGTGACTACTTATTGATGTTATGCCCTTCCGGTGATAGTCCCCCACACTCTTTGCCCCCCCGGGGACACTTTTTCAAATTTAGTCAAGACCCCTCGTGTGAGATATCGTTGGAAAGGTCTGTGACTACTTATTGATGTTATGTACCTATGGTGTCCCCACCCCCCGGGGGCACTTTTCCAAATTTAGCCAAGACCCCTCATGTGAGATATCGTTGGAAAGGTCTGTGACTATTTATTGATGTTATGCACCTCCGGTGACAGTCTCTCCAAATTTGCCCCTCCCGGGGGACACTTTTTCAAATTTAGCCAAGACACCTCATGTGAGATATTGTTGGAAAGGTCTGTTACTATTTATTGATGTTATGCACCTCCGGTGACAGTCTCCCCCAATTTGCCCCTCCCGGGGGACACTTTTTCCAATTTAGCCAAGACCCCTCATGTGAAATATTGTTGGAAAGGTCTGTGACTACTTATTGATGTTATGTTCCTCCGGTGTCCATCCCCCCATTTTGCACCCCCCGGGGGACACTTTTCCAAATTTAGCCAAGACCCCACATGTGAGATATCGTTGGAAAGGTCTGTGACTACATATTGATGTAATACACCTCCGGTGACCGCCCCCCCCCCCCCCACTTTTCCCCCAAGGGGGTGTTTTTCTAAATTTAGCCTTTCATGTGACATATTGTTGGAAAGGTTTATGACCACTTACTCATGTTATCCACCTCCCGCACCCCTCCCCCCCCCCTTTGCCCCCACGGGTAGGGCATTTTTATAAATTCAGATGCAGACTTCTCATGTGACATATGGTTGGAAAGGCCTAAAGACCTGTGACAACTTGATCATATTATGCAGCTGCTGTGCCCCTCCGCTCGCTTTGACCCATCCTCCAAGAGATCTGGGCCGACGTTCATTCATTTCGATATTATATTTTTTACAAGATTTTGTAGTGCGTGCACACCACACCCGCCTGCTATCATATATCAGTGCCGTATATAGCGGTAGCCTGTTCGTGATTTCATATTACAAGATTACGTATAAATTAGGGGCCCCGATAAAAGGAGGGGCCCACTAGCGGTCGAAGTCACCTAGTCTTTATTAACATCTATTCATTCCAGTTCACCCGCAGACGATTCTTGATAAATGTATGACGTATATAATACATAATATATGATTTATAAAAGAAATTTGCAAACTGTAGTCATCGAGAAAAAATTTACACAATCGAAAAATATCGAGATGTCCATACAATCGAGAAAATCGAGAAAAACATCTCGTTATCGCCCATCACTACTTTTTATCACTGTGAGACAGTTTGTCTTTTTAATTTTTTTGTGTGATGTTATCGAAATGTATTGAGATAAGCACGTATTTATACAATAAATTGTGCGTATTTCTTCATACTTCTGGCTATTCCATTCAAACGTTTACATAAAATAGTGTGCATCGATTTCGGACATTTTTTGGGTATATATGCGAAGAATTATCTTATCCATGTCAACCAAATGTCGTTTCGTACTAATTAATTGATGCTCTAAAACTTTCTAGCTGGAAATTTTGCTCTATCTCTTTTCGTTTTCAATTTGCAATGTCTATCTTTCAAATTTCGCCACTAGGAGCGCTGCCGTCGTTTGCATTAAATCGGGCGTTGTCACTTTACTATACCGTTACCTCACTTCTATAGCTGTAGCTCTCTCCGTTCGCAAGTATTTTCAGATTAAAGAGACTTTCCTTTGCACCTTTTATATTTTTTTCATGTTCGTGTGACCAGCTGACCTATTAACCACCACTTTATAATCAGCTGAATTTTTTCTTTCTTCAAGATATTGGGTTAGCTATAATTTGACAAATTTTCAACCGGGAGGAAATGACATTTATTTATTTATTTTTTTTACGTGCATGGGAGGCTGCCGCTGCTCAACCCACCCACGGAACTGCAGCTGAAGTTCACGGAGCTTCATGATACAACTCTCTGAAGCATTTTACAAGTTATCGGCCGAGAGGAACTTGGTCATCAAAATCTGTTGATGGCTCACGGACTATTGGTATTATCTACATTTTTCATTTGTCGGGTATTATAATTGTAATACCTGTAATTGTTTAACACCTTCGGGACCGGCGCCTTTTACGCAAATTTTATTCGGTTGGCACCACTTTAAAAAAAAGTTACCTTTACTTAAATAATCATGAAAAGGCTCTAATTAAAGAAAGCAAATATTACTTCTGTATGCTCTTTTTGAGGGTGCATATATCACTGATTGTCACCACTAAATTTGTATAGTCTTCGTATAGTAAAAACCTCACAAATTCTGTCCTGAAGTTAGATGAAGAATACTAATCAAATTTTGTGGTGTCAATTGATTCTCTGCTGCTACACTGTTCTATCACTGATATATACACTCATGGTCCTGAACGGATTAAGCATTCTGAAATTACTTGGATTCAAGTCAATTTTCAGCCTTTTTAAGTAGCGAAGTGTTTAAATCTTCAGCATTTGAAAACTAAGTATAATTTAGTAATTATGCGTAATTTCTTTGAATTATTAAATGAAATCTGCCATTGTAATGTCATTTTTATCTTAATCATAATGTGTATCCGACGTATAGTAAAGTGGGGACAAACGCCGTGGTTGGACAGATGCCGCAGAGATTGTGTAGGCGACACTAGCATTCCCTAGACCAATTTTAGAAGTTCGTAGTGTTCCTCTGTGCTGTGTGATGTGTTGTATGCGTTTCCACCGCTTAATTATCAGTATTTACATATTTATGCCAGTTTTTACTGCTCGAACCTTCATGGTAAGTTGGTAAAATTATTCTAATGAAGTTTTATTACATATTTTAAGAAAAATAAACAGAGATTTCATCTCAAAATCGATTGCAACTATAGACTAGATGTTGCCTTTCTCTCACGTCGCTCACATGATACAAAATGGCGGCGCGGCATCTTACCCGCCACTATGGGACAGATGCCGCAAAATATATTTTTGTTTTTCGGTTCAATAGATTCATCACTGCAATTGAAGTATAACTTACATTTAAATGAATGTATATTAGCGCATTCTGCTACTTATCAAAATATTCTTAGCAACAATGTTGGTCACCATGTATGAATAAGGAAAACGTAGGCCGTTTACAATTCTCACCATCTAAACTGTTAAACAAAATATCTCCTGCCTCAATGGTCAAAAGGCCTATTCAGCCAAGTAAGAGAAAGTTAAAGGATGCAAATATTACAAGCCCAGAGTTTATAAACAATAAAAAAGAAGAAGGAAATGAAAAACAAAAGAAACTAGAAAACGTCAAAGAACGACAACTTGGCGGAAGTAAAATTTGTAAAAAAAGGAAGGGAAAGATCAACTTGAAAATGCCTTACTTGAGGAAAAAACATTTGGTCCATCGAGCCGGAGTTAAAACGAACTAAGTGCAATGCTTAAAAGGATAATGCGCATGTAAAATTTGTTCGAAAAGTGAACTCATTGGCACTGTGCCAAACAGATTAGTGGAAGACAAAAAATGGATAAAAAAATAGCAACCGATAAAAGAGTGTTGAAATTGTCAATGACGAGATTGAAAAATATATTCCTTAAAACTGATCTGAATGTGTGCGAGTTAGAGCAGCTTCAACCATTGAAAAAGGAAAGTGAAAAATTAGAGGAAGAGTTTTTTTCTGTGTGTGAAGAAACAGACATCGATTCATTTATACAGGAGAAGGATGAACAAGACATCTTAGATGAATTGATAGTAGAAATCGAACATGCAATTACAGCTAGAAAAAGAAATCTGGACAATCCAAAGAAGGAAGCGATTGAAATAAACTTACCAAAACTTTCTCTACTAGTGGTCAAATTCATGAATGGTTGAGTTTCAAGGATTTATTTAAAGCTAACATCCATAATAATGCAAATTTATCTCCAGCTCAGAAGCTGCAATAGTTGAAATTATCTTGTCAAGGACACGCCTTAAAAATAATAAAATCCATACCTATTGAAGTATAGCATGGGACTTGCTATCTGAAAGATACTCTAACAAACGTGGATTAATATACAGCCATATTAGAAAATTATTAAATTTTTTATTCGTGCAAAGTGATGCATCCGCAGCAATACTCAATTTGATGGATATGACAAATGAATGTGTCCGTTTATTCAAAATGTTGGATCAGAAGGTCTTTTCAGAAACTTTGTTGATTTATTTAATATTTCAAAAATTAGATCATAATGTTAAATTATGGTGGGAACGTCAGTTAAAAAATGACGAACTTCCAACATTACTTCAATTGATAAATTTTCTGAAAGATTATGCTCGTTCATTACAATCTGCTAAAGGAAATATTAATTACAAGAAAAACAGATATCCTAAATTAACTGCAATGACTGCTTCTGTTAATAATATTTAGTGTAAAT
This sequence comes from Maratus speciosus, assembly GCA_963932465.1. Classification (NCBI taxonomy): domain Eukaryota; kingdom Metazoa; phylum Arthropoda; class Arachnida; order Araneae; family Salticidae; genus Maratus; species Maratus speciosus. The sequence continues at coordinate 687,095,303 of OZ010787.1, read as the reverse complement.
ATTATTCTTCACATAATCATAAAATATCTAAATGCAGTGAGTTTCTAAAGTTATCTGTTCGCAAAACAGGGTTCATACAGAGTTGGGAAGAAAAAATCCAAGGAGTACCCAAAGAATCCAAGGAGTCCAAAATATTTTAAGGATTTGCCATTTTTTTTGTTGTTGTTGTTGTCGATGTTTTTATGTGCTGCATCGTTATGTGGTATGCACACTCCAACTTTTAATGCCCAATTTGGAAAGAAAAGCATTTAAAAAAAAAAAAAATTACTCTTATTAGAATCTAATTGTTAGTGCAGAAATTGCACAGTATTTACAATATATTGCTTATTGATTTCATAAGTTTAAATATAAAATTGACAATTTATTTTTTATGCAGTGACCAATGGTCATGTCACAGGGCTGATTCTGAGTAAAAAAAAATTTCTGAAATTCACAGCAAATCTTCTGAAAAGTTACACCAGAAAGGGGGGGCGGGGGAATCCACTCCCGACACTAGCTATGCATTTTCTCTGTGGGTCATTGAAGAAATTCGCATTTTTTTCGCGATCTTTTGACGAAATTTGTGGGGGGGGGGGGGGGTGCGATCTTTTGACGAAATTTGTGGGTTTTTTCGCGATTTTTTGACGAAATTTGTCATTTTTCGCGATCTTTCAACGGAATTTGCCGTTTTTTCAAGATTTTTCGACGAAATTTTCCGTTTTTTCGCGATCTTTCGACGAAATTTGCTGTTTTTTTGCGATCTTTCGACGAAATTTGCCGTTTTTTCGCGATCTTTTGACGAAATTTTCCATTTTTTCGCGATCTTTTGATGTAATTTGCGGGGTTTTTCGCGATTATTTGACGAAATTTGCGTTTTTTTCGCGATTATTTGACGAAATTTGCGGGGTTTTTTCGCGATTCTTTGACGAAATTTGTGTTTTTCTCGCGATCCTTTGACGAAATTGGCGATTTTTCTGCAAACGATTGACAAAATTTATTTTTTCCGGCGACTATATGCCCGAATTTTCGTATTGGTGACCGATTTTTTTAAATTTTCGGAAACGAATGCCTTACATTTTTGGAAAATTCGGACTACAATCACCCCTGTAAATAGATATTAGTCAAACCCCAATCACTTATTATGTATATTACATACATGATACATCTTAAAGAAAATTTTAAAAGGCACAAAAAAAAAAGAATTCTAAATGCAACATACAAGAAAAAATATAACAAGTTTTGAATTTATTCTTTCAGAACAGCGGTAACCGCTTTCTTTGAAGGTGAAATTTTGACGAATTTGCATTTTTTTCGCGCTCTTATGATGAAATTCGCGTTTTTTTTTTTTTTTTTTTGCGATCTTTTAATGGAATTCGCGTTTTATTTCGATTGTCTAACGAATATGACGTTTTTTCGCGATCTTTTGACGGACACCGCGTGTTTTCTGCGATCATTTGATGAAATTCGCTTGTTTATCGTAATTGTTTGATGAAATTCGCGTGTTTTTCGCGATCATTTGACAAAATCCGCATGTTTTTCGCGATCTTTTGAGGAAATTTGCATTTTTTGAGGAAATGCGCATTTTTTTCGCGATTTTTTGAGGAAATTTGCGTTTTATGCGATCTTTTGAGGATGTTTTTTTTTAAATGAAATTCGAGTTTTTTCGTGATTCTTTGAGTAAATTCGCGTTTTTTTCGCTGTCTTAAGAAATTCGCTTCTTTTTAAGAATTCCGAGTTTTCCCGCGATCTGTTGGTCCCGTGATTCGCGTTTTGCACGATTCTTTGACAAAATTTACGAATTTTTTCCACGATTGATTGCCGAAAATTGACGGTATTGTTTTGGAACATATTTGCGAAAAACGCGATTTTTACGAGATTCTTGGCTAAATGCCAAACATCGATAAAATTTAAAATAAAGGTCGGCTAACAGTGTCGAAAAACGAGCTTTACTGACCTAATAATTGAAAAACGGACCTAGTGGGAGCCCTGCTATTAAGATTACCCTACCCAATCAATGTTGTGCATCAGATGAATAACGTGCATAAAGGATTTACCGAGTGTTTTTCAATCACGATTTTTTATCCTCGGCAGCAATATCACTTGCACCCGAAACCGCAATAGAATACAAGGAGTTTCTAAGTAGTGGTTTGCTTATCTAAGTAGTTCTAAGTACTACTTGGGAATGTTTTCATTTCCAAGGAGTCTGTGCGAACCCTGCAAAAGAGTGCAATTTGTAAAAAATAAAAATCTGTGTTTTGCATGTTTGTCTGCAGAACATAAATTAATTAATTGTCAGTCAAAAAGAGTTTGTTCGAAATGTAATTTGAAAAGTCAATAGCTTATTACATTATGAAAGGCGAGAAACAAATTATCCAGATATAAAAATGCAAGTAAAGCCTCAATTCTCGAATCAACATAGTGAGACTGTTAGTGAATCATCTAGTAATGTAAACATGTCAATAAATTCTTGCCTTGGGGAAATATACTCAAAATCATTTGGCATACTTGCAACTGTGCTGATTAATGTGAAAGATAATTATGGAGGCAATAAATTATTGTGTTCATTATTGATGTTGGCAGTAATTCTTGCCAATAATTTTATAAATGAGCGTATGATAAAATTATTAGGAGTAAAAAGAAATTCAGCTAATTTAAAGATTAAATGTTTGGGAATGAGATACTCTGAAGAGACTCGTAGGGTTGTAAGAGTGGAATTTTCTCCACATTTTGATAAACAAAACACACGATTAGGAACTTTTTATATTTTGAAAAAGATAATGAGTAATCAACCAGTTGTATCATGTGATATTTAATTCATTCAGTCATTTAAAGAACATAACATTTGCCGACGCTGAGTGGAATGAACCAGGGCTAAGACTTATTATTCGGCGTGTCACTATCATTATCTATAATTAGAGGAGAAAAAATATTTGGAAAACCAGGACTTCCTTTTGCAGTAAATTCGGACTATGGGTGGTTAATAACGGGAGATAGCAATACATTGTCAGAAAATAAACCAAATATTATAGTTCATTTTGCAAATGTTGAAGCAGATTATGTGAAAAAGTTTTAGGAGTTAGAAAATATCCCCTTGAAGGAAATATACAGAAATGAAGAAAAATATTGTGAGGAAATTTTTTATACATTCCATTCACGAGATTTGAATGGAAGATATAATGTGTGTTTGCCATTTAAAAAAGAAATGCAAAGAATTAGGGGAGTCAAAATCACTAGCTATGAAAAGTTTTCCAAACTTAGAAAAAAGATTTAATAGAGAATGCATGAAAATTATTGTATTTATGAATGATATCTTGATATGGGACATATGGAGAAAATACCGAAGGACAAAAGTAAAAAACCCGTTAATGAAGTTTATTATCTTCCACATCATCCAGTCATCAGGGAATCTAGTACAACAACCCATCTTAGAGTTGTGTTTGATGGGAGTGCAAAAACTAAAAATAATGTTTCTCTTAATGAAAATTTAATTGTAGGAGTATTTAACAAGAGTTATTTTTTTATTTTGTTGAGATTCTGCACACATGCTATAGCTATTAACACTGATATTGCAAAAATGTATCGTCAAATTAAGATATTTCCTGAAGATCAAGATTTTCAACGAATTCTCTGGAAAGATAAATTTTCCGATGATATTAGTGGATATCGTCTCACAACATAACATATGGATTAGCATCTAACCTATATTTAGCTACTAAGGTTCTACAAAAATTAGCATTGCATGAAAAACTAAATTTTCCTTTAGCGTCAAACATTGTATTGCGTGATTTCTACGTCGATGATTTACTTACAGGTTCTCCCGAAGAAGCTATTAAATTAATATTCAAGTTACAAGAATTAATGAAAAGAGGTAGATTTGAATTACGTAAATGGGTATCAGATGACATTAGTGTACTTTCCTGAAAATTTAATTCAGACTAAATCCGATTTATCAATTGAAAACGATAATTCAATAAAAGTGCTAGGATTAAAATGGGACTTGAATCGTGATGTCTTTAAAATTAGTGTAACCACAGGACCAACATTAAAAGAAGTTACAAAGAGATCTATATTGTCGGATATAGCCAAAATGTTTGATCTATCACTTTATAATTTCTGCAAAAATTCTACTTCAGAACTATGGAGTCTCCATCTGGCATGGGATGATCCTGTTCCACTACTCATAAAAAAAAAGTGGATAAAAATTCGGAAAGAACTCGCATGTTTAACCCTTTCATGCATGATTTTTTATGCATTAAAAAAAATCAAGCAATTGTTTTATGTGATAAATGAGAACCCATTATCATGAAATAATATTATCAGACTTTTTGATACACTATTAATTAGTATATTGATATGTCCTCATTTGAGGACATTATGCAACAAGGGGTACATTCAGTGTCTTCATATGGGGACAATATTGTTCAATATTCACATATTGCGTAAGTTTTATCTGATTTATATGGAATGAAATGATTCCATGCGCTCTGGATGCAATAGTACTCCACAAATATATCAGGTTTTGCTTTTGCAAGCTTTAACTCTACAGCGATTGACAAACTTTGTTTCTGTTTTCTTTGGAGAATGATTTTCCTTCATCTAAATGCATTGTGTGTATTTCAACATTTTATCAAAGGTTGTCCTGCAGAGAGTCAACCTGTTTTATTTTTATTTAGTTCAGCTGTACCCTTGTATGTCAAACTGGATGCAATTGAACTTTTCAATTCTACCAGGTCTGAGCTTTTGGTGTTTTGTAATTTCCATAAGATCCAGATGTTAACAAAGTTGACCTTTAAACAGTGATAAAAAATTCATGTTTGCTTTTTTAACAACCTGCAAAACAAAAATGGAATTCCGTTTACTTTGGTGCAAACTGTCCACATATGAGGACATATATGTTTCATGCTATAAATAAAAACTCAGCAGAAATATTACAAAAAATTTCTTTCTTTACATACTACATGATGATAGATTGTATATATAAAAAAAGACCTTGATGGTAGTATGACTATTTCCTGGTCTATTTGTAGCAAATCCTGCCAAATATCACAATGCTTCAATATTTTGATTTTAGTTCAATATTGGTGTGAATTATGACTATCGGTATGATTCTGCCAACTATTATCTATCCACAAATGAGGTCTCCGTGAATGAATGATGAAAAAAATTTCTAACTCTAATATTTTATAGGGCAGTACTTATCTGTCCTCATATGAGGCCCGTATGAATGAACATGCGCATACCCAGGGTATGAATGGTTTTTACTTTGTCACCAATAAATACAAATAATCACCTTATTTAGTCGGTAAAACTTTTGCGATAAAATAAGTTGAAGATTACTTTTAAAAAGATACAATGACAAAAGAAAAATTAATTTTCCCAGAAAGGAATTAACTCTGTTATGGGAAATCAACTATACAACTATTAGTATTATCTAGATTTTTCATTTGTAGGGCATTATAGAAATTTTAAGCACTCCAAAATTAATTAGATTCAAGTCAATTTTCAGCCTTTTTAAGTAGTGAAAACTCTTTGAGATGTGCTCAAATCTTCAGCATTTGAAAAATAAGTATGCACAATTTCTTTGAAATATTAAACAAAACCTGCCTTTGCAATGTCATTTTTAGCTTGAACAACGTGGTATACATCAAATCATACATCAAACACACAGTCAAATAAATATGTCGGATACACTTCCGATGTATTTATTTGACTTTTTGGATGTATTCTTATTTTGATGTTTCTTTTTTTAATTATCTCTGGCAGAAATCGAGCTGTCTATTTTTTTCATTTTCTGCGTCATATTATAGCATATTATTCATAGATATAGAGTCGATTTCCCATAAAGGACTTAACTTCATTATAGGAAATCAACTCCACATCTACTAGCATTATCTAGAATACTAATAGCTAGATTTAATAGATCTTTAGATTGCATTGCATACAATCGTGGATTATATAAATATGTAATCCAAAGACCTTTGACTTAGACCGTAACACAAGCTATGACAGGATATTTCGAAAAAAGAAGAGAATGCAATGCTTGGAATGTTATATTAGGAGTCCTGGATGCAGCAGACATATAGTTGTGGATGGATTCTGCTATTAGCTTGCATTTAAAAGGTTTTTCACCTCTAGAATTTGTTAAACTGAGTGTTTAATTATATCATTGTAGAAGATGTTTTTATTATCATGATTTTTTTTTTTATTCAGGATGTCTCTTTTTAATCAGATTTCTTACCTTGGTTTCTATCTCTTATATATGTCTGTAGAAAATCTGAAAATTCGACAATTTTATTTTCTTGGAAAGGTTTATTTTCTAACAATGTTTCTATTGTTTTAAAATGACTGAAATTTTCAACCATTACTCCATTGTTATATTTGTCAAACTTTACATAGAACATGCCTAGACAGCTTAGCTGGGCGTAAATTTTTGCAAACTACATAAGTGACAATCATGTACAGACTCATAGAAATGACATTGTTTGAATCTAATATTATAACGTGAAAAATAGAGCTCAGAAGTAAACAGACACCTATTGTTACGTTTTCGCTTTGATAACAGTAATATATTGTTGAATAATCGCTTTGATTACTTTTGAATATTCAATAGCATGAAAGCACATTGTTGCATTTCACTGTAATTTTAAACGCTCACCTATTCTTACATAATCATTTTGATAAAATTTTAATATTTGTAAAACTTATAGATAATAAATTTGTTACTTAAAGATATTTTCACTTTTCGAAAACTTTCTTCTGAGATCTAGTCGCAGTTTATTTTGCTTTGATTTTGTGTAACTTCAACACCAAATCTTCTTTTAATTTTCATAGGTGTAGAGTCGATTTCCCATAAAGGACTTAACTCCATTATGGTAAATAGACTCTACAGCTATTAGTATTATCTAGATTTTTCATTTGTAAGGTATTATAGAAATTTTAAGCATTCTGAAATTAGTTACATTCAAGTCAATTTTTGGCATTTTCAAGTAGCGAAAACTGTTTGAGATTTTTTTAAATCTTCAGCTTTTGAAAACTAAGTACAATTTAGAAAATATGCATACTTTCTTTGAATTATTAAACAAAAGCTGCCTTTGGGATACAAAAAGAAATGAATACATCAAGACTAGGTTGATACATAGAAAATTTATGCCAGTCTTTCATAAAAAATCATAATTCAATGTATGAATAAAACATTGTGCTCAGATGGTAAGGTGTTTGGGCTGGGCACGGATGGGACATAATATGCAACCATGTCCGCATGTTGTGTCTTGGATAGCTATAAAAGCAACTAGCAAAGAGCTGCATTCAAACTATGATTCACTGTATACAAAGTGGCAGTGACTGTTTTTTACCGAAAATTGTCAATTTTGCTCCAGTTATACAGAATAAAGATATCATTTCAATATTTTAAATCTTTAATAATAAAGGTTTAAATAACACTTTTAAACCATAATACCAAAAATTACTGATGTTGAAGATATCAGCAAAATCTGAAAGATAAAAATGTTGATCTTAGATTTAAACTTGTCGACACTTTTAGAGACTTCCTCTCTTTAGAGACTCTTTTTTAAAATAGTGACAAGTTTAAAAAAAAGGGGACTAAAAGTGAGAAAAGTGAATAACTTGCATCCTTTTAAATCAAATCAAAATAAAATGTCAAGCAAATTTTTTCCCAATTTATAAAATTAATGTTTTTACCAGATATTTCAGAAACAACACATTCTGATATTTCCTCATAAAAATTACCTTCTGACTGTATTTGAGTATCACCATTTGTGAATAGCAATTTTCATCTTATATTTTGTTGTGTCATTAAATAAAGTGAATATTTCTATTTGGAAATAGTAGTTTGGCAGCTATGAAACCAATATATCTTTAAACACAAGCAGGGGAAGATTGACTCAATCAAGAGCAGGATGGATGATACCTAGACTTGCCAAGTTATGATAAATTGCACTCAATTAGCACATATATTAAAATAGCATGTCGATAATAATAATAACATTTTTGTATATTTCTGAAGATTGTTCTTAAATATTAGGATAATACATAGATGACTATTTAATGCTATATACTTTAATCACAAATAATAACTCTACACAGACTCACTAGAGATACAGAATTCTAATCATAGAAAGGCTGAACACATTTATTGACATAACTTGAGAATATGTTATGGACAAGCAAAAAATGAAGTCTTCCACTTCATGATGCTAAAGTCTACAATCTCCTCAGTTGAGAAAGAAATTTAATCAAAATTCTAATGCATATTCAATTCTTATAGAGTACAAACTTAAATAGTTGATTCATTCTATCAGAATGCAAAAATACAGCTATGGGAGACATTGAACTGCACTGTAACAAGTTTTTACTACACCAAATGAAAAAAATTTGAAGAAAATTTCTAACATTCAGTTTCATTTCAAAAATAGAATTGTACATTGGGAAAAAAAGAAACCTGATTTGCATCTAAACAGCTGGAAGCCACTAGTACAGTTGTAGAAAAACATCCCATGCTATTTTGAGCAGTTTATTGGAGAAAAAAAAAGGTAGCAATCAAATAACATCGATATTTTAAAATTTTTCTATCTACATACACTTTTTCTATACATAATTTCATGGCATTTCTACAGTAAGTTTTAGAGTTCTTTCTTGATTATTAGGCTTATTTCAGAGGTTCTGATAATTTATCAAGTTTACAAGTATCAGATGTAAAACTTATATCATGAGGTTTGTTAAAGATAAGCAAAAAGCTATTCAGTGAGAACCACTGAGATCCATAATAGTATGGAGAGTTAACTCACTGATCCACTTTTAGTTGCAACTGCAATCACACTTTCGATGCATGCAAGTAATGAGCCTTGCACTTTTCTTAATATTAGAAGCATTTTTCAAACTTTTCCACATACGGTGTTTTTCTACAGCTTTTTGATATTTTTCATTATTTTTTGTTGAGCTTACCTAAAATTTCATTTTTAACTAATATCAATTTAAAAATTCGCAATGAATTTAAATAAAATCTACAGTTTTTCAAAAAATATATATATATCAGTGAAAATTTTAGCAACTTTGTCCTATTTTTAAAAGAAAATCTAATTTGAAAATATCTACTCCATGAGAGGAAATCTATTTTTTGGCAAAAATTTTCCCGATTCACGGATTTAATGTATCAGAATAGAAAGTTAGCCCTCCATACTATTGTGGAGCTCAGTGGTGAAAAGCTAAAATTTTGGCATTTATCAATCAATACAATAAAAAATCTGCATCGGTTAGAATTTAATAATTCATATTTCTATCAGAAAATACAAAAATGAAAAATTTCTGTTTCTGTTTTTAAGTAGTAATGTCATACAAAATTAAACATAAGTCTATTATTTTAATGTTCATCAACCTCCAAACACATGGAAATGAAACAAACATTACTTGATTCTAACTAATCAATAGATTTACTTGTACACTACTTTATTAATTTTACTTACACAGATCTTCCAATAAATGGTAGCATGTCTTTATGTGCAGTGAATAGGATGTTAGCATTGAAAAATCCGAAAAAGATCTCATTCCATTGCATTCTATACAGCAATCATTTTCATTTAATTCTTATGTCATTTTCATAAAAAAATTTATACCAAAGTTTTTTGGCCTCTTTATGTATCAAAACCATTCTGCCATTAATCATTTCTCAGATTCATATTCAATATTTAGTCATCATTTGTCCTATTCATAAAAATGTTAGAGTTTTATGAATGCAAATCATTTTTTTTTCTCCTTTTAAAAAAGGATATTTCTACTGATGCTTTTGATGAGTGAATTGTGGTTTTTATGTTTGAGATATTAAAAAATAATAATAATTGGAAAAAAAATTAACATTAGAGTCGAAACTTTGGCCTAAATGATTCGAAATTCGGTACTGGGTCAAAATTTTCAACAAAGATTTAAAATATTTTATCAAAATTGAACATTTTATTGAGAATTTAAAAGTTGTAACAATTTTAATATGTAAATGACTCTAAAGCTTAATTCATGCGTATCAGTTAATAGTATGCATTATTTTCTACAGATTTCTTTTTTCCTCCACCATAAGCAATGCTCAAAAAACCGGCTTGGTTTTTCCTTGCAACAAACTTTATTTTGTTGTTTTATACCATTACAAAAATAAAAAAGATTAAATAATGTTTAAACTAACACTTCTGTATAAATGACAGAACCCAATAGACAAGCAGGAGTATTACTTGGAAAGAGGGAGATATTATCTACTCTCACTAAACTGTCCTAAATAAATGGGAGATAATGGTTTATAACTGTAACAATATTCCTTAGCTGTCTTCTATTAAATCTGTCTACTTAACTCATACAGTGTTTCAAAATGGAATAATGCTTAGAATAGATAATAATCACAGTTTATTTGCACAAATTAATTTGAATAGAGAGTCATCTATGGTTGGTATTACTACATACAAATGTCCAAATAAAGGAGAATTGGGATTTAAGATTTTTTTTCATAAAAACAAACGCATTTGTTACAGAAGCTCTAAAATAGGCAAGACATTAATAGAGCAATTCATATACTGACATTAAAAATAAAATATTAATGCAAGAGATCAAAGTACTAGTAGCAGCAATTCCATATCAAGAATAATAGATTGAGCAACTTCAAAGAGTCAAAACTACAAAGATGAATATATACAGAATGAAAATAGAATTGCACATCAGTAAATCTAACAGCATTTTTAGCTTCAATAATATTGTAGTGCCTATAATATTAAAGTATAACAAAAATAGGCCAATGTTTCATATATCCTAAATTAGTAATATCTAATTTTCGAAAAAGTATGTTATTCTTCCAAAATAGGTGAAAAATCAAATGATACAAAACGCTTCAAACAATCTAAACATAAATATATTTATATAGAATACAAATAACTCAATAATACTATAACAAATTGTACATGCATGCACACACACACACACAATAATAGTAAGATTTCATCTTTCCATTTAACCATCTAAAATTTTTATTAAAAACCTTTTATTGAGTATTTATTTATATATGACATGGCAAAAATGAAATGGATTTAACAGGAATTATTTTACAAGATTACAAAAAATTACAATTTCAAAATATTTGCCTCAAAAAATTAAAACTATGTATAATACAGAAAACAATATTTTCACTTTACAAAACTAAATGTCAAACTCTCTTTTTATCTGTAAGTACTCTAACGATACTTCCAATACCTCCAGCCGAGTAGACCTGAAACAGTACAAAAAGTATTAAACCCAGAAAAGTACTTTCTAATAGTTTCAATTATGTAATAAGTAGTCCTGTTTTATGCTTTCATTTGTTTACATATAATTATTAATACATTGGTATGTTCAACTGGACAGTACGAAATTAAAAGAAACAGGTAATTCAAATTCAGAGGTTACAATGCAATCTTGGATATTTCATAACTAATCTTTCATTCATCCTGCATCATTTTATGCAGGATCATACACTTTAATCATTGTACTATGTTTATTGATCCAATGAGAATTTTTTTAAGATTTCAAAAACAAATTTTCTATATCTGACCGACCTATCTCCATCAACAGAAAATTACAATGATAAAAAGAAAGAAAAATATAGTATGGATTTTTATTTCATTCACCTGGCAATGCATATTTGGGCTTCACACTTTCTCCTAATTAACAAAGCAATGGGAAAGGTTTAACATTGCAATGAAAACTATAAAAGCAAAATGATTCTATTGTTTATTTTATCTTAAGTAGTTAACAGTCATGCAGGGAACATGGTAGCCTTTTATCAAAATTGGTACAGTTGGTATTTCAGAGTTTGAAATTGCCAGATTTTAAGAAGCCCAAATAATAATATTTGCAAACACTTTTCAATGGACTTTATCCATGTGACATCAAAGTAGGTATCAGGCATGAAAGCGGGAAATAAGAAAAAGGTGGAAATCTTTTCCATCTATAGAATGGCGCTAATTTTTATAATTTAAACACATTTTAACAGTTATTTATAGAATAAAATTAAATATAACTGTATGTATGATTGTTATTTTCTTTTTGTACCTTAGAAAATATTAAAAACAAATTTAAACAATTAAACCAAAAGTGTTGCACAAATAGGACAAAATATTCTATTCCAAAACGAACATTATGAGAACTTCCTTAAAGTCTAAAAAAATTTCACTTCAGAAAGAAACTTTAAACTTTATTTGCATGGCTTATATATGTTTATAATAGAAGCTTCCCTTTGATTTGATAGCTCTTTCGTACAGCAATTCAGAAAAAAAAACTCCAAGGATTTGAGTAGACAAAATGCCTGATTAAATTTTTGAGATCTCCCCCCCACCTTATATGCTTCCAATATTTTCTTAGCATTTTTGCATCAATCCAGAGAGTGACCAAAATTGTTTTTAAAAAGGTGAAATTCCTCCTTTAGGAGGAACTCTTTCATGCCTGAGGTATATAAAAGGAAAACACCAATAAGCGTGCAGAATTTTTTAACGCTGCTTCGTAAAATAAACAGTCATTTTCAGAGGCTATATACCTACAGGAGCGTGTTTTTTGCCATTCCTGGGTAAAGTCCATTGAAAAATATATTTACACGTGAATTTTAAAAAACAAAGAAATTTAATGATATATTTAAAATCCTTTTCAAACAGCATTCCCAAACACAGTACTTTTAATAGAAATATATATTGAAAAAGAAAGGAAACTTAAACATTAAATTATTGAATGCAAAAAGCATTCAATATGGAAACTGTCTAAAATGGCATATTTAAAACAATTTTAAATATATTATACTAAGGGGCTCATCCACTTCTTTTCTTCTAAACATTATAAAAATCTGGAAGGCAGCACCTTTTTATTTACTTAACCATTTTATACATGCTCATTTTCAAATGTGCGAGTGATCTTTCTTAATCAATCTGACAACAAAAAATCTCTCACAATTCAATTACAGAAGATTGGCACTGGTTATGATAATATATAATATTCTGTAATTAGGTAATTGTTAGAAAACTAAGTAAATTAGTGTGTTTTCCAACTAGTGCAGTCTGGATGGGGATTGATAAGCCCGCTAGTTAATATATTATTATAATGCGTTATAAGTTAACAAGTATAATTTTAGCAGAATTTCAGTCAGCTCCTATTTTGTATAATGTAATGTGAAATAATATTTCAGTCTTTATATACACAGTACAGAACCATCTATCCAGAATGTTTTTCAGATAACTTAAAGTACCATCCATTTGATAACTTTTATTTCAAATTAATTATTTCTTTACTCAGATTAAGAACCATCAGAGTTTTCTTCTGTTTCAAAACATCTAATATGTTTCCATTTCAAATCCAAGTTATACCATGCATTTTACAAAGTGCCAATGGATGACACTTTTTTCTTCAAACATTCTAAAATCAGTCTATCAGAAATATTCTTGATAACTGGTCCATACTGTATATGCATTTTTTTAAAAATAAAATACAGTAATACTTCTTCAACATGAACATGAGTGGAAATGACATGAACATGGAAATTAAATTCCCTACAAACTATACTTGAAAAACAAAGTGTTCTTTTCTAAGTTTCCTACATTTTTTTTTCTTGTTTAACATATAACACAAGAATTCCTTTTAAGAAAAACTGATTTTTATTCTGTGACAAATTTTACAGGTGCCTATTCCATGTTATTTGGTACATTTCATCCAAACACAGTTAAAAGTTTGAAGTGACAAAAAATGTATATATATAAATTGATTTTTAGAATGTTTGAAACTTTAAGAGTGCTGCTGAGTGGGTTCAATAGGAAAATTCCTAAAATGATGGTTGTATGAGCCATCAACATTGAGACCACTGAAAACTTTAAACTCCATTATTTCAAAATACTGTTTTTAAGACATTTTGCCACCACCTCTTTTGAAAATATTAACAGATTTATATTGCTTTATTTTAAATAAAGGAAATTAAATTCTCTACAAACTATACTTGAAAAACAAAGTGTTCTTTTCAAAGTTATAACTTTTTTTTCTTGTTTAACATATCATTGACAGACAACATAAGCAGTCTAAAGCAGAAATAACAATTCAAAAATGCGTAACCTGGACTTAGAAAAATGTGGCAAAACGAATTTTGAAAGATTAATTTTGTCATGCCTTGTTATTGTTTATTACAATTTAACATTTATTTTTCTGTAACACAAAAATAAATAGAATACACAAAGAAACTTCAGCCCACTTTCATCATTTAAAATGTTTCTGGTTCCCTTTAACCCCTTAAGTACCGAACTCTTCTATTTGAAATACCAGGATGTATGTGCGTACGTCGTCATTGATCAGATTGCAATGTTATAGGCATCTGATTTTTTGCATCACTAATTGTTATTGAGATTGGTTTTGTACGGGCTTTATAGAAATTATTGTTTTTGCACACAATAGATGGCACTACGATTAGAAAAAAAACTGTTTTCATGCTGCATTTTTTTTTTTCTTCTTCATCGTTCCTTTGTTTATACACAGGTCATTCTGTTCAGTTGTCTTTAGTAAATTGTAGTCTTGTGTTTGTTTGTATATCTGATAGATAGTGATTTTATAGAATAATTATGTCAGACATGGACAGTGATTATGTTCCTAATTTTGATAGTCCAAAAAACTTACAAGCATTACACATGTACTAGTTGTTTATCTCGAACCTTATTTTTCTTTGTATAATATAATTAAATATTTATTTCATCTCCTTACATTACATGTAATTAAATAATTCATGTAATTTAAAAAAATAACAAACTACTTTAAAATTTAATATACCTGGTATTCAGCATACTACAGTAGACTCCCTCAAATCCGCACAGCTTGGGACCAGAGGTTGTGCGGATTTTAGAATTTTGTGGATTTCTGGTCATTGATTTATTTACATTTTTGAAACATCAATTCGATTGGTAGTTAAGCAAGGGAAATTATAATGAATGCTTACAATAAAGTGAAACATTAAAATAAGTAAAATATTAAAATAATTTATTAGTTTAAACGTAAGTAATTATTAAAATAATTATGTAAAATAAAAATTTAGAAAAATATTAAATTATTACCAATGAAATAGATTCAATTCGATTCCAAGAGTCCTATGCTGCCATCTAGTGGTGAAGCGATCGTAAAATCGATACGTCATGATATAGATATGCTAATTTATATCAAAATCATAAGTAATGTAAATTTATTTAGTAATAAATCAGCTGTAATAACCAAAAGAGAATGATTAACAAAAAATTTAGTAAAAAAAACATTGCGGTAGTCGCTGATTCGGCACCATCTTGAATTTTGTTCCTGCAACTTAACTGTAAATTTTATTGTTTACATCTGAAAAAATATGCGGATTTTAGGCGTTCGTGGATTTTAGGGTCGTGGATTTAAGGGAGTCTACTGTATCACTAAATTGAATATGTTAAGGGATTTACAGAGCAAGATCCTGTGAGCACCTTGAAAAAATGAAGTTGACAATTATAGTTGACAGAGGAGAATTTCTCAAAGTAGTGCATTCATCTTATTATCAAGAAAAGTCCATTGTCTAGTTTTCATTTATCTGACTAGAAAGTTCAAGTCATAACAATTTTTCATTTAGACTGTTTTTGAAACAGGTTAAATTTCAGATTAAGTTTGGGTTTCTTTTTTTCATGACTGCCAATGCATACACATTTCAGTTGTACTTATTCAGGTGTTAAAATGTCAAATATTATTTTTTTTCATTTTCTTATAAATTATTTTCTACTTGAGATCCCATTTTTGAAATCAACTCCATCCAAAATATTCATTAAAAACAGCAACTTTGACAGTTTGTTTTTTGAACAATGAACACATTTATTAAAATTTAAATCAGGTTTTTAAAATATCATTTCATATCACATAGATGCAAATATGGGTTGACAAAAATGAACAGGACCAGGTACTCTGTACTATTTTAGTCCCATAGTCATACAGAAGTGGTAAGTTAGTTAGAAACGGATTCATATTCTGAGAAAAAAAAAAAAAAAAACCTTCCCCCCAAAAGTGTTACCTTAATTACCTTTGAAAACATCTCTACTTTACCAGCGTAACTCACTGATACAATGAAGTGCGACTTCCTGCGAAATGATGGATCACTAGAAGGGGAAAGAAGTGTTATGTGAAAATTGAAAAAGTCTATTTTATACCAAGAATAACTTAATTAGAACTTTCCAAATCAATTAAAATAAAATAGTTTTATCTCAATGCATAATTTAGAAAATATCCATTTCCAGTTTATTGAGGGACAGTGTTATTTTAAGTATTTTATACCCTACTAGCTGACCCACCCAGGTTGGGATAATAACCTTAAATCAACTTTAAATCTTTAACTCGATTTTGAGTGAATTTATATTCACAAAAAAGAAATTCATTTTTAGTGGTAAAAGCACTCATAAGAAGACTATCATTTAAGTAACAGGATTTCACCTTTCGTTACAAAATGTTATTTTTCACAACCTATAATAATTGCCCAAATGCTTTAGATATGTTATGTAAAATGGGTGTCTGCTGATTGAGTGGTAAAGGAGCTCCAAATAACTGCAACGTTTTAAAAAATACATTTCTTGCTGCCCAAAGCATGTGTATCATTTTCGTAAAAAAGCAGTGTTTTCTTTTGTTATTTTTTGTTTACTTTTCTTTTTAGTCTTCTGATGGATGGAATATACGAAACTCATTATTTCCCTCTTATATGCTATATTTTCTGAAACAAATTCCTGAGTTATAAATGTGTTTCCGATAAACGTGTGTCATTTTTGTGCTAAAATATTGCTATTTAGTTGTAAAAATCATTGTTTTACGAACCCATATTAAAATCCTGGGTGCAGTTTTTTTATTTTCAAAATAATATATCTAAATTATTTATATCATTTTCTCTGAAATACTGTCAAGGGTCGATGCAGGTTTTTAGTCTTGGGGCCCATTTTGGGAAAAGTAAAAGTTATTTTTGTGAATTTTATTATATTTTGTGAAAAATAACATTTTGTAACGAAACTTGAAATCCAGTTACTCAAATTCGAACCAAGAATTTATTAACAAAAACTTCTTTAAATACCCTTGCTAAAGTTTTTGTTTTTCGTGACCTGGTTTTATTTACAAATTGCACATTTTAAAACAGTTTTTACGAAAAAGAATGTTATGTAGGGAACCTATTTTATTAAAAGGAATTTTGTGAAAGGGCCTGTTTTATTAAGTTCATTTTTGTGAAGGGGTCCATTTTATTAAATTTATTTTTGTGAAGGGGCCTGTTTTATTAAATAGATTTTTGTGAAAGAGCCTTAAATAGGCCCCAAATTTTCTCTGGATCGACACCTGACTGTGTTAAAAAGATATTTAATGTTAGGCTCAAAATAACTGCAACTGTTTCCAATGACTGCATAGTTTGCATGCTAAAATATTGATAAGGAATTGTAAAAATAACTCATTTATCTTTCTTTTTTTCCACATCCAAATCCTGAATGAAATGTTTTGATTTACTGATTATTTCACCCTTAAATCAAATTGATACTCGATCATTAGCTAAAAGGTTAACACACAGTATTAAAATTTCACAGCTATTCTATAAAATAAGGTATTTTTTTTTATCAAAATGTACATAATGTTAATTCTATGAAAAAACAAAAAGTAACTTTGGGGAATGAATTTTTTTTCAAAGGGTTAATTTTCATTTTTTTTTTCAAATGGTTTGCAGCATACTTAAAAGAGAATTGAATGTAGATGCTATTTGGTATTTTCTTTTTTGCATATTTTGATCTTTAGAGTCGATACGTACTTTTGAAATATGCTGGAAAAGGGGAAGAAGGTTGTCCGGTATTTTAAAAGCTTAAAAAAAAGAGTCATTATCATCCAAACTCTTTGAAATTTTTAGGAGTTAAAAACAGTGTTTTTATAGTCTGTGTAAAAAAATCATAAAAAACATTGATATTTAGCAGTAAAAAGGGTCGCAAGACAATAGTTGTTCGATTTTTTTTTAGATTTTCGGTGGTTATAAATATGACGGTTATGCACTTCATGAAAAAAATTCATGAAAAGATAGTGATTATCTAGTTGAAAAAGAAATGTGTTTTCTTCTTGTTTTCGCATAAGTTCCATTAGCATAGCAAAATAAAGTTCTTGCAATCTGAATTTGCTGAAAGGGTATAACAATATTATATATAATTCATTTTTTATACATAAATGTTTTTCTTTTCATACACACTGCTACAGATAAAAAAAAAGGTCAGAAGCTTGCCTCAGAATGTGAAAATTATTATTATATATATAATTAAACCCCTTTTTGGGGGGGGGGGGGATAGAATAATAAATTTATTTAAATGAGTTATTTTTAGTATTATTTCCATAACTTAAATGGTATTAATGCTTTGATTAATAATTTAAAATCTAAAAAAAAAAAAATTCTTTTTATTTGCTTTTTGGTAATATTAAATAATCTAAGTTATAATTTCACACTCCTTGCTCCAGAATACACATTTTAAAATATTTAAACTTAAAAAAATGTTTTTGATCTATCTTTTATTTATGACTGTGTAATAATAATAAATAATCTATTCATCTAAATTATTCCCAGCACCATCAGGAATTTTTGCTTATCCCCCCCCCCCCTCCATCTGGACATTACTAAAAGTGCAACTTCAGTAATGTTCACAGCATATAAAATATTTTTATTCAGTTGAAAAGCTATGTAATCAAAGTAAACTATGTAACTATTTAAATTGCATTTATGGGGGTTTTTTTTCAATAAGTTCTTATATTTGCACTTCTCAAAACATTTTTTACTCCACAAATGAATTATATTCATTGATAAAATAATGATTTTGGTCTAAATGGGTCCACCATTTTTTTTAATACACACTAAAGAGAACATTTTCAGCATTCTTTCTTTGATTAAGATGAAATTTTTAAGGCCACTCCCCCTCTTCTAATAGGACTCAGTTTTAAATAATAGATTTATAATTTTTCTGCTGTAAGTGTATCTATGTAACATAAAATTTTTATATCATAATATTAATTTACTTTTAATGTGTTTTTATAATGTCTTTTTAATATTTTAATATTATGATAAGATTAGAAATGGATGTAATTTTCACTTACTACTTGCACTTATTTACACAAAATCTTTATTTCAAGCATAAAATTTCTTGATTTAACTGAAAAGCTAAACAATGAAATTAAATTTTTAAATTACACTTACATGAATCTAATAATAACAAAATTTTACTAAATAGCTGCTTTTAATTAATTTCATGTGGTTAATAACTTTTTAATATTAGCCAGATTTTTTTTTTTTTTTACTCTGCCTTTCATATTTTATATCCCTTTAAGACCGGACCCACACGATTGTGCGGATTAGGCAATAACTAAAATTCTGTCTTCCTGGGTTATCTATTCCATAAATGCTGAAATAGAGTGATTGTGCTGGTTAACACAAACTATATTATATACATTTTATTAACAGATAGTGAATTATCAGTTACAAATATTAGTTATAACATTGTTTAAAAAAATACTCAAAAAGCTGCCCCGTCTTAAAGGGATATTCTGGCAATCAAACAGATAAGGAAGCAGAGAATACTTAAAGGGCATGGGAAAAGGAGGGGCTCATGTCCTCCCCATTCAAATAAAAACAATTTTTTAAGCAACAGAAATTGTCAAAAAGCGATTGTTTTCAGTCTTAAATGTTTTATTATTCAACTCTGACAAAACAACTCTGTACAAAAAAAAATTAATAATAACGTACTATTACAGTATAACATCTTTAATCCGGATATCTCTAATCCAGAAATGTCTGTAATCCAGACATTTTGGTACATTTATTCCTTTTTATTTTCAATTAAATATAATAGATGGCGCCATATTACACATGTGAATAAATTTCCAAAAATTATTAAGAAAAATGAAAAGTGCCTAATTTACTACTTTTTTTTTGTTTTAAAATCGTAAGAATTTTCTAAATTAATATGTAATTAATATAGGTGTGTGTTTTTAATATTAATTTGTAAAAATTCAAAATTAATGGTAATTTTACAAAAAAAAAAAAAATTCTGAAGATAAGAAGATGACGCCAAAACATGGCAAAATTGGATTTTATTATTATTATTTCTTATAAGTATTTAATTTGTGACTTACTTCGATATTTGTAGGTTCTATATATTTAATTTTTTATAATCACAGTCCTTAAATATCACTATTTTAAATATGTTAATGTAATTATAAAGTTATTTTTTTAATTAATTGTAAGTCTTATTTAAATTTTTACTATAAAATTTTTTGGTTATAGAATTTTTTTTTTTTAATAATTTTTATGATATGTCTGTTATTCTTGTGTTTTGTATTATTTATTGAGTATTTATAAATCGTAAGGTTATTGTTTTTTGCAATTTACAACAGATGGCGTCACTGCATGAAATATATATAATTATTTCAAAAACATATATATTTTAGAGCATTTTGAATTGATTTTTCTCAAAATTTTTCCATTATTTTAAATTACAAGTTCTATTGCCGTAATTATGAAAGATATTAGTAATAATGTTTATCTAAATACATTCTAGTTTCAAAACTTCTGTAATCCGGAATCACCGTAATCGCAATGATTCTGGATTAAAGAAGTTATCCTGTAATTAAATTTATAGTAGAAATGAAACTAGTAAATCTGTAGACTCAAATGTAGTTTTATATTGAAATAATTTTATTTACTATTTAAAATATTCAAGAAACAATTTCATTTATTCCATATTTACTACAAGTAAAATATAATTAGTTTCAGGATATTTAACTGTTAAACTACAGAAATTTAAAGAAAAAGTTCCATTATTAACAATACACATTTCCTCGTATAACACATTCATTTGGGTGAAAAACAATATTCATAAAGTTTTAGAAATCTCAACTCAAACTTCATAGAGTGGCCAATGGATTTATGAAGAATGTTCAATCCTAAGACATATCTACATCTGACGATCAACTTATGCTAATATATCATTTAAAATTTTCAAAAATGGGTAAATTGTCTTCAATATAAGTGCTATTCACAGAAAATGAGAACATATGATTATTTTAATTTGTTTTAAATATCAAAAACTCATACCATGTACATCTTTTTAAAAATATTGGGAGTGACTAATCAGCAAAGGAAAAAATATGGTATAGAAAATAGATGAATCAGTCTCATTGGCAAGGCAAAAAATGCAAAAATGTTTGCATATAGACAATTTTCCCTGATTTTCGAGTATTTTTACACAATTCCCTGAAATTTTCCAGATTGATAAACCTCCCTGACTTCCAGATTCTGTAGACACCCTGTTATATGATTGATTATTTATATTTTATATATATTACCATGTCACTGCAGTTGATCACAATGAGGTCCCTCTATACTAAAGGACCATCTAGCATTTATAATTCGTTTACAAGATTACTTAAAATATATCAAATTACAGCTTATTGACATTTTCTGACGGAAATGTATTTTAATGACTTTATACTATTTCAATCTCTGTATAGTTTTATTAGGTACTTGAAAAGTTAATACGAATTCAGTTTGTCAATTTGATTGTCCATCCAGGCATCCACTTTTGTAAAGATGCTGCTATTGGTATCAATTTTGAAAATCTAATACTTTAGTGACATTTGGGATAAAATTTACGTAATAAATAAATGAAACTGCAAAGGTAATTGAAAATGTAATTAAGGGATACTATGAATAATACTAATCATTGATGAAAGATCCTCTGTGTTTGAAAACTATGAAATAGTGCTGGTGGTCAATCAAGTGTATGAGTGGTTTTCACATTTCAAAAAAAGTGAAATGTCGATTGACGACACACCTCATTTTGGACATCCTTCAACTTTCAGAATGGATGAAAATGTTCAGAAAGTTCATGCGATTGTGTTTGAAGATGGACAACAAACCATTGAAGTAATAATGTAGTTATCTGGAAGATTTGTGGAATTTGCTTTTCCACCATGACAACGCACCTGTTCATTCAGTTCTCCAGTTCTTGGCATGACTCCTTTAAAGAGGAACATTTTAACAATGTGGATAAAAATGACGACTTTCAACAAGTGTAAAAAGTTAACTGGAGTCTATTGTAGGTGTGATGGATGTTTTCTTTAAAATATATGTTTTTATACAGAAATTCACTTTTTTGGGAACCTCTCTCCCGTACCCGCAGAACTTAGGAGAAGATTTCTGAATTTTGCAGATTTTAGATTAATGCTTTGTTTACTAGGATTTCTACATCACGATGTATCACTGAGGTTAAATCGCGATATCACAATACATCGCAATATCACACTCTAGGTATTGCAAACATTGTTGCAATTTTGATATAAAATTTAACAGTTTTACATACTCAAGCTCGTTTTATGCTTTGAAAAAATTTTTTTTTATAAGTAGAGGTTTATGTAGAAAAATTTTAATTAAATTAAAATTTGTATAATAAATACTTTAACTAACAAATTGATTTTACATATCTTAGGCTTACACATTAATTCCATATACTTATGAATTACTATTTTGTATTTTCAGCAGATTTTTTGGCACGAGTGGAATGGGGGGGGGGGGGGGGTAATAATATTGTCATAAGATATTGTTTTATTAAAATAAAAATATCTTTATCTTTAATTAGGATTTTCTTTTAATGTTTAATTTTTTAAAATCAATTAAGAAATATTTTTTACATCATGAAAGTTAAGAAAATATTTTAAAAATTAGAAAATAGGAGATATAGGGATATTTCTACTTGTATGTGCTCATTACTCAGCTTAATCCTTTCGAGGGCAGTATCCTTAAAAAAAGACACCTTCCAAAACTGACAAACGGCACCAAGAATATTTAATTAAAATTTTCTTTTTATAATATACATGAAAATAAGCAAGTTTATATTTTCCAATAAATTCGTTTATAAATCCTGGTGTCAGCCTATTATTTTATCAGTTTATAAACTCTGGGCCAGAAAGTGTTAAATAATATGCAAAGTGACTTCTTTGCTTTGTTTTTTAAAGCAGTTCTTCCCCAAAGTACCAGATTTATAATTAAAGATAATATTTATATTTTATGAATTTCGTCAAAGGATCTCGAAAAAACACAAATTTCGTCAAAGGATCGCGGGAAAAATGCGAATTCCGTCAAAAGATCGCGGAAAAACACGAATTTTTTCAAAAGATCACTTAAAAATGCAATTTTATCAAAAAAATGTGAATTTCTTCAAAGGATTGCAAAGAGAGGAAGTCACATGTTTTCAGACCAGGGGTGATTCTGTTCTGAATTTTCCGAAAAATTGAGGCAGACATTTCCGAAAATTAAAAAATAATCAGTCATAAATCCGAAAATTCAGGCATAAAACATATCGCAAATTTCGACAAATGGTCACTGGAAAAATCAATTTCGTCAATCTTTCCAAGAAAATTCATGAATTTTGTCCGATGATCGCAAAAAAAAACGCAAACTTCGTCAAAGGATTGCGAAAAAACGAGTAATTTCGTCATAAGATCGTGAAAAAACGAGTAATTTCGTCATAAGATCGCAAAAAAATGGCAAATTTCGTCACATGATCACGAAAAACGAAAAATTTCATCATAAGATCGCGAAAAAATGGCTAATTTCGTCATAAGATCGCAAAAAACAACAAATTTCGTCATAAGATCACGAAAAAAAACCCGACAAATTTCGTCATAAGATCGAGAAAAAAAAACGACAAATTTCGTCATAAGATCGCAAAAAATGGCAAATTTCGTCATAAGATCGCAAAAAATGGCAAATTTCGTCATAAGATCGCAAAAAATGGCAAATTTCGTCATAAGATCGCAAATAAACGGCAAATTTCGTCATAAGATCGCGAAAAAACGGCAAATTTCGTCATAAGATCGCGAAAAAACAGCAAATTGCGTCAAAAGATTGCGAAAAAAACAAATTTCGTAATGATGGCAGAATAAATTTTGTTCTCCTTGCTTCGTCTCTTATCGCTTACCTTAAAGTACCGGTCTTTTGTTTACTTTTTATATATATTTTCTTTATTACAGTTTCATTAATAGTTAACATTTATTCATCTTTATTCACTTAAATATATTGCTTACTTATCTCTTCTGTAATGGTCCTTAATTGGAAATCCTTTTGATTTGTTTTCTATGCGATGTTTACTTTGTGAACATCATTGAATTTTTGCCGTTCGCCATGCTGTGAATTAGCCACGTCGTGCATAGAATGTTTCATGATCGATAAGACGTATCGATATCACTTTCACTTTGTCGCCAGATGGCAGCACAGAATCTTTTAGAATCGAATAAATCGATTCATCGTTTCTGGTTTTTGCATATCCATAATGATATCGGCTGCTCATTGGTTGCTGTGGTTCTTCTTGGAATCACGTGCTTTTTCTTTGATCGTATATAGCCTTGGCGTGTTGTGATATCGTGGCCTTTCGTTTTGCTTCTCCCATGAGGGGAAGTATTTTCAAGAATCTTGAACGTTCGCTTGACGGCGTTCATGGAGTTTATTAATTTGAAAGTATTGAATGAGTTTTATTTTTAATGTGGTTTTAATCAAGCTTTAATCAACTGTGATATTTTTATTAATGTTAATTAATGTGCAATTAAACATCTGTTCCTGCTGTTATGAATTTCATCAGCCTTGCTCTCGCCTGTGAATATTATCAGCTGTAATCTCGATCTGTGATATTTTTAAATAAACTGTGTGTACCAAAGTTCAATCATGCCTCAGCCATTTTATTTATACAGTTAGAGGAATGTCTTTCATATTTCACTGACGTTTCGATGCACTCTTCAGCTCACTCTTGCCAGCTAGACTTTCATGGCGTTGTTCTGCTCTTTTAATAGTTTCCCTTTCTTTAATGGCATATCAGCACAAGTTATATGCCCTAAATTAAGGGTTATGGGCATAGGAGAGTCCATAACTGAAGAGGAGTTTTTGAAATATAGATCGTAATCTGACTGATGATTGGACTTATGTTTTTCCGAAGTTACGCCAATGAGTTTATGCTTACGTTTTTGAATTATGAGTTTGTGTTTTTGAAATAATATTTTTGAGATAAAACTAGATTAATTTAGAATTTTTTTTGAAATAGAACTTTATAATTTTTCTTGAGCCTTTTTCGTTAATTCTGAACTTTATTTTTGTTAAAGTATGAACTTATTATTTCAAGTTTGAACTTTATTTTGCCGATAATCCTGAACATTTTATGTTGAACTGAACTTATTTCAAGATTAGAATTTTTTTAGTTACAGATATTGAACTTTTATTTTGAGTCATGACTTTTTTTTCAAGTTTGAACGATTTGCATTTTTTTTTGAAAGACAGGAGTTCGAAATCCAGATCAGTTAGATCTATGTGAATGCTCATAAAAATACAATTTTTTTAAGATTGGCATTATCTTGAAAACGTAGGGGGGGCAGGTGAAATTTTTTTTTGTGATACCCATACTCTTTTGTGAAGATGACGTCGAATACGATACAGAAACTGAATGTTAGTAATTATGCAGTTTGGTCTTCTGATGTCAAGTATCTTATGCTGGATAAAGGGGTGTGGGATATCATAGACAAGAAATTAGAAATTCCAGAGCTAAGTACTACAGTTACTCAAGCTAATATTGATGCTTTTATGGTGAGGAGAAACCAAGCCCTGTCCCTCATTTACTTAAATATAGAGCCGGAATTTAAGCGTATCGTAGATGATTGTGGCGATAACCCGGTGGTGGCATGGAAGAGATTGAGAGATAACTTCCATCCAGACACGAGAGCACATCATATGGCCTTGTTTTCGGAGTTAGTGAATGAGAGAATAAAATCAAGTGAGAGCATCAATTTATTTGCTACTAGGTTGAAGAAGATTTATTTGAATATAAAGGCAATCGATAAAGATTTCTCTGAGAGATACCTTTCGTATCAACTATTAAGATATTTATCTTCCTGTTATGATAGTTGTGTCCAGAGTTTGTTGAGAAAAGATGATTCTTCATTTAAATTTGACTTGATAGTGACTGAATTGGTTGCAGAAGAGGTGCGGCTGAAATTACGAGATGCAGATTCTGATAAGAAGATGGCTGCCTTAAGTATACAGCCTAGTGTTGAGAATGCTGTTTCGTCCCCTCCTACAAGAAGAGCTGGTGTCCAGGGATATAGAGGTAGAAGATGTTGGAATTGCGGCCGTGTTGGTCATGTGTACGCAAGGTGTTTTAGTAGAAGAAATCCAGGCAGAGGTCGTAGGCCCTATCACAGTCCACCTAGAGATAGATTCTCGTCTTCTCGATCAAGTAGCCCTTCGTCATCGAGGTCTTTTGAAAATAATGCTCGTTATACTCCAGAACAGCGTGGCGGCAAGACTGATAGATTTGACCAAGGTACATCCACGACAAGGCGGTCTCGGAGATGCCGGAAAAATGATTTCAGACGTTCTCCTTCGACTGGTAGCCGGTTTGATGACTATGAACATGATGATTCTTCACGTAAGTTATATTTTGTCTCACCAGCTTGTTTTAGTACTTGTGTAAGTGATGGTTCCTGAGTTTTTGATACCGGGGCCAGTCACCATTTTTGTAATAATCATGATATGTTTGTCAAATTTGAACCCTTAAAAGATAATTTGTCTGTAGCTGTTAAAGATGTTATTTTTCCAATTACTGGTCGGGGGGAGGTCAAATTAAGATTTGGTCAAAGGATTTTTACCTTGACAAACGTCATGTATTCAAGCCAGCTTTGTCGTAACTTAATTTCAGGTCCTCAATTGGACTTATGTGGCTTATCCTTTTATGGTGGTAGAAATGGCGTGGACATCTGTCGGGTAATGATTTCCTTTTTAAAGCTAGACTTAAAAATAGAATTTACAAATTCTTCCCTAAAATTCCTAAGCCAGATAGTTGTTCTGTTCGTTTTGAATCATTGACAACTAATAGAGATGATCCAATAATGCAATGGCATCGTCGATGTGGGCATGTGAATCAATCTATTTTAGTTAATACAAGTCGTAAAAATTGTGTTAGAGGCTTACCGGGGTTAAAAGAGTCAACTCATATTTGTGAACCATGTAAGCTTGGGAAATTTCGTAGTGTATCTCACAAACCTTTGAAAAGTATACGTTCGGTTCGCCCTTTGGAGTTATTGTACGCGGATTTGTGGGGGCCTTGTCATATAGTGGGTCGTAATGGCGAGCGCTATTTCCTTTCAATAATTGATGATTATTCTAGACGTGTTTCAGTGTATCCTCTAAAACTTAAATCTGAGGCGTTTGATATTGTTAAAACTCATATATTGAGGGCTGAAAATTTCTTAAATAAAAAAGTTAAAAGTTTTAGAACTGATAACGGTAAGGAATTTGATAATCAATGTTTTCATGATTTCTTTGAAAGCAAAGGTATTCGCCAGGAGTTCACAAATGTCTATACCCCCCAGCAAAATGGGGTTGCGGAAAGATTTATGGCAACTGCCGCTAATGGGATGAGAACATTGCTTATTGAGAGTGGTCTTGATGCTTGTTTTTGGCCAGAGGCTTTGAAATTTTTCGTTTACACGTGGAATCGGATGTGTCCCCAGTCTTTAAACAGGTCCCCTTTTGAGTTGTATGGCGGACGGAAGCCGTCTATTCGACATCTGCGGCCTTTTGGTACAGTGTCCTATGTGGGCATGCCTAGCCAAAAACGATTAAAACTTGAGCCAAAGGCTAGTCGTGGTTACCTGGTGGGCTATGCTTTTAAGACTCGTGGATATAGAATATGGCTTCCGGAAACCAATCAAATTATAGAGTCCTCTAATGTGTCTTTTGACGAGTCTCGTTGTGGTCCGGGGCGCAGTGGAGCTGCACTGGGCGCCGAAGATTACAACCTCTTCCCACACGAAGGTGGATTGAATCCAGAAAGCGCTGGGGAAGTTGTATCTGGAATACTGCCAGATCCTCCCGGTGAACTACCACGTGATGGAGATGGGGTTGTGGATTCGGGTTCAAATGTTTTAGTTCAGCCTTCCACTGATTCCCAGTTGAGAGAGGTTAAATGGTTGAGGAAGCCTTCTGTTCGTAAAAGGGGTGACAGAACGGATATTTATTATTTTGAAGAGGGCACTTCTCATCGTCTCCGGTCTCTTAATGAAGTTGAGAAATATTGTAAAGATAATAGTATAATTTTTAAACCTGACTTATTTGATTTTTCGGCCTCAAATAAGTACACAGGCATTGTTCCTATTCAATCTATTCCTTCTGACTCTGACTCTGTGACTTCAAATTGTATTCATCCTATAGCATGACTAGGCGGTTTGAATGATATTCTGAGAACTTATAAACAAGCTTGTAGATCCGTAAATGGTGCGATCTGGCAGAAAGCAATGGAGCAAGAGATCGAGGTGATGAAAAACAGGAAGGTTTGGCATTTGACAGATTTGCCGGTCCATATCACCCCGGTAGGGTGCCGGTGGGTCTACACGGTGAAAAGGGATGAAGTCGGAAGAATTGCTCGATACAAAGCCCGGCTTGTTGCCCAGGGATTTAAACAGGTGAAGGGAGTCTCATATGATGACACCTTCAGCCCTGTGGTCAACTTTGGAGTAATTCGCTTCTTCTTCTCCCTTCTCGTTTCGTGTTGCGGGTGGTCGCACACTCAGTGCAACGTCACCTGCGCCTATCTGTATGCGCCTTTAAGAGATGATGTGTATATGCTTCAACCTCCCGGTTTTGCAATCCCTGGAAAGGAGCACCTGGTTTGCAAGCTGGATCACGCCCTTTATGGTCTGCACCAGAGCGGCAGGGAATGGTTCTACGAGATCCATGAGGTACTTTTAAGGCTTGGCTTTAGGAAAATTTCTTCTTGTAATTGTGTATATTTGCTTGGATCTAGGGTGGTCCTGTTATTATATGTGGATGACATTGTTATCTTTGGTTTTAATCAGGATTTCATTGATAAAGCTTTATCTTTGTTAAAGGGTGAATTTGATATAAAGGTTCTTGGCAGAACTCGTAAACTTTTAGGTGTAGAGTTTGAGGAAACTGAACGTGGTCTTGTTCTGCATCAGAGTAACTATATTGAAGAGGTCTGTCGGAGGTTTAGTAAATTTAAGATTCCATTTTCCTCCTTGCCTATTAGTAAAGGTGCTGTCTTCTCAAGGTCTAACTGTCCCACCTCTGATTCTGAAGTTGAATATATGTCTCATTTTCCTTATAGAAGTGTTTTGGGTTGTCTCTCGTTTATAGCAAATAGAACTCGCCCTGATTTATGTTATGCCGTAAATATTTTTTCCCAATTTCAGTCTAGCCCTGGTCTTTTTCATTGGGATGGACTTCTTAGACTTTTAGGTTATGTGAGATCTACCTCTAATTATAAATTGAAATTATCTTGTGGGTCAAATTTTCTTTCTGTATTTTCTGATGCTGATTTCGCGGCTAATCGAGACGACCGAACCTCGATTGGTGGCCAGATTGTCCTGCTTGATAAATCTCCAGTCGACTGGCGCACTTTTAAGGAAAAGTGTGTTAGTTTGTCGACCATGGAGTCGGAATTCGTCGCGATGACAGAGGCCGTTAAGAACCTGGTTTGGTTTGATCGAATACACCACGAATGTAAGATGTTTTCTGAATGCCAGGGTAGGGCTGTTATGTTGGTTGACAATCAGGCGGCAATAGATTTCGTGAAGTCCCCTGTGGAAAATTATAAATCGAAGCACATTGATGTAAAATTGTTTTTCATTAGAGATCTTTTCTATAAGGGGGATTTTGTTTTAAGGCATGTACGTAGTAAATCTAACCTCGCTGATGTCTTCACGAAACCTTTGACCAAGTTTGACCTTCAAAATTTTGTTAAAGCTGTTTTTATAACTTAGCATGTTTATTTTTGTCAGTTATACGTACCTTTTTAATCTTGCTATGTTGTTAAGACTTTTTCTTCTGGAAATTGTTAGCACATTGTTTTATCTGTCATGTCAAGTTCTTGAAGTACTTGTTAACATAGGAGTTTACTAGTTAATTTTTTTTTGTAATTGACATGAACATATCGTTGTGTAATTTTTCCTTCTTGTCGTGCCAACATACTTAACATTCTATCTTTCTCCCTTGAACTTATATCTTGACCATTTTTTTTTTCTTGAATGATGAGCATTTAATTCCCATCTGATTACGGAAATGGTGTTTCTTGGAGGCTATTTCCGGGTGGCTCGATCAGCCTACGGTACCGTTTCGGGTAGGTGACCCTTGTCCGGTAAATGACAGAGAGTTACTTTGGGGTAGTCCTCCGGAAATTACCGCTGTATGAGGTTCTGTGCACAGGCACTTTAATTTTTCTTTCGTAAGTCCTTCATTATAAAGTTTGGCAGTGTCTATAGTCCCCGCTCGTTATCAGGAATTTATTTTTTTTGTTTTATTTTATTTAACTTTGTTTCTGGTCTAGTTTAATATAGCTTTGTTTAAATCTTAATTTTTAATTCTATTTTTATGTCATATTGTGGTTTTTAATTTTGACTTTTTTTGAAATATTTAAATTTTTCAGTAAATGTTTCTTTGGTAAAGTTAAAAATTAAAAATTTAAACTTTTCTTAAATTATTTAGTCTTCTTGATTAATGGTTAATTATTGTGTTTTTGGATGATTATATATTTCTAATGTTTTCCTCTTTACTTCTAGGCATCTAGAAGCACATTTCTTATGTAAATGGTTCTGTTCATCAGAAGTCTATTTGAAGAATGTGTAAACACTTTTTTTTGAATATATGTGTTAGTAGGGCCTTAATTTACGTCCTCTTTTCCTGTTTTTTTTAGAAGTATTTGAGGCCTTTGGAAGTAGTATTTAGAAGTATTAGCCTTCATCATTAACTAGTTTTTTTTGTTTAAATTTTTCTGCTGAAATAGCAGGTTTTTTTTAGAACTTTCAGGGTTTTTTTGGTCAAGGAGTTCATTGATGGAGAAAATTATGAACTATTGTTATGTAATTTATCCAAATTGGGTAAATACCTTTGATATGTGGTGGTACGTATATTTAAAATTATTGTACTTATTGAACTGTGTATTTATTTATAATATGTAAGTTTTCTACATACTGAATGATAGATAAGAATTGTGAGTAATTGTGACTCTTAAAGTTCTTGGTTCCAGTTCATTTTGATAATGTTTAGTGACTTTCTTTTGTCATTTCTGAATACTAATCTGTTTATTTATTTTGGCTTTTTTTAAAAAGGCTTTTAAACTCTTAGTTCAGTTTTTTTTTTTTGATTTTGGATATTCTTACGGTTTTTTTTATCTGTTTACGGATTGTCTTTGCAGATTTCCGAAGCAATGAGAGGGAGGGGCATTGATGGCAGAATAAATTTTGTTCTCCTTGCTTCGTCTCTTATCGCTTACCTTAAAGTACCGGTCTTTTGTTTACTTTTTATATATATTTTCTTTATTACAGTTTCATTAATAGTTAACATTTATTCATCTTTATTCACTTAAATATATTACTTACTTATCTCTTCTGTAATGGTCCTTAATTGGAAATCCTTTTGATTTGTTTTCTATGCGATGTTTACTTTGTGAACATCATTGAATTTTTGCCGTTCGCCATGCTGTGAATTAGCCATGTCGTGCATAGAACGTTTCATGATCGATAAGACGTATCGATATCACTTTCACTTTGTCGCCAGATGGCAGCACAGAATCTTTTAGAATCGAATAAATCGATTCATCGTTTCTGGTTTTTGCATATCCATAATGATATCGGCTGCTCATTGGTTGCTGTGGTTCTTCTTGGAATCACGTGCTTTTTCTTTGATCGTATATAGCCTTGGCGTGTTGTGATATCGTGGCCTTTCGTTTTGCTTCTCCCATGAGGGGAAGTATTTTCAAGAATCTTGAACGTTCGCTTGACGGCGTTCATGGAGTTTATTAATTTGAAAGTATTGAATGAGTTTTATTTTTAATGTGGTTTTAATCAAGCTTTAATCAACTGTGATATTTTTATTAATGTTAATTAATGTGCAATTAAACATCTGTTCCTGCTGTTATGAATTTCATCAGCCTTGCTCTCGCCTGTGAATGTTAGCTGTAATCTCGATCTGTGATATTTTTAAATAAACTGTGTGTACCAAAGTTCAATCATGCCTCAGCCATTTTATTTATACAGTTAGAGGAATGTCTTTCATATTTCACTGACGTTTCGATGCACTCTTCAGCTCACTCTTGCCAGCTAGACTTTCATGGCGTTGTTCTGCTCTTTTAATAGTTTCCCTTTCTTTAATGGCATATCAGCACAAGTTATATGCCCTAAATTATTATCGCATAAATAAGATCACAAAAAACAACAAAATTCATCGAAAGATCACGATAAAACAGCAAATTTCGTCGAAAGATCTCGAAAAGCAGTAAATTTTGTCAAAAGAGCTTGAAAAAAACCGCAAATGTAGTGAAAGGAGCGCGGAAAAAAAGACGAGTGCATCCCCCCCCCCCCCCCCTGTTGTAGCCTTTCAGAAAATTTCCTGTGAATTTCAGAAATTTTTCTTTTTACTCAGAATCACCCGTTTTAGCCTGTATGTAGGAAGTTAAGCATTTCAAAGTCGATTTTTGGATATTTTAATCTCGTTACTAAATTCGCTCTTTTTTTAAAAAAATCGAACTTTTAATTCATTTTTTCATGTTTTACGGCAGTTTTTCCACATAAAAGAAACCAGTTTCGAACTTTTCGTTCAATTTAATAAACTTTTTGACCTCTTTTCAATAAAATTTAATCTGAATTCGTACAATGATTTTCAAATTTTCGCGGTTTTTGCAGGGTTTCCCCCACATTTCACAGAATTTTTCGAAATTTGTAACACAGAAATCCGATTTTAATCTATAGTAAATTTTACAGTATGAGATTTTTTAATGTTTAACTATTTTTTCTTTTTTCCCGATAATTTGAGTGGGTTTTTTTTTTCGCGTTTCACATGCAATTTTTCTACATTAGTAAAAGTAATCCAGTTTCTATTTAATAAAGTACCTCTATTTAATAAATTCGGTTTTTTATGCGATTTTTATGTTTTTTTGGGATTCGCTGGGATTTTTTTATGTTCATAAAAGATTGTAATCTTTTAGCCTAATATAATAAATTTTGCTCTATTTTCAATAGTTTATTCGTAACACAGCGTTTTTTTCCCATTTCGTGCACTTTTTTTTATATTTGTAAAAGGAATCCGGTTTCAAGTTTTTAGTTTACCTTTTTGTTCCAATAATTTAAATTTTATGCGATTTTTTGCGTATATTTTAATCTTGCGATTTTTTTACGCGATTTCTAGTTTTTTCGCGTTCTGTAGCTGTTTTAAATTCAAGATCTAAAATATTTATCAAAAAAAGGAACACGCTTTGCGATTATAAATTTTTTCAATAGTCAAGGTCTAAAAATTTAATTCCCTTTAGGTATAAAAAGCCTTCCGTGAAAGTGCCAGAAAATTTCGCGTCAAAAAAGAAAAAGAGCAGCAAATGGAAATAATGATTAAAAGAAAAAGAGCAGCAAATGGAAATAATGATTAAAAGAAAAAAAACGCTTGTTTTCCTTACTATTAAAAAAATAATTGCTATCTTTGTTGCTAATTGGCCGATTTCTTTCAATTTTTTAGCAAGTTGCAATAATAATGAATTGGGCTATGTAGTAAATTTTTATTAAAATGTAATAAGTAATAAGAAAATTATAGTACCCACAAAAATGTCCACTCTTAGAACTGGAAAGAAAAAAAAGTGCAATCTGCGGTTTGTTTATTTAGCTCCAAGAAGTCGGACGCTAAAAGATAATCAGATAAGCTTTCCATCCATTGATAATGTTTTCTTTTGCGGCTGCATAGCATTAAAGAAAAAAGCATTTGTTTAAAATAAGAAGTTTTCTATTTTTATTTTAAACACATCAATTTTTTTTTTTTTTTTTTTTTGCAGGATAATCATTTATTTTTTATTAACATCTTCCTTTAATGGCCATTTAGGTTGTATTAAAGGCATAAACTAAAAAAAAAAAACAGATGAATTTAGAAAACACGTGTCGTTCAGGAACGATTTTCAAACAAAAAATGCAATGCAGGATGCATTGCTTTATCTATTTTTTATAAGAGTATGACATATTAGGACTTTGTATGCGAGTCATACAGAGCAACAAAACATCTGTTTTCCAAAGTCAGCATGCTTTTGCTGGGTAAAAAGAGGGACCCCCCCCCCCCCCCCTTAAAATAAACAGGTAGAAAGAAGATACGGGGAGGAGGGGTTGGGCACGGCACCCTTTGAAAAACATCAAAAGGTAATGAATACGTCACACTTAAATGAAATTTCAAATTTTTATTATAAAACAAACACACCGATTTACCGCAGATAATTATTGGAGGGCTGTATATTACAAGAACATTAAAACTTAATTTCTCAAAAATAATATAAAGAATTAAAAAAGTAATATTCTAAACCAGATTATTTACAAATTTTGAAGTATTTATTTCAAAGTAACCAAAAATATGTAGGATCCTATAGAGAAAAAAGAATTATATTTTAAAAAAGCAATTTTAAATATTTGATAGAAGGCTCATTCCTAATTTTGATGATACAGTAGAGGACCCATTATCCGGAATTCCAAAATCCGGAAAAAAATTATTTGAAAATTTTCTAAATTTGTAAATTTTTACTAAAATTTTGAAATTTCTGAAATTTTTTGAAAATTTTACAGATTCCTATTTTTTTTTCAATCCATTGTGTTTCGATTTGTAACCACTAAAATATGTTACTTCAGCCGTGGGGGAACACGGACCCCCCCCCCCCCTTGACATTAGGGAAAAAAATCATTTTTCTCTTCAATTTTAGTATAAAATTAATTTATATTAACCCCCTCACTGACAAGCCCGTGTTAATATGTTCACTAAGCTCCAGGTTTCACTGCAATACAAGCAATATTTAAAGTAATATAATTCTATTGATTTAATGTATTTTTAATACATTGAACAATGATTAATACTTCTAAGGATTGCATTCATATTCGTTATTAAGTTTTTTTTATAAAATGTTCAAAGAATCACTTTTTTTTAGCATTTAAAACAAAATGCAGAGAAAACAACATTACAATTTTGCCCTTTTCCAAGACAGTCGGAGGGTTAAGATTCGTTAAAAAAGAAAATCGTCAGATATATTACCAGGGGTAATTGATTCTGTTCTGAATTTTCCGGAAATTTAAAAAAATTGGTCTTCAGTCCGAAAATTTGGACATAAAAAATATCGCGAATTTCGACAAATGGTCGCTGAAAAAAATCAATTACGTCAATCGTCCATGGAAAAAATCACCAACTTCGCCAAAGGACTGCGGAAAAAACATGAATTTTGTCAAAGGATTGCGAAAAAAAAACGGACATTCCGTCAAAGGATCGCCAAAAAAACGCAAATTTCGTCACAGGATTGCGTCTAAATGCAAATTTCATCAAAGAGTCGCGGAAAAAACGCGAATTTCGTCAAAGGATTGCAGAATAAACGTGAATTTTGTCAACGAATCGCAGAAAAACGCTAATTTTGTCAAAGAATCGTGAAAAAAACGCTAATTAGGTCAAAGAATCGTGAAAAAAAATCTGCTAATTTCGTCAAAGAATCACAAAAAAAACGAGAATTTAATAAAAAATGCGAAATTCTTTCAAAGAATCGCGGAAAAAATAAGAATTTCGCCAAATGGTCGTGAAAAAAATGCTAATTTCGTCAAATGATCGTAGAAAAAATACGCAAATTTTGTCAAAGAATCGCGGAAAGAAATGAGAATTTCGTCATATGGTCGCGAAAAAACACTAATTTCGTCAAATGATCGTAGAAAAAATATGCACATTTTTCAAAGAATCGGGGAAAAACGAGAATTTCGTCAAATGACTGTGAAAAAACGCTAATTTCGTCAAGTGATCGTAGAAAAAATGCACAAATTTTGTCAAAGAGTTGTAGAAAAACTCAAATTTTGTCAAAGAATCGCAAAAAAAAAAAACGAGATTTCCGTCATATGGTCGCGAAAAAACGCTAATTTTGTCAAATGATCGTAGAAAAAATATGAAAATTTTGTCAAAGAATCGCGGAAAAAAACGAGAATTTCATCAAATGACTGCAAAAAAACGCTAATTTCATCAAATGATCGTAGAAAGAATGCACAACTTTTGTCAAAGAATCGCTGAAAAAAAGCAAATTTCGTCAAATGATCTCGGAAAAAACATGAAATTCGGGAGGACCCGAAATCTGGAAAATTCCAAAATCCGGAAAGCCTTCGGTCCCAAGGATTCCGGATAATAGGTCCTGTACTGTAATAAAATACATTTTTAGCTAGATTAATAAAAGCAAATTCGGTCTCAATTGATTAAAAGCAATATGAAGTGTTTGTAAATAAATACTTAAGAATAGTACAATAATTACAATGTTTCCCCAAATAAGTTGCAATGCCATTAAAAAATAAACTAAAATAAAAGTTCCTTACTAAAGATTTAGAAAATTATGAAGTATTTCTTACTAAAACTAACAGCGTCAATTGTTATTTAATTATTATATTGATTGACTACAATAGGTTTTGAAATAACTAATTCAGTGCGAAAATGTATACTTGACATATCGCATCGCCGATTTTTCTCATACGTATATCGTGATCACGGTGTTGCTCGCCGATCATTAAAAAAGAAAAAAAAAAAGACTTGTAATCGAGAATGTGGTGATTTGTGATTGGTATCGATTTTGGATAAGCCCAATACCCAAAATGAAAGATTCGTTCGCGATCTCCGTTTAAGCGACAAGTTGCATGTGCGTTGTCTACGATCTACTTCGGAGATCGTAGAAGAAACCGGACTTGCTCATCATCGATGCGATCTCCATATTAGTGCTGTGCTGCTGCAAGCGAGTGTTTAAAGATCATGGGAAAAACCGGTCTTACCCACCGATCTCGCTCATCATCCATGCGATCTCCGTATTAGAGATGCATCACGCAAGCGTTCGAAGATCCGAGGTGAAACCGGTCTTGCTAATTGGCCTCATTCGTCATCATACTGGCGTGATGCATCATATGGGCGCGATTCATCACTAAACGAAAGATTGGGAAATCGGTTTGACGATTTGTGGAAGAACCACACTTTTTATTAAGTTTTTTTTCCATCATTTTTCAACTTCATTTATTGTATTAAGTGTTTTATTTAAAAAGGTACCTTTTACTTTATTTCAATGATAAAACTACTAACTTACTAACAAAACTAACCCTAACACTTAACTTCAACAGCATGCTGGCATCCATATTGTTTACATTTTGTTTTTATGGTTTTCAGTTAAATTCATAGTTAATTGATTGAATGGTTGGTTGGTTACCAACAAGGTATCAGTTAAACTTGGTTGACATGTTTTTCAGGTTGCACAGCGTTACTCAACTTTCTGTTGTTTATGCAAAAGAGTTCCAGCATGTGCTGGCTAGTTGTGATTGGTTGCAAACTATTATAAAGTGAGAGAGTTTCTCATTCATGTCATCTAGTTCTTGCTTTAGTGTTGATGTTGTAAAACTGAACATAATAATAAAAAGCTCTTAGTTTTTATTTAATGAAGTCTTCATTTCTAGTATGTATCATTGTGAGTCATCTATCTCATTTCTTCTACAAGTCTCTTCAAATTTGTAAGTAGATATTTTATTTTCTACTAAGAAGATGGGAGTTAATAGGTATTGTGTTAAGAAATTAAAGACAGTTAGAATTCATTAATTTTTAAAGTAATTGCACTCTGCTATATAGTACCTAATGAGAACAAAGGGTTATGGAACCCAGTATTGCACCATTTTAAAGGCAGAATTTGAGGAGTTTTAACTTAGAAATATTTCAGTGTTTGTAAACATGGCTGCTAGCCCTAACCCTCAATTACTATTGACAAGACATAATTACCATTCTTGGGTAACAAATATAAAGAGGATACTAGAGTCAGAGGGTTTAATAATTTAGATAGATAAGAGTAAATGGCCAAAAGTAGATGACTTAGGTGAAATTGATAAATTTAAATTGAATCAAAGTAAAAGCAAGGCCGCTGGTCTATTGAAAACATATTGTAGCAGAGAAGTTGAGCTTCAAATAAATCATTTAAGTGATCCTTCAGTTGAATGGGATACACTTAAAACAAATTTAGAAATTGAGTGTAGGTCCTTAAAAGCATATAGGCTAGCAGTTTAGAAATTTAAGAATTCTTCCTGATGAAGAGTTACCTACATTTATAGCTAGGTTTGAGGATTGTTATAGAAAGTTAAGTGATTCTGGGGAGTCAATTACTGAAGATCATAGGTGTTATCCATTGTTACAGTGCCTGCCAGAGGAATATGATTATCTTGCAAGGGAATTTGAAAATTGTGTCGAGTCTAAATTTAAGTTTGACAATTTAAAGGCAGAAATTTTAAAGGAATATAATC
The DNA here is from genome assembly GCA_963932465.1 of Maratus speciosus. NCBI lineage: Eukaryota > Metazoa > Arthropoda > Arachnida > Araneae > Salticidae > Maratus > Maratus speciosus. The sequence goes on along the minus strand of OZ010787.1, from coordinate 687,056,933 downwards.
GGCGAAATTTCCATGATCTTCAAAAACAAGAATATTTATTAACTGTTGAAAGTAAAGATAAATTAAATCCTAGTAAACCAATTACAATTAAGCCAGGCATAGGGAAAAAGTTAACTTGTTTTTTATGTGGTAAAAGTGATCATTTTGCTAAATTTTGTAAAAACAAAACTTTAGTTTCTAGAACTAAACCTAAAGTCAGTTCTTTCGTCTCTGAATTTATGGTAGATAAGTGTTATGCAAATGAATTTTTTCCTGCAAATAGAGAATGGACTTTAGATAGTACATCATCGGCACATGTATGTCAAAATAAAGAATTTTTTACAGAATTAAGGAAGCCTCCAGCAGGTGCAGTAGTACGTATGGGAACCACTCCTCACACAGTACAGGGTATTGGTGAAGTTGAATTTAATATTAAAGACCGAAATAAAATAATGACTGTAAATTTACATGATGTTTTATACGTTCCTTCTATTCATAGAAATTTAATTAGTATGTCTAAAATGGATAAGGCAAAAATGCATGCCCGACTAAATAAAGGGTTTCAAATTTTTTCACCTAGATGGAAATACTTATGGAGTGCTAAATTAAAGGGTAATTTTTACACTATAAAAGGTTGGCCTACTAAAGACAACTTTCAATTTAAAGGGAAAAATGAAACACTTAAGGCACAACATAAAGTAAACTTAAGTAAAGAGAACAATTATAATACTTCATATGCTTTAGACAGGAATAACATCATGCTCTGGCATGAGCGACTGGCGCATGTAAACTTAAGCACTTTGAAAGATATGTTTAATAAAAATCTGGTACAAAATCCTGGAAAACTTAAAGGTGATGAAACACGATGTGAATCATGTATAATAGGGAAAAGTACGAGAGCTGTCCACCCAAAATTACCACAAATTAGATCTAGAGAGCTATTAGAACTTATACACAGCGATGTGTGGGGTCCAGCTCCAGTTACAACAAAACAAGGCTATAGATATGTTTTAACATTTATTGATTATAGCCGCAGGGCTTTCTGTTACCCACTACGAAATAAGGATGAAGTTTATAGTAAATTTAAAGATTTTATAGCTATGGTAGAAAGGCAAACTGGAAAGAAAGTTAAAACTGTCAGAACAGATAATGGGTTAGAATACTGCAACCGACCATTAGAAAAATTTTTAGAAGATCTTGGAATCAAACACGAACACACCACGATTTACTTGCCGAAAATGAACGGCTGTGCAGAGCGATACAATCATGTGCTGTTTGATGGAATGAGAACATTAATACATTCAGCTAATTTAACAGATGATTTTTGGCTAGAAGCCATGATGACAGTTAATTACATAAGAAATAGAACATTTCACACTACCATAAATGACATCCCCTTCAGGCGATAGTATAATAAAAAGCCATCAATAAATCATCTTAAGAGATATGGCTGTACAGCCTATGTTCATCAACCCCCACAGAAAAGAAATAAATTTCAGCCTCGTGCCAAGAAAGGAATTTATGTAGGATATGGGTATGGGACGAGTGGTTATAGAATATGGATCCCTGATGAAAATAACATTGTAGAAAGTAAACATGTGACTTTTGACGAAGCAATGCTAGGAAAAGCAAAAGAGGGTCATAATATTTCCTCGGAATTTGATGATGATGATGATGATTTGGGGGGCAACATAAGAAACAGTGTTTCAAGCCCCGAATTACAAGTTGATCCAAAATCAGTGCCTTTACCCCAACCAACCAAAGATGAGTTAGAAAAAGCGATTGAATTAAAAGAAGAACCTCGATCACTCACCCCAAGTCCTGAACCAGAATCGAATACAGTTAAATTTCATAGGATAAGAACAATAAGAAGTAAAGGAGCCTCAAAGGGAAAAGTTGACATTTATATTTTTACACCTGACGGGAAGACTAAGAAGCCAAAGAGAAATGCAAGAGTATTGTCAGAAAAATAAAATAATTTATGACAAAGATCTAATAAACTTTTCATATAAAGATGAATATGAGGGTCCTATTATCTTAAAAATGGAAAGTCACACTAATGAATCAGATAGTGAGGAAACCTGCTGTGCAGAAATCATAATACCAAGATCTCCGAATCAAGCAAAAATGCTCCCTGAAGCTAAATTTTGGAAAAAGGCAATGGATGCAGAAATTAAAACTATGATCGACCGAAATGTCTGGACATTAGTTCCACAACCAGAAAACTGTAAAATTTTAGGTACTAAGTGGGTATATACTCTTAAAAGAAAAGCCAGCGATGGGTTTGGAAACTTTAAAGCAAGATTAGTAGCCTTGGGGAATAACCAGAGAGAAGGACTGGATTATGAAGAAACTTTCAGTCCAGTGGTTAACTTCCTATTAATCAGACTTTTTATAGCTTTATTCATATGTATTTTGGGGTGGGAGCATTGTCTTCTAGATGTACGATGTGCATATTTATATGGAGCCATAGATAAAGATATATACATAAGACAACCTGCAGATTACATAACACTTGGAAAGGAAAACCATGTCTTAAAATTACATAAAGCATTATATGGCCTTCATCAGTCGGGAAGGTGTTGGTATGAAGAATTACACAACAAACTCACAAGTAATGGTTTTAATGAAATACCAGGACTTACTTGTGCTTATTCTTATAAAAGAAAAGCAGTGGTACTAGTATATGTGGACGACCTGCCAATATTTGCTGAAAATGAAATAATTTTAAAAGAAGTAGTTTCTCTTATAAAAAGTTTATATGAAGTCGAGAATATGGGGCCCATTTCTAAACTTTTGGGTATTGAATTTGATATGACAGGAGACTCCATGAAAATTCATTGTAAAGAGTACATTGAGAAATGTCTTGAAAAATTTAATTTTAAAACCTTTACTAAAGTCTTTCTTCCTTTCCAACCTGGAGTTGTTCCTTCTAGGAAAGATATGCCGACTGATGACAACCAGATGGAAGATGTTCCATACAGAAATTTATTGGGATGCCTGCTCTACATTTCAGGACGTTGCAGACCTGACATCAGCTATGGAGTAGCAGCTCTTTCCCAGTTTGTTGAAAATCCTGGACCTATCCATTGGAAATGCCTTCAACAAATCCTGTGCTACCTAGGAACTACGAAGGAATTAGGAGTCCAAATGCACCCTCGAGACCCCCCCACTCAGCTCTCTGCCTATGTTGATGCTAGTTGGGCTAGTGACCCGAGTGACCGCCGATCCTGGACTGGCTACTCTATTTTCTTAAATGGCCTCCTGATAACATGGCGTGTGGTGAAACAGACCTGTGTAGCTATGTCTCCGATGGAATCGGAATTTATTGCAGCCTCAGAAGCTGCTAAAGAACTGAAGTACTTGAATTCGACCTTAGAGCAACTGTATTCTACTTTTAACCTTGATTCAAATATTATTGGTAACCAAAAACCAATATTGAAGTGTGACAACGCTGCAGCTATACAGTTCATTAAGAACCGAGCTGAGAATATCAGGAATAGATACATAGATTTAAAATACATGTTCGTAAGAGACTTATATCTACAGAATGTGTTTGACATTATTCACGTTAAGTCTAAGGACAATTTAGCTGATCTCCTTACAAAGTCTCTGTGCAAGGACTTATTTATGAAACTTAGATCTGCTTACTTATGCTGAAAAGAAAGAAAGAAAAAAAAAAAAACTTCATGAACTGATGAATTTTTTTTAAAGTAAATATTTTTCAATTGTGTATTGTACATATGTATTTTGCATAATACATTTACATTTATTTTTGAAAGTGTTTAGTAAATGAAAAATGCTGGAAAAGGGGGTCATTTTGTGGAAGAACCACACTTTTTATTAAGTTTTTTTTCCATCATTTTTCAACTTCATTTATTGTATTAAGTGTTTTATTTAAAAAGGTACCTTTTACTTTATTTCAATGATAAAACTACTAACTTACTAACAAAACTAACCCTAACACTTAACTTCAACAGCATGCTGGCATCCATATTGTTTACATTTTGTTTTTATGGTTTTCAGTTAAATTCATAGTTAATTGATTGAATGGTTGGTTGGTTACCAACAAGGTATCAGTTAAACTTGGTTGACATGTTTTTCAGGTTGCACAGTGTTACTCAACTTTCTGTTGTTTATGCAAAAGAGTTCCAGCATGTGCTGGCTAGTTGTGATTGGTTGCAAACTATTATAAAGTGAGAGAGTTTCTCATTCATGTCATCTAGTTCTTGCTTTAGTGTTGATGTTGTAAAATTGAACATAATAATAAAAAGCTCTTAGTTTTTATTTAATGAAGTCTTCATTTCTAGTATGTATCATTGTGAGTCATCTATCTCATTTCTTCTACAAGTCTCTTCAAATTTGTAAGTAGACATTTTATTTTCTACTAAGAAGATGGGAGTTAATAGGTATTGTGTTAAGAAATTAAAGACAGTTAGAATTCATTAATTTTTAAAGTAATTGCACTCTGCTATATAGTACTTAATGAGAACACGTTTATGATTTAAATCGATATACGCAATGTATCGATGCATCGCCCAGTCCTATTATTTACATTTTAAAACTGCATGAGAATTACGTAATATCTTCATGAAATAATGACACTATAAATATTAAATGCTAATAAAAGTCAATGCATTTAATGAAAATACAATCTACTTAATCATTCATTTGAACAAGTTATAATCCCTTTCACAAATTATTGCTCAAACATTGGATCGATAACAGTGCATTTTAGAACATCTTTTTTATGTTCCTTCACAATCCAGATTCCAATTTTCACTCATTATTACCTTTGTTTTGTTACTTTGCCAATAGATACCATTTACCCTTTTTTCCAAGATTCTGTTAGTGTGGGCACTTGAATTTCTTATATAACTAGATTATATTTTGTGAAATACTTCACTGTTAAGTTTAGTGTGCAGAAAATTTTATTTATATGGAAATTTTAACACTGTCTTACGGATCTTGTGAAAGATTCAATATTTGAAAAATAGAATCTCAAAATTCACAATTAATAAAGAAAACATAAATGAAATTAATGGCTAAGGATACAAACATAAAAAAAGAAGAAACAGCAAACCTTTTGAAATGAGAAGACACAAGATCAATCCATTCGATTTTTTGATTAACACCCAAGGGAAGATTTCAAGGACAACATCTACTTAAAACTCTGTAGCAACAGATTGGAGGATTCCCTAAACCTTTTTCATAATATTCACCCATTTTAAGAAAGAGCTTAGATGATAGGAATTTAGGTGATTATTTATTGCAAAATACAAACTGCAGCAGAAAATTGTTAAATAATAAAAAAGATTTAAGGATTTTTAAACTCTTGTGGCAAAAAGAAAATTCAGCATTGGTTGTTTTTCTATGCTGACTGTATTGATGCAAGGTACAAAGGTAACCACAAAATAATTCTTAACGGTTGGCGTGACATGGGTTCAAATGCAACTATCAACTTTGACAGCCTTTCAGAGTTAGAAAATTAAATGAAATAGTTACAATGGATAAGGATAAATGTAGGCTTGATTACTTTAATAGGATTTTAACTTATGCAATAGACTAAAATGGACTTGAACAAACTAGCCCTGCAATGGTATAAAATGAAGTACTTTGAAAGACATAAAAATTAGGATTTTTAAGAACTGTATAAACATCTAAATAAAAATTTAAATAACTGTGTTTTATGTATACTGTTTAGCAAACCTTTATTTTTTGAGGGGATTCTTGTCAGTAATATATTCTAATGTTTGTACCTACTGCACAGACAGAACTGTTCTTAGCAAAAGCGAGGCCATGTTCAAGAACTTCCCTTCCAAACTAGTTAATACCCTCTCATCTCAACCAATGTTGCCAATTTAGATAATTTTTTTATCAGAAATCTCTGCTTTATTGAATGAGAGATACAGTACAAAGTCTAAGGTCCGGAATCCTCGGGACTTTACCAAGTCCGAACTTCGGATTTTTCCAAACTTTGGGTCATCAAAAATATTGCTTTTCCGATAAGAAGAAAAATTAATTTCACTACTTAAAAAGGCAAAATATGACATTCATATATTAAAAATTTTTATAACAGCTATTAATCCTAAATTAAACAATCATTTTCATTAAATAAATCATAACAAAATAAAAAGTAAAACAAAACATTTATTTAATGGAACCTACAATTTAAGAACTAATTGTAACTTATGTAACTACTGAACATTTCAGTTAATGTGCGCTGCTTTATTAACTTAGGTTTAACATTAAGAAGTTTTCTTTAATTCTGTAAATAGACAGAGTTATGATCAGGGCTTTGGAGTCGGAGTCAGGCCCATTTTTGAGTGAAAAAGTCCAAGTCAGATCTGTTAAAATTCCCAGAGTCGGAGTCAGGCCCATTTTTGAGCGAAAGAGTAGGAGTCAGATCTGTTAAAATTCCTGGAGTCGGAGTCATCCATTTTTCCCACCAACTCCACAGCCCTGGTTAAGATTCAGTAATAAAGCTTCTTTGCTCTAGACTATTTTTTTTCTTTGTTCGTTTCAACAATTTTGTTTTTTTCCCCCTTTCTTGAATACCTACTGTCGCTGGAAAGTCCGAACTTTAGACTTTGTACTGTATTAAGTGATTAAATAAAGTGAAGGTGAAAAATCAAAAATCCTGGCAGATATTTTGAATAAAAAAAAATCTGCTAATTTGACAACACTACTTCCCACAATGCAATTACTTTTCAGAAAAGCTTCCAAGGTAAATGCAAAGGTGCACCCAGAGTTACACTTTTTGTGGGGGTGGGGAGGATACTTTAGTAGAGGTTTATACAGACTCAAGCCAGATTTCCTTTTATAATACTGACACTGGACAAGCTATTCTTTTTTCTTAATTCTTACTATGTCACGTCAGAGCAGCATTTCTCTGTGTGGGTTTTTTTTTTTTTTTTTTTTGGTAAATTAGCGATATTGTACAGTCGCTGGGGGGGGGGAGAGAAAGAGAACATTCCCATACATTTTAATTGCTAAATTACCACAGGGAGATGGGAAATGTACTGATCGGCTGGGAATCAGGTCTACTTTTTGAATATGAGAATAAATTTTGAAATAAAGGTGATCTGCATATTAAAAATTGTATCGACTTTGAATTTTTCAATGGTAGCAACCCACTTTCGACACAATTTTTTAGTTCCTTTGATCAAGGTAGCCTTAAAAAAAAAAAGAGAGAGACCAGTTGTATACTTTTCTGAAATCTTTGTAGAGTTAGATGAGTTCAAAGTTTAACCACTTCACTAACAGCAGGTATAAGGAAACAGTTTTTTTTTTCCCCCGAGTTATCTTGGGACTACTATTGAAGTGGTTTAAGATGCTAATGCTAATTCATGTATCAACTTTTTATGTATCATCTTTACAAAAAATCATCCCATTGATTTTTTTTAATGCTATAGAATGAATAGAGATATACACATTTAAATTAAAAACAAACTTTTAATTATGAAAATTAAAAAATTCATGTTCAAAAACCAGTGAATTATGATCAATATTAATTTTCACAGAAAAAGAAAAGCAACAGTAGAAAACATGGGTATGTAAGTGCACAGCTCATTCCAATCAGTAGATTTTGAGATATTAATAAATTTTACTTTTGATGGCCTAAAGTAAAGAAAGAAGAAGCTGGAAAAAAGTTTATGGTATTTTCTTGCATATAAAGTGAGTATGTTTAAAGAATAATATACAATAAGTGTAATTGTAAAAAGAATTACACTGAAAAATTCAGTATAATTCTTCTGGTAACTAACTGAACATTCAGTATGCATGTAAAAAATATCTTACAAAATATTTTTTTTTTTTTAACTTACGGATAAACAAAAAATATCTTACAAAGCATTTTTTTTTAACTTATGGATAAACTCCTAACACATTTTCTTTTTTAACTCTATGAAGATTTTAAAAACAGCATATAAATAATACTTTTTTCTGCACTGACTTGATAAGGAAATCAAATAGAGTTTTGAAAACTTAAAATTAGCACAATTTTTTGATATGTAGATCAGGGATGCCGCGGACACGCAATAGCGCGTAAATTACGTGAAAAACCGGTGACAGGACGCAAAAGAAAATAGCTCTTACGCGTCCCGTGGGACGCGTAATTTCGTCAAAAAATCGCGGAAAAAAGCCGATTTTCGTCAAAGAATCGTGAAAAAAGCGCAAATCTCATCAAAATATCACACAAAAACAGCGATTTTCGTAAAAGGGCCGCAAAAAAATAGCATATTTCGTCAAAAGATCGCGAAAAAAAAGCGAATTTCGTCAAAAAATCGCGAAAAAATGTCGAATTTCGTCAAAAGATCGCAGAAAAAAGCCGAATTTTGTCAAAGGATCACGAAAAAAAGCTCAAAATTCATCAAAATATCGCAGAAAAAAGCCGATTTTTGTCAAAAGATCGTGAAAAAATAGCGTATTTCGTCAAAGGATCCCCCAAAAATAGCGAATGTCGTCAAAAAATAGCTGATTTTCGTCAAAGAATCGCGGAAAAAAAGAACAAATTTCATCAAAATATCGCGGAAAAAAAGAACAAATTTCATCAAAATATCGCGGAAAAAAAGAACAAATTTCATCAAAATATCGCGGAAAAAACGCTATTTTCGTTAAAGGGCTGAGACAAAATAGTGTATTTCGTCAAAAAATAGCGAATTTCGTCAAAAAAATCGCGGAATAAAGCCGAATTTTGTCAAAGTATCGCGGAAAAAACATGATTTTCGTGACAGGCTCGCGAAAAAATAGCGAATTTCGACAAAAGGATCGGGGGAAAAACGCGAATTTCGTCAAAGTAATGCGGAAAAAACGTGAGCTTAGTCAAAGCACCAAAAAAGATGTGCAGACTTAACTTATAGGTAGAAAATTCATAAAATGGAATTTAATTTTTTTTTAATGAGACTCTTAAAAATACAGCATGATTTCAGTGTACTTTGATAATGTATTCAGTAGGTGGACCAGTGAAAAATCCCCCCTCCCCCACCTTCTTACTGCATTGAAATGTCTCCCGCCTTCAGAACAAAGAATTTGATGCTTATTAATGATTTAGACATAAATTTCCCTTCCAAGGAAAATGTCTGATTCCAACACAGATCTATGCTGACAAATAATTCAATGGGAAGTATAATGAAAGCACCCATTCATTCAACAAAAGGTACACCTTTACTTGACATAAGTATTCTTATTTTTCAGCAAAAATATATTTTTCAATAAACCCGTCTTGCCCCTTTTTAAAAGAAATGCCAACATTAGTGACACTTGTTAGTGGAACTTGGTATCTTCTACTCTCAAATAAACATTATTTTACAATTAAAATTGTATCTTGCATTTTTACTTTTAAAAAAGTAAAGAAAATTTCTCTTAATATTTGTTTTAAATATCTTATTTGGGTGCAAATAATACTGGTTTTAATTCATTATTTAATTATTATTAAAACAATAATTGATGCATTTCATTTATCTTTTCCAAATAAACAAGTTTCATTTATTCCTTAAAAATATAAATTATTATTGATGGGGACCCACTTTTGTAAAAAACGGACCCAGATTTTTGGAAATCCTGGGTCCTGGGAACCCAGGTTTTTTCAAGTACAGCGGCATCACTGTAGATGCCTTTATGTTAGAACTTTACTTCAATATTTATATTCGGAAAGTGCATAAAATTCTGAGTCGAATGGTTCATCTTGCATCTCTTCACAACAATTTGGTGATTAAAAAGTATGGTCTATGTCTCTCTCTCCTTTTTTGATGACTGTCCATTTGTTAATTAATTTAGAAATTTATTTTGCCTTAATAAATTAAAGGGAAATGTTTTTAAAAATCTCTTACAGCTTCAAAATTGGGACTTTTTTAATCATCCTTTTATTTCCTTTATTATTTAACTTTAAGGAATCTTCCTTTGAATATAATTTTATTATGTGATCATTAATATTGTATATCATGGATTGTAGACAAATAACCTGTAAAATGCTGTATTTTGTAACGTTTGCTTAAAAATATAAGTCCAATATTCGTTTAACCCTTCCCACTCCGTTGGCTCTGCTGCGGAGACATTCTTAGTCTTTGCAAAATTTGTTTTTGGTACCAGTAATAAAGGAAAATAAAATTCACCTTATTTAATCAGAGCATTTTTGAAAATGTGTACTTGAAGGAAACTGCTTTTTAAAAAGTGGTGCCGATTGAATAAAATTTGTGTAAGAGACGCTGGAGCTTTAAGGGTTAAAGTATTTTTATTGTAGTATAATACTGAGTAAGAAATATCAGAAATTTTTCTAGAAATTGAGTTGAATTCAGCATAATTTGAATGAGCTTTGCTTGGCTCAGGTCAGAACCGAGCTTTTAGCTTTTACACTGTGTCAGGCAAGCTTTTCTGGCACGTCCCATGCAGACCTAACATTTGTGAGCAGGCAATCAGTAATCAGCAGCGAGTCAATTAAAATTATGCAAAATAAAGCAACTTTTTAAACATTTTGGAGGAGAAAATTGTTAATTCCTTTCTGATAATTTAAACAGATGCATAAATATCAAAGATAATAGTTAAAATATTTATGTACTTTAATGTTGGATAGCAGGCTATCAAATATTTGTATATTTGCTTTGTACTGCTGCTATGAATAGAATAAAGAAAATAGTTACCAGTTGCAGTAATTTGTAAGAAAAAAAAAATTCATAGTCAAAGGATTAATCCATGAAATTACTTACACAGTCCACTCGTTATTTTGACAGTAATGAATGTGATAACGATGAAATTTTTGACCTATAAAATCTATTCTTTCTTTAATTGTAACATGTTTAAAACTTTTAATATAATTAGTAAATATTAAACATTTTTAATTTAATAAAATAATTTAAATATAAGAAAAAATATGAGTCAATATCAATACTTCCCAAAGAACATTTTAAAATATTAACGTTTTATCATTTTTGGAGATTTCAAATCTTTAATCTCAAGAACTCCCAACTGTGTCCATGAACATTGATATTTGTATAACAAAAAGATAAACTTGATTACTTTGAAAATAGTCATTAAAATAATAGTAATCAATACCATTCCTGACCTCTTAACATTCAGTTCACATGTCTGTCCAGATTTGTTGTGCACCTTGTGCTGCCTAGACTAGAATATAACAATGCCTATAGGTTGAATAGAAGCTATTTTCTTCTTGGGTGTCCACAACTTCCACCGATCATTATATTGGTAAAACATTTTTCATTTTATAAATATGCATATACACACATAGAAATTTTATTAAAATAAATATCACAACAAAATGAATAATCACACCCCTAAGAACGGCTCTGTTCAACTTAAAATCAAGTAAAATAAACTTAAGCAGACAAATATTTAGGGAATTTTCTTATTACCTTTTCATGCCAAGCTAAAAGATGTGCACTTCTCCCTTCTGATGGATTTTCAAAGCCTTTATATACATACTTCATAAGCATATCTATCTGATCTCTGTCCAACTGAGCAATCGTTTTTTCAATCTCACTTGTTTTTATAGATAAAATTACTCTTAGCACAAGGTTAAATGCAGCATCCTTCAAAACAAAGCACAAATTAATCAAAGCATATAAGAAAAATAAGTAGCTTTTTTTCAATTAGAAAAACATTTTTAACAACAAAATGCCATTCCATTTTCCCTCTTCAACACAAATTTCTTACAAATATAGTGTTTTTTGGGGTATTCAAGGATGAGAAGTACTAAACTGAAAAAAAGGGGGAAATTTGTGCTCCCCACACCCCACCTCTCATACATAGAAATTCCGTTTTTTGTAGGGAGAAGGATTCACAAGATTGATTATATTTATCTACTTTTGCAACGAACTGTGCAGATATATATAAAAAAACTTTTAAACATTTTCAACTTTATTTGCAAAGGGCAGAAGTGGGAAATTTTGGGAATAAGTAAGTAAATTTAAATGATCACTTATTCATATTAAAACAAAGTAACAAACAGGTTGTGGCGGTGAATTGGATTCCCAGATTCATGAATGAATGAAAAAAACCTCCAACACAAAAGTTTAGAGGACTTAACATCTTTATTATGAAATATCTTTTAATGGAGGGCCATGAACAGTATAGAGATACGGGGAAAGTTTCGATAACTGCCGAATGGACAGACGCCCCACAGTGGGGCTTGATTTTGGTTTACATGGCTCGACGTCAGGAGCAAGAGTGAGTGAGATTTTGTTACCAACACTTACAGATTGGCGAACATTAGTCAACCATATGTATGATATTTGGCGTAAAACAAATTGGATAGACAAAACAATCATGGAGTTTTACATTGAGTTAAAAACTATGCCATGGCGGGCCCCTTTAGGGTTACACTAAATAACATTCCAGTGGTAAGCAGGGAGGCTTAAAGGAATAGGAACACGTGATTTTTATATGCACGTTACAGATCTAACTACAGCTGCAAATTAGTCAGCAATGGGCATATGGTTTGTATCCGACAAAGTACAAGGGTGAGAATTGAATACTAATGCAAGCCCAGAGGCTGGGAAAATATGCATTAGATATCGTCGGCTGCAAAGCGAAGAGACATTCATTTGTATTTTATTCTTCTATTTCATGTCAAGGGAAAATAGCTGCGGTTAAGATCTTTTTCTGTCCGTGTGAATTTGAAAGACAGAAAAAGGAACCGAGATAAATGATGTCTGCATTTAAAAAGTAAAAGTGAAACTTACAGTAGTGAGAGGAGGGGGGGGAGAGAATGAATAAAGACATATGAAATTAACTATAAAATGTCAAATTTAAACTAAATATTTTATTTGAAGGGGGGGGGGGAGAATAATGACAAATTATAATAAATCAGTAAGGTTAAAAGTTGATTTTTTGAGGGGAGAGGAGGAAGAATGAATATATAACGGTAAAGCCGTTATATATATCACCCATTACCACCAGAAAAAAAAACTGTGAAACTTGTAGAACAGTTTTTTTTTTAAATTGACGATTATTTTGTCTACCCCATGCATATAAGTATTTAAAACAGATACAATGATAAGTCTCCATATATATATATATATATATATATATATATATATAAATTAACTGTGTGCTTGCAATTCTTTAAATGTTTGCATAAAGCAAAACTTTCAGGTCATGATAAATGGCGCCTTTTTTTTAATTCTTTTCTTGGTATTCATTAGTCCTGGCAGTCACCAAGAAAGAGCAAATAATATTTTTGTATGTAACAGGATCCCTTTTTAAATAGCTTTTTAGTATTTGATTAAGAGGCTGGTACCAGCATTTTTCATGACCAAAATAAGAGAAGTAAATTTTTTTTAGTAACTTGTTATAATATCTTCTCAAAATAAAAATAATATAATATAAATGCAAGCAACAAAAGACACAGATACTACTTTAAAATGAAATAGAAAATAAATGACATATGCATGTCTGTGAATAAAAGCTAAATGAAGTAATATAAAAAATAAAAAAAAGGTAGAAAATTGGTTTTTGTGCACACCGCACAAGACTATCAAAGAACGGGATGCATATAGCATGCCTATGAATAGGTGTAGCCCTTATTCTTGTTAAGAAACAAGTGTGATGGCGTCAGTTTAGAACATCAGCCTTAGGGGGGGAGGGAGTTATGCGACCCATACATCAAGTGACACATAGGTCCCTGCTCCCCAAAGATCACATTGATCTTCAAAGGAGCATGCATCAATGTATCATATAAAAAAATTATGTTTGTTGAATTGAAACAACAATTCGAGGGTTTTGTCTCTCTACACAATGAAGTTTGGACCCTTAGGGCAAAAATTTTGAACGGGAACAAAACTTCAGAGGGGATAAATTAAAAATAATAAAAAAAAACTGAGATAAATATCTCACATATCAAATGTAAAAGGTCAATCCGAGGTGTGGAGAGACTGGTGACATGATCGGGTAAGTATAACAACTGCAATTGTTTTGTTTTTTTAAATAGATTTTAACTTTGTATTCCTTACAATGTATCAAGCAGGATATGAACTGTATGTGTATTGTATAGCATTAGATAATGTTTTAAACATTTAGTGTAACTGCACTAGGTTACTAATGCTACAAACCAAAAAAAAAAATTTTTTGTAATTGTGAAGTTATGTTATTACAAGAACGACATAATATCTTACACGTGTTTATTGTCTAAGTGAAGCTTAACCAGAGATTTTATTTAATCTCCAAATTTAAAAGAAAACGTGTAATTATGTACATGTAGAAAACCAAAACAAATGTGATGAAAACAATAAAAACATCATAAGTTTGAAATTTAAAGAAAATGCATGTGAAGGGGTAGCATCTTGTAAACTGGGCATTCTTTGTTGTGAAACAAAGTGATGGTGACATGAAATGTCATGGCATAAAAGAAATATAATAATAAAGGAAAAATTAAGAATCTGTTAAAACTTAACTTTTTAATAAATGTTTAATTTGTGAATATCATGTGAAGTCAGAAGTAGTTCCTGGTATAATGAGACATAAAAATGAAATAGCCTAATGTGTAAAGTTGAAACCTAGAAACAAAATATTTTCAATTGTGTATAATGTGTTTTTTTTTTTTTTTTTTTTTTTTTACCAAACAAAATATCAATGAACTAAATTGTAATAACAATGAACTAAGTTGTAATATCAATGAACTAAATTGTAAGTGTATCTCAATGAACCAAAGAAAAAAATGTGTATTTCAATGAACAAAGCAAAGAAAAAGTATTTCACAATGAACTAAAACAGTGTATGTCAGGGAAAAAAGGGAAAATTTCAACGACTTAGATGTATGTTTGTGAACACAGCAATCTAAGTACCTCAATGAACACAGTGTGAGCAAGTATTTCACTGTAAAAGCAATACGATGAAACTGAAATGTGTGTAAAAAAAAATGATCCTTACTATGAACTCATGTGTCTAACAAAAAAAAAAAAATAATGTTGCAATGAACTGAAGTGACTACCAAAACAAAAATTGGTATGAACTAATATGCAAAACAAATCACAAGAAAGTAAACAAACTATGAACTAATATGTGTAAGGAAAAATTCTATGAACTAAGTATTGTCATGAAAGAAAAATGATAGTGCAATTGGTCCCTGAAGTACACAAAGAATTGACAATGCTATGAACTCATGTAAAGTGTTTTTTCTATGAACTCAATGAACTATGAACTCAGTTGTGTAAACTATGAACTCAATACACTATGAACTCAGTTGTATGAACTATGAACACAAACTCATTGTGTACATATGGAACCAAGAGCATTGTATCACAAGTGCAAAAATGCTTCACCTAAAGTTAAAACAGACAAACAAAAAAAACAAACAACTGTGCTTTTAAGTAAAGAAAAGTGAAAAGGATAAAATGTAACCAGGAAATGCTACTTGTGTGATAAAATGTAACCGAATAAACCAAACTAAGATTAACAAGTGAAATTATATCCAAATTTCTAAAAAAATAAATCTAAAAATGTAACTAGTGTAATGATGAATGTTTAAAGTTGAATTACTGTGTACACCTTCAGCAAAAAAAAAAAAATCCTAAAACGTGAAAATCACCATGTCTGATGACCCGCATCAGAAAAATTTTCACTAATGTTCCATTTCGAGATTCATTTAACTATTTGCCGGCTAAACAATCAAATGAAAAAGCAACTCACTGTACACTTGTGTTTATAATAACAAAAAATCTTGAAAAAAAAACCTAACATCAAACTTCAAATCAGTATGAATAATACTGTCGAAAACTGACATATGTATGTAAATGTATAAGAAAATAAAAAACTTTAAAAGGAATGCTGTTGATAGTAACTCCTTCACAGTAATGTGTGTTAAATAAAAACGAAAAATGTAAAATGTATGTTACATTGGTTTTTTTTGTTTTTTTTTTTATTAAAAAGGAAGCTGCATGAGATGTTTATGGGAATGTATTGCAGTTGTATACTTTTTCTCGCATTTGTTTGATGAATTTTTTTAATGATGGACAATAAGGTGCATGGGCACTGTGGAAAATGTCAAAGTTGGTGTTTTTGCTTTCATTATTTCTAATGCAATTAATGCATTTTGGAGGATTTCTACACTGAGGGTCAATATGTGGCAAGGCACACACAGAGCATCTAATGTCATTATAACATGAAATTGCCAGATGATCATTGTATACTTGACACTTGAAACAACGTCTAACATTTATATATGGTTTAACAGGGTACGGTATTGATTGTATGATAATTTCCCTATGCATTAATAATTGCCTAGCATCCTGTGGTGCAAGCTCCAAGATCCAATTAAAGGACATTAATATGTAGGAGCTTGTACTTTTTAACAAAGTGAAAATCAGGTTCAGGTATATGGATTAAATCTGAGATACCAAACAAGATATCAGGAATACTTAAATTTTCAGGAAGGTTACAAATAATGACACGAATAGGCTTAGGTACATTAAGTTTAGCAAGGGATAAGGACTTTAGAGAGGAATCGCTAATATCTGTAAATTTTTCATTGTGTTTACCTTGAGTGTGCAGGTCGGGGCTAAGATATGTGTCTTTTTTATCCTTTTCCAGTTGTGGTAACTTTTCTTGTTTACACATATAAGAGGGGACAGTTTGAGTTGATTTATGTAGGGCAGATGGAGGGAGTTTGTTGTTGACATCTACCACCTGATCACCCATAGTCTTACTACATTTAGTACGCTTCGCCTTACATTTCTGTTAGGCTGTGATTTCATGTAATCTCTCTATGAGTTTCTGATTTACAAGAAATAAATTATCTTTATCCTGTTTTAATTTGGAAAAATCATCTTTTAGAACATTAAAGTTTAGTTTAAGCACATGAAAATTGAATTTGATGATCTGAAGAAAATCCATAATATTTTCCGACAAGGATGCAGCATTTTCAGTTTTAAGTGAATTTTGATTAGATGTGGCTTCCATATTAATGGAATCCGAATATCTTAGTAATATCTCCTCGAAATAATCTACCCATGGAGATACAAAAATGGGGTGCTTTAAATCACTAACAGAATTTTCATCATTTGCTGCCATATTTAAAAAAATAAACTGGTGAAGTGTCTGTTATCTCCAAAACCTTTTTTTTTTATCTTGCTTTATTTAATTTCTGTTGTTTACTTTTTTGAAAAGCCAAAATGGAAAAAAAAGGAGGAATTCTTTTTTTTTTTTTTTTTTTTTTTTTTTGACAGAGCAACACAAATAATGCAAAATAAATAATACGAGTATTTCAAAAAGGTGTAAGTATGCAAAAACTATACATATCAGAAATGAAATGCATGCACATAAAATAAAACTCAATAAGTTGCATAAATAAATTATACACAAAAGGAAAAATGAAAGGGGGGAGGGGGGAGTGTAAAAAATATGAGTGTATCAATCACAAGATTTCTGTAAGTTAAATTTCTGTCTACATCCAGTTGGATTAAAGTGTCCGAAATTCAATAAAATAAAAAAAAAACAGGTAACTAAATTGTAATTCTGGTTTAAAATACAAAAAAAAAAAAAAAAAAAAAAAAAAAAAAAACAAGGTCAGAGTCGAGCAACATATTCTGAGAATAATTGTGCAAATGTCACACACAAGTGAAATGTGCAAACATTGTGAGCGAAATATGCACATATTTATACAAAAATATCAAATACTGCAAAAACTTGGTGCAGAGAAATTTTGTTGCCTATCGGTAAAATAAGTATACATTCAAAATATGCCAGTGAGGTTAAAGAGTTAAATTATAGATTTTTAAATGCATAAAGAAAAATACCCTAAGAAAAAAAAAGACAAAACATAGCATGCATATGCAATTTCATGGAAAAAATGAGAATACTGTCATAATTTAAACACAAAATTATAATAAATGAAATATTAATAAAAATATAATAAAAATATCATTTCAACTAGCATATGCACTTATGATTATTATTATTATTTTTTTATAAACAAAAACAGCCCGAAAGGAGAGAAACAAAACTAAAATGCTATGACTATTAATTATATTTTTAAATTAGCTTAGAAGTCATTTCTCCGTTCAAGTTGACAAAACAAAATAAATTTATGATACTGCAATTGTTATGAAAGTACAAGTATGAATAGGGAACAAAAATAACATGAAAAGAAACTGGTAATTTACCAAAATTGAAAAGAAAAAAAAAATTTAAAAAAAAAAACTAAAACAATTTACAGTAATTAATTTAATATAAAAACATTCCCTGTTCATACTTAAAATGCAACATGTGTGTGGTTTTTTTTTTGTAGAAAAGTCAAGTGACATAATTATTTTCAATGAATTCAATCGATAAATATCACTTTTTGTAGAGAGCATTCATTTTAAGCATGAAAACAGAGCGAAATGAAAAAAACGCCTTTTTTTTTTTTTTTTTTTTTTTTTTTTTTTTTTTTTATTAAAATGATTTCAGTAACAAACTGAAACAGGCAAATTTTGAAAACCAGTAGATATAATTAACGTTCTGTTTTCATACTTTGATTATTCTGTTCTGACTAATTGCTATTGCATGTTTTTTGCAAGAGCACCTAATAAATTTTTGAAGACATTTTTTTGAAGACATATTTTTGAAAGTAATCTCATCAGTAATGATGTAGATGCAGATTTGTTATGATTTACTTTAAATAGCACTAGTTCACAGGATAATATTTTTTAAAAGAATACGATCGGTGCACTGTAGCATATAAAACACAAACCGAGTGAACATTGGGAAAAAAAATATATTTGTTTGGGTACGTCACTTTAAAGTTTGCTGGCACAAATATCGTTTGATGATTGCTTCACAAATCTCATTTCCAATGCAGAAAAAAATTTTTCTTTTTTTAATGACAATAACACACACAGAGATGAACTCGTGGGGTAGGATTATTTTTGTAATACGTGTGATCACTGCACAGCCTTTTTTTTTTTTTTAAATGAAATGCTTTTCACAAACATTGGTCTTGCATCTTTGAAGATGAACACAGCATGATAAAAACAACACCGGTGGAGCAGATGAACACATCGACACATACTTTCACAAACGGGTGAATCGGCGACCCCAAGGCATAGAAGAACACTGGGGTGTTAATTTTTAAATATACACACACCACAACGCAATTTTTTTTAGGAGTGCTGGTGGCTCAGATAATTCCTTTTGAGGGATGATCACACCAAAAAAATTATTTACACACGGACAGGAAGAGTATCGCACAGATTTGGATGGATCAACACTGTTTTTCATCAGGAGATGTGAGCACAGATGGGGGGAGGCAGTCATCATCAGGGTTGGAAAAAAACCGGGTTTTTTTTTTAAAAACCAAAAAAAACCGGTTTATTGGTTTAAACCAGGTTTTTTTGGTTTAAACCGGGTTTTTTAAAAATATAATTTCCTATTACATACAGATGCATATCTGTTGATAAAATAAACATTTTTGGATATTATATAAGTAATATAACCTTTGAAAATATTTAAATTAAATAATTACAGTCAATTATATAGAAAATTGAAATCATTTCTAATTTAAACACTATTAGTAACAGCTATGTCTTATGTTCAAAGTAAACTGCTCTACACAGTGAAACATTGATACCTTTTAAAATCGTATGAAGAATCCTTTGATTAATAATATAATAATCAATCAATAAACATTTGATGCAGTTTCATGAATATAATATATATTATTCTATGGTTGTTATTATTATTTTTTTAATATCCAAATACTTCTGGTTATTTTGTTTTCTGAGTGATAACTCCAAGTGTCCAAGTCAACATTTTTGGCCATTAGATTCAGCAACTAACAGAAAAGATTGATTGGTATTATTATTGAAATGCTATAACTAGCACTCAATTTTTGCAAGCTGTGTTATTCAATTTGATATCTTAAGTTACTCTTTTAAATTCTTTAAGGATAATCTTTCCCAATCAAGAAAATTTTCTTTTACAACTTAACCAAAATCTTAAACATCATTGTATTTTGTTATTAACTGCTGTAAATAATCTGAATTTTTTAAATGAAAATATTTTATGCTAAATATTGAATATTATTTATCTATTTTATCTTTTCTAATTTCACATGTTTTAAGAAAAATCTTTAGGGTACCACATATGTTCATCAGCACATACTAATTTTCATTCTACATGCATAGAAACATAGCCTAGGCTCATTATGTCTCATGTTGACTGCTGAGATGAAGTGTTAAAAGTAGAAATTATTTCTATCAATAATTAAAACAATTAAATTACAAAAAAGAGAAAATATTATATTAGATTTTTTCTAAGAAAACCAAATGGTTTTTTTGGACAAAAAAACCAATTGGTTTAAACCGTGGTTTAAACCATGGTTAAAACCACTTGGTTTAAACCATGCCAACCCTGGTCATCATCGAAGGAAATCGTATCTGAGAGAAAAAGAATCACCCTGAGATGAGGGATCAGCGACAACGCAGGCACAATAGTCCATCAGGGCATCGAGAGCAGGGATGTCCAAGCAAAAATTAAGCAAACCACTACTTTTGATGACCGGCACACCGGGAGTTCAGCGCTGAATCAGGAGGGTGGAGACAGCGAGACAGCAAAGTAGACACAGTGTCGAAGTCCATAGGGGTGGAGAGTGCATAGAAGGGAAAGTCCCGTAAAGTTGACGCCGGAGAATGAGTACCGAGTAGGAGCAGGAACCTCAAGTCCAGTGGGAAAAAAGGTCTGTCATAGGTCGTTCACGTCGCTGATAAGAAGGGTGAAACGGAATGAAACTTCTCCCCGTATTTTTTTATTTTTTTTTTTATTACTGTACTGTTGGAGAAAAAAAACTAGGCAACAGCGCCAAATTTATGTGGCGGTGATTTGTATACCCAGGTTCACAATATGAGTAAGAGAAAAAAACTGCAACACAAGACTTTAGAGGACTTACATCTTTACTATGAAATATCTTTTAATGGAGGGCCGGGAACAGTATAGAGATACGGGGAAAGTTTCGATAACTGCCGAATGGGCAGACGCCCCACAGCGGGGCTTGATTTTGGTTTACATGGCTCGACGTTAGGAGCAAGAGTGAGTGAGATTTTGTTACCAACACTTACAGATTGGCAAACATTAGTCAACCATATGTATGATATTTGGCGTAAAACAAATTGGATAGACAAAACAATCATGGAGTTTTATATTGAGTTAAAAACTATGCCATGGCGGGCCCCTTTAGGGTTACACTAAATAACATTCCAGCGGTAAGCAGGGAGGCTTAAAGGAATAGGAACACGTGATTTTTATATGCACGTTACAGATCTAACTACAGCTGCAGATTAGTCAGCAATGCGCATATGGTTTGTATCCGACAAAGTACAAGGGTGAGAATTGAATACTAATGCAAGCCCAGAGGCTGGGAAAATATGCATTAGATATCGTCGGCTGCAAAGCGAAGAGACATTCATTTGTATTTTATTCTTCTATTTCATGTCAAGGGAAAATAGCTGCGGTTAAGATCTTTTTCTGTCCGTGTGAATTTGAAAGACAGAAAAAGGAACCGAGATAAATGATGTCTGCATTTAAAAAGAACTTTAAAAAGTAAAAGTGAAACTTACAGTAGTGAGAGGGGGGGGGAGAGAGAGAATGAATAAAGACATATGAAATTAACTATAAAATGTCAAATTTAAACTAAATATTTTATTTGAAGGGGGGGGAGGGGGGAGAATAATGACAAATTATAATAAACCAGTAAGGTTAAAAGTTGATTTTTTGAGGGGAGAGGAGGAATAATGAATATATAACGGTAAAGGTGAAAAAAAATTAAAAGGTACATAGTTTTGAAGATTTTCAACTTTATGTGCTGAGAAGACCAAGGAGGAGCAGTGGAAAATTTAGGGGGTAGAGGCAATTTATATGATCATTTATTTATATTACAACAAAGTCAAACAAATTTAAAAAGTAAATAGTTTTAAAGACTTTCAACTTCATGTGCTAATAAATTTTGGAAGAAAGAAGTCATTTAGATGGTTAATTATACATTTTTTGTTATTTCAGAGTAGTAAATTGGAAAGGAAAAAATAAAAAATTAAGTTTTAAACTTTCCGTGCTTAGTCAGGAAGGGGGGCAGAGTGGGCAGCAGGGATAAAGTAGTTTAAAAAAAAGAGAGCAGAAAAAGGTAGAAAATAGCTTTAAAGATTTTAAACTTTGTATGCTGAAGGAGGAGGAGGCAAAAGAATTTAGATAATATAATAGAAAAAAAAATAGAAGTATGCTAAAACACACTAGAGTCCTGCGTGAGTCAGGTTGTACCCGAGAAAAAAAATCCTAGACACGAACTCACAAAAATAATTTGTGGTGACTTGAGCCTGATGTATTTCAACCCGCAATGAAAGGAAAGTAAATAATGTTTTAATGCAATAATGAAAAATAGTCTACAATTGTTCCTATAACACCATTTTTATGTTTTAGATAGAACGAACAAATCTATATTCTTTAATATTCAAATATAGTAAAATCTCTAAATAGCAGACACCTCTTGACAGCAGGAGCCAAATTTTCTTATCAAATCGATTAAAAGGATGGAAGCAGACAATATTAGGAAGTTTCCATGGAGGGACACAGGCACACCTCAATAAGATTCCTGATTCTAACTTCAAAAGATGGTATACAAGATAGTCGATGCTGATAAAGAATGTCATTGACCCTATTCAAAAATGAAGGAATGAAGTGGATGGCCATGATGTGAAAGGATCCGCTAATATAGATCTAAAGAAAGCTTTTCATGGATATACTGTAGCATATTTACAGTCAACATATGTGGATTACAGAACCTAGAAATTTAAAACTGGAGATGTACAAAATGCATAAGACAGGGTTCCCAGCAAAACATGACTGGCAAATTCCCTGACCAAGTCTTAAAAAATCCCCTGACTTTCCCTGACCAAATCTCAAAAAATTCTCTGACCAAATGGGCTTACAATGAAATTTGCTACTTATTTTCACAATCCTTTGTCAAAATTACTGATTTTTTTCAGCGATCATTCATCAAAGATTTTTTTTTTTTTTTTTTTTGCAATCGTTTGACGAATTTCGTGATTTTTTCCCAAGATTATTTGATGAATTTCAAGTGATTTTTCATTTTTTCTCCAAGACTTTTCCATGATTTTTTAGAAAATATTTGTAAATTCCATGACTTTTCCTATATATTTTGAAATTTCCCTGACTACTTTTAAATTCCCTGACTTTCCAGATTTTCCCTGATGCTGGGAACCCTGCAAGAGCAGACATGAAGTGCACTATCTTTCACACTATCAAGTTTTTTAAGAACAGATTTACGTGTTGAACCATAGACCTGGCAGGCATAACTGACTAAAGTCAGTTATGCCTGCCAGCAAACCACAGCCCAAAGTATTTTTTAAAAAGGGGTATTGTCTGCTCTCTCCAAGAAGTGTTCAAAAGAACCTTCAATAAATTAAGTGATCGTTCACATTTTGTTCATAAGTGTAAAAAATGTGGTAAAAAGGTAAGTTTATTGTCAAAATGTAGACCTAGATAACAGACATTGTCCACAACAAGAATTGAGAGTTGATTCAATTAAGATTTCAGAATCTGGATGCAAACGCCTACATCTGCAAAAGTACGCACAAAAAGTTTTGTCAGGAGAAATTATAAAACCATTTTTATTTGTCCAATTAACACATTAAACGCAACACTAATTTTACTCTAATTTCCGTTTAAGCAACAGCATACACAGAAATTGTGTGTATATATTTGTACAAAATTTGTGAATAAAATTTGTAACTCTTGTGAAGGAAAACCCTTTTTATTTTTGAAATGTTTTAATAAAATACATTAAAAAAGTGAAAAATGTTTTTAACACGTTAAACACAATACCGAACCAGCATCGCCTAAATGGAAAGATCAATGCCGGCCCCCAGGGACCGAGGTTGCGTTTAACATGTTAAAAATATGTTTAACCGCAATTTGTAACTGCCTCTCAATCTCAATAAAGCACACAATAACACATCATATGAAAGTCGTCAACATATAAATCTCTTTTTACAGATAGGGGTAGTTGATTAAGTATATCTTTGATCTTGATTGCAAACAGAGACTCGGACCACTACCCCGGGGTACACTCTCTTCTTGTATATAAAAACTAGACAGTATTTGCCTAATTTGAACTTGAAAAAGCCGAATATCAAGAAAGTTTTTAATAAAAATTGGAAGGTTCCCAAGACAGTCCAGGTTAAAATGATCACGAAAGATCCCATACCGCCATGTTCTAGCATAGGCTTTTGCCATGTCAAAAAGTACTGGTACCAAGTAGTTGCATTTCAGAAAGGTTGGCCGACTATGATTTTCTAGATGGATAAGATCATCGATAATAGACCTATCACACCAAAATCTAGTTTGAAATGTTGTTAAGTTTCCAAAACATACAGAAGACTATTTTTTCAAGAAGTTTACAGAGGTTGCTAGAAAGCCTGAAATTATTGGGGTAGCTAGAATCCTGCCCTGGTTTAAGAAAAGGAATAAAGATAGCTTTGTACCAAGTACTCCATCAACATCCTATGAAAATTTTGAGGAAATTATTCAGAGAGAGTGGGGATAGGTGCTTGAGCATGATGTACGTAATGCCATCATGAGCTAGAGCAGATAAATGACTACTTCACAAATACTTTACCAGCTCTGAGATAATAAAAGGTTGATTGGAATCATTTCAATTTGTCTTTTGGAAGTTAAAAAGGGTTTCGGGTATGAGTTAGAGCTTCAAATAAATGCTGAGGTGGTCTCTGGTTTGACATTGTGTTTCAAAATAGAAATATGATTTTGTATGTACACAACATTTTGTGAATCTAGAAAAAAAATAAAATTTTAAAAATACTCTGGGCAGAAATCAGTCACAGACAAACATTTTCTTAGAAAAAAGTCCTACATCTATACATAGCAATCGAATAATACATACCTTGATAATTTGATTTTTGGTTCCAGCAGGAGCTGAATGCAATAAAATCCTGAGAGCTTCAACATGTTTACCTCTAGAAGAAGTTAAGGAAAATGTTAAATAATTAAGAAATCAACAGAATACTCAAGGAACATCTTTGAATTTGACACAGAAAATTCAAGTACATTCACTGCAGAGAACGTGGTTCAACAGAAGAATTAATCAAGGAAGCTTGAGAAGATTATCTATGCAAGCACAAAATTATTTTTTATAATTTGACTGTATCCTAATTAATATTTAAGTGAAACATTATCTGAAGAACATTACTAATCAGGTTCCTGACTAACCTGATATTTGTTTTTTCAAATGTTATCAAAGTATTATTATTTTAACCCAACTAGTGTCAATTCTCACCAACTGAAGTTTTTTAAAAACATGCTTTTATGAATATGCATTTTTCATTAACAAACTGAAATTTTTAATAAAAATATACATAACAGTTCGATTCCTCATTGAATTTCATATAGGAATCATGTGTTCTATTTCATTATCACTATATTGTCACAAAGTTATATGCAAATGAAGTTGTGAAATCCTGAATCAGTAGTGTGGGGTCCAAGTGTTAAAGCATTTTCTCATTTTTATGAATCACTTAATTCAAATGGATAAATCCAATCATTAATAGTAACTAAAAAACTTTACAACAGCAAACAAAGTAACACAACGTGGCTGTGTTATGTTCATCCAATAAAACATTCATTAGCTGAATCAGAAAAATGACATCACTGTACAAAGGTTGATCAAGGTTTTTTTTTTTTTTTTTTTTTTTTTTTTTTTTTCCCATTGAATAATAATCAGAACATTGACTGAACAGTTTCTAGGATTTCATATTAAAATAACATGCACATTTCAGAAAATTTAGAACAACTGAAAATGATCTCTTTATTAGAAGATATACATCTGTTGTGTTATCTAGGGATGCAACGAATATTCAGTATTCGGCCTATTTGGCTTAAAAGCCATATACTAAAACAAAATCATTCATACTTACAATAAATAATATCAATTGAGATATTTTAAATAACATACCTATAGGTTTATATTTATGTGTTACACATTAAGGAGATTTAAATTTTATTAAATTTATAATACAATTTTATTTCAAATATTAAATATAAATTTAATAGGCATTTGAATTTTCTTAATGTGCAATACATGAAAAATAATATAATTTAAAAATTTAAAGTAAATATAATTATTTGAATTTTATATATAAGAATGATTTAATTATGCTTAAGTATTACACATTCAATAGAATTTGCTTAGTGGACATTCATTTCTATCTAAGAGTGCTCATCATTTGTAAGGGCTGGAACTGGAATTAACTGTTTTGTTTTTGTTAGTAGTTGAAATCTGCATGAAGCAATCCCAAAATGTGGTCTTTTACTCATTATGAACATCTTTCCTTGTTTCTGCCACATTTGTATTTGTTTCAGTTTCAGGAATCTCATTGTTTGAGATAACAGTCATAAGTAGAATCAGTCGAGATTTTAACTTGAGATGATTTTCTTCAGCTTTATATTAAAAATGTAAGTTTAAACCTGGGGTCTAGCAAAAATGTAAATTATCACGAATATGTTTAAAGCGTACATTCCTCTTTTGATCCAGAGTCTTTAAATGTTCCAAGATCAAAAAATTCACTCCAGGCTTTAACGAATAAATTCTCCAAAATAAGTGATGTTGTTGAACTAATTTTTACTGTAGCATGTTTGAAAGGTTTCAATAAACTTAACACTTCTCTAAGAAAATTTGAATTACAACTAATTTAAATTTTGTTTTTAATTATCTTTAAGGCTTGAATATGAATAAGTTTAATAAAAATTGTCTATATTGATATATATTATTTTGATTTAAATCAGAATTTATGAATTAATATTTGGCGGCCGAATATTCAGTATTCAGTCAAACCACTATTCGTAGCATCACTAGTGTTATCAATCGTATACACAGCAAAATTAAGGCATGTGGACAACACCAAGGGCACAGGCCATGTAAAGGACCACAATCTATTACAAGTTTTATGGGAAGAATTTTTATTTAATTTATCTAGTGAAAGGAACTTTAAATAACTATTCTTAAAGACTTCATTTTTTTTTTTTTTCAGAAATAACAATTTTTGATAACATATCTTGTTAAATTGTGCGCAATATGATCAAAAAGATTTCAAAGAATTCAGTTTCTATGTTTGAAAGAGAAATTTAAAAAACAGTACCCACTATCTGAGCACGGATAAATCCTTCTCTCTTGTAGGTAGATTCTGGATAGAAACTTTTTAAAACTAGGAGTGAAGCATAAATTTTAGAATTTTATGCTATTGGAAAATGAAAATTTGTTTATCTTTCTATTCCTATTTCTGATTGCTATGGCAGAGGCATCCTTAAGGTACCTCCTCTCCTTTACTAACTCTACCACAAATCATCACATACAAATATAACTGGTATCATCTTCTAATTAATGCTATACTTAAATTTTGCTTATGGGTTATCTTCATACTGAAATTGTATCAAACTTTATAACAATCTAGTTTTGACACCCTTTTGTGATTCAGGTTAATTTTACTTAAGGATAACAAACAGGAAGGCATTCAGTGAAGCAATTTAATTAGAATTAATCACATAACTAGGGTCACCCGGGGTAAAATGAGTATAAAAATCAGCTTTTTTAATTTTAATGTTTCATGGCAGAAATATTATGAAATAAAATCATGTTTTTGTTCAATAATTTTGACATTGTGTATCTAAGGTCTAAATTAAACATAATTTGTGTTTCCCTTTTTTTAAATTTTTGTGTAAAACACTATACCTATTTTACCCCGTGATCCGGGGTAAAATGGGTATGCACCGGGGTAAAATGGGTATATGCTGGTTAAAGTTGAATAATAAATTAAATATACTTAAATACACTATAATTAATGTGGAAACCATTTAAAAGTTTTGTACTTTCATTCCCTGAATGATATGTGTAAACTGGGAAGGCAAGGGGGGGGGGGTGCAAAAACTCCCCACTTTCAATTTGTTTACATTTTTTTCTTGACATATAAAAACACTGTTATGAAACTAGGAGAAATAAGATGAGAGTACTGACAAATCCTATCCTCCCGGCTCACCCCACAACCGCGGGCGTGAAAATATGGGGCCCCGTATTTTCACCACATCAGTTTACGCCCATGCTGTGAATCGTGTTTCTCTTTAAAAGTGTTTTTTTTATTAAATGCAATTCAAAAGCATATAGATATCAGCATGAATATCTGTAGGGAAAAAATGAGAAATAAAATTACACTGGAAAATCAATGTTTAATCAAAAGCAATTTATACAGATAACTAGGTATAACTGAATGAAAATTTAAGTACAAAATGTATACTGGCAACGACTGTTGCAGTTTGGTTGAGATAGCTTTCTGACAATTTGGGATGCCTGCACATCAGCAATATCGTCTTTCTCAGGAAAGACATAAAATAATCCTGCAGATGACTTTGTTGCAAACTTCACAGTGTATTCACCTTCATCAGGGATATCAATAATAAGACCTGTGAATTCTTGAACAGACTTCTTTACACTGAATTTTACAAGGACCCAATCGCCAATCGCTAGATTCACTGCAGTCACAACCTTTGGTTTAACTTCTATATCATGGGTTGCTTCGATTCTTTTAGCTGTTTGTACTTTTTTTGCCTTTTTTGCGTTCCTAGCCTGTTCTTCAGTGCAAAGTCTTGCAGCCATCTGCTCTGTAGTTAAAACTTCTCCCACCTTTGCTTGCACTCTCTTACGTTTTCTCGTTGAGTTTTTTATAGCCTCGCCAGTACTAGAAGATGGTTGTGGGGAAAGGGTATTTACAATTGCCTGTTTAAGCTCTTTCAAAGGAGATGAAGGCGGAGATTTAGCTGTCTCATTCAAACTTTGTTATGAAGCATATTCAGGATTTTGTTGTGGTTGGATATGGGACGGGTTTGTATGAACAACAATCCTATGTTGAACTGCTTCTCTGTTGAATGGAAAAAGACCAGTTCCTCGGAAACCTGCCATTGCATTCCTCTCGGACACATTTTCAAAAAGCTTTTTAACGAGAGAAGGAAAGACGGCCTTATCCACTTTCTTCAAACGACTCTCTCTAAACCATCTCTTAAGGATTCTTTTCCATTCCAGTTTCAGCGGCCCAAACACACCAACATCAAGTGGCTGAAAAGCATGACTTGTATTTGGTGGAAGACACAATATGATGATGTTGTTATCCATAGCAATCTTTATAGTGTTGAATGTTAAATGACTTCCATGACCGTCAAAAATTAGAAGCAAAGGCTTCTCGATATGTGTCACAGAAATCACAAATTTTTTGAACCACAATTCAAAAACTGTGTCCTCCATCCATCCGGACTTTGTTACAGCATACCATGCACCACGAGGACCATTTTGGTCCAGCTATCGTACAAATGGAGACCTTTGTACACGATAAAAGGTGGTAAATAACATCCAGATGCAGAAACACAAAACAACACACTGTAGTTCATCTTTCCTGCACAGGCAGAATTCATGTATGCATTTCGTGATGCTTTTGGCACAAAAACTTTTGCACTGATTGGGTCAGTCCCTAATCCTGCTTCGTCCAGGTTAAAAATTCGATCTGGCTGATCATGAAGATTATTGTCTTTTAAAATTTTTGCATACATTGTATAAAATTCATGAACAACGTTATCTGAAAGTCCTTCTGCTCTGGCTTTTGTTAGGAGCTCCGGCTTCCGTCTCGATAATTCAGAGGCCCATCTTTTCTCGAAGCCAAGAATCCAAGCCTCGCCTGGCTGATCATTGGTAAAAGGGTTTGGTCGCTTTACTTCTTTGATAAAGTTTTCAACCATTCCCATCAAATCTGATCTATCCCAGGGAAATCCACTGTCTGCCAAAAACTTCAGGCTTTGGCAGTTTTTCTTCTTTCACTGACAGTACAGTGGACCTTCCAGAACCTATCCGCTGTGGAGTTCCAACAACCCATCTTCTTAGTGTTTCATAAGGAATACCTAACTCCTTTGAAACAGCATAGATTGATCTTCCCTCCTCTACCTTCAACCTTGCAATTTCTAGTTCAGCATTGGTGTACTTGGGTTGGGTCTTTCGTACATATGTCCTGGGCATGGTTGGTAATTACCAGTTCTAAATGAAGTAAAAAAGACAATATATTAGTTATCAATGCCTACCAAGGCATATAATATGCAGTAGCCTACCTTTAATAATAGTGTATAGGCTAATAAGTAAAATAATAGGTAGTAGTACTAATAAGCATACAGGGTTGCTAATTCATAGCGTGTTATGAAGCATTAATTTCAGTTTAAAACAAAACCTAATATAGTACAGTCAACTCTGTGAAATCCACACACTTAGGGACCTAGAGTTTTGCTGATTAGGATTTTTGTGGATTATAGATCATCTCTTTGTTTACATTTTATTTTTTAATGTCAAACTACAAATTAGGAACAATTACACAAAAATTACAATAGAAAAATATAATGCAAAACTGGTTTAATATATTTAATAGGTACACCTAGCTAATTTAAAGAAAAATTAAATTATATACAATTACTGCGAATTTTAGATTATTTTTTTAAACATTGACACAATGGTAGTTTAATTTTTGGTTTGTTGTCAATAATTCCTCTTTTAATCCATACAAATTACTAATTTAGTATGGTTAGCACACGTGTTTTAATTTAATTTTGCAATATTTTTCATACCTTGTGTTCCTGTACATTTAATCACTTTTTCCTAAGCATGTGTGTAATCTTTTTCCATCCGCCTGAATTTTTAATGTTTAACAAAAATATCTTTAATTCCTCTTTTAATCCATCCAAATTAATAATTTAGTATGGTTAGCACATGTATTTTAATTTAATTTCGCGATATTTTTCATACCTTGTGTTCCTGTACATTTAATCACTTTGCATGTATTTTAATTTCGCCCAAAATAGCCTAATTTATAATATAAAGGATAAATATATGATATAAATAATAGCCTAATTTTCATATAACAAAGCATAATTTCAGTTTAAAACATAGGATCAATAACAATTTGCTCTCAAAGGTCTTTCAACTTTGATCAATCTTCATACATTCATATCTTGACTTATACCCATTATACCCCATATGACAAAAAATGCTATAAAATTTTTGTTAGTAAATAAATTTACTTACTTTTTCAATTTTCTGTTAGAAGAATCCTTCTTCTGTAAATGTCAAACAGTTTATTCCTAAAATTCTTCCTGTATATTTTTCTGGAAAGAAGTTTTTCAGCCACTAATAACACTTTGTTCTATCTTCTGAAAAACAAAATGGCTGTCAAGCCAATTATATGTATTGCCAGTTTGTATTGACAAAGTTTAAGTATTGCCAGATATGTGAGCACTTTGTTTATAATTTTAATTTTTCAAAAAAAATTGTCCGGTAAAATAAATAAATAAAATATACCCATTTTACCCTGGCTACCCATTTTACCCCGGTGACCCTACTATGGGATTCAAGACTAATTTGCATTGAGTGGATCTCTGAAAATGCCTCCCATGTCTTTAAAAGTTAAATAAAAACCTATCTGGAAAAACACGGCATGGACCAAGGCAGCATTGCGACCTCCTTTTGAAGCGCACTTAGCACAATGCCAATTTGAAACTTTGATCAAGGGTTTTGTTTAAATACACTGTAAAAAGAAAAGATTATTGCTACGCTGAATTTAGTTTTATGAAATGCCAAATGAAGTTTAAATATGCGTTACTTTTACTGTCAGTACCAAATTAAGTTCATCATAAACAGATTAGGATAAGATTAAAAAAATAGTTATACAAAATAACAATATTTGATATTATTTAGGCTTCATATCTCTTTGAACTTTTATGGTATACCCATTTATACAGCTATACACAACCCTACATTGTATTTTTTTTTTACAAAGTCTTTCTTTTAGCAACAATTTTTTTTTTCATAATTCACCGAAACCCTCAGAGCATGAGTAATACTCACACTGTTTATTAATCATTGCAATGTAGGTAGTTTTTTAAGTATAATTCAAAAACTATTCGGCAGAATGAGCTGCAATTTTAGATTTGCATATTTCGATCTTCTAAGAATTGATTTCTCCCTTTTTTAAAAAATCATAGGTTACAATTACTATTTTTTCAAAAATTAATTGCCGAAACGTCAGTGAAGGTTTACTGTGGAGACACGAAAAGTTTTGGTTTCTGTCTGTTCTGCGATAACTGCCGCAAAAAACATCCGATTAGCTTGAAATTAAGTGGGCATATTCGTGAGGTACCCGGACATAGCTGTATAGTTTTTGGTGAAAGTTGGTTCATTCGTTCAGAAAATATGGAACATTTTATTTTGCTTCATAATGCTTTTCTACGGCAAGTCAGACAATTTTCAAATTTCCATTCATTGAAAGAAATTGGTATGTTTGATTAATGGATTTAAATGTTAAATTATGGATGTTAAAATTTCCAAATAAGGGTTTAAAATGATTCCTATTATTTTGAATTTTTGTCAATAGATTTGTCAGATTTTTTAAATTGGGTGTATAATTTTTGGTGTAACTTTATATATGTTTTCAAATAATATAAAATATTTTGTTTCATCCATTTACATATTTGACATTATACATATTTCATTTTTTTTGTTTTTCTTTGGTCCGTTACCTAAGCAACAGCATTTCGTAGCCTTTAAAGAAAAACCATTCAAATCAGCTGTTTTCATTCAAAGTCTGGCTGAAGGAAATAAAAGATTAGTTAAAAAATATTTTATAGTGCCAAATCGATGCGGTTTATGCAATTAGCAGTGGACATGATAATGATTAATTATCCAGTAGATTTTAAGGTCTCCAGATATGCCTATTTTGGGCTGATTTTAGTATGTTATTGCTATCGATTAGATCAGGATGTATATTTAAACTAATGTTTTAACATGCTAAAAGTGAAAAAAAAAGTGCCTTTAAAGGCATACAAATGCTTTTCAACACTTTCCAACATAGTTGAAAAGTGTTTATGACTGTCTGCTGCCTACCGTCTGTCTGTACGTGCTCTAATTCGCATAAATATATTCGGAATTACATGTGATTGAAATAAGTTATTGAGATTTGAAGTGTGTAGCATTTATAGCTGAATTACAGGGGCACTCAAAAGTATCCGTCATATTATGATGTATGGGAAAAAATCATTTGCTGAGTATTTTAATAGTGTTGCACAATTTTAAATGTCATGAAATTTGTATACATTATTAAGGTACACTAGAACAGGGGTTTCCCAATGTGGCTTCTTTGTATGAATTTGTAGCATCACTTTTGTTGTCTACAGCAGACTGCGAAGGGGATTCAGTCTCATAATTAATAACAAAAACTGACTTGAGAAACAAACTGACAATCAAGAATTTAAGTAACTTAATGATGATTAATTTGGAAGGGGAATTTTGAAAAGAATTTCCATTAAAAAAAGCATTTGCTGTGTGGTATACAGCAAAATCTCGAAGGATCAATCTTACAGAGTGATGTATTTGTTTGTATATTACATAACTAAACATAATACTCATGTATATAGAAATTTTGTATAAATAAAACTTTTTTTTCCCTTGGCTAAAGCTATTTTTATTTGGCTAGAAGTTATTGGCTACAATTAGCCAAAAAGCTAAAAATCCCTTTTTCCTAGATTAAACCCTAAATAATACTTACAACAAGTAATATATCAAGCAGTTTTGGGGAGTTTAAGTGTTAAAAATACAAAATAGTGGGAAATAGTATACGTATCTGTGCATTAATATTACAAAAAAAAAAAAAAAAAAAATCAGTTATTTTTTCTATTACCCCTCTAAACCCCTCACTGTTGCAATAATTTGATAGCCTAACATTTAGATATTATTTTAAATAGATGATTTAAAATACTATCTTAAAATATTGATATTGAAGTTTAAGTGTTAAAAATACAAAATAGTGGGAAATAGTATACGTATCTGTGCATTAATACAGTCGGACCTCTATTTTACGAACCTCTATTTTGCGAACTTTTTCTTGGAACCAAGAACATTTTGCGAATTTCTTCGTAAAATAACCTCTAAATAGCGAAGTGCATTCTCTATTTAACGAACTTTTTCTTGTGATCTAAATTTTTTTTTCTCCATATTTCTCAAAATATTTCTGGACATTTCAAACTTATTCTTTCTTTAAACACATTTTATGATGTTCAATGGCCTTGAACTGGTTTTACAAGGCGCCTTCTTTGTCAGCAGTGAGAATTCGGTAAGTACGGAGGACGAAGATGATAATCCGTTAGAGTAACTTAAAAAAATGTGAATACAGCTGAGAAAAAAAAGAAGAAATTAACCATGATGTGCTGATTGATGATTGTATTTCACTTAATTCTGAAATTGAGACCTCGGAAACACTATCCGAATTGGATATTTTCGACAGTGTGAAAAATAAAAACAATACAGCAATGAATCGCGATGAAGACGAATATGATGATGATGGAAATGATCATTATGCAGGAATTACCAAAATTTCGTATGATGAAATGCTAAAATCATTTGAAATAATCTGACACGGATTATAGTTAGCTGAATATACGCATGAAGGGGTTTTTGGTGCATTGCAAAGATGCGAGGCGTATTATGAGAGAAAGCACTTTTTTAAATAAAAAACTCAGGCAAAATTAACAGAGTTTTTCAGAAATTAAATTTAAGGACGCATATGTTAATGTATGGTAAAAATTATTTGTTATAATAATAATAAATACGATAATGTCATTAAAATTCGTTAATTTTAATGTATAACTATTTACTTTAAACAGAAAATACCGTGTATTCCCGGACAATGTTTTGTTTTCCTTGCAGATTTCAATGATTTAAACACATAGGAAAAATGAATTGATGATGGATATTAGTGGGTAAAATAAATAAAACAAATCGATATATTTTATTTAAAAAAATGTGATTAATAACTTTTAATAAAAATATTTAGTGTTTATGAATTTAAAATTTATTTTATGTAATTTAAAGTATTTTAAAAGGTGAATCTCTATTTAGCGAATTTTCCATAT
This sequence comes from Maratus speciosus, assembly GCA_963932465.1. Lineage (NCBI taxonomy): Eukaryota > Metazoa > Arthropoda > Arachnida > Araneae > Salticidae > Maratus > Maratus speciosus. Next base: position 687,021,968 of record OZ010787.1, on the reverse strand, counting down.
AACGAACTTTTTTCCGGGATTTAGCGACTTCGTTAAATAGAGGTTCGACTGTATTACAAAAAAAAAAATCAGTTATTTTTTCTATTACCCCTCTAAACCCCTCACTGTTTCAATAATTTGATAGCCTAACATTTAGATATTTTAAATAGATGATTTAAAATACTATCTTAAAATATTGATATTGAAGTTTAAGTGTTAAAAATACAAAATAGTGGGAAATAGTATACGTATCTGTGCATTAATATTGCAAAAAAAAAAAAAAAAAAAAAAAAAAAAAAAAAAATCAGTTATTTTTTCTATTACCCCTCTAAACCCCTCACTGTTGCAATAATTTGATAGCCTAACATTTAGATATTATTTTAAATAGATGATTTAAAATACTATCTTAAAATATTGATATTGAAGTTTAAGTGTTAAAAATACAAAATACGAGGCATGTTTTTTAAGTAAGTACCGTTTTGCGATTCCGAAGCCACAGCGCTACAGTTGGCGTTCCGCGCATGCGCGCTGGTTACCTACATCTCTTGTCTACGCACTGACGCCATTACAATCTGATTCTTCATTGTATACGTTGTTTACTGAGTGTTTAAGATGCCTCTGACAATCGTGAGTCCCGCTGATTGTGAAGTACGGGCTGTTATACGATTTCTAAGTGCTAAAGGCGTAAAACCGATCAATATTCATCGTGAGATCTGTGAAGTTTATGGGCAAAACATTATGAGTGATGGAATGGTAAGGAAATGGGTGAGAGCATTTAAAGATGGCCGCACAAATGTGCATGATGAAGAACGGAGTGGGCGTCCTTCGGTCGTTAATGAAGATTTGGTGCAGAAAGTGGACGAAAAGGTGAGAGAAAACAGACGCTTTACAATTTCATCATTGTGCGACTGCTTTCCTCAATATTCTCATAGTGTTTTGTATCGCATTGTGACCGAGAACTTGAATTACCGGAAATTGTGTTCACGTTGGGTTCCAAAAATGTTGACGGATTTGCACAAAACCCAACGTTTAATCAGTGCATTGACTTTCCTTGAGCGGTACCACAATGAAGGTGAAGATTTTTTAGACTAAATTGTTACTGGTGACGAAACATGGGTGGCCTACGTCACACCAGAATCGAAACAACAATCCATGGAATGGCGACATTCATCATCACCCAAAAAAGTGAAGTTTAAGCAAACAATTTCTGCCCAGAAAATCATATGCACAGTGTTTTAGGACAAAAAAGGAGTATTGCTAGTGGAGTTTCTGCCTCGTAATGAGACAATCAATGCAGCGTCTTATTGTGAGACATTGAACAATCTGCGTCATGCAATCCAGAACAAAAGACGTGGCAAGTTGAGTAAGGGTATCGTTTTGCTGCATGACAATGCCCGTCCACATGTGGCTAATCGGACCAAAGATCTCATCAAATCTTTTAAATGGGAAACTCTAGATCATCCTCCATACAGCCCTGATCTGGCACCCAGCGAATACCATTTGTTCCTGCACTTGAAGAAACACCTGGGTGGTCAGCGTCTTCAAGACGATAACGAAGTCAAAACATTTGTGATACAGTGGTTAAAAAGTCAGGCGGCAGAATTTTATGAGGAGGGTATTCAAAAACTGGTGCCACGTTATGACAAGTGCCTCAATAATCATGGAAATTATGTAGAAAAGTAGATGAAGGTACAGGCTTTCATGTAAAAATAAAATTATTGCGATATCTTTGCACGTCTTTTTTTAATTCCAAAACGGTACTTACTTAAAAAACATGCCTCGTAGTGGGAAATAGTATTACGTATCTGTGCATTAATATTACAAAAAAAAAAAAATCAGTTATTTTTTCTATTACCCCTCTAAACCCCTCACTGTTGCAATAATTTGATAGCCTAACATTTAGATATTATTTTAAATAGATGGTTTAAAATACTATCTTAAAATATTGATATTGAAGTTTAAGTGTTAAAAATACAAAATAGTGGGAAATAGTATATGTATCTGTGCATTAATATTACAAAAAAAACAAAAAATAAAATAAAAAAATCAGTTATTTTTTCTACTACCCCTCTAAACCCCTCACCGTTGCAATAATTTGATAGACTAACATTTAGATATTATTTTAAATAGATGATTTAAAATACTATCTTAAAATATTGATATTGAAGTTTAAGTGTTAAAAATACAAAATAGTGGGAAATAGTATATGTATCTGTGCATTAATATTACAAAAAAAACAAAAAATAAAATTAAAAAATCAGTTATTTTTTCTACTACCCCTCTAAACCCCTCACCGTTGCAATAATTTGATAGCCTAACATTTAGATATTATTTTAAATAGATGATTTAAAATACTATCTTAAAATATTGATTGTGATAACCACAATAATTAAACAGTGAATAATTCTCGCAAATATTTTATTAATTATTGATATCCTAATTGTTAAATTTATTTGAAAATAACTATTTTGTTTCATTAGTATGTTTTCATTAAATTCTGGTTCTAAATAGCCATAAACACAATTAGTACTTCTTAGTTATCCTGTCGACCAATTTCGCCAAATTATACACATGACATAATTTTTATTTTAAATAACAAAAGAACAAATAAATTAGTAAAACATTAATAGAAATACAAAAAAAACGTTGAATTAATGGTTTTATTGGCCATTATTGGCATTTAATCTTACAATTTGGTCAACTAAAAAGTAGCAAACAATTATATCTGTTACTTTTTGTGGGGGTGTTCATTACTGGAACAGAGAGTGTCCATTACTGGAATTTAGGGGTGCTTTGATATATTTCTCTTATTTAAAATTACATTTTCATTCATATTGGGAAATGAGACTATAAGAATGGTTCAATATTGTTGATAGGTTAATATAATATTGAAAAAACTGGAATATAATAACTATTAATAAAAAAATAATTTTAAAAGAAATTCCTTAAGGGTGTCCATTACTGGCATATCTACCCTATATGTATATACATACATATACATTAGGGTGGGTCGAAAAAACCGAAATATTTATAATCGAAATGTTGAGCGGAAAAGTTGCCTTTTGTAATAAAGAATAAATTCGTAAAATATTACATCGATTGGTTAATATCTTTTACCGCCGCAAGGGGGCCACACTTTCCAAAAATCGCAAAAAACATGTTTTTTTTAGTATTTTTTTTAATTATCCAAACATACGAATGCAATTTCTAATAAGACGCAATAGCTACATGAAGATATAAGAAATGTCCCGGTAAATGTTCATTATGATAAAGTAATATCTTATACTGCCGCAAAGGGACCATATTTTTAAGAAAAATTGTAAAAATTTAAAATTTTTATTATTTCTAAATTTTTTAAATTTCTAAAATATCTCTAGAAGTAAATAAATTTAATTCATATCTATTAATATCTCGTACATTTTGTTAACTATTTGTTATAGACTGAAAAAAAAAGGTAATCATTCATTATTCTTGACGATCGCTTTATCTACTGCTGTGTTTCTGCATATCAGCCGTTCATATACCAAAAATCACAAAAATGATATAAAATGAACAAAATATTTTAGTATTTTCTTAATTAAAACACAAAGATGATTAACCGAAACGGGTTAAATAAACTTAAAATGAAGAAGTATTTAAAGTAATTGAATTTTGCAATATGACTTACTTCCAAATAAAGCCTTTGTTCCTCGAGAGGCCGAAATTGATCATATGTGATCCTCCCTCTGTTCTGGTCCACAAACTTTACCAGCACTTCAGAGATTAATTTCACGCATCTTTCTACTGATTGAGTGGGGCAAGGGAAATTATAATAGCTGGTATCTTTAATCGAATATACTAAACTTACCAGCGTCGTTAGACAAACCGTAACAGGTAGTTTCGTTAGTTTACAGTTTTGCCACCCGACTATATCCATGCAATTTTTGTGGGTTTTCTATCGCGGCTCAATAAATGACCGCATGTTGTTTTTCCCTCGAGTCATCCTCCGTTTCATTTTTCTCTTCAGACGATCGCAGAGTCTGTGGCGTGACGTATGGCTCGCGCTTTTAAGGAGACCAATAAGAGCTCTTGTTACATGTTTTGATCCCAACCAATGGGAGCCTGTTTTATATATTTTCCCATGTATATTCTGTAAATAAAGTATTCTTCATGCTGTGGCTCTCTGTGTTCGGATGTGACTTATTTTCTTCCTTCGGCAGAAGCGCCGAACCAAAAACGAAACGAAATGAAAGCGCGCCGTTCGTAAATCCCCGACATATGGCAGCAAGAGCGTGGTTGCGCTGTTTTGTTTTTGTTTTGTGGTTTTTAGAACATTTTTCGTAAAGAAAAAAATGAATCCCGGGGAAGAAAGCTCCGTTTTTAGAATACAGAAATTGGATCGTGTAAATTATCGGCAATGGAAATTCAACATAAAAATGTTATTGATGCACCAGGGACTTTACGGACTTGTCGAAGGATCGGAAAAGAAACCAGAAACGGATGATAGTAAAATCGCTGATTGGATTAAAAGAGATGCAAGAGCGTTATCTACGATTTGTTTATCCATAGAAGATGATTTTAAAAATCTGGTTATGGACTGTGTATCGGCGGAAGCTGCATGGAACGTTCTAAAACAGAACTTCGAGCCGACCACGCGCGCTCGAATTGCATCATTGCGTGCCGATTTTATGAATGTAAAATTGAAGAAAAATGAATTGATGTCTGTATTTTTGAATCGTCTTCTTAGATCTGCTAAAGATTTAGAATTGGCGGGAAAATCTGTTCCTGATGACAAAATCGCGTATCAGATGCTTTATCAACTTCCCTCGAATTATGACAATGTGGTTATTCAGTTATACCAGTTAGATGACAAAAGTTTCACCTCAGAAAATGTGCGAAAAGCACTTATTGCCGAATTCGATCGTCTTAGTCACCGTTCAGAGACTGTATCCAGTTTGCATGATGGTACCAGTACAGCGCTGGCTTCCGAAATCGAAAGAAAGAACAAGTTCAAATTCGCTAACAAAACTGAAAATAAGTATTATAAAGAACGAACTTGCTTCAAATGTGGACTACCTGGGCATGTTATGAAATTTTGCAAAAAGAACAGTAAGAATTTTCCAAAGAAAGAACTTCCGGCCAAATCTGAAAATAATCCGAAAAAGGGACCCGATGTGTTTTCAGCGGCAACGACGTCCGCGGTGTTGACGAAACCGAAACCTAAAGTAGTGGAATTTGTGATTGACTCGGCGGTAACGGAACATTTTTGTAACGATATTAACATGTTTTGTAATTTTAGTGAACTAAAGAACTCCGAATTAGCAAACATAGCTGAAGGATCAACACCTATCTGTGGTTTTGGTAAGGTAAAATTACTTATTCACCAAAATGGAGGTAAGGTTCCTTTGACATTAAATAAAGTGTTATATGCTCCAAAAATGTCGAGAAATTTGATTTCTGCACGTTTAATTGATAATGCAGGTTATAGTATTATTATAAGAAATGGAAAATTGGTCATTAGAAGGCCAAGTGGTTCTTTTTTCATTGTATCATTTTTGAGTAATAATTTTTATGTAGTTAATACAAATGTAATTGAAAATGTTGTACCTGAAGCATATATTACAAATGATAATATTATGACTTGGCATATTAAATTTGGGCATCAAAATGTAAAAGATTTGTGTAACTTAATGAAATCTGATAGTATATATGGTTTAGAAAATGTAAAGGGTCAAATTGAAAGTTGTGATACTTGTAATATGTGTAAATCTCATAGGGAATCTTTTAAGCCCATAAACAAAATATCTAGTAAGAGTATTTTGGAATTGTTACACTTAGATATCTGGGGACCTGCTCCTGTAGAATCCATAGGTGGTTCAAAATATTTCATGGGTGTAATTGATGACTTTTCTAGGTTTTCTACAGTTTATTTTCTGAAACACAAAAATGAGGCATTTGAGTATTTCAAATATCAAACAGAAATGGAGAGGCAGACAGGGAAAAAGATAAAGAGAATAAGGACTGACAATGGGATGGAGTTTTGTGCTAATTACTTTGAGGAAAATTTGAGAAATCAGGGTATTCGAGTAGAAAGAACAAACCCATATTCGCCGGAAATGAATGGAATTGCGGAAAGATTTAATAGGACAATTATAGAAGGAATAAGAACTTTATTATATCAGGGGAATTTACCAAAAACATTATGGGCAGAGTTAGTGAACACCCAGAACTACTTAAAGAATCATTTTCCACATAGAAGTTTAGGGGGAAAAGTACCTTTAAATGTATGGACAGATAGAAAAGTTTCAGTTAGACACCTAAAAGTAATAGGCAGTGTCGCATACTACCATACTCCCAGACAACACAGGAACAAACTAGATGAAAGTGCACAGAAGGGAATTTTAATTGGGTATGCAATAAGAACCAAGGGCTACCGAATTTGGAAAATGGGTACAAGAGAGGTAATTGAAACCAAACATGTAAGATTTGATGATTCAAACATTCTGTCAAAGGTTAATAAATCAACAAATAGGGGTAGTACCAATTTCACAATACAGCTAAATTCACCAGATGAAAATGAGAGTTTAATAGATGATCCTTTTGAAATCACTCCTCCTGAAGATGTAACATCTGACGATAAACAGGTTCAATGGGAAAGAGTAGTTAAGGTAAGAAAAAGTGGGAGAACAAAAGGGAAAAAGGATGTATATTATTATCCAGAAAGTAACATTAGATTGCGAAGTCTAAATGATGTAAAAGAATATTGTGAATCAAAACAGATAAATTTTGATCCTAAAGACTGTGTTGAAGTAAAAATACCTTTGTCATTCTTAGAATTTCAAACATCAGCAGAAAGTAAAAATTGGCATGAAGCCATGGCTGATGAAATGGAAACACTAAAAACCAGGGAAGTTTATGATATAGTTCCTAAACCTGAAAAACATAGAGTATTGGGTAGTAAATGGGTATACAATTTGAAAAGGGATTCTGATGGGAAAATTCAGAGATTTAAAGCACGTCTCATTACTCAGGGCTAGAGACAAATTGAGGGTATTGACTATGTAGATACATTTTCTCCAGTCGTTAACTTTACATTGGTTAGATATTTTATGATTTTATTAGTTGTATTATTAGGTTAGAAACATAATCATTTAGATGTGAAATGTGCTTATTTATATAGTAAAATAAATGATGAAATCTATGTTGAACAACCACAAGGTTTTATTGAATGTGACAACAAATCCTATGTGTGGAGATTGAAAAAGGCCTTGTATGGTCTACATCAATCAGGTAGGGAATGGTACTTGGAGTTGCACAAAAACTTTATAGAAATGGGATTTGAGAAAATGAAAAATTGTAACTGTGTATATCATTTAAATTGGAATATTATTGTACTTGTTTATGTTGATGATTTTGCAGTATTTGCCAAGAATAGCTATTATATGAATCATGTGTTTAAAATGTTAAATGAAAAATTTGATGTTAAAAATTTAGGTCCTATTTCAAAATTTCTTGGAGTAGAGTTCGAAATGAAAAATGGTTGTCTGTTAATGCATCAAATGAGTTATATTAAGAAAATGTGTGATATTTTTAAGAACATTCCTAAAACAAAATGTAAACTACCAATGAGTACAGGTATTATTGTTGAAAAAGTGCATGATCAAAGTTGCATTGTAAATGATGTTCCTTATAGATCTTTAGTAGGAAGTTTATTATTCTTAGCGTCAAGAACCAGACCAGACATAATGTTCTCTGTTACACTGTTATCCAAATACTGTAATGCACCTTCTGAAATTCACTGGAAATTACTTTGTCAAATTTTTCAATATGTAGTAAATACATCAAATTATTGTATAAACTTGTCTAACGCAAAAGACTGTTTTATTACTGGGTATTGTGATGCAAGTTGGGCAGCTGATAGGGATGATAGAAAATCTGTAAATGGTTTTGTTGTAATGATGGAAAATGTTCCGATATCATGGTTGTCCTCTAAGCAGAATTCTGTAGCTTTATCAACCATGGAATCACAATTTATTGCATTAGCTGAATTAGTGAAAGAAATTCTATGGCTGTCTCGGATCATGAATGAATGTAACTTAAACTTAGAAATTAAGAAACCTATAATATTTTGTGATAGTCAGAGTGCAATTTATTTCTCGAAAAATAATGTTGAAAATAAGAGAACAAAGCATATCGACACACGATAATTTTTTGTAAAGGACTATTTGATAAAAGAGCTATTTGTTTTAAATCATGTTTCAGGAAAACAAAATGTTTCTGATATGTTAACCAAAGTGCTAACCTTGGATAAATTTGAATATTATTGTGGTATTTTATTTTCTTATGTATAATTATGTGTGTGTGTGTGTCATATATGCTAAAATGTGTTTTTTTTGTGAAGGATGAGTCGAGGGAAAGGGGGAGATAAGTGGGTTTTCTATCGCGGCTCAATAAATGACCGCATGTTGTTTTTCCCTCGAGTCATCCTCCATTTCATTTTCTCTTCAGACGATCGCAGAGTCTGTGGCGTGACGCCATGTGACGTATGGCTCGCGCTTTTAAGGAGACCAATAAGAGCTCCTGTTACATGTTTTGATCCCAACCAATGGGAGCCTGTTTTATATATTTTCCCATGTATATTCTGTAAATAAAGTATTCTTCGTGCTGTGGCTCTCTGTGTTCGGATGTGACTTATTTTCTTCCTTCGGCAGAAGCGCCGAACCAAAAACGAAACGAAATGAAAGCGTGCCGTTCGTAGATCCCCAACAATTTTAAGCTTCAAGTTCAAGTCTGGAATGACGAAGTGATGGATGGCACTATTCGTGTCCACAGAACTTCGTGTTTTGGGAATTTTCTTTATGGTCGAGGTCCTGATGTCCTCTCCTTCATATGCTATCATTCCAATGAGGCTATTTCATGATTTGCGAAACAGGCATCTCGTGAAATTACAGGAACTATAATCTTTCATAGATTATATGGCAAGTAAGGAGGGTTACTAATTATAGTCCACAGAATCTGAAAAACATGATGGATTCATTTCGATTGTGGACCAACTGATGCAGTACACTTTTAGGATGTACTCATTGAGTACAGCCTGATCAGCCGATTGCCAACATTGAAAATTGCCAAAACATGAAGCTCTGTGGTTACAAATAGTGTCATGCGTCACTGCGTCATTCCAGACTTGAACTTTGAAGCTTTAAATTGTATGTATTTAGTCGAGTAGCAAAACTGTAAACTAACGAATCCACCTTTTACAGTTTGTCTATCAACTGACGATCTAACGACGCAGGTGAGTTTAGTATGTTCGATTAAAGATACCAGCTATTATAATTTCCCTTGCCCCACTCAATCAGTAGAAAGATGCGTGAAATTAATCTCTGAAGTGCTGGTAAAGTTTGTGGACCAGAACAGAGGGAGGATCACATATGATCAATTTCGGCCTCTTGAGGAACAAAGGCTTTATTTGGAAGTAAGTCATATTGCAAAATTCAATTACTTTCAATACTTCTTCATTTTAAGTTTATTTAATCCGTTTCGGTTAATCATCTCTGTATTTTAATTAACAAAATACTAAAATATTTTGTTCATTTTATATCATTTTTTGTGATTTTTGGTATATGAACGGCTGATATGCAGTAAAACAGCAGTAGATGAAGTGATCGTAAAGAACAATGAATGATTACCTTTTTTATTGTCCAGTCTATGACAAGTAGTTAACAAAATTTATGACACATGAACAGATATAAAGTAAATTTGTTTACTTCTAGACATATTATAGAAATTATAAAAATATAGAAAAAATGAAATTTTTACATTTTGTTTTTGAAATATGCTCCCTTTGCGGCAGTAAAAGATATTATTTTATCATAATGAACATTTACCGGGACATTTCTTATATCTTCATGTATCTATTGTGTCCTATTAGAAATTGTATTCGTATGTTTGTATAATTAAAAAATATATTGAAAAAAACATGTTTTTTGCGATTTTTTTAAACTTTGGCATCCTTGCGGCAGTAAAAGATATTAACAGATTGGTATAATATTTTACGAATTTATTCTTTATTACAAAAGGCAACTTTTCTGCTCTATTACATTTCGATTGTAAATATTTCGGTTTTTTCGACCCACCCTAATATACATATATACAGTAGACTCCTTCAAATGCCTGAAATCCACACACAGGGTTGGCATGATTTAAATCAGCTGATTTTTTTTTTTTAAATCATTTGATTTAAATTTTTTTTAATGTTGGAAATTAGTCAGCAGAGAAATAAGAAGTGGGTGTAAATAAGTAGGTGTTTTTCTGGTATTTCCAGGATTGCTATCAAGAAGAATGTGGCAAGTGCAGGTTAAGTCCAGGTGTCCCCCTCCTAATGCTTCTTTTGTAATAAACTTGTTTCAAAGTGGTAGAAAGCAAAGAGTGAAATATTGTTTGTAGCAATTCCCAACAGCGTTGCCAGATCGGCCTACTTTTCAACACTCGAGGCTACTATTTTTTAAACTGGGCTACTTGCTACTAAAGAAAAACATTGGACTATCATTTGCTACTTTTAGATTCCCCCACTCCCCCTTTTTAGGTAGATTTCGTATGAAATAGTACCTATTGGGATTGTTCCTATGTTGGAATTTCTGAAATTTTTTTGCAGATCTACACCGATCATGACCCTTAGAACCCAAAACCACCCTCAGTAAAAAACTTTATATATCTATCTATCTATCTATATATATATATATATATTACTTTATTCTAGACATGATAACTTCCACAATTCTGCACAAATCTCTTCCAAACTGATACATAAAATCAATGGGCATAAAATCTTGGTCAAGTTCGTTAATGGGCAAAATCGGGCCAAGGGGATGGAAATAGGGAGGGGTTTTGTGAAAACCGAAAAACCCCCATAACTCCTTAATTTTTATACATATCAAATCAGTTTAAAGTTTTTATAACTTCTAAAAATAGGGCCGAAAATTTATGCATCACAGAATTTTCATAAAATTAAAAATGGGCTAAAGGGGCGCAAAAAATACGGTTTTTGGGAGAAAAAAATTCATAACTGCATCAATTCTCAAGATATCAAATCCAATTAATTTTATTATAAATCTCCTTAATATTATCTACAACTTTTATATTCACAAGTTTTTGATAGGACCAATTCGTACAGCAAAAAAAAAAAATAAATAAAAACGAAAACAAAAAGAGGGGTTGAACAAGAAAAAAATCCATAACTCCGTCAATTCACAAGATATAAAATCTTCATGAATTTATCATATATCTTCTTAATATTGTCTATAACATTTATACAGACAAGTTTTAATAGGACCAATTCATAGAGCAAAAATAAATTAAAAATACATAGCGGTTGAAGAAAAAAATCCTATTAAGGGTGTATTCAAATCCAAACTGCTTATTTTCTGACTCATTTTTAAATTCATCTTTGCTCTCAAACGCATCCAATTGGTAGAATCTCTTATTCAAAAACTATATAATGTACCTTAATGATCAATTTTTTGATAGAGCCAGAATATATTTCAAAATCGAATGTCAAAGTGGGCATTTTGAACAGAATTTTCCGAAGCGATTATTTTAGGAACGAAAAATATTGTCCAAACTGCTTATTTTCTGACTCATTTTTAAATTCATTTTTGCTCTCAAACGCATCCAATTGGTAGATTCTCTTATTCAGAAATTATATAATGTACCGTAATGATCGATTTTTAGATAGAGGCAGAATATATTTCAAAAAATGATGTCAAAGTGGACATTTTGAACAGAATTTACCGAAGCGATTATGTTAGAAACCAAAAATACTGTTCTACTGAGAAAATAATTGTTTATAAATCAAGTTTTAATTAATTAAACAAAAAATAAAAACACAGGTCGCTTATAAATCTCTTCAAAAATCATGTCAGCGAGTTCCATATTTTTCTATTAAAAAGGAAAATTTCAAGTTGTTCAGCATGGAAATGTATTTTTTTTTTTAATACCGCCTTAACATGATTCCGATAAAACCAGCTATGAAATGCTAAAAATGCTATGAAATGCCAGCTAAAAATGAAATAAAAACTCGTCAAAAGCGGTAAGATAAAATTATTAAAGTGGGTTTATCTCTAATCATGATTTAGTTTTTGTTGGTGAAAGTAGTATTCTCAACTTTGAAATCTACCTCTGCCTGTAGGCCGGGCCAGCAGGGATTTTTTTGAATTAGAAATGAATTAGAAGAGAAAGGTTTTAATAATGTAATTACGTATGGGTGTTCTGCTCATGTTCTAAACTTGTTGGCAAAAGATCTACTAAGTAAAACGATCAGTGATTGGAAATATTTCACTATTATAAAAATAGTGAAACATTTTCGAAATACTCATCTCCCTAAAGCTTGGTACAATAGTAAAGGTGGCACTGCATTACTTATTCCAGTAGACGTAAGGTGGAATTTTTATGTTGACTGCTTTCAATCATACATAAAAAATTGGTCAAAAATAGTAAAAGTATGTGAAGAGCACTGAGAAAATATAAGTTCTGATATCAAGAAAACAGTAATGGACTTAAATATTAAAAGAAATGCAGAGTATATGATTGAAGTTTTGAAACCCATTGCTTGTGCCCAGGGCCATAGCTAGGGTAGGCTCAGCCCCCCCCCCCCCCTGAGAAATAGTCCAAGGTCAGCAAATGGATGGAAAGAGAAGAACACGAAGAGATGAATTTAAGTGTATCATCTTTGGTTTAATGATACTTTTGAAAAAAATGATAATATATTCAATCGATAGCTGAAATCTTACAATTTTTGGTTCTAAATGAACTTGCATTATGGGATATTTATGATATAGATGAGCCTGAGGAAATTAGTTTATTTTTAAACCTCTTTAAATACACGGTCAAAAAGGACATGATGCTTGTAGAATGCATCAAAGCTGTGCCAATTAACACAACATACACATCACCTGAAATACAAAATAATGTAATACAAATCCTTGCTGAAATAGAGTCAGAGGATATATAAAATTATATTATAATGCTGATGTTCCCTGGTTTTCAATTTTGGAAGACTGGACATATGATAAAAAACAAGGAAAATGTTGCATTAAGAGCAAGATGCGTGAAAGTAAAGGAATCAATTATCACATTAAAAAGTTGTTCTCAGGTATGTAGTGGAGGGTATACGGGGGTATATTCCATATACCCTCTGGATTTTTAAGGAACACCGTATACCCTCTGTTTCTCAAGAAAGCTATAGTATATAAATACTAGGGTATACCCTCTGCCTTGAGCGTATACCCTCTGCTTAGAACGTATACCCTCTGTTTTTTTTTTACGACTATACCACTGGTTGTTCTGACTTGGATGCAAAATCATTTTCTGATTTAACTTTAAAGGTCCTTCATGATTGGAATTTAGATAATTCTAAAATTTTGAGTCCATATTATGATGGGACTGGAATGAGCTGCATGAGCAGTAGAAAAGGTGGTGTCTAAGCATTGTTGCAGAAACATCTTAGCAGGAAAATCCCATACGTAAATTGCTGTAACTAAAGGCTTCATTCAGTAATCATAAAGGCAATAAATGAGGTAAGTGAAACCAAACAGTTTTATGATCAATGTTTCATATTGTATAATTTTTGGGAAAAGGCAGCATAGCTAAGAAATATGAAGGTCAATCCTTCGCTCGTTTGTTAGAACAGCGATGGAGTGGACATTTACGTGTTACAGAAATTGTCTATAAGAACAATAAATTTTTTGTTGAATATACTAGAAGTTTACTTATTTAAGGTCAAATGAAATTTATGAAGAAATATTATCTAATGGCCACTGAATTTCTTAACATATTTAAAATGAAGTTATAAACAGTTTAATAAGAAACATAGTGCCTGCAATATGAATATGCACTAATTTATCTTTCTATATAATACTTTGTTTGATTATATATATTTGTGTGCATGCATGCGTCAGATAGAAAGAAAAAATATGAGCTTCCCCTACATTTTCTTGAGCCCCACCCCCCCCCCCCCTATTATTCACTTCTAGCTACAGCCCTGCTTGTGCCCTAGATACAATCCAAAAAGAGGATTGTTCCCTTGCCGAATGCACATATCAATGGAAAATTTGGGATAAAAAGTTAGAAAATGTATTAGATAAAGATAGAACTAGAAAATTTAAAGCAAGATATGAACAAGCTATTAATGGCTGTCATTTTATTAAGTCCCTCTGTTTTAAATCAAAATGAAATGTAGAGGAAAATAATAAAGGTTTGGCATTCATTAAAGAAACTTCTCACCACTGTAGCACATTTTCAAGCATAAAATGGCCCATTTCAAAAATGACCATTGCTTGAGAAAAAAGTTTCAGATATTATGACAGATTATGATTGGTGGAAGTCCTTTTATGTAATGGGAGGTAAAGAGAGAATCAGTGAAATTGAAATTGAATTTATTTACCAAATAACAACAGCAGCTTCATCTGCTGGAGTAGAAAGACAATTTTCTTCTTTTGGACTAGTTCATTCAAGCCTTCGTAATAAATTAGGAGTGGACAAAGCTTCTAAATTAGTGTTTTTGTTCAAACAATTAAATCCCTGATTTATTTCTATTTGCTTAAAAAATATTGAATTAATTGTGATTTTTATCCCTTAATAAATAGCTTGCATTAAATGAACATTTAATTTGTTTTTTAAATTTTACCATTTTCTATTCATTTACAACATAATTTAAGTTTATTTCTTATTTACTGTGCACAATTCAATTACAAAATAATAGAATAGCTTTAGATTAAAGCCTAGATGCTTAATTTTTAGTACCAATCAATCAGTAACTAGAATATAGTATTTTCTTAACTAGGGTCACCTGGGGTAATTTCTGGTCAGCAAGTTTCTGGGGTAATTCCTGGTCAGTCTTTTTTATGTTTTAAAAACACTTTACCAAAATGAAAAAAATCATAGAGGTACTCTGAACTATCCTCATTGGAATTTCTTACTTAATTATGAGTTTATTATTTATTTATTTTGAAAAAAAAAAAAATCTTTTTGAAATGGCTTGTTAAATTTCTGTAAAATAACATTGGCCTTAGTTATGATATATTTTTACAAAGATGTTTGTCACAACTCAAATTTTAAATATTTTTCTTTTCTTTCTTTTTGGTTCAATTACCAACTACTTTAGCTATTAAAAAACAGACTTGAAATTTTTTATACTACAGTAGAAGATCTTTATAATGCATTTCTCCATATAACACACAACTTTTCAGATGTAAACAATGAATTTTGCAGTTAAAAAGCACCTGCATTTTATCATTATAAAAATATTGCTACTCTCTAGAGCACTAAATTTGATACATTAGTTCAACTTTACCTCCTAATTTAAGTTTTTTTAATGAAAAAAATACTATTATTACAATAAACATTTTTCAAAATGAGTAATATAAGGGATGGTTTGGTCAGTTATGTTTGGGTCATGTTTATACAGTAGATTTAACAATGCCTAACCTATATTATGCAAAAATTTATAATTTGGATAACTCTTGGTAACAAGGAATGCACTATAAAGATATTCTAATGTATTTTGATATGTTTCAGACATATTTGGTCATATTTACAAGCCCGGGCGCAGACTCTTGAGAAGGCCTGCAGACTATTTTTCAACTGCGAAAATTTAGAAAAAAAAAAGTTTGTTAGAAATTATCTGCCATGTGCCAAAATAATATGATCCACGCAACATGCGATTGACGAAGCTCCAATTCCTTTTAAACTAATTTTTCAGTTTTGAATAATACTGTAAAATACTTAAATATAATGTCACTACAGATATTAGGTACTATAAAGCAAATATAATTTCATATAATTAAAAAAAAATCTTGTAGAACAGCCTATTTAACTAAAATTTAAATTTTAAAAAAATAAAAAAATTAATTTAAAATCCCTACTACTTTTTTAAATATGAATATTTTTGCTTCAAAATTTTTTTCCATAATCTTAAAAACATTCAAGGTTATAGTTATTTTTTTTTTAATTTTTCAATTATTTTTTGTTGATTTTTTACTATGCAAAAGAGAAAAAGATTGATATTAAATGTAATATCCCATACATCTAAAAATCCATGCACAGTTTTGTGTAGTATAATCTAAGGAATATGGGGAAAAAAATTAAAGCAAAAATATTCATATTTAAAAAAGTAGTAGGGATTTTAAATTTATTTTTTTTTAATTTAAATTTTAGTTAAATCGGCTGTTCTACAAGATTTTTGTTTTAATTATATGAAAATATATTTTCTTCATAGTACCTAATATCTGTAGTGACATTATATTTAAGTATATTACAGTATTATTCAAAATAGAAAAAATAGTGTAAAAGGTACTGTGTCCCCTAAAAATATAAATAATTCATGGAGAAAACTCTAGACACGCGATTGTGAAACGCCCATTATTAAATGAGTCAATCCTCGTAGGGGTGATTTCTTTAGAAATAAAAAAAAAATCGGTCATTAGTCTGAAAATTCGGACGTACATATCACCAATTTCGACAAATGTTCGCCGAAAAAACAATTTCGTCCATCGTTTGCAGTTAAAATAGCCAAGTTCGTCAAAGAATCGTGAAAAAAACATGAATTTCGTTAAAAGATCGCGAAGAAAAAACGAAATTTTGTCATAAGATCAAGACGGAAATGTGAATTTCGTCAAAAGGCTGCAGAAAAATAGAAACTTTCGCCAAAGGTTGGCAGAAAAATGCAGCTTCCGTCAAATGATCGCGGAAAAAACACGAACTTCGTCAAAGGATTGCAGAAAAACGCAAATTTCGTCAAAGGATTGCAGCAAAGCGCAAATTTCATCAAAGGATCGCAGACAAAACACAAATTTTGCCAAAGGATCGCGGAAAAAACGCAGATTTTATCGAAGGATCACTAAAAAATGAGATTTTCGTCAAAAGATCGTGGAAAATAGGCGAATTTTGTCAAAAGATGGCAAAAATTTTGTCACAAGATCAAAAAAAAGCCATTTTCGTGAAAGGGCTGCAAAAAAATACCAACTTTCCACAAAGGATGGCTGAAAAACATGAGTTTCGTCAAATGATCGGGGAAAAAACGTTAATTTTGACAAATGATCGTGGAAAAAGTGCGAATTCTGTCAAAAGATTGCAAAAAAACGCAAATTTCGTCAAAAGATTGCAAAAAAACGCAAATTTCGTCGAAAGATCGCGAAAAAACACGCATATCGTCAGAAGATCACGGAGAAAACGCGAATTTCGTCCAAAGATCACGAAACAAAAACGCAAACATCGTTGAAAGATTGCAAAAAAAATGCGAACATCGTCGAAAGATTGCGAAAAAAAACGCGAACATCGTCGAAAGATTGCGAAAAAAAAAAATGCGCACATCGTCGAAAGGTCACAAAAAAATGCAAACATCGTCGAAAGATCACGAACATCGTTGAAAGATCGCGAAAAAAAACCATGAACATCGTTGAAAGATCGCAAAAAAAAACGCAAACATCGTCAAAAGATCGCGATAAAAAAAGGCGGACATCGTCGGAAGATCGCAAAAATCGTCGAAAGATCGCGAAAAAACGCGCATTTCATCAAAGCATCGAAGAAAAAGGTGAATTCTGTCAAAGAATCGCGGAAAAATTTGCTGCAACATTGATGTTTTAACGAGATTTTTTTACAGCTGAGTGGCAGGTTAAATATTAGTTAGCCCTGTTTTGAGTGAAAGCATGTTAAATTTTGAATTGCACAACTAGCTAAGATTGCTAAATAAAACATTGCATTAGAATTGCTTATAGTATTTGCATAAATTACTCAAATTTGATTTTCTAAGAATTTGAATCTGCTCCAATAACAGCTTTTATTGCTAAAAAAATAGATTTTTGCTGCTACAAAAAGAGATTTTACTGCTACAAAATTAGATTTTTGCTGCTTCAAAGTGGCTTTAGTGCACTTTCATCCCTGTATTATCACATCTATATATAGCTTTTAATATTATCACATTGCATCAATCTTTTCAAAAATTTTAGAAATTGGTGTTTATATGTTATTTTTACTGTTATTCTGTTTTCTAACTTCACAGAAATTTTGACAAATTTTATGAAAGATTTTCCAGATAGTGGTGTTAAAAATTTTGAGGACAAAGGTAAATTATTTAAAAAAGTACTTTCCTTTTATGTTAATCACAAATACCGGGGGGCGGGGGCATTGAGTGTATGAGGGATTGGAAAGAGGGCGTTTGTCCTCAAGTTCTGCAAGACTGTTTTTAAAGTTTCTACTTGTGTTGCAGACTGCAGAAAAAAATTCTGCTGCTGGGTTTACAAGATAACTTTAATGATGTGATCCATATAACGCAATACCTTGCATTTTTAGGTTTGCGTTATAAAGATCTTCTACTGTATTTTAAATAATTTACAGACGTTGGTCAAATATTGCCCCATGTATCCGAGGTAAATCTTGGTCACTTGGGTAATTCCTGGTCAATGTTTTTATCATAATTTAATTCCCTTTTATTGTCATATTTAGTGATTTTAATTGTCGCAAAACCTTTGAGAATTAACTGCAACCACACTGTTCACCACATTTTAGTTAATTGTAGTTCTGAATAAAGTAGTCACCTGTGGTAATTCCTGGTCACTGAGTTTCTGAGGTAATTCTTGATCATTTTCGCTTTTGTTATAACAATTTATGAAACTGTAAAAATTCTCAAAGATAATTTGAATCCTTTGCTTTGAAATATACGCCTTAATTATTCATTTAGTTGAAATTAAATATTTAAAAAAAATTAGATTCAAAACTGCTACTCAAATTTCTGCAAAACATCGATCTTGATTTTTACACATTTCACAACAGATCAGTCATTTTTTAGGTTTTAATTATTTTATTTCAACTAATGACACATCACAGTCTTTAAAAAAGATTATAAAATTTTCCTCTACTATATTAAACACTTTTAAAAGAAGAAAATAGTAAGTGCTCAGTGAATAAGACCCACTCTATGACTGAACAATTTATTTAAGTAGAAATACTATCTCACTGCAAAATGCCAAACTGGTACATAAAAATATACTTAGTGCAATAGACGAACCTAATTATTATGCTGTGTATTATATTAAAAGTCTGTATCGAAAATTTCTTGAAAAGGTAGCCAAGAACTTTAGTTGACCTAAGCAAAGTAAAATTGGTAACAAACATTCAGTTATATTTTTTATGGACCAATAAATTTGCAAGTTATTAATAAATCCATTCACAGTGGATACTAATGAAGTAATAAATACCTACTGCTTATAAATGTTATAAAAATGCATAAAAATTCTTTGGCTAATTAATGATTTGTAAAACGTACAAGAGTCTTTGGCACGTCAAATAACTTTATGCCGAAAACAAAGTCTATGCTTTATTATTCCACAATTATGAGATGAACAAAACTTTTAGAATATTGATTCTACTTATTTTATTACTCAGTCATAAAAAAATTAACTGTACTACTTTATTTACATGAAAAATGATGCTGACCAATAATTACCCCATTTCCGGGGTAATTCTTGGTCATTTAAAAATTATAATTATTTTAATTATAAGTGCATATATTTAAGTAAGCAATTTATAATGTAGCCATCAGAGGGGGCTTATTCCACAAAAAAATTGTGAGCAATACCTTTAATAGTTTTTATAATAATTAGATGTTGATGCTTTTTGACCAGGAATTACCCCGGGTGACCCTATATAATTATTTCTTATGTTATTTTTATAAATTATAAATATTATTCATTCTTTTTTAGTTATTTATTATAAAAAACTGCTCCATGTATTGTAAAAACATAAAAACACAATAATTAAAAATAGAATTCTAAAAAAATCAAATAAATCCGATTAAAATAAAAAAAATCTGATTTAAATAAAGAAAATCCGATTCTTTTGAGTTTTTAAAAAAAATCATGATTTTTTTCCAACCTGGTCCACACATCATCGCAGATGTAAACAATGGAACTTTCAGTTCAGTTGTAGGGGCAAAATTACAGAATTTTTTAGTTATCATTCCGTTTGTATTTTAATATGTAATTAAATCTCTATAATATGACTCAACTCATGCTTTTTCATGAAGAAAGTACAATTCATTTCTGAAAAAAAAAAAAAAAATTGTTGATATCTTTGGTGATCACAATCTTTTTTATGTATTAATAGAGATTTTTTGGTTAAGACTGGCTAAAACTGAAATAAAACTTCCTTATTTTATGATTTTGATATGAATTAATAGGATACCATTATGAGGCAAGTTTCATTCAATAATTCAAGGAAAGTGTGTATCTTATCTTTATTATGCAGATTTAATTATATAGGGTAGATGTGCCAGTAATGGACCCCTTGATGTTTTTGGTTCATAAAAAAAAATAACTAATAAATATTTAGCTTTAATTATTTTTTTTTATACTTCCCCTTGCATGTTTTATAAAACTGGGTTATTGTTGACACTTTTAATCAAACCAATCAGGAAGTAGAAAATAATGTTTCAAAGTTTCGCTGTTTTTCTGTGAAAATCTTAATGAAGAAGCTAAGAGTTTGTTCGTACTTCGTTTAATTAATTTATATATTATTTATTTTCTGGCAAAATTTGAATGTTTTTGTTTGAGTAGCAATAGAAAACTTAGAATTTTATATACTAACAGACATTTACAAAATTTCATTTATTTTTAAGGTTTTAAGAGGGGGTGTCCATTACTGGGATGGTTAATTAGTCATTTTTCAGCAATGGACACCCCATGTGGACATTGCTAAAAATGCAATTTCAGCAATGTTTATAGTGCATAAAATATTTTGACTTAAATGCAAACCTAAATAATCAAATTTAAGGTACTTTTCTGTTAGCCGGGCGCCAGTGCTATATATACATATGTATATATATACACACACATATATATGCATACATATAGCTTCTAAATATGTATATATAGGTATACATACATATGTATATATAACACTGGCGCCCGGCTAACCGGAAAGTACCAAATTTAATTTTTAAATTATACTTACCAAAATGTAATAACACCAAAACTTTTATATATAGCTGCTTTTAAGTTATTTTATGTGATTAAATAAAATTTCATAATTTTATTCCTTTTTTTTTTTAAATGTATATATACCTTGCATATTTTATAATCAGGCAATCAAACCACCAGCCAGGAAGCAGAAAATGTTGTTTAAGAGCACAGTCAAAGAGGGGCTCATAGGGTTTAATCCCTCTCCGTTTAAATAAAAACAATTAAGTTACAGAAGCTATTAAAAATCTATTTTCTGTCTTAAATGTTTCCTTATTCACCTCTGACAAAGGAAGAAAAAAAATGTAATATTAATGAAAGTTATAGGTAATATTCATAAAACTAGTAAATCTGCAGATCAGTGGCCTCAAACATCAGTTCTACAGTGTTTTATTTTGAAATTATTTTATTTAGTATTTAAAATATTCAACTCACAATACCATTTCTTTCATATTTGTAATACAGTAGAAGATCTTTATAACGCAAACCTAAAAACGCAAGGTTGTGCGTTATATAGAATTCAGTGTTATATGGATCACATCATTAAATTCATCTTGTAAACATGGCCAAATATGTCTGAAGCATATCAAAATATATTAGAATATCTTTATACTGCATTCCTTGTTACCAAGAGTTATCCAAATTACAAAGTTTTGCATAATATAGGTCAGGCATTGTTAAATCTACTTTATAAACATGACCCAAATATAGCTGATACAACCATCCCTTATATTAGACATTTTCGAAAATATTTATTGTAATAATAGCATTTTTTTTCAGTAAAAAGGTCTTAAATTAGAAGATAAAGTTGAACTAATGTATCAAATTTAGTCCTCTAGAGAGTAGCAATATTTTTACAATGTGGAAATGCAGGTGCTTTTGAACTGCAAAATTCATTGTTTACGTCTCAGAAGTTGCGCATTATACAGAATTGCGTTATAAAGATCTTCTACTGTATTATTATAAATGGTATATCAAGTATTCTCTGGAAGATTAATTGTTAAAAAGAGTGAGACAAAACTAAACACTAATATTCCAAAACTTTTTTTTTTTATTACCTTTTAAATCCCCCCCCCCCCCTGTTTCAATAATTTGATAGCTGTAATTGCCTAATATTTAGTATTTTAAACTATGCATCTAAAATAATTAAAACATCGATCTTCTGACATTTACAATAATTGATGCAAACTGTAAATGATTATCACAAATATTTTATTAATTACTGGTACCCTAATTGTTAAATTTATTTGAAAATAACTATTTTGTTTCATTAGTATGTATTTGTTAAATTCTGGTTCAAAATACAGTAAAAAAAAAAAGCAATTATATTTATTACTTTTATGGGGTGTTCATTACTGGAACAGAGGGTGTCCATTAGGGTGGGCCGAAAAAACCTTTTTTTTTATTTTCGATGATGGGTAGTGCGGAAAAGTGGTCACTAGTGGCACCAAGTTCACACAAAAAATTTGAGATTTTTTGGACAATTCCTATATTTGCCGCTTTTGACTTGAAGTTTTGCTAAAAGGCTGATTTTTGAACTTTTTTAGCAAAATTTTTAAAAATATTAAATTAAACTTATTTTAATCGTATTTACTTGAAAAGGCATATTTAATGTTCCAAATGTATAAATAAGCTCTGATAATGTATTATTTAATTGCTATGTGTATTTTAAATTAGACGATTTTTATAGCCTTTTCGCGTTTAAGTGAGCAAAAGTTGCATGTATTGTTTGAATCTTTCAACGGTTTCTCTCTTTTGTCTTGTTTATGTCCCTTGGTCTTCCTTATTTTTTTCGATGCTTTAAGGGTCTTGGGTGACGGACAGCAGAATTCCTCAGAAACAGATCTGGAAGGAGAGAAGGGGGTGAGGCGAGAACTTAAGCGAACGCAGTGACTCATCGCAATGTTGGGGGAGTGAAGGATGAAATACAAGAGGGGGGAAAGTGCGATAAGGGATGCTTATTATTTTTAGTGCTCAGTTTCCCTGAGACATGGCTGACTCTGTGTGAGACAGGAATATGCGTTTAGGAGTGTTTGACTTAGAAGGGCCTGGTTCAAATTCAGATTCAATCGAACTGCTTGCTTGAAAGCTCCCATTACTTGAATATTCCAACAATATAACTGTCTTCCATCTGGATCTAACTCCACTCGTTGAAGGCTTTGTCGCAGAACCACTATTCCTCGTTGAAATTGTATCCCTTTTCATTTTCCGTGATATTTTCTTTGCAAGAGTTTTGCTTGTTTTTAAATCAATATTTCCGATAGACATTTTTCGAACAGTTCTTTGATCCTTCAAGAAGTTCACCTAGAGATGTGGAACTTTACGTCTGATGTCGCAGCTACAATTGTTCAATCCTCTACACTTATAAGCTGCAATGCCAAACAGAGAGGTTTCCGCATTTCGTACGAAATCTTTGCGGATCGCCTTGCCTTTAACGCCCGTATGATTACAAGATTTCTCCAGTGATCTACACTCATTGTAATAGTTTTTAATCTTTCCGTTAATTGTCCGTTGGGAAACCTCTGGTATGGATGATTTTATCCAGATTTCAGAAACTTTTTCACCTACCATTTTAATAATATCATCCATTGGTTGAAGATAAATATCTCGATTTTCTTCTATATCACTTTGCAACCAATAGTAGTGGCGCATGATGTCAGCAATAGTTGGCAATTGCAAGTCTTTTAATTTGCACGGTGCCCCAAAATAGCTACTTTTCACGCTATCACATGTCTTTACATGATCATGAACTTTAGCACTATCCATTTCTAAACTCATCGTAATAAAACGCACAAAACACAGTAAAAGCATGTTAAACGATCCAAAAAGCAATGTATTGCACGATAAAAAGGTTTTACTTTTACACTGAACAAATGTCACACGGAAACCGAGCACTGAAAATAATAAGCATCCCTTATCGCACTTTCTCCCCTCTTGTATTTCCTCCTTCACTCCCCCAACTTCGCGATGAGTCACTGCATTTGCTTAAGTTCTTGCCTCACCCCCTTCTCTCTTTCCAGATCTGTTTCTGAGGGATTCTGCTGTCCGTCACCCAAATATATGACTTAAAGCATCGAAAAAAATAAGGAAGACCAAAGGACATAAACAAGACAAAAGAGAGAAACCGTTGAAAGATTCAAACGATACATGCAACTTTTGCTTACTTAAACGCGAAAAGACTATAAAAAACGTCTAATTTAAAATACACATAGCAATTAAATAATACATTATCAGAGCTTATTTATACATTTGGAACATTAAATATGCCTTTTCAAGTAAATACGATTAAAATAAGTTTAATTTAACATTTTTAAAATTTTTGCTAAAAAAGTTCAAAAATCAGCATTTTAGTAAAACTTCAAGCCAAAAGCGGCAAATATAGGAATTGTCCTAAAAATCTCAAATTTTTTGTGTGAACTTGGTGCCACTAGTGGCCACTTTTCCGCACTACCCATCATCGAAAATCAAAAAAAAGTTTTTTTCGGCCCACCCTAGTGTCCATTACTGAGCTTTTGGGTGTTTTGGTACATTTCTGTTATTTAAAATTAAATTTTGATTCATATTGGGAAATGAGACTATAAGAATGGTTAAATATTGCTGATAGGTTAATATAATATTGAAAAAACTGGAATATAATGATTATAACTATTAATAAAAAAATAATTTTAAAAGAAATTCCTTAAGAATTGTCCATTACTGGCACATCTACCCTACATTATTAATTATTTACTTGACTTTTACGTTTAATAACTTAATCATTTTAAAAATTATCTTACTTCTTGTCATTTTAGTTTATTACTTTACTTATTTTAATATTTTACTATAATGCAAGGATTCTTTATAATTTTGATTGCATTATTACGTTCAAATTACTGTGTAAAAAGTGTAAACAAAGCAATGACCAGAAATCTGCAAAATTCTAAAATACAGACAACCTCTGGTCCCAAGTTGTGCGGATTTGAGGGAGCCTACTGTATACGCATAAATTAGAGCTCAGCGTTAGTTTTTTGTCTGTCCTCCCACTGATGAAGAACAGACTGTTTTTTTTTTTTTTTTTTTTACCTGTCTTTTTTGTTCTTTTATGTATTTTATAGTTAAAAAATTTCTGCAGATATACACCTTCCTTTTGGAGTTATGGTGTTTAGGCATTTTGAAATGATGTAATATGTACACTCTTATATATATATACTTATTATACACATATATGTATATATAACACTGGCGCCCAGCTAACCGAAAGGTACCTTGTTTTTTTTTTAATTAAAATTCATGATTTTATTTTTATTTTCACAATCACTATTTGCAACTTTCTCTGCCTCTCAACCTGAATTTTAGGGTATTTATACAAGTTGATGCTTTTAAGCTTCACAGGTTAATTGACAAGATTATTAAAAATATGAATTTAGATGAGTTTCCCAAGATTAAATTAGGAATTTCAAGAACTGAGTAGTTTTTAAAAACACAAGCTTCTAAGTCTCTAAGAAAGAATATAAACAAATCCAAGTTAAAATACAAATCCTGGCATTGGATATTTTGTAATAGTATCAATTAGCCCAATTTAAACATATATGAAATTCAAAATTACTGTATAATGGGCGTTTCCATTCAATTTCCAAATGTGTGAAGGAATCCCACTGAATCGAGTAGAGATTAAATTTGGTTGAAATTAAACGGATAATTCTATTACAGGAAATAATGATCTTACGTAAAAAACATCAATAGATTCAAATTTCTGTATCTAGAGGAAAACGAATACATGAAAAGGATACTGATTCACAAAATTTACGATTTCTTGTTCATCTGGAGCTGTAGGAGGCGAATGTGGTTCACTTGCTTCTTCTTCTTTATAATAATCATCATTATACTGATCTACGTCGATTTTTCGAAAAGCTGAAGAGGTAGTGTTCTTAGACATTTTTTGAACATATATATAACAGATTTTAGAAATCACTAGAAGAATGAAAGCAAAACAAGAAAAATCACACACACACAGGACCTAGATCACAAAAATTATTGCGGGCCGGGAGCCGGAAGTCCAAAAGTTGCAATTTGCAATAACGAAAAATCACGGTGAAACGCTTCCCGTCACAACTTGGATCGCAGTCGTAAATACTGCTGAACGCAATACAAATGAAACGCCTTCCGGCCGGTTAATACTGCATTTTCATTGGTTGTCGGTGAGGTAGAAGATTTAGCGCCAACCGCAGATTAAATATTCTGTGGCGCCAACGCCAACATTACATTGTTGTTGAAGTTTCGTGAAATTAAGAATACAGTAGCCTTCCTCTTAACCAGAACTCCGCTTTATCCGGCCGACTTTTTTTCCCAACATCAGGCATAATTCAGGGATGACGGTTTCGGGAACTCAGGTTCTCGAACTACGCTTTCGAGTTGAAGTGCAATCCAAAAGGGAAGGAGGCAAAATTCAGAAAGGAGAACATGGCTTTTAAATAGATACGTGTGAGTTTCACCAGTGTTGAATAGGGCATTTTGATATGACGTAAAAAAGGTAGAACACAAATCCGCCATCTGCGCACTCGACTGCACATATTCTTGGCATCTTTTGAGTGAATTCATGTTTACCATATTGGCTTCTTTTTCGCACATTATGCGATTGTCAAGTGCTTCTGTACAACTTTTTTTTAAAGAAAATGCCGAAGTGCCATCTTTTGCAAAACGTGTATTGTTGTTATCGTCTAGCGTATAGAAAAATAAATGTAAACGGAGAAACATATACTAAGTAAGTGTTTTGTATATTTTTTTCTGTTTCATTTTCTTTCAGATTAGTTTTTATTTGGTATCTCGTATAATTTTTTTTGGTTACGTCAATGTTAAAAATTTTTTGGTGTTAGATATGATCCTGTTACTTCTACTGCTTTTGCCCAGTGTAATTTTACGAATTTAATATTATGATTAAACAACTTGTAGTCATATGTAGAGTAATATTAACATATATTACAGGTAGGATATATCTTCTGATCAATGACATACTCAAGATTTTTTTTAGTGTGGAGCAGGAATGAAAAGTGCATAACTTTTTCAAAAAAAGTTAGTTCTTTGAAAATAAAAGACTTACCGAATTTTACAGATATCAAAAGCACATCTGTGAAAATATGTATTCATGTATTTAAAGAAATTGTATGTATTTAAAAGAAAGTCATTGTAACTGAAAGCTAACCCCCACAACCAGTAAATAATATAAGTTACATGCCTGAGTTGAACTCTTTTATTGTTGTTAAATATCAATAACTTACAAAACTGAATGTTTTCAGTGGATATGGTAAGCAGTGTTAGGGAATAAAAGGTTAAAAATGAGGTGGATGAAATTGCAATAATCAGTTTAATCACAATCATTAACAGCTTTTTATATTTTTATCATCTCTCAGTGCTTTTTAAAAAACTTCATACTTTTCTCAGAGATTAAGAGAGGGGTCGCAATCCTCTCCATGCTTTGGAATTCTAATACACAAAAATGTCAGTAGGGTATCTAGGATTTTGTTCCGAGAAAGCGGAGAGCTGAGATGCGAAATGGTCTTGTGTACAAAATTATGTACTAAATCATTGCTTAGGGATAAAATTCTTTTATGAGGTTTTCGTTAATGTTACAAATGATACTATTTTAACAAATACATATATAGTCAGCTATTTTCAGTTTCCCATATCTGATTTTGAGTAGTACTTTAATAAAAAATCAACATTTACTGTTTGAATCAAATATTTGTTTTATTATATTTTGCTGGTACTTTTCGGTTAGCCGGGCGCCAGTGTTTTATATACATACATATATATGTATAAATGCATATATGTGTATATATATACACATACATGTATATAAAACACTGGTGCCTGACTAACTGAAAAGTACCATTTTGCCTTTCATTTTTTAAATATTATATGTATGCATGTATTACATTATTTTCTCTCTTTTAATTTGCTAGTTGCTTTAGCTGCTAGAAATGAAACAAGGATGGTGTGAATAGGTGTTACGCAGTATGATCTGTTCATCAGCAGCATCAGTTATTGTCACTAACATGTTGACGATCGGTGCAGAGAGCAGCAAAGTCAACTTATTTCTAGTAGAGTTGCAGCTTGTTGGTTCCTTACTTCTGTGGTGGCCCGTTGGAATGCGCCTGGGAGACTATTAGGTTAGAAATAATCTTTTAGTCTTTTGGATGCTAACTTGCAGGCTAAATCACTGTTTGTATGCAGCATGGAGGCTACACTTCTTTTATGTTTTGATGAGGATTTTATTTTGCTTTATTGCCTATCTTTATAAAAAGTAAGTCATTTAATTTATTACTTAAAAATAAAATAAAATTATGTTCTATTATGTACTGCTGATGTACCAGTAAATTTGATTTAAGACATTAATTTTTAAGGGATTTCGTAATTATCAATTGCATAAATTTAAATTAAAACAATCACTTAGATTAAAAGACTTTAGTATAAAATTAGATTATTGGGTACTTTTTGGTTAGCCGTGGTGCCAGTGTTATATATACATACTTATATACATATATATGCATGTGCTGTATATATACACACACATACACATATATATATATATGCATATATAACACTGGCACCCGGCTAACTGAAAAGTACTGATTATTGTTTAAGGAAACATGCTAATATATATACATACATACTTATATACATATATGCATGTGTTATATATACACACACACACATATATATATATATGCATATATAACACTGGCACCCGGGTAACCGAAAAGTAGCGATTATTGTTTAAGGAAACATGCTAATATAAGCAAGCATAAAAAAAAAAAAAAAATTAAAGCATCTTTTTATTAGAATACTCTAATAGAACAGAATATTTATAAATAATGTGGAGGTGAAAATAAATTATAAAAGCATGTGGCATTGACAGAAGTATTCTGCTCTTTTCCTTTCGATGAACACCACTTTGCACTGAATGCAAATGTTGGCACAAAATTTGCAGACATGTATAAATGGCTGTACAATATATTAATATATCATGCATTCACCATTTTTTACTTTTGGTTGCAGATTTTTTAATTAATTTTCTTTCACTTTCGGAACCTGTTCTAAAAGTAAAAATATCCTCTTAAAAAAAAAACTGCAAGCAAAATTGAAAAAATAAACATCGAATGTAGAAATTTACAGCTATCCAATGACAAAAAAATATACATATTGAAATGTAAATAATATTTTTAAAAGAATCTTCCCATAGATTTAACATTAGCTTGTGAGTGTTTTTGCATGAAAGGATGGGAACCTTAACCTATTAATCATACTGATGACTTTAAAAAACTAAGAGGAATGAAATTAAATTTTGCAACTCTTAATAATTTAAAAAGAAATGGAGTGCAAAGTCTTGTTTGCATATTTTTAAGTATAAGAACTGAATTTTTTTAAAACAAGACTATATTCTTCCAGAAATTGCATTTAAAATTCCACCAAACTTTCTAGTTTAAAAGTAAAAGCTAAAAGATGTCATATTTTCTGAACAAGAATTTCAAGTTTGATGAGAAGAAAAATGCATTTTGTCAGATCTTTAATGAAGGTAAAGAAGGAAGAAAGAATTTGTGAGCAAAAAATTAAATGTGTAAATTAAAATCTGTAACTCAAAAGCGCGAAGTCGGAGCCGAGTTGGAGCAGTTGCCGGAGCCACAGTATTTTATCTAGGTGCGGAGCTAGAGCATCAAAAATTGTTCGGCTCCGGGTCACTGCCGAACCCAATTCAATATCTTTTTCTTGTTAAATCCATTGTTTACTTTAGTAGAATTCATTTGTATTTTTTTAAGAAGTGTAAGCTGTATTATCATTAAACTGTGAATTTGTGTTTCTTTTACACTATTTTATTTAACTTGTAAATATGTCAAGCTACAATTTTATAATAGATTTTTTACTCAGTTCTTGATAGTGCAGAATCATAAAAAATATGTACACAAGTGTGCTTCTGACGACAATAATATTTTAAGGAACTTTATTATAATATAATAAATGAATTTTAAGGCATTTTTGAGTTAGCCACAGGTGATAAATCACCAAACATTCTTTATGGTTGGTTACAAGTTACAACAGAGTTAATTATGCTCCAAACAACACATCAATAAAATATGCCAACTGGCTGTGAAATAGTAGCAACAAAATATTTTAAAACTCTTAATGGTAGAAAATAAAATAAAAATAAAGAATAATATGTATTTTTTAAAATCTGCTTTTATCAATTAATAGCTTAATATTAAGTAAATTATAAGTTAAGAAAACAATTTAAAGATTCTGAATACATAGTTTTAAAAATGCTTTTTTCCCCCTTTCCTGTTGTCATATCTGAAAAAAAAAAAAAATTATAGATCAATTGTAATTTTTTTAATAAATTCGGCATTCATTTAATAAATTCGGTCGATTTTCAATAATTAGTCATTCCAAATTCATGTATTGTAACAAGTTTTTTGGACCAACAGGATTTGCAGTCCTGAAATTAGACATGATTTTTATAAATATTGAATGCTTTATGGGTGGTGGTTAAAGAAAAAAAAACTATTTTTGATACTTGTGTATTATTCGGTCTAGGTCATACTCACTGTGCCAAAAATATTACAGTAACCCCTTATTATTATATACTTTTTTTTTTTCATTTTAAGTGCATATTATACAGTTGTCATATTAAAGGCGATGGCAGAAATATTTATATACATATAACTATATAATATGATATACCATACTATATATATATAGACATAATATATTGTAATCATTCTGGTGAGCATAATAAATCACTGGAAATAAAACTACCATCGTTAATATCATTTATTGCTAAAAGTCGTCATTTTGATGTTATGTATTTAATAGATGTATACTATATTGCTGTTTTGTATTATTTCAGTTTGCTTTTATATTATTTATTCTTTTTAATGATGTTTTGTATTAAATAACCATTTTGAGCAACATGGACAATTGACAATGATAAACAAAACTGGCAATTGACAACCATTTTTGGCAATCTCTTTACCTGGTCCGGATAAAACGCAAGTACCCTATTTTTACTTTTATACTTGTCCAGTAACAACTCTACAACTTTTTTCATATTTTAATTTTTAAACTAGCTGAGAGATGAATGTGTCATCAATGAGAGAGAACAGAATGTGTTTTATTTGCATGTTATGGATGGGGAGATATTGAATAATGTAATCCTTGTTATGCCATTTGATCCTGTTGTTTAAATTCACAACACTTTTGGACACTTTATGTCAGCTGGGCACATCAGATAAATCGTTAAATATCATTCCTACAGGAATTATTAATTTCTTTTGAAATATAAAATTTTCATTCATTTCATTAAAAAAAAAAAAGAATAAATTAAATACAACAAAACAAAATATGTATTTCAGCACCAAGGCGTTGTTTCTAAGTCACACAAATGAAAACTAAAAGGTTCTATTGTTGAAAGGAAAAAAATATTGCAAGATTTACACCCAACTAACATTGAAGTACCCTTTTTGTGATCTACTGACAAAATCAGGAAATTGCTCAAGGCAAACATTGAGACTCCTTCACAAAATTATTTTCCATAAAAGCGACTTCACACTATACGAAAAAATTGTAAGGATTTAAAATGTGGGTAATTTGTAAACAAAACAAACTCACAAGAAAAGTAAACTTCAGAAAGAGGGGGATTTTCTTTGCTGGATTTTCTGTTACAAAAGTTTATTTTTCTCAAATCTATAATAAACAAGTTGGAAATTGCTCGTCAAACGTGGCAAATGAGGTGCGTTCGTACTATAACTAGTTTTATAATTATTTTTTACACCCCATATTGTACTGAATGTATAATTTTTTGCACTTCATAAAGTGCATAGTCTGACTCCGGTCAGACTCAGACTTCAGGAATTTTAACAGATCTGACTCCGACTCTTTCATTCAAAAATGGGCCGACTCCGCAGCCCTGCTTCTAAGGCAAAACTTTTGAAAAATTCGTTATGTGAATTAGGTTTTATAATTACTTTATTTACCTTACAGAATATATTTACATACACTTTATGGACCGGAAGGCGGCTGCACAAACCATCACCTCATCGAGTTGATGGATGAAATTCCAGGATTAGTTAAAACTCGATTTGCATATTAAAATGCAACGAGTTTGTCAACTCATATCTTGGTGGTAAACACCTGCAAACCTGATCATAGTGGCTTACTGGTAGGTTTACCATTGTGTTTTCTTGCTCCCAGTCCTCCATGTTTTCATACCTTTGGTTGCAGGAAATTGCAGGCAGACCAGTTGCATTCTAATATGCGAATCGAGTTCTATCTAATTCTGGAATTTCAGCCATCAACTGGATAAGGCGATGGTCTGTTCATCTGCCTCCCGGGCTATTATCATTGTCTAAATTATTGCAAAAATGTGACAGTGACCTTTTAATTGCCTTAAATTTCGTTGACAATGTTGTGGCTCACTTAAATTCTATTCGTAAAGCCCTTTCAAGGAAATTTTTGATGAAGCTTGTTTGAAAGACAGTAACTTTCATATTGACCTTAAACTGCCAAGAACTGCATCAAAACAAAAACAAAGATCCAATGTTCCAGCTGATTCTATAAAAGAGTATTTCAGAAGAAATATTTTTATTCCATTCATTGATCAAATGTTGACTCAACATAGGCGTAACCAGGGGGGGTGCCCTGGCACCCCCCCCCCCCCCCCCCCCGTTTCCGCAGACTCGAGCACAATTATTTAAAAAATCGAAATCTACAAAAGAAAAAGGAAGAAGCAAAAGCAGAGTTCAATTAGTTTAGTTCAGAAAACTAAACGGCTAAGTTGAAATGTGATAAAAAAAGAAACCCACATTCTTTTTTTTCTTTCTTAAGAAAATTGTGTTGTTTATCTTTTTTAAAACTAGAATATTTGCAAGAATCTGTATTAGTCATAGTAATTCTAAAAGGTGGCTTTATAATCCCACTTTGACGTCCTTTGTCTGTGGGAGATGTTTTTTATGCCGTTCTTTCTATTGCATGTTTCTGCAATTTCATGAGAAATTAACGCAAGTTCTTCACAAGGATAGAAACTATTTGTCTCTTTGTTTTGGTAGTTTAAAGTCAAGAAAGAAACAAAAAAAATTGAAAGGGGATGCAAATGTGAAACGATAATTCCAAATTTCGATTAGCCGAGGTAAAAGAGGGGGGGGGGGGGGGTGACACACATACCCTGCCTCCTTTGTAAATGAAAAATAATAGCACAGAAAATTCAAATTAATCTGTAGGTTGGTTGGTTGGTTGAATTTAGTGTTTCGTGGCCATTTTTTGACATTCTTGAAAGGAATATGATTGCAGTCTTTCAAGTCAATATAGTAATTTTTTTCCTCTGAAAATTTATATATGATTTTTAGAGTTTTTCTCGTTTTGCGGCATTCTTTTGAAAGTAGGAAAAGGAACCCGTTTCAACCTTTTAGCCCAGTGCAGTAAATTTTGACAAATTCGCGATTTTATTCTGTGATCATTTCATGATATTTAGAATTTTCCCCCAAAATCGTGTGAGGAAATTCACGTCTTTCTACCCGATTTTTTGTCGAAATCTGCCCTTTTCACCACTTACCTTTGACAAAATTCGTGTTTTTAACCACTATCCTTTGACGAAATTCGCATTTTTTACCGCAATATTTTGACGAAATTGGCATTTCTTTAGCACGCGATCATTCGATGAAATTCGCGTTTTCTTTCCACGATCTTTTGATGAAATTAGCTTTTTCTTTCCGTAATCTTTTGACGAAATTCGCGCTATCTGTCTGCTATCTGCTGACGAAATTCTCGTTTTTATCGCGATCATTTCACGAAATTTATTCTCTGTTGCGACCGATTGACGAAACTGATATTTTTACAGGGAGATCATTTGTCGAAATTCGGGATAGTATTGCGCGACTGTTCAGAAAAATTCTCGATATCTTTCCGTACCAATTAACAAAATTCTCTACTCTTTTCCGCAACATTTTGACGAAATTTGAAAAAAAATTTCGTCAATCCTTTATCAAAATTCGTAATTTTTTTGTGCAATCTTTAAACGAAATTGGCGATTACTTTCTGCACTCTTTTATCGAAATTCCCGATATTTTTCCACGATCGTTTGAAGAAATTCTCAATTTTTTCCGGGACTGATTCATGAATTGATTTTGAGAAATTCCATAAAAGAAATAAAAATCACAGACCCAATTTTTTTTTAAATACTTACTGAATAATAACAGGTCTGTGAAAGAATTTGGAGGGGGAAATACTGCACAGCATTTTTTATTATGAGAGACTTTCCTTTCTGTGCACAAATCGCGCAATCTTTCAAACCCTGTCCCTGAAAGAAAACTTCATTACTAGAGAAGTGGTTGTTTTTTTTAACGAACATAAACAAATCTAGGATTGGAGGGGGGGGGGGGGGTACTGCTTTCGGCAACTCCCGAGCAAGCTACGACCTCTTCTGTCTCGAAACAAACGAATCTTGAATTATTACGTTTTTTATTTCGAGCAAAATTAAATTTTCAGCTTTCTTATAAGAGCTGATTTGACATTATTCCAATTCGAATTTAATCACGGCAATTGCAAAAATTACCAGAGAGGTTTTTTTTGTTTCAAAAAATCGCCTCAAAGCACGAAAACCCCCGCTAGAAAATGCATCAAAAATTCGGAAAAGATTATAAAACCACATGGAACGAAATTAACTAATTGGGTAAAAGATTTAAAACGGATTCGTTTTAGGAATGTCAAAAACACAAACAAGCAACAAC